>CM047431.1:36772999-37490568 GCA_026168455.1 Theocolax elegans | reverse complement strand
GTGGTGGTGTCAAGCGCATCTCCGGCCTCATCTACGAGGAGACCCGAGGAGTCCTCAAGGTCTTCCTTGAAAATGTGATCCGTGACGCCGTGACCTACACCGAGCACGCCAAGCGCAAGACCGTCACCGCCATGGACGTTGTCTACGCCCTCAAGCGCCAAGGACGTACCCTCTACGGTTTTGGAGGTTAAACCATCATCTTTTGAGAGAGAAAGGAGTGGAGAGGAGGAAAAACAATCGGCCCTTTTCAGGGCCACCATATACTTTCAAACGTCAGAACTACTATGTCTTTACCCAAAAAACTACTTCCGCCGAAAAGAAAATTAAGATTATCCTAGTAAACGTTTACTACGTTTATTATTAAAAAACTAAAATTCAATGCGATAGTTTACAAGCTCCGCGATAGCTTCGTGCTCGTCCGAGTTTCAATCCAGGATATGCTGTCGAACACTCCTTTAGGAACGGGATACCGAAAGATTGTAAAATCACGGGTGAATTAATACGGAGTAGATATATATGTGTGTGTATATATATAACACATTCCACGTGAAGTGGTTCGATTAAAATTTCAAAATGCACCAAATTTCGGGGACACACTGGAAATGTTTTACAGAAAACAGAAAAAATTTTTTAGATACTAGAATCCATTTATTCAACAGTTATTCTAATTTCAAAAAGTGAATTTTTTCAAATTTTTTTCTCAACTCCACCTGTGTTTAACGTTATTTATCTCAAACTCTATCAACTTTTACACTATAGAATATTACACGTAACATTCATTGCTAACTGTCTCTAGAATTTATCCTTCTGGGTTAGACTTTCTAAATCAAGGTCAATGTCACATAAACTATACGTCAATATTCTAAAAAAAAAGCTTGAAGCAATACCTTTTAAACGCTTTGTAACGTATAATGGCCTTCAACTCTAAAAAGATATGATAGTTGAGTTATGATAAAAGAAAGGCAAAAAATTAAAAATGGTAATTCTCATTTGAATTTCTAAAAAATTTTGATATTTCTTTAAAATATTTTTTTCACAGAGTTGAAGACTATTTATAAACTACAAACCGTTTAAAAGGTATTGGTTCAAACTCTTTTTTAGACCTCTAGATGAAAAAATCAATAGGGATATACACTTTTTTCAAGTTGAATATTGACATATGGTTTATGTAACGTTGAATTTGAAATTAGAAATTCTAACCCGGAAGGATAAATTGTAGACATAGTTAGCAACGAATGTTATATATAATGTTTTATAGTAAAAGTTGATAGATTTTGAGTTAAATAGCGGTAAACCCAGCTGGTGTTGAAAAAAACTAGAAAAAATTCACTTTTTGAGGTTAGAATAATTTTTGAATAAATAGATTCCAGTACCTAAAGATTTTTTCTGTTATCTGAAAAACATTTCCAGTGCGTACCCAAAATGTGGTGCATTTTAAAATTTTTATCGGACCACTTGACGTGGCATGTTCCATATATATATATATATATATATATATATAATAATAAAGCGAGTTGAAATATATAAAATTCTTGTCACGTGTTTCACAGCACCTGGAAGTTGACACCCGGAAATGTCCAAATTTAATAAAAATATTTTCATTATTGCGCGTCAAAAAACATATTTTTTAAGCGGTAACAGAGGTTTGCGCGTCCAACCGTTTATTAATTATTGCAAAAAAACGTCCGGGTGCTGCGAAAAATAAAAAATTGGATTTGCGCCAATTAATTAATAGCCCAGGAGTACCGGAATAGGGTAAATTTATCAATTTTTCAACGCGCAATCAGCACCCGGTATTAGTTTATCTCCAAGTATAATATATAATTAAATATAAATAATGAAAGTTTTAAGAATGTATGGTATATCTATAGCGCGAGCGACGCTGCGCGCGGGCAACGAAGATAGACCTAAATAGAATGCCGGAGCCCCATCAAAATGTGAAGCCTTCTTAAGCGGTTAGTTAGTACCCCAACAGCTAGGCGCCGCTAGCGGCGCAGCAGGAACGTACCCCAAGCGATGTATTCCCTTCTATCTGTCCGATGCATGGATAATGCCGAGATTATCATTAATTATACAATTAATTAATTATATAATTAATTAGTTGTATAATTAATGATTATTAATTTTTAAGATAATTTTTAATTGTTTAATTCTGTAAATATACATAATTATATTGTAAAAATCCCATAAATAAATTCAACAGTTAATTAAATTAAAACAAAAATATCATTCATTTAAACCATTAAACGTTTTAATAGCATTATATAGTTTATATATATATATATACACATGTATATGCATACACATATATATGAAATTTTGCAGTTTTATAACAAATGCAAATAAATTGTAAGCATTTTTTATATAGTTTATGTAAAAATATACTTTATAATGATAACGTAGTTATATCTATAGACTAAATTTGGAATACCTATCAACTCTTCTTATTTTTATTTTGTAATACTATTTACTCTGTAATAATACAATAAATGATTTGATTTGTTTAAAGAATTTCAAAGCAAGTTGAACCAGAAGCTAATAATAAAAAAACCGCTTATTTCTGTTTTTGTATAATTGTGCAGAATAACTAGCGCGTAAAACGAAAAATCTAATCAAGTTGATTTTTTATTTTTTTATACTTTTAAACGTTTTATGAAATGTAACAATAAAATTCACTCAATTCACGTAATTAAATGTAAAACAATTTTTTTATCTCTGAGCTGAAAACTAGATTAAATTAGTTGTAGTTTTTTTTATTAATGTTGCTTATTATTCAAACATTAATTTTTTCAACTTAATATACGATTGATATTTACCAGTGTTGAGCAAATGTTATTGTCTATGTTATTTGTTAGTTCCATTGTAGTAAGTATTATATATATTCTCAACATTTTGAACATTGTAAATGTTTAATACATAATTATAAAACATTACTTTGGACTATACCGTAATTAGATAAGCCGTTTCGCGTTTAATTAATTATTTTTAGCTATTTCCATCTCAATTGCTGATTAACAATGCTCACAACTTACGGAAAGTTACTTATAATTAAAAGACCTCACTTACATCCAAACAGTTTTTTTACATTTTATTTTTGTATTTAAAAACAAAGCATAATTAAGACTTGAAATTCTTACAGTAAAAAGAAATTGATATTACCAGTGCCACAATGTTTTTTTAACAGAAACTATCAATATTTTTTAACTGAATTTTTTTAATTGATTGCCTATTTTTTTGAATTTTTTGCCTATTTTCAAATCACCTCACTCCCAAAATTCTTTTTTTTTTTTTTATAATAAAATTATTAATTTATTTTAATTGTCAATAATAATTTAATTAAGTAATGATTAATTCTTATAATTCTAAGCTCCCCTCCAGGGGGCAGAATTTAAATATAAGTTCCGATATGAATTATACTACATGTCACGGTAGCCGTGAGCGCTAAGGCGTATGCATTTTGCAGTAACCATGGGGTCTCGGGTTCAAATCCTGAGAATCAAGTTTTTTTTTTATATATCTAACAATTTTATTACATAAATTCCATAAATAATAACTATTTTAATAATTAATAATGTAAAATATTTTACACTATTGATTATGAAAATAATTATTATTCATTGAATTTATCTAATAGAAGTGTTAGATATTTGTGTTAAACAATTTTTTATTTTATAATAAAAAAATATAAAAGCAATAAAAATTTTTATATTCAAAATATATAAATGTATAAAAATAATTAATTCTACAAATAAGAATTAAAAATAACTTAAATGTTTAACACAAAAATATCTGACACTTTTATTACATAAAATCACATAAATTCAAGTGTAAAATAAAGTCGTCCAAGATTTTAAGCTTTTTAGAAAAGTTGATTATTCAAATTGTGCACACAAGTAAATATAAGTAAATAATATTGTAATATTATAAAAATATACCTAATGCAAGAATTGTAAAATTGTAATCTTGGAAGACATTATACTTTTAATTAATATTATCAAATAAAATATTTTTTATGTTTAGTTCATAATGTGTAATTGTTAACATTTAGCTTTTAATTAGCTTATAAAATTGATACTCCCGCTTTGTATAAAATTTTTTGAAAAGTTGATTGTGTAATATGCATAATAGTAATTAAGATATAATGATATACACTAAAATTAATAACAGTATTTTTTTCTTATAAATAACATTTATACTATAAGATTAAAAATATTATAAGTTGTATGTATAATATGTTGAAAACAAAATACAAATATCTTTTAGTTACATATATAAATATATTTGATGCATGACAATAAAAAATTGAGTTAATATTTACATTACTTTTAGTTTTCTTAAATTAATTTTTTTATGTATTTTCACTTCCAATATTAACAGCTGTAGCAAAATCTTGTTTGTTTAACACAAAAATATCTAACACTTCTATTACATACATTGAATAAATAATAATTATTTTAATAATTGATAATGTACAATATTTTACATAATTAATTATTAAAATAGTTATTATTTATGGAATTTATGTAATAAAATTGTTAGATATATAAAAAAAAAACTTGATTCTCAGGATTTGAACCCGAGACCCCATGGTTACTGCAAAATGCATACGCCTTAGCGCTCACGGCTACCGTGACATGTAGTATAATTCATATCGGAACTTATATTTAAATTCTGCCCCCTGGAGGGGAGCTTAGAATTATAAGAATTAATCATTACTTAATTAAATTATTATTGACAATTAAAATAAATTAATAATTTTATTATAAAAAAAAAAAAAGAATTTTGGGAGTGAGGTGATTTGAAAATAGGCAAAAAATTCAAAAAAATAGGCAATCAATTAAAAAAATTCAGTTAAAAAATATTGATAGTTTCTGTTAAAAAAACATTGTGGCACTGGTAATATCAATTTCTTTTTACTGTAAGAATTTCAAGTCTTAATTATGCTTTGTTTTTAAATACAAAAATAAAATGTAAAAAAACTGTTTGGATGTAAGTGAGGTCTTTTAATTATAAGTAACTTTCCGTAAGTTGTGAGCATTGTTAATCAGCAATTGAGATGGAAATAGCTAAAAATAATTAATTAAACGCGAAACGGCTTATCTAATTACGGTATAGTCCAAAGTAATGTTTTATAATTATGTATTAAACATTTACAATGTTCAAAATGTTGAGAATATATATAATACTTACTACAATGGAACTAACAAATAACATAGACAATAACATTTGCTCAACACTGGTAAATATCAATCGTATATTAAGTTGAAAAAATTAATGTTTGAATAATAAGCAACATTAATAAAAAAAACTACAACTAATTTAATCTAGTTTTCAGCTCAGAGATAAAAAAATTGTTTTACATTTAATTACGTGAATTGAGTGAATTTTATTGTTACATTTCATAAAACGTTTAAAAGTATAAAAAAATAAAAAATCAACTTGATTAGATTTTTCGTTTTACGCGCTAGTTATTCTGCACAATTATACAAAAACAGAAATAAGCGGTTTTTTTATTATTAGCTTCTGGTTCAACTTGCTTTGAAATTCTTTAAACAAATCAAATCATTTATTGTATTATTACAGAGTAAATAGTATTACAAAATAAAAATAAGAAGAGTTGATAGGTATTCCAAATTTAGTCTATAGATATAACTACGTTATCATTATAAAGTATATTTTTACATAAACTATATAAAAAATGCTTACAATTTATTTGCATTTGTTATAAAACTGCAAAATTTCATATATATGTGTATGCATATACATGTGTATATATATATATATAAACTATATAATGCTATTAAAACGTTTAATGGTTTAAATGAATGATATTTTTGTTTTAATTTAATTAACTGTTGAATTTATTTATGGGATTTTTACAATATAATTATGTATATTTACAGAATTAAACAATTAAAAATTATCTTAAAAATTAATAATCATTAATTATACAACTAATTAATTATATAATTAATTAATTGTATAATTAATGATAATCTCGGCATTATCCATGCATCGGACAGATAGAAGGGAATACATCGCTTGGGGTACGTTCCTGCTGCGCCGCTAGCGGCGCCTAGCTGTTGGGGTACTAACTAACCGCTTAAGAAGGCTTCACATTTTGATGGGGCTCCGGCATTCTATTTAGGTCTATCTTCGTTGGCGCGGGTGCTAGCGAGACAACATTCCCTTTTATTTTTCACCAACTTGAAGCTAAGGTGTTACTGTAAAATTATTTTCCAAATAAGTCAATGACGCGCAATCAGCACCCGGTATTACTTTATTGCTAAGTGCTGAAGAATGGTGAATAAAAAATAATTTAAATTCCTGCAGTTGCAGTATATCTATAGCGTGCAGGGTGCTGGCGCGCGCGAATGATGCGATATCGAGGTCGATGACATTATTCAATAAAATAATAATAAAAACATTGTTAAACATTCCATTTCGATAAATTCGATGACGACTTACTTTTTGACAATCAATTTAAGTAAGCTTTCCTCAAAATTTCAGGCCAATCCAAATTCAATATGTTAATTAAAATAATATCTTTATTTATGTGCATTAATGTACTCTTTATTAGCATAAATTAAATTTTTAATGAAAATTTTTAATTTGTAAGATTTTTATAGGTGAAACAGTGTCCGATCCCCTTAAGATGCCTATAACTTTGGTAAATTTGCGCGTTAGGGTCTAAAAATCTGTATTTCTTCATACTTTTATGCAACAAAATATATCCCATTGTTAGTTATTAGTAACTATTCAATTATTTTTACGATTATTCTGATTATTGATAAATATGCAATATAATTAGTTGAAAGTAAATAAAAGACAAGGGAGCGTTAGCGAGCGAGGATAATTCAAGTAATTATTACTGCAGTTAAATTCAAAACAGGGTGTTTGCGCGTGATCGAATCTTTTGAAATGCAGCTTTTTAAATATATTGCGACTGCACCTAGAAAAATCAGCTATCGGTTACTGCTTGCGCGTGATCGAAATTTGTTGAAATTCAATGTTTAACTAGGCCTTAATCATTATTTCGTTGAACAAAGTGATTGTCCATGATATCGCATCACTCACGCGCGCTACATATAGATATCCTATACAACCATAGGGATTATAACTATATTTTATTTATTAATCTCCAGCATCTAGCAATAAACTAATACCGGGTGCTGATTGCGCGTCTTTGAATTAGTTAGATAATAATGTAAAAACAACAGCTTTAAACTTCTTATAAATAGAAGGGAACGTTGTGTCCCTCACGATATATATAGATATACCATATACATACGTAAAATTTTAATTATTGATATTTAATGATTTAAACTACTTGAAGTTAAACTAATAACGGGTGCTGATTGCGCGTCGAAAAATTGATAAATTTACCCTATTCCGGTACTCCTGGGCTATTAATTAATTGGCGCAAATCCAATTTTTTATTTTTCGCAGCACCCGGACGTTTTTTTGCAATAATTAATAAACGGTTGGACGCGCAAACCTCTGTTACCGCTTAAAAAAATTTGTTTTTTGACGCGCAATATGATGAAAATATTTTTATTAAATTTGGACATTTCCGGGTGTCAACTTCCAGGTGCTGTGTTTCACGTGCATTAAAAAGTTCTTTACCGAGACAGTTAGTGGCAGTTAGAAGTGGGGGGGCGCTCAGAGCACGGGAATTCAAACTTACTCGGCAAGAATCATATCTAATACATCACTTTTACACTTTAATTGCAACTTTTTAATGTTATCTAATAATTGTTATCCACAGAAAAAGTTTTATTAAATAGACCAAGAAATTTGAATAACAATTGTAATGTGTGCATGCTAAAATTACCATCTTTTTTTACTCTTAACATAAAATAATGGAAGATTTATTAACTAAACGAACTCCTTAGCAACAGCAGTTATAAGTAGCACAAAAAAATGTTAAATATTAAAAAATATAAGGCTTTCTATGAAGGGAATTATTTAATAAGTACAACTGTATATTATAATATGAAACTATATATATATATATGAGAAATTCCATGTGAAGTGATCCAGTTAAAAAATAGAATTTTGTTTTAATGTATGAAATCAGTAAAAAACTACTTGAATTGAGTATGGCTAAACTTTTAGACCCGAATTTCACCTAGTACCAGAACTGTAGCCAATCAAAAAATCGAATTTTTTGAAAAGAAATGACTTTGTGGCCATTTTTATCACTTAATAACTCAAAATCAAACAATTTTTTCTTATATACATTAAATTTGAAAAAGTTTATAAATTTCAAGAAGAATCTGTTGAAATATTTCATTTATATTAGTTTAACACATTGAATATAGTTATAATTAATAAAAACCTTTATAGTAAAACAAGGGTTGTACGATCAAAAATATTTTATCCATCCAAGAATCTAATTCATCGATGATTAATTACCTTCAAAATGGTGCAAAGTTTGAGTGCGGCAGAGCATTTCAGACAAAGTTATGGTGTTTTTAGGCAAATTTCTTAAAAAAAGAGAACGAATGCATTTTATGAAAAAAACAGAGTAACCGTATACTTGCATTCAAACAATATGGCATTAATATTCTTCAATAATACATTAATGTTCCATTACGAATCTCTAAAAAGCAATTTTATGTCTTCTAACAGCATAACGAGGAAAAAAAATTTAATTTTACCTCGTACAAGAAGAACAATTAGTTGTAAAAATAGTTATATCAAAGCAATAAATATATTTAATATGTTACCTAACGATATGAAAATCTTAAGCACCAAAAATAAGAAATCAAAAATTAAAAAATGGATTAAAAATAATATATATTAAAAAAAAAGTTTTTATTTTCTGTTGTATTCGTCACAAATTACTTTTAGTTACAGTTGTATACTATTTGGTTACTTTGAATAATTGTTAAAGATTTATTATATTAGATTAGTTTAATATTTAAGTTAGTTTTAAGTTTTCTTTTTGTAACCAGTCCCACCAACAGATAACTCCGTTTATCTCTGTGGGAGGTTTGCATGATGTATGTGTTTCTATTATGTAAATTCTTTTCTGGTTAAATAAATAAATAAATAAAATAAATAAAATACTGAAATATACTATTTAATGTTAGTTACTGATACTTTTCAATCTCTAAGCTGCTTACAAACACAAAACAGTAGGTATAACCAGTTATACCTGTTATATAATTGGATAAATACCTGAAACTGTTTATTATAATTCCAATTCAAACATTAAAACAAAGTTCGATTTTTTAACTGGATCACTTCACATGGAATCTCCCACATATATATATTATATATATATACATTTTTTATCAGGTATATATATATATATAATATATATATTATATAGTTTAATATTATATTTTGATTAATTTTAAAAAATAAAAATTAATTCATTATATCCTTGAATACTTTGTTTTATTTTTAGCACTTCTATAATAACGTTATTTTCCAACGTTTAATATAAAAAAATATCTGTATCAAAAATTGTATATTTTTCTATTTGTATATGTACAGTTACAAGGAGATTGTTAAATTAATTGTTTTAATAAATTTTACATCTATAGAGGATTTAAAAAATTGATAATACAATTATGGAAATCTGGGCGGACGCGTTGCATATTAAAAGACGGAAAGACGGACCAAGGCGATGACGGGCGTACAGCGGGTGGGATGCGTTACGAATCGCGTGCGCGTACAGGACGGTGTCGGCACACGCTCTCCTCGTTATTGCGGGCGTGATTCCGATCGATCTGCTCGCGATGGTCTGAGTGATGCCAGATTAGAAGATTTCCCTCTAAATTTAGAGGGTTTTTGAAGTGTCTAAAGGGAAAACAGAGGGAAAGAAAAGTTAGAGGTATTTTTTAAAGGTAAAACGAAATGACCCATATAACTTGTCTAGTCCATATGTGCTACGTGTATAAAAAGCCTAAACTATCTATAATTTACAATTGTTACGCTCCCACCGGGAAGCATACTTCTTATATAAGTTTTAATATTTGTGATACAGTCACTGGACATGGAGTTAAGGTAAATGACTTAGGTAAATAACACTTAGAAAATCGGAGTTCGATCCCAGGTCGCAAATAATTTTTTTTTTTTAATATAATTTGCAATCAAAAGAAACAGAATGAATAATTTTGAATTACTTATTAATAAATAAACTGTAAAATTTATAAATATTAATTATGCGAGTAAGATAAATTACGGGCCACGTACAAATTATGTGTAAATGAACAATGTAACTATTATCTTAACATATTTTGTAAATAAATATTATTATATTATATTATATATATGTAAATACATTAATATTATTATTATATTATAGTGTATTATAAATACATTAATATTGTTTCATTTATAATAAAGTCTTCTCTACACAGAAATAAATCATTTAAGATTGTATAAGTAAATTGAAAATGTAATTTGTGTACAAATGGAGGAAAGGTTTAAAATTGAAAACGCAGTAAAAATAAAAGTAAGTTTAATAGTATATGAAATATTAATGGAATATGAACGAATTAAACACTTTTTACAAAATTAAAGAAACTAATGAAAATAAATGTTACGATATAAATGAAATAGGAACGTAATAGAAATGTCGGCAAATACATTACATTGCTTATAAGCTCATCAAAATCGAAAAAACCTATTACATCTTACAAACAAACTGCATGGACGATAAATTTCGGTAATTGATAAATATTTTACATTTCGTCAGAAAAAATGTCTAGCACATTTATATCGCATTCTGTTATTTTTCCATACATATCTTCTGAGTTAAATCGTTTTAAAATGGCTGAAGAAGGAACAAAGTTAGTGCACTCAATTTGCGCAGTGCATCGTACATACTGATGGATAATTTATTCCTTATTTTATCCTTTACAATATTAACAATTGAAAAAATTCTTTCTACTGCAGCATTTGATATTGGCAAGCTAAAGAGCGCGAAAACTAATCTACATATATTATTGAATTTTTTTTCTCCAGTAGCATTTTTTAATTTATAAATATCATACCAGTATTCAATTACACTTTTTTTAGGCGCTATTTCCACCCTATGCAACAAACTCCACTGACTAATCGTTTCTTCGACGTCATTACATACATGCTCGAAATGCTTAAACTAAGTATTTCCGGTTTCACTTTGAGATGAAGCGTTTTCTTGCGAAAAAACGGAAATTTTTTCTAATATGTTTATATTTTCGAGGAATTGTTTTTTGTAATTCGCGCGCTAATTCAATTAAACAATTAATCTTTACATCTTATTTTTACATAGTCAAGAGATTCTTTTTGTAAAGATGCGCCGATTTCGTTAAATTTGTATCCAAAATTAATACAATCCGTTGGCATAACAAATTTATGAAATTCAAAGCTAGAGAGCTTGGCAAAATTGACTTTTTCGAGCTGAGCTGGAACTACTATTTTCTGTAAAATGGAGTAAAATAAATCGTTCAAATCAGAGAAAAGCTTAATAGGATCAATTTTATCCGATTAAAATTGTACATTTAATGTTATAACGGGTTTCAAAATACTGTGAATAAAAATTAAATATAATTTATTTTCTTCTGCTTTAAACGTAGCCGATAATTGAAGAGCAGTATAACATTTTTCTTTTGATTCAGCTAACAGAATATGTAGCTTTAGCGGATCCCACGGATCAAGAACAGTATTGATTGCTTTTTCGCGCGCAAGCCACCGCGTACCGCTTAATTTGGCAATTTTTATAGGTTGTTCATCCGCAGAAAAAATTTTATACAACTCCTTGTACTCAATTTGGTGCTTCGTGCTGTGGCTAAACCAATTATGCGTTTCCCGTATCATATAATCAAGGTGCCTTGGCAGTGACTCACAAGCTTTTTCGGCCGCTAAATACAGCGAGTGGCATACACATTTAATAATAACAATCCGCCGATTCACTTCATGTAAAATAGTTGTTATCGAGTGGTTAAAGTCTACATTAACACTCGCACCGTCGACTCCTAAGTCCAAAAATTTATTTGTATTTAAACCGTCCTTTTTTAGATGTAACAGAATTTTATTCGCGATTGCATCGGATGTACCTGAACTTATTTCAATTAACCGACAAAAAGTGGTAATCACAGACCCTTTTTTTGCTGAAATATCGTACTATTAAACACAACAACTTTTTATTGTCGATGGCTGTTGATTCGTCAATTATTAATGAAAAAAAAAAGATTCACCGATGTCAGCTAATAATTCTTGTAAAATGCAAGGAGAAAGAATGTTTTTAATGATAGCACTGCACTTAGATCGACGTAGCTACAGTTCACATAAAATCTTCGATTGTGTGCCCAACGTTTTCAGTAAAAGCGATAAATGGTCAATTGTTTTAACCGACGTGTGCTCCGCTGTGGAAAACGCTAATTTTAACTCTGTAATTTTCCTACTATCGGATAATGATGGTCTTGCGAATTTATCAATTGTTTTTAAATTGACTGTCTTCTTATCTCTTCTTACAGCAGCTTACTGTGGTCCAATAAATTTTTCTTTTGTGCTGCTAAAACGCATGTACAAACCTTGAAATAGGCTTCTTTGCTTTCAGGGTTTGGTGGTGATTTCATTAAACAACCTATCAATTATTCGGTTTATATTGTAAGAATGAAAATAAATTCAACTAGAATATTAAAAATTAGTAATGTTTACCTTTAAACACGCTTTCATTTTCCCATATAACAGTGTATTTTTGCGCGTATTTTTTTCTTTTCTGACATCTTTAATTTCAAATAAATACTTTACGGCAATAGGAGAACGAAGTTTACTACACAACGTTGCAGAAAGAAAGACGAGCCTATAGTGATCGCTGGGAAGAATGACAATCCCTTTACTGTTTACAGCGCGCACCACGGCGCCGAAAATAACTAAAATGCTTTAAAATTAAAATTGTATAATATATAAACCCGGGTTCAAATACGCTCTAAAAACTTTTTTTTTTCATTGAAATAAATTTACAAAATGAATATTAATTATTCTGTCTTTATAGTTTAATTACAAATACGATCATCAAATGAAAATAAATATAACAAAAACATTCTCCAATCCCCTCCTTTCGATGACCTTATGTAACTTCCGAACCTTTAAATCAATTATTAATTCTTGTGGTCGTGCGCGTTAAGGCGCATTGCTTTTTTTTGCAGACCCAAATTCAAATCCTGAAAAAATATGTTTTTTTTTTTTAAATAATTTAATAATTTAAAATATTTGAAACTAATTACTACTTCAATACTGCGTTGGAAAAACTATGAAATAAACAATTATTATGATATATAATTATTCTATGCAGTATATACTATTACGTTCAAATGAAGAAAAAAATACAATTTTAATAAAAGAATTTCATGATTGTGTGAAATAGGTAAGAAATGTAGATAAAACATTTTTTATTTTTTAATAACACCGTTTAGAATAAATAAGAATATATGTAAAATAATAAGAACATAATTAATAATAATATAACATTATTATTAAATTGTACATAGTTAATTGAATAAAATATATCAAATAGTATATTTTAATGTATTGTTTGTTTTTATTGGAAACAAACTCGATGGCTGGAGTCGCGGAATTCCGCGATTCGGAATTCGCAGATCAAACCATTGCATTTCATTTATTTTTCAAATGTGGAGTGAACGCATGTTTTGAAGCTGCAGTTGCGATTAATATGATAACCAGTGATATTCTTTTGTGTATTAGTGTAATATTTTATTATTTTAAAAATGAAATCGTATTTTATAGAAGAATGTGCGACAAAAAGGAAAAAGAATGTTAAAAAGGGTGAATATGGTCTATCCTTCTTCACACCTACAAATGTAATATTATTAAACATGTTTAGATATGTGTGTGGCGTAAAAAATTAATTTTTTTTTAGTAATTTAATGGTAAATTTTTAATAGGACCAGATGTTAAAATCATGGCAAAATGTGATCCCTCGAGGAACTTTGTTAAGAAATACTCACATGCTGTGTGAATTACATTTTACTATGCCAGATGGTACTACATATAAAATAAAAAAAGATTGGCTTTAAACAATACATTTAATTTTTTTAGATTTTTACAGCGTCAAAATTATTATAATATTTATGTTAAAATTAGTACTTGTTAAATAAGCGACCAAATATTATTCTCTTAAAATTAATTAAAAATGTTTTTTTTTCTAAAAATTTTTAATTTTTATTTTAATATTTTAAAAATAAGTTTTGACTTCGAAAAAATAGGTCTCTGTAGTCTGAGTACGACAGATCCTTAACAATATTACACCGAAAGAACTTGAATGTGTACAAGTTACCTTATTATTACCATACCTAAAGTCTCAAAATTATGTACACGTATGTACATATGTACACATATGCAATTTCTTTTAGATTAATTCTTTAAAATTTAGAGTTAAAAATCTTCAAAATAAATGCTCTAAAGCAGACACAAATGCGTTAGCAAAAGCTTGCGAAAATTTACCTGAAGGCCAAAAAGCTGCTGTAAAAGCATGTTTTAATGCTTCGATCAAAAAAGATAATCGGTGTAATAGATGTAACAAACAATGGATATATGAGTGCTTACTTTTGCGTATAAAGAGTCGTAAAACTTACAATCATTTGAGGACTCATAAAATTTTAGCATTGCCCTGCTTGGAAACATTAAGCAAATATATAAAATTTATTAAAGTAATATACGGTTTCGATGAAACCATTTTCAAAATTTTAAAACAAAAAACTTAATGCATGGATCGTACTGAAGTACATGGTAAGGTATATAATAAATAATAATAAGGAAAAATGTTTAAATCCAATTTTATACTTTCAAAAATTTAATGGGCTTTTCACTTTGAAAAATAATAAGCAGTTTGTTTCTAAATAGTGTTTTGATCATTTTTTAATTATTTGATAATGTAACAATTAAAATAAAAATTTTTACGCAATGTTTGTAAACATATTTAATAAAAATTGCTCAAAATATGTTAGTAATTTTTCTTGCACATCCAAAACTATAGTTACTATAATCATTAAAAATAAAGATATTGTGAATTAAAAAAATTATGAGATCTTTTAAATATTTTAGAAAATTATACGAAATTTGACAATATTTAACAAATTATTATATATTTTTTTGGTATTCTTTTGGTAGACGAAATGAAATTAACAAAAACTGTCTCTTTTGATCGCAAACAATTGCAAATGGAAGGATTTGTCAATCTTGGAAATTACACCCCCCAACACCAACAAAAACAAAAAGGCGATCACGCACTTGTTATGTTTCAACGATTTAAAGGGCAGTGGGTTCAATCTTTAGGATGTTTTCTAAGCAAAGGTAGTGCAAATGGTTCAGTTTTACATCAGATACTTGTAGAAGCTATTATTTTAAGTGAATATTCGGGTTTAATAATTGATAGTATCGCAAGCAATAGAGCATCTTGGAATAGATCAATATAGGACTTATTTGGAGTATCTGATAACAATGTGAGTGTAGTGGAACATATTGTTGATTCAGAAAGACGTTTATGGTTTTTTTCTGATTCCCCGCATTTGATAAAATGTTTACGTAACTTTTTTTCAAAGCTCAACAAATACGACAAGATTTGGATAAGTTTAATCTTAATGTAATAATGAATCATTAAAATATTTACAAATTTGTGTGTATATATATATACGTGTATGTCATTTTTAATATATAATTTGTATAATTATAGACGCCTGATGGGATTGTATCTTTGAAACATTGGTACGCAGTTCTAGCAGTTGAAAATCCAGAAGCTTTTAATTTAAAAATTAATTATCATCTAAGAGAAGAGCATACAAAACCTGAATATTATAAGAAAATGAACGTTGCTCTAGCTTTTCAGGTAATTGCAATTTTTAAATTTCGTTAATATGTATGTTTATACAAACAGAATACAAAATGTAGTAAAAAGATGCCAGATGCTACAATTTTTTCCTCAACAATTTCTTCAGACTTGTAAATCAATAATGAGTATGATTTATTTGTTGCCGTTAGTGCTTGATTTTTACTTGTAATATATAGATCAATTGTTTTTCAGATTCTCACATTTGTACGATACATTTTCATGATTTTATAAAAGTTTGTAATATATTATTCAAACAACTTTCTTTAGTTAAAAAATGTGGATTTCGTAATTTAAGTCTTTCTTAAATGGTACATAGCGAACAAGATTATTTTGATTAATTGGTTATTTACAGTTTTTTGGTGCTGCTGACGCTATGGAGCTTTCAAAGGATATAAACATCCAGATTTATCTGATAGTGACAATTCTATTAAATTTTACAGGCGAATAAAATCATTGATAACAGCGATGAATTGTCGAACGCCAATTAATAATTTGAAACCCGGAAATGAAATGTGGAAAGGTATATTATTTATAAAAATTTAAGCTAATTCTTTTTTTTTATTATTATTTTAACGTCGCTCTTTTTATGCTCCCAAATCGGTGGTAATCAACGACGGAGGTCATACGATGTCTTGGTGAAGAAAGCACTTGTTGAAAATACATTCGCCAGTGGTGCTTGTATCAATCGGCTGGGGGCGGAAATTGAACCTGGGACCTCCAGATTACGAGCCCGACGCCCTACCAACCGAAACATCGCAGGCCTCTTAAGCTAATTCTATTTATTAAATTTTGTATTTATTTTTAAAACTCATTAAAATTACAATAAAAAATTACAGACTATTCAATCTTTCTTACAATTTCTTGGAAAATGGGAAATGCAAGCTAAAAATGCTAAAAGCAAATCTGAATTTATTACTGATTCAACGAGCTATGGACTTAAAGTTACATTGCAGGGAACATTACAAATTTGTGAATTTCTTGTTCATGAGTGTGGATTTAAGTACGTAATGACATCCCGATTAAATCAGGATAACTTAGAGGTACGAATCGAAAATGTAATACTTAAAAATATGTTGTTTAAATGAATCTATCGTTCGTTCAAGTAATGTTTAATAAAAAGTGTCTTCTATTGATCGTCACGAACCAATGGTGTTTACAGATGTTTATTTAAGTTACAAAAATATGCCGACGTTTCGGACGTTTTTACGCCGTCCCTTTTCAAGGCAAATTCTAACAAAACTCAAAAAAACCACATATCACTCGTGTAAACCTCGCAAAAGCCACTCTTCATTGTTACATATACATTCTTTTTGCTAAATTTCACCACCCACGCTGCTGTCTCCAGAACACATTGTTTAATATATATCTATATACATAGGACCTCCCCGAAGGGAGTCCTAAGTCACAACTTGTGACTTAGGACTCCCTTCGGGGAGGTCCTATGTATATAGATATATATTAAACAATGTGTTCTGGAGACAGCAGCGTGGGTGGTGAAATTTAGCAAAAAGAATGTATATGTAACAATGAAGAGTGGCTTTTGCGAGGTTTACACGAGTGATATGTGGTTTTTTTGAGTTTTGTTAGAATTTGCCTTGAAAAGGGACGGCGTAAAAACGTCCGAAACGTCGGCATATTTTTGTAACTTAAATAAACATCTGTAAACACCATTGGTTCGTGACGATCAATAGAAGACACTTTTTATTAAACTTAAAAATATGCTCAGTGTAAGCAAATTGTGTGCTTTTTCTAAACATGCATTAATTTAAAATGAAAAATGTATCAAATACTTGAAAAATATTTTTAAGTGTAACATTGAAATAATTTTTTGTTGTAAGTTTCATTAACGTAGTATGATATCAAAATCCTTAAATTTAAAAATTAATTACATTAATTAAAAATTGGAAAAATATACAGATAATGTTGAAAGTAAATAAAATAGGTCATAGAGCGTATCGTCTTTTACGAGATAATGATTTAAAATAAAATATTTACATATAATACATTGTTATCTGTCATTCATAACTAAAATAATCTTCCACAGCAGCCTAAAAATATTTTGTTCATTACAATTAAAAAAAAATCAAAAACTGTCTCTTTTGATCGCAAACAATTGCAAATGGAAGGATTGTCAATCTTGGAAATTACATCCCCAAACACCAACAAAACAAAAAGGCGATCACGCACTTGTTATGTTTCAACGATTTAAAGGGCAGTGGGTTCAATCTTAGGATGTTTTCTAAGCAAAGGTAGTGCAATGGTTCCGTTTACCATCATACTTGTAGAAGCTATTATTTTAAGTGAAAATTCGGGTTTAAAATTGATAGTATCGCAAGCAATAGCATCTTGGAATAATCAATGTAGGACTATTTGGAGTATCTGATAACAATGTGAGTGTAGTGGAACATATTGTTGATTCAAAAGACGTTTATGGTTTTTTTCTGATTCCCGCATTTGATAAAATGTTTACGTAACTTTTTTTCAAAGCTCAACAATTACGACAAGATTTGGATAAGTTTAATCTTAATGTAATAATGAATCATTAAAATATTTACAAATTTGTGTATATATATATTATATACGTGTATGTCATTTTTAATATATAATTTGTATAATTATAGACGCCTGATGGGATTGTATCTTTGAAACATTGGTACCCACGTAAAAAAAATTGGTCTTATAAAACTGTATAAAATTTTTATAAAGAAGATTAGCTTTTATAAAAAAATATTTTTATTAAACTTTTAAATACATAGCATACTTTAAAGCACATTTTAAATAGAAAAAGATAAATAAGATAATTAAGAACGTTCTTATAAACTACATTTTTCGGTATCGATTAAATTACAAAATAGATACTTTGGTTTTTGTAATATTTTTTGTTGCAGGTTAGTCATTTTAAAAGGTCGATCACAGCTTTCCCGTGCGTAGAAGCGTCGGTACAAGTCACCAATCGCCACTACGCAAACTTTTTCCAACCTATAAAATACAGTAAAAAAATTTTATAACTTGTCTCGAACGTTCTTAATTACCCTTATTTATCTTTTTCTATTTAAGTATGTTATGTATTTAAAGTTTAATAAATTGGAATTTTGAAAACGCTTTATTAACAACTTTTACATCTTTTTTTTTAAAAAATAGGTATTTCTATTTTTTTAGGTCACGTTCTGTTAAATTAAAAAATTGAAGAATATTTAAAATAAAGATTTCTATTGTTGACTAAACAAAGGTATGTAGTTTAGAATTTATGCTTTTAACTTAGCGTTTTTTGGAATGATGCGAAATTGTTGTGGATCCAATGATCATCCTGATTCAGCTCTTTTTATACAAATGTACAAATTAGTATCTACCTACTGCTTAATAAAGTCACCAAAGGGCTCCAACATTTCTGGAGAGGACATCGTTACGGTACTATTAAATATTAAAGAAATTGAAGATGTTGGTGAGAGGAAAAAGCAGTGGGATGCGCAAATTGATACTATTTTAGATAAAGGATTACATTCCGAATCTCTTTCGAAAGCAGCTAAAATTATGGAAGAACATGATTATTCAATGTTCAACTTCCGATTACGTTTTAACATACGTTGCAGGTTTTATTGCGCGTAAAGTTAATCGCTTTGCTAAACTTAAGGAAGGCACATTATTTTCAATATGCGAGGACTGCATAAAAACATTTCATTTACCTGCCGATGAAAAAGAAAATGTTTTGGAATATTAAAAATTGATTCGAATGCGCTCAAAAGGATATTTATGTGAACTCTCGATACAACTTTTTTCATAGGTAAACTTATTGGAAAAAGCTACGTTAAATGTAGTTAATTTTAAAGACGTTAATGCAAATATAATTTTTGAAATTACGACAAAATTAGAAAATTTAGCTCCACTTCCGTTTGCTGGTTGTAGAAAACATGAAGTAGCTGTAACTCACCGAGTATTGACATTTATTTAACAACTAGAATGTTTTTTATAACAAAACAAATAAATAAAAATGATATCATTGACAAAGAAAAAACGCGAGAAAAAAGAAAATTAGCTAAATTGGTGTATATTCCAAGTAATCAAAGTATTGAAAATTTTAATAAAATAAAACTAAAACCAAAAACTGAATTAAAAGAAAAAACCACATTATTTAAAAGAAAAAATATTAATAATAATGCCTTAAATAAAAAACAGAAAATAACAAATTAACATTAATAACTTTGTTATTGTAAATCATACTCTTAATAATAAACTATTAGTATAATTTATATTTCTTTTATTCTTCGTTGCTATATCAAAAAATATTATAATATAATTTTTATTGTAATTAAAGCTGTTATTATTTATGTTCTTACGATTTTTAATACATCCTTATCTACACTTAATGGAGTTATTAAAAATAAAAAATTCTATTGTTGACTAAACAAAGGTATGTAGTTTAGAATTTATGCTTTTAACTTAGCGTTTTTTGGAATGATGCGAAATTGTTGTGGATCCAATGATCATCCTGATTCAGCTCTTTTTATACAAATGTACAAATTAGTATCTACCTACTGCTTAATAAAGTCACCAAAGGGCTCCAACATTTCTGGAGAGGACATCGTTACGGTACTATTAAATATTAAAGAAATTGAAGATGTTGGTGAGAGGAAAAAGCAGTGGGATGCGCAAATTGATACTATTTTAGATAAA
Source organism: Theocolax elegans (assembly GCA_026168455.1). NCBI lineage: Eukaryota > Metazoa > Arthropoda > Insecta > Hymenoptera > Cerocephalidae > Theocolax > Theocolax elegans. Next base: position 37,470,047 of record CM047431.1, on the reverse strand, counting down.
GGATTACATTCCGAATCTCTTTCGAAAGCAGCTAAAATTATGGAAGAACATGATTATTCAATGTTCAACTTCCGATTACGTTTTAACATACGTTGCAGGTTTTATTGCGCGTAAAGTTAATCGCTTTGCTAAACTTAAGGAAGGCACATTATTTTCAATATGCGAGGACTGCATAAAAACATTTCATTTACCTGCCGATGAAAAAGAAAATGTTTTGGAATATTAAAAATTGATTCGAATGCGCTCAAAAGGATATTTATGTGAACTCTCGATACAACTTTTTTCATAGGTAAACTTATTGGAAAAAGCTACGTTAAATGTAGTTAATTTTAAAGACGTTAATGCAAATATAATTTTTGAAATTACGACAAAATTAGAAAATTTAGCTCCACTTCCGTTTGCTGGTTGTAGAAAACATGAAGTAGCTGTAACTCACCGAGTATTGACATTTTATTTAACAACTAGAATGTTTTTTATAACAAAACAAATAAATAAAAATGATATCATTGACAAAGAAAAAACGCGAGAAAAAAGAAAATTAGCTAAATTGGTGTATATTCCAAGTAATCAAAGTATTGAAAATTTTAATAAAATAAAACTAAAACCAAAAACTGAATTAAAAGAAAAAACCACATTATTTAAAAGAAAAAATATTAATAATAATGCCTTAAATAAAAAACAGAAAATAACAAATTAACATTAATAACTTTGTTATTGTAAATCATACTCTTAATAATAAACTATTAGTATAATTTATATTTCTTTTATTCTTCGTTGCTATATCAAAAAATATTATAATATAATTTTTATTGTAATTAAAGCTGTTATTATTTATGTTCTTACGATTTTTAATACATCCTTATCTACACTTAATGGAGTTATTAAAAATAAAAAAGGAGTCCGCCAATAAGAATATAGACGATCCAAGACGTATAAATCATGCATTATCTTTTACTTTTACTAGCAATATTTCATTTGCAAAAAAATTATTTTCGGGAAATGAAAGGAAAAGCCAAAATTAACCGACAAAGTTTCATTTTTAACATTGCAAGTATATCTATATATACAAATTTTGAATGTATATAGATATACTTCAAATGCTTTCCGTTGGCGATCTCCTTTATTGTCTATATTTCTTACCTACCTTCCGTAATAATCATGAAATTCTTTTATTAAATTGTACTTATTTTTATTTTTAATTTAATTTTATACGAACGATAATAAATTACAAGTAATAGCATACTGCCTTAAATAATTAAAGATCATAATAATTGTTTATTTCATAGTTTTTCCACGCAGTATTGAAGTATATAATAAAATATAATTTATTAATTAAATAGATCGCTAATGAAATAATTAGTTTCAAATATTTTAAATTATTACATTATTTAAAAAAACAAACATATTTTTTACAGGATTTGAATTCGGGTCTGCACAAGAAACCAATGCGCCTTAACGCGCACGACCACAAGAATTAATATTTGATTTAATGCTTCGGAAGTTACATAAGGTCATCGAAAGGAGGGGATTGGAGAATGTTTTTATTATATTTATTTTCATGTGATGATCATATTTGCAATTAAACTATAAAGACAGAATAATTAATATTCATTTTGTAAATTTATTTCAATGAAAAAAAAATTTTTCAGAGCGTATTTGAACCCGGGTTATATATTATACAATTTTAATTTTTAAAGCATTTTAGTTATTTTCGGCGCCGTGGTGCGTGCTGTAAACATTAAAGGGACTGTCATTCTTCCCAGCGAAACCAAAAAATCATTCCGCTGTGTACTCGCGTACGCATCGGTTGTCTCGGCTCGCACCGCATTCAGCGTTGTATCTCGAGAATTAACAACGGTCCTTTTCAGGACCATCGTCCAACCAAATATCTCGCGCCCGCGCACCACTTCTCCACTCCGCCATCACACAGTCCCGACGACTCTATACATCAGGAAACAGACGAACTTACTACAGCAACAGCCGGCCACTCGGCCGGCACCCGACCACCTCAACAGGACTCCAACCAACCTCGACTGGACAACCTTATATGTCCACCATGCAGCCCACCCTCTCAACCGAGGAACTGATCGCCCTCATACAAGAGCTTCGCCAAACGGTCCACCAACTCTCCGAGGAAAACGCCCACCTCAAAGCCAGTCTGGAAGCCGAACGCCACTCCAACTCGCCGGCCTCACCGGATCTCGCCGTTGGAATCGAAAGGCAAGCCTCTCCCCCCACTCCTATGTGCACCGACGGGTTCCAAACGGTCAACCGCAAACGCCCGAGAGCATCCCTCCCTCGCCTACCGAGCTCAGAATCGTCCTCGTCTTCCTCCACCTGCTCCGAGATAGAACTCGACCCTGAACCAAAACTGACAGAACAGAGCCCTCCCCCAATTTGCATTAAAAACAAAGAAGCTTGGCCCAAGCTCAACGCCACCCTCCCCAAGCTAAAAATCAGCACCCGCCGCGCAGTAAACACCAACGACACCGTCCGCGTCTATCCCAAAACAATTACGGACTTTCGTGCACTTACCTCCCATTTAGACCAAAACAACATCGACTACTCGACTCACCAACTGCAACAAGACCGTGACTTAATAGTAGTTATTCGCGGCATCAACGAGTTCATCTCTGACGATGAAATCCTACGCGAACTCAAAGATAAAAATCTACCCGTACGCCACATCCACCGTATGAAAAACGGAGAGAAAATTTGGCCACTGGTCGCTGTTCACCTCGATCCCACATCCCCTGAGGCCGACACCATCTTCAAACTAAAGACCCTCTGCGGTCTTAACGTCAAGGTAGAACCCAAAAGGAAAAACCCTACCATCCCTCAGTGCAGACGCTGTCTGAAGTTTAATCATACAGCAAACTACTGCCACTCTCCTTGGGCTTGCTCCTTCTGTAGCAAAAACCACGCCTCCCCCACCTGTCCCTTCAAAGATCTAAAAACTTCGACCCCAACCTGCGCTAACTGTAAAGGACCGCATCGTGCAACCTACCGCGGCTGTCCCAAAGCTCCCAAAAAACCCACCGCGAAAACTACTACCTCCCCAGCCCCCCCCCCTCCGCAAACTACTTTCACTTCCCTCCCATCGCGAACTCGACCCTTACCCACGCAACCAACGAGCCACCCTCCTACTCTCACCTCCCCGACCAAATCCTACGCTAATGCCCTCTCACAATCCCCCCCTCCTTCCTCCGACTCTAAAATTGCCCCTCTTATGGCCCAGATGATTCAAACTCTGCAGGCTTCCCTCTCAAACATCATCAACGAACTCTCTCCGTTCATGACCACCAATTATGGACCCACACACCAATAAAAACCTCACCATTCTAATCTGGAATGCCCAAGGCATCCTCGCTTCATCAAAAACCATCGAACTCCAATCGCTTCTCGAATCGCGCAGCATCCAAGTTGCATGCATCTCTGAAACACACCTCACCCCCCTGAAAAAACTTTATATTCCTAACTTCATCACCCACCGGAGAGACCGCACTGACACGACTGGAGGCGGCGTGGCCATCTTAGTCCACAAGTCCTTCCGCCACAAACCCATCAAAACCCCTCACTCTTCCGAAACCATTGGCATCGAACTTAGCTTAGCTAACGGGCCACTTAGAATAATCTCAGCCTACGTTCCACCCAGATCAAAATTTCCCACCAAAGACTTCGAGGAGATTTTCAAACCCAGCTCCCCCACCATTTGTGCAGGTGACTTCAACGCCAAGCATAAAATTTGGGGCTGCCGACAAAACAACAAAGCCGGCACAACCCTCTTAAAATCCTCCCAAAAACATCGGTACATCATAGAAGCTCCTAATGAACCCACCCACACACCCAACCAACCAAACTACCTGCCGGACATCCTCGACCTTTACCTTACTAAAAATATCACCATTAATAATGACCCGCTGGTTATTCACGAGCTCAGCTCCGATCACTTTCCAGTCTCTCTCGAAATACCATCAACCTCTATCCAAACCCTCCCACCTCCCAGCTTCGCCGACTGGACCCTTGTCCGTTACTACCTTGAGACCTCCCTTTTTAAATGTCCCACCATCTGTACCATCTCCGAGATCGAACAGGCGGTCCTAAATCTAACAGAGGAAATAAACTTCGCTATTTCCCAAGCCACCTCCACTCAACCCAAACCCAAAAAATTTCTTGACCTTCCCGACGATGTTGCCCAATTAATCAAAGAAAAAAACCGCTCCCGCCGTCTCTGGCAACGCCTTCGCACCCCATCCGTCAAACAAAAACTAAACTTGCTACAACGCAAGCTAAGAAACCGTCTATGCGAAATCCGCAGCTCCTCCTTCAACAAATTCCTCGAAGAAGCAGAAACCCACCCCAAAAACGTATGGAAAGTTACCCGCGCCCTACGAAACCGCTCCCCCCAACTCCCGGCCCTCATCTTCGAAAACAATCATTATGACCTTGACGAAGACAAAGCAAACATCTTCGCCAAATCCATTGCCAACCAATGCTCCCCTCTCCCTAGCCCCGAAGACCTCTCTCCCCTCCACCAAGTAATCAGCGACCAAATCCAAAACACTTCTCTCTCAAATGATTTTTGCAAACCCGCCTCCCCTTCTGAAATTCTCACATTTATCAACGCCACCAAAAATAAAAAAGCCCCAGGAGCCGACAACATCCGAAACAAAGTCCTTAAACTACTACCCCGTAAACACATTACCACCATCACAAACATCGTAAACGCGATGCTCCGTCTTCAACATTTTCCCACCGCATGGAAAGAAGCCACTATCATCTGCTTCCCCAAAGCCGGCAAACCTCTAACCGCCCCATCCAGCTACAGACCAATCAGTCTACTAAACTCCCTTAGTAAAATTGCCGAAAGCATTATTCTATCCCGCCTCGCCGAACACACTAACGACAACAATCTCCTACCCGACTTCCAACACGGATTTAGACCACGACACGGAACCGCTCATCAACTCCTTAGGGTGACAGAATTCATAACCAATAACCTGAACAAAAGAAACCACACTACTATGCTCTTACTAGACGTACAACAAGCGTTCGATAGGGTTTGGCATGAAGGTCTTATCCACAAGCTTATCTCCTTGAACTTCCCCCATTACCTAATTGGCATTGTCAAATCCTACCTCTCCAATCGCACCTTCCGTGTACGAGTAGGCACGGCCCTCTCCACCCCCCAACAACTCACAGCAGGAGTCCCGCAGGGCTCCAAACTGTCTCCCCTTCTATTTAACCTATACTGCCACGACCTTCCATCCCAAGCCCCAATCATGACAGCACTCTACGCAGACGACATTGCCCTACTCGACACTAACAGACAAATCAACGCCAGCTCCTCAAAAATCAATAGATTTCTACCCACCCTTCTCGAATGGTATCGCACCTGGCGCCTTACCATAAACGAGTCGAAATCCATAGCCGTCTTTTTCTCTCACCGCATCAACAATCCTCCCCCCAAATTCATCATTAACTCTCACCCAATCCCATGGAGCACTACCGCCAAATATCTAGGCGTCACCCTCGACCGCAAACTCACATGGATCCCCCACATCAATACCATCCGTAACAAAACCAACGGTATCTTCTTCATACTCAAACCCTTCTTTTATAACCCGAAAATCTCCAAAAATATCAAACTCCGTGCTTTCAACGCCCTCATCCGCAGCATTTTCTCCTACGCGATTCCTATCTGGGGCTGCGCCCCTCCCCACAGACTAAACAAGCTCCAAAGCACGTACATGCGCCTTTTGCGATCATCCCTTCGAATTCCCTGGTTCTTTCGAAATACCCTTGTCCTACGTGAAACCAACGTTCCCACCATCTCTGAAATGGCCGCCTCTCATGCGACCAATCTCAGAAACTCCGTGCTAAACCATCCCAACCCAAGCATCAAAGCTACTGCAGAATACTGCCCAAAGTCATACGACAAAATCCCAAGGCCCTGTTCTCTAATCAGGTAATTATTCCCCCTCCCCCAAACCACTAGCTTCGCACTTGCTGCGTTAGAGACCCAGTCTCTCCTGACTTGGCCCTACACCCTTCTACCGCCCAAATCAACATCTAGGGATTAGAGCTTTACAGCTGGCATCCCACAAACACGAGGTGGAGGTTTTTAGTCGGTAGGCATCGGACTCTAGTCTGATGAATCCGACACTACCCTATATTTATAGGGTGTCTTTTGAAGATTTTTGTCCCCACCTCCCCATTTCAAAAAAAAAAAAAAAAAAAAAAAATCCCAGCGAAACCTGTCGATCTTTTTCGGTAAAATTATCCCATTTTATGAACGGAGTTCCTTCTTACTCCCTGATAAAAAGAAACCGAGTGAGTAACTTACCATCATAACATAACATGTCAGATCAAGTAAACGTACAATGACGTTCGATTTTGCGCGCACATTTTAAAATTGATCACGTAATTTAAATCTCGATTTTATTAATTATGCTTTTCATAAAAAGCTAAACAAATATATTAGATATTTAACTTATTGTATGATTTATAATGTATCATCTAAGCTAAATAGTTTAGTACAAGTCGATTTAATTCAGATGCATGGAATTAAGTTTTGTTAAATAATTTTTTTAAATATTAACTACAATTGAGTTTACAATTATTTCTGTTTATTTATAATTGATAATTCTTTAAACGTTTCTAGACTATCTTACATCTAAATTAATTAAACATTGAATTTTAATTTTTGCTTTCGATAAATACTTTATATTTCCATACATTTATTTTAGTACTTTATATCCAAATTTTTTTACAATATGTAATTAAATATATTTAATTTTATTATTTAATTTTTTATAATTTTTTCATAATTGATATATTTAACATGTATTTAATAAAAAAATAAACAAGCATTGAAAACGATATAAAAAGTTACCATAGTCTTATTTATGAACCTAGGTAAGTTCAATTCACTGTTTTCAAAAGAGTGCAAGAGTTTTGCCACAATCGTTTATGTATTTATTATTAATAATTATGTGAATATTGATAATAAGCGATTGTAAACAATTAAATTTACAATTGCTTTTTTTATTTTCAAATTAAACATCTACTGTTTTCGAAAAAATATTCTGTTAGTTTTATTGTTTATTCACTGTAAAATATTTCTTTTTAGTATAATAGCAAGCGTATTATAAAATTTAAATTGTTAAATTATTAATTAAAAAATTAATAATTATTTTAATATTGATAACAAATAATTGTAAATTATTGAATCCGTTTTAAATTTGAAATATTAAAAAAAAAAAAGCTTATGACCTGGGATCGAACCCCTACTTTGTAACTGGTAGGCACTTACCTTAACTCTACGACCATAACATATCATAGAATTTAATGTTAAAACTGGTATTAGGCATACTAAATTGTAGATAATTTAGCTGTTATATTATAGATTAGGGTATATAATTTTGCTTATTTTGTTTATATGAATTTATTGTAATAGTTTTTTCGTTTCAAAATCTAGAGGTATTTTTAAAGGATTTCCACGCAGCATCTACAGGATTTCTAGAGGGAAACCAAACGCCGCCTAGAAGGGAATTGCACAACCGTCTGGCAACACGCCGATGGAAAGGAACCGTGTATTTGATTGAAGAGCGGATACAGGGAGGGTCGACGCTGCGACAGACAAACGTACGAAAACTTTGGAACGTCTGGCAGAGGCGATGGACGCGAAGGCTCGTCCCCGCGGTTGCTCCGTGGAAGAGGAGAAACCACGGAGAGATGGACTTCTGTCTCACCCAGTTTCTGTCTGGACACGGATACTTCTAGGGCTATTTACACCGACTGAGCAGGCTTGCATCACCACATTGCGAGTACTGTGGCTGGGCTTTCGACGACGCTGATCATACGTTCTTCGCTTGCGAGCGATGGGCAGATCAGCGACAATGTCTTGAAGCGGACATAGGAGCGATCACACCAGAAAACGTGACTAGACTCATGACGATGAACGCGGACAACTGGCGCTTGATCGTTAATTACTTTACGACTGTTTTGCGGAGCAAAAAAACTGATGGATGTCTGAGACACTGAGTGCATGTGTTTCGAGCATAGTAGTTAGGGCAAGGCGGCTGTCGAGCCAGGCGGGTTCTGAGCCACTTACCATAAGAGCATGCGATTCCTACCTTACCGACTGCGGGTTCTAATCCCTGCTAAATGTAGTTTTGCATAGGTTAAATGATTGGTAATATGGTAATCTATCATACCGACACCCGCTAGCCTTGGATAATCAAAATCTACTATACCGACAGTGGTTAGGTCTAGCAAAAGAGAGGTTATGTATGAATCTTCATGCGCGAGTGTTAAAATCTACAATACCGGCAGTGGTTAGGTGTAGCATAAGCAAGGTTATGTATGAATCTTCATGCGCGAGTGACAAAATCTACTATATCGGCAGTCCCAAAAGAGAGGTTATGTACGAATCTTCGATATCGATCGCGAGTGACAAAATCTACTATATCGGCAGTCGCAAAAGAGAGGTTATGTACGAATCTTCGATATCGATCTACGCGAGTGCGAGAATCCGCTACCGACGTGAGTTGGCGAGATCGAAGCTAGCGCCCCCCATCCTCGTTGCTCCTTGCGTCGGCGTCGGCGTCGGCGTCTGCGTCAGCGTCATAGATTTACTTACCTACCAAACTGTTGCTCCAACGACATATAGGGAGAGAGGTTATGTCACGACTCTCGTGCGAGTTTAAGTGTTAGAATGTTTGATCAATTATACAAATTCATTTGTAGAATGCATAAAAAAAATCAATTTTTTTGTTTATATTTTATAAGTATAAACAAATTCATTTGTTTATACTTATTTAGTTTGTCCGGCATTTTGTTTTTTTAACCAATCAGGGATCACCTTATGATCAAACTTACTTACTTGCGAAAGTAAGCCCCGGCATTCTCGTTGCTCCTTGCTTCGGTGTCTACGTCTTTGAGGTTATGCGATGTTATGTTACGATTATGGAGAGGGAGTGGAAGTGGATTAATAGTAATACCCAATGTTGCTCCAATGACATATAGGGAGAGAGGTTTTGTTACAAATTCATTTAAAGTCAGAGAAAAAGTTTAATTATTTAAGAAAGAAAGTAAAGGAAAGGTGAAGCAGTAAAGGAAATAAATAAATGTTTGCAATTCAATAATTTTACTTTAATTATTATTTATTTTTATTTATTTATTTTCAAATAATGGTACATTAATAATATAATTGTACATATTTTTATAAGAGAAAAAAAAATTAAGGAATGTGACTTTGCATTGTGTACAAAAAAATTTTTAATGGAAACTTACATCTATTATTATTATTATAAAAATTAGGAGAGAACGCATAGTAAAGAAGTCTAATAATTAAACTAATAATATAAAAATTTGATATAATTATTTTATGTAGAAAATGTTTTGCACTCACAACAGTAGAATAAAATCTTACTTTAACTAATATTAAGTTTTGTTAAAAAAAATAAATGTAAAATGTTGATATAAAATAAAAAAAAATATAAAACTATACAAATTTTATTAAGCACCCTCCAAGATATTGCATATATATTTCTCGAGTTCGTATTTTATTATGCAAGGTATCATATGCCTGCTTATTTTCAAGATACACCCAACGATATACTACAGCAGCGTTTTGTGCTGCACAATTTTTGGTCCAGCCTGGTGGATGGTGAGAGCAGGTTATTCCTCTTTGGAAACCTCCTCGGTGAAGAGAGGGACAGTGCACGTCATGTAAATTAACAATACATTTAAAGAAAGGTTGTAACCATCGTTTTTTCATCAATCCCTTCACGTATAGATCACTGGCTCTCTGTAGTCTTTTTCTCCCTCCTTATGGGTGATTTTGTACAATATTTCAGGCACTTTGTAATATTCTATCTTTCCTGCATTCCATGAAAGTGCATGAAAATATTTTTCAAGCCAACAGTTTTCAATTTTATCGTTATAATCTAGATCCTCCCAGACATGAGGTGGTTTAAATGTTAGAACTTCTGGAACTGCGTCTGCTTGATTAAGATTATTTACTGTTACTTATTTCAATAAGCAATCTCCACCACTCTTAACCCATTGTATGTCCATAATTGTATGTCCATAAAAAATATAAAGTATAAAAAAAGCAGAATGTTAATGAAAATAATAATAATAATATATTGTATATATATAAAACTATTAATATACATTACGAAGAAAAAAAATTTTACTGGCGCTCTGTGTCTAAGCGACAGAATTTATAGGACTCAAATCTTATCCCCACTACAATAAAAAATTACATTGATTTATAATAAGCGAAAAAGTCGAAATGATTTCAGTCTTTATTCGTTTCAGATCGAGTCAAGTCGAATTGAAAAAATATTAAAATGGATAGTATTGTAGATGAAGTATTGCGACACGTTAGTAATATAGAAGACGCGTTCAAAATGATAAATCAAACGAACGCATCGAGTAATATGCTACAGCGATGGATAAATCATTGTTCTCTTTCCCTAAAAACTTTACGTAAAATTTTGCAAATTCAACATCTTCTAGTTTCACAAAAACAGTGTATTATACACGCGATTTCAAAACTGGAATGCACTAAAGTGAAGCTGTACGCAAAGTGTAAAAAAGGTGGTGATTTGATGAAAACACCTTCTTCACGACTTACTAATCGCGTTCGTTGGATAGATATAGACAGTGCCTTTGAAAAACGAATGCATACGAGTACAGTTGCAAATTTAACGCACATTGATATCAAATCTTTTCTTAATGACGCATCCGTTTTATTTAGTAAACATGTTAAAAGTATATTAAAGAGCAATAATAATGCTTTAAAAATAAATACTGTACTTTCGTGTAAATTTAAAAAGTATGTGTTAAAAGATGGTGATCAGGAAGAAACAATAGATACAAAATATTTTACAACACCAAACGTAGAAATTTTTTCATCTACATCAAAAAAGCAGTGGTTCATAGACAATATACAAATTCCTATTTTGAAAAGTATGGAGGATTTCGAAGATCAAGATTCTGGCTGGTCATTGGATTCGATTGTTAATATTCAGATTAACATGAACAAATTTAATGCATTGCGTAGTGGAAGTTCTTACATACCTTTACCGAAATTTATACAAAATAAACGTGCTTGTGTTAACGTGCAAAATAATGATAACGAATGCTTTAAATGGGCAATATTATCAGCATTATATCCGGTTCCACACGATAATCACCCCTACAGAATAACTCATTACTTACCGTATACAAATGAGTTAAATATGAGTGGAATAGAGTTTCCAACTTCTGTGAGACAAATACCTAAGTTTGAAAAACAAAATAGTAATATATCAGTGAATGTTTTTACTTTGGAACATAAAAATATTGTTCCTGTTTATTTGACAACTGAGAAAAAATTACATCACATAAATCTTCTTTTGATTGAACAAAAACCTGGAGATAGTGATGAGGACGTTATTATGGATGAAAGGCAATACCATTATGTGTACATAAAAGATTTGTCTAGATTAGTCGGAAGTTCATTGTCGCGTAAAAAGAAAAAATTTTATATATGTGATCAATGTCTACACTTTTTTTATTCCGAAATAAATCTTACATCTCATGAACAACATTGTAAACAAATAAACGATTGTCAAGTACGTCTTCCGAGACCTGAAAAAAATTGTATAGAGTTTAAAAATTTTAATTATAAAGAAAAAGCACCTTTCATTATTTATGCAGACTGTGAATGCTTATTACGACCTGTTCAGACACGAATAGACGAAGTCGGTGAGACATTTGAGACTATAAAAGATACAATTTCGTTTCACGAGCACGAAATGTTTAGTATCGGCTTTTTTTTAAAGTGTAGCTATGACGATTCCTTGTCGACCTATAAATCTTACAGAGGTCAAACTCCAGCTCGTTGGTTTACTGAACAATTAAAATATTTAACTGAGAAGGTTGAATATTTGTACAACCATTCTCAACCTATGGAAACACTTACACCTGAACAACTGATTAATTTTCAGGAAACTAATATTTGTCATATTTGTGAAAAGTCTATGGATGGAAGAAAAAAATGTCGTGATCACTGTCATCTAACAAGTAAATATAGAGGTGTTGCACATGATGATTGTAACCTAAATTATCAAGATTCACGAACTATACCAGTCGTTTTTCATAATCTTAGTGGTTATGATGCGCATTTCATTATTTCTGATGTATCTAATCATTTTCCTGGCAGTATTGATCTTCTTCCTCTAACGAAAGAGCGTTACATTTCTTTTACAAAACATGTCGAAAATAGTAGTATTAAATTTCGATTTATTGATTCATTCCGCTTTATGGCATCATCCCTCGATAAATTAGCTTCCTATTTAACTGAATATAAAATCGTACGTTCCATGTTTAATGACATCAGCGATGAAAAAATTGCACTTTTGATGAGAAAAGGAGTTTTTCCTTATGAATATCTTGACTGCTGGGAGAGATTGTCTGAAGAGAGACTACCTGCTAAAAGCAAGTTTTATAGTTCTCTCAATGATTTCACTGTATCTGATGAAGATTATGACCATGCACAACTAGTATGGAATACTTTTAATCTCAAAAATATCGGTGAATATTCGGACCTTTACATGAAAACTGATATCCTATTACTAGCTGATGTATTTGAAAATTTTCGAGAACAATGTCTAATAGCTTATGACTTGGATCCTGCACACTATTTTACAACACCTGGATTTTCATGGGATGCTATGTTGAAATACACAAAAGTAAAATTACGACTTTTAACGGATATTGATATGGTTCTATTTATTGAAAGAGGTATCAGAGGTGGATTGAGTCAATGCTCACATCGCTATGCTGCAGCAAATAATGTATACATGAAAGAAAATTATAAAGAAAATGAAGAAAATGTGTATTTAATGTATTTGGACGCTAATAATTTATACGGGTGGGCTATGACACAATCACTTCCACTTGATTGTTTTGAATGGTTTACAGATTTTGAAAATATTGACTTTTTAAGTGTAGATGATGACGCTGAGATTGGTTATATCTTAGAGGTTGATTTAGATTATCCTAACGATATTCATGACAAACATAATGACTTACCATTCTGTCCAATGCATGCGAAACCTCCTGGATCTAAGCATGAAAAACTGTTAGCTACATTGACACATAAAAAAAATTATGTTATTCATTATCGAGCACTAAAACAAGCGATTTCACATGGACTTACTCTCACAAAAATTCATAAAGTATTAAAATTCAAGCAGAGTGCGTGGCTCAAGCCATATATAGAGTTGAATAGTAACATGAGAGCCAATGCTAAGAATGAATTTGAGAAAAATCTTTTCAAATTGATGAATAATGCTGTATACGGAAAGACTATGGAAAACGTTCGCAAACACGTTGACGTGAAACTAATGACTCGATGGAGTGGACGATATGGTGCTGAAGCTCTCATATCAAAACCTAATTTTCACAGTAGTTCTATATTTAATGAAAACTTGGTTGCTATTCAACTCAAAAAAACTAGTGTCTTTATGAATAAACCAATCTATATTGGACTTTCTGTACTCGACATATCCAAAACTCTTATATACAGCTTCCACTATGACTATATGTTAAATATGTACAAAGAAAACTGTAAGCTACTTTACACTGACACTGATAGTTTAATTTATAAGGTTATTTGTGATAATTTTTATGCAGATATGAAGTCAAATATCTCACGTTTCGATACTTCGGATTATGCAGTTGATAACGATTTCAAAATTCCACTAGTGAATAGAAAAGTTGTTGGACTTATGAAAGATGAGTGCAATGGAAATATTTTAACTGAATTTATAGGATTAAGAAGCAAAATGTACTGCACTCGTGTGAATGGTAAAGATTTTATGAAAAAAATCAAGGGTATTAAGAGTGTTGTTATTAAAAAATCAATACATTTTGAAGACTACCTAAACTGTTTACAAAATTTAAGTGTAATAAAGAGAAAACAGTGTACCATTTGATCCAAATTACATAAAGTTGAAACTGTTCAACAGAAAAAGATTGCACTTAGTCCTTATGATGATAAAAGATATTTAATTGCAGATAGTGCAAACACATTGGCTTGGGGTCATTATAAAATTACATAGAAAAGACTATAGCGTGTCTATATATTTATAATATTCAATATTATTATTGTGATATAATCCAATGAGAAGTGTTGTAATCAATAATTCATTAAATTGAATTGAATTGTTGACTCGGTCTTTATCCCCACTCCTCCCTAAATGCTAACTTTTTTACTAATAAACTTAGAGCAAAATAAAAAATACTGGGTGAATGCACGCTTCAAATAATGAAAAAAAGGTATTCTTTAAATTTTCTGTACTATGAATAGTTTTTGAGAAAAAAAATAAAATCCATAAATTTTATGACTTGGCTTTTATCCCCACTCCACCCTACATGCTAACTTTTTTATTAACACACTTAGAGCAAAATAAAAAATACTGGGTGAATCTACACTTCAAATAATGAAAAAAAGGTATTCTTTAAATTTTCTGTACTATGAATAGTTTTTGAGAAAAAAAATAAAATCCATAAATTTTATGACTCGGCTTTTATCCCCACTCCACCCTACATGCTAACTTTTTTATTAACACACTTAGAGCAAAATAAAAAATACTGGGTGAATCTACACTTTAAATAATGAAAAAAAGGTATTCTTTAAATTTTCTGTACTGTGAATAGTTTTTGAGAAAAAAATTAAATAAAAAATCTATACATACATCAAAATTGTTTTTTTTTTTTCTCAAAAACTATTCACAGTACAGAAAATTTAAAGAATACCTTTTTTTCATTATCTAATCCTATTATCAAATCCTAACCATTTTACATATACATTATTTCCTTTCTTCTTCAAAACTTTTTCAATTAAATATATGTCTGGACACTTAGTCTTGAGAAGCTCCTCTTCATAAAATCCACCAGCAATAGGTTGTTCTTGATAATCCTTTAAAATATACGTATACGGAACAGTGTTTTTCACTTGACTAATTGTAAATATCTCCGTAGTCCAATTTGGTGTATATCCTTTTTCAAAAATGTGTTTACTCTTACTAACTCGTACTTTATCTCCAACGTTAAATTTTGCACGTTTCATTAGAGGTCTTTGAGGTTTTGCATCTTTCAATTTATTGAGTATACAGTCAACTTTTGCATCAGTAACATCTTTAGGTTTCATACCAATTGTTCTATGTATTGAATTATTATATTTTAAAATTAACTCTGGTAAAACATCTACCCATTTATAGTTACCATGAAGAGTAAAATGTTTCCACATTTTATTTTTGAGTGTACGATTAAATCGTTCACAAATCGATGCTTTAAGATTACTGTACGTAGAATATAAATTAATGTTATAATGTCGCATAATTTTGTTAAAATCTTTATTATAAAACTCCTTTCCACGGTCTGTTTGAAGATGTTTTGGAATTCTTCCTTTTTTAAGTATCGATTTCATAGCATTAGCAACATTTTTTCCATCTTTTTGTTTAACAGCAACTGCCCACGCATACTTGGACAGTACATCAATGACAGTCAACATATACTTGTAGCCGCGGTTTTCTCGAGCGTAAGGTATCATTTCAACGAGATCAGCCTGCCAAGTTTCATCCAAGTCGCGTATTTCAAATTTACGACGTTGGTAATTCCGTCTGACTGGTTTGTGGAGTTCTTCAACTAACTTATGTTTTTCTGTTGGCATATTTTTTATTGCATTTTTTTATAACCTTTTTGAGCTGGAAATTTATTTGTATTGGTAGAATATTTTTGTGTGTATTCTTTACACTGAGAAGTAAAGCTTTTGGTTTTCTTCTTCTTCTCATCTTCCGATAAAGGTTTATAGTCATTACTTTGATTTGGTCCCATATTGCTACAATTTATGTTGCGTTGAGTCTTGAATCTTACGCAAGTCCGCTTCAAATTTCATCAATTGTTTATCAATATCGTCTCTATGATTATCTACAATCAGATCCAAATTTTGTAGCTCAGCTTTCAATTCGGATATAATTTTTCGTACACTCTGAATTTCGTTTTGTACAATCTTTTGTAAAGTGTCTAGATTGACTGCGTCATTCAATGAAGCGGGTGCAGCAACGTTACACAATCTTTTATTTCCTATATCGTACTGTCCATCGGAAGTAACTCTGTATCCAACACCAGGAGGTCCCTGCTGATTATCAACTTTTTTAAGGTGACGTCCGAATACATCGACACTCATTTTGAAACTAAGATCAAATCTAATTGTACTGTTTAATATATAATATTGGCCTCACGAAGTTCCTCGATAATTGATTGAATTTCATTAATATGATTCTGATTACCAGCTGATGTTTCAGCTATGAGCAGTTTCAAACGTTCTACAAGTTCATTCGGATTATCCCAATATATATAATCAGTGTAAGCGTGTTGACGAGCTATTTTGTAGGGTGGAGGTAAACGTAAACCAGTTCCTCCTTTAGATGTGTCATTTTGACTAGATCTAGTCAATTTGGAAACGTATTGAGTGAATTTCTTTGTGTTTTGTTCACGTATTGATTCATATGCTTTGTAATATTTTTTATGAGCACTAGTCATTTTCAGTATTTCACCATAATTATCCAAGTCACTTTTTGTAATCATATACATATCTGGTTCTTTCGTAAATAATAGCTGTACAAGTCCTGGACTATTTGGATACTTTTTATCGTTTATAATAATGGTATCGCGATCAAAATGTATTGGACTATCGCCTATCATAAACGAATCTTTCAGTTTCCGCACACCATACGTTGTATCCAATTTTCTGGTTTCACCTCGTTTTATCATTGTAAGATACTTGCTTACAATATTTTTTTGTGGTGTAATATCATCAATATCAGAAGCACTATCCGCTGATATATATGAAGCGTTTTCTTGACTATCTGAATCATTGAGTGTCTCATCCGGCTCACCCTCCTCCATATCCTCTTCCTCCTTCTCCTTTTTCATTGCATATAAATGTGAAACATCCTCTTGTTTTTCAAGTTTTGGTGTAATTAACTTTCTTGATTTAAATTTGGAGGTTTCTACTAACTTTTCTAGCGGTTGTACAATGGGCTTGAAAGCTTCGATCATAGTTTGTTCAGTATTCATCTTGTTTGCTTTTAACAAGTTATATTTACGTTTTATAGCATCGCGAGCTTTCTCCATTTGACGTAATACGTCAATTTGCTGATTAAAACCTGCCATGTTGTCACTTCGAGGTCTATTATAAAAATGTACATTTTATTACTTATGATTTACATTTATAATAAATTTATCGAATCCTTGTCTATATCTTCCTTTATCTATATCACGATCTTTGTCAATAACAAGAAAGCTATGATTATTGTTCCAACACAATGAACACAATTCTTTGAAACGTGGGTATTGCATGTCAGTAGTAACATGATCGTTATAAATGTGTTTCAAATTTACATCATCTTGACGAAATATGATTAATAAATTAACATTATCGCGTACTAAATGTTTTGGAATTTGAGCATAAGACTGACAAAGATAAAAGCAATCAACATTTTTATGTCTTCCCATACAATAAAATGCTTTAACATTATCTTGTTTTTCACAGGCTATATCATCGAATATCATTACAGAATTCGCAAGAGCCTTGTCCGGTGATACAACTAATTCATGTTCACTAAATGGTAAATATTTTACCCCCTCTATCGGCTCAATCAGTTTCTCCAAAAATTTGTATTTTGCTTGATTTAACGATTTTGAGTATATGTATATATTTTCAAATTTTAATCCATTGGGATGCACGAGAAGAGCTAGTAGAGCATTCGTTTTACCGCAGTTGGAAGGTCCACAAAACACAGCACGTATGCTATCTGGCAACAAGTCACCATGACGTTTAGCATTTTTTTACCGTCTTGATGCGTAAATTAATCAAAGTTAATTATAGGAAGTTTGAGAGACTGTTCCTCGAAATCCATCTTGTACAGCTTCTAAATCGTGACTGACTGAGTCAGTTATAAAAAGCTTATTTTATAGCACTGTATTCAGTCGGCATCGAACTACTGATCAGTTATGATCGTTCATGAGGGTAAAGGTGTTGTCAATAAGCTTATAAATAAACTACCGTTTGAATTACACATACCAGGATACCAATACTGTGGACCCGGTACGAAACTTCAAAGACGTTTAGATCGAGGTGATCCTGGAATTAATCCGTTGGACAGTGCATGCAAGGAACACGATATCGCTTACTCTAAAAACCGTGAGGATATTAGTGCACGAAACGCTGCAGATCGCATATTAGCTGAAAAAGCGTGGCAACGTGTACGAGCAACGGATTCCAGTATTGGTGAAAAAGCCGCTGCATTTGCAGTATCAAATATTATGAAAATGAAATCAAAATTAGGAATGGGTTTGAAGAAGAAGAAGAAAAGCAGTAGTAAAAGAAAAAGTAAAAAAAGAAAGTTGTTGACATTAAAAAAATTGATAAATACAACGCTTAAATCTACTGCACCGAATAACAATTCCAAGATACTTATAAAAAATGCATTAAAAATTGCTCGCGATAACGTAAAAAAAATTGGAGGTAAACGTAATATCAATTTACCTCGAATTCTCCCTGTTTTAAAAGCAGGTGGTTTTTTACCAGCTCTCATTCCGATATTCGCAGGGCTTAGTGCTGTAGGTTCGCTAGCAGGAGGCGCTGCTGGAATAGCACAAGCTATTAACAGAGCAAGTGCAGCTAAAAACCAACTAGAAGAGCAAAAAAGACATAATCAACGTGTAGAAGCGTTAACACTTGGCAATGGTTTGTATCTGCAACCTCATCAAACAGTCAAAATGTCAAAAGAAAAGAAAATCCAAAGGTGTGTCTAAAAAAAAAGAAGGGTCAAAAAAAAAAAATTTCATTTCTGTAAAACTACCTCGACGACCATTGACGGATTTAGATATAAATAAGTATGCAAAAAAATTACAAATTCTAAATTTTCGAGGAGTATTTATGAGAAACGCATTACCACGTGGTGGTCCATTGTCTATAGAATCTGCAGTAATAAATCTTGATGACAATACTGGTCCTGGCACGCACTGGGTGGCCTATCGAAAAAATGGTAAAAATGTCTTTTATTTCGACAGTTTTGGGGATTTAAGACCACCGATAGATCTCATAACTTACTTAAAAGTTAATAACATCAAGTACAATTACAAAAGATACCAACAATTCAATACATTTGTATGTGGACATCTTTGTTTAAAATTTTTATGTGATTTGTTAAACACATCAAATAATTTTCTTTTGAAAAAACATATATAAATCAGTGATATTTATGAATAGCTTTAGTTCCATATAAACTTTCACAATGGTTGAATCTTTGACACTTAGCTTGTCAGGCAATACATCAGTGCTAGAAACGCACTATTTTCCTCCTATAGAACTCAATCGTGATAAAAATTACGTTTTGGGTTTGGTTGAGTTACTGACATTTAATTCTATTCCAAATATTGACATTGGTCATAATAAATTTTATGTTGGTGATGAAGTAATTGAGCTACCAACTGGTAGCTATGAGATTGAAGATATAGAAAAAGTTTTACAAGAAAATCTAAAGTCTAAGGGAATCAAACTTAGTATCAAACCCAATAATAATACTTTACGTAGTTTGATTACTTGCAGTCATCAAGTAAATTTTGAACCTGTAGATTCGATTGGTCGCTTGCTAGGTTTCACTCAACGTCTCTTACCACCGTATAAAAATCATGTTTCCGATCTACCAGTCGCCATTCTTAAAGTGAATGCATTACGTGTCGAATGTAATGTAACAACTGGAGCATACATAAATCAAAGAAAGGTTCACACCATTCATGAGTTTTTTCCTGCTGTGCCACCTGGTTACAAAATAATCGAAGTGCCTAAACAAATAATATATTTGCCAGTATCTGTTAACGTCATAGATCATTTACAATTACGAATAGTTGATCAAGACGGAGATTTGGTGAATCTACGCGGTGAAATTATAACTGTTCGTCTACACGTGAAAAAAATATCATAATGGGTATTGTATTTAATGCTAAAACTGGCTCCGGATATAACACTCCACCATGTCGTCGGACGATCAGTAATCGACAAAACGTCAAAGGACTAACACGACAGAACATTCAGTTTCTGAAAAGCATAGGTCTCAACACCGTCGCAAACAAAAGTTGCATAGGAAAGAAAAAGCGCGTACAGAGCAAGAGAAAATAACTTGTTTATTTGTTTGTTGTTGTCACTTTACTCCAAAACATAATGGAAGATATTCTTAGCGTTCAAGCACCAGTGATTTTTGATGAGTCTATCGCTCACTATGAGATTCACGCACATCAACCCTACACATCACAGTCTTTCAACAACAGTGATGAAATTCGTATAGCAGTTCAACATCAAGATTTATGTCTATTGCCATCGAAAAGTTCATTACACATTTGTGGAAAACTTTCATCTTCAAACAATACTGCACTTTATAGTACTAGACTCATAAACAATGCTATATGTCACTTATTCGAAGAAATTAGATATGAAATTAATGCTATAGAGATTGACAGATGTAAAAATGTGGGATTAACCAGTCTCATGAAAGGTTACGTATCCTACAATCACAATCAAAGCAAAACTTTGGAAAATGCTGGTTGGCTCGATGTTGAAGAGACAAAATCTATAACTGACGCGACCGGCAATTTTGATGTATCGATACCGCTTTCCATGGTATTGGGATTCGCTGAAGATTATCGCAAAATTGTGGTGAACGTAAAGCATGAGCTCATACTTACAAGATCTAGAAACGATTTGAACGCCATTCGACAAGCTACTATAAAAGTCGGTGATCAAGAAAAGTACGAAGACTTTAAAATAGAAATTACTCGAATAGAGTGGCTTATGCCCTATGTTGTTCTGTCGGACAGACGTAAAATACAACTATTTAACTACATACAGAAGGATATACCTATTGCTATGAGTTTTCGATCGTGGGAACTATTTGAATATCCGATGCTTCCCACGACATCGATACACGTTTGGACGGTCAAGACATCGAATCAATTGGAAAAACCAAGATTTGTCATTTTAGCCTTCCGAACTAAGCGAAAAGGATCCAGAGAACGTAATGCAAGCCGATTCGATCATTGTAACATTCAAAACGTTAAACTTTTCTTAAACTCTCAGTATTATCCTTATGGAAACTTAAATCTTGATGTGACGCGTAATCAGTTTGCTCTATTATACGATATGTATGTACAGTTTCAAAGTACATACTACAACAATAATAACAACGGGACAATGTTGGATCCATTATTAAGCAGAAACGACTTCATTAATCGTATACCGCTTATAGTGATCGATTGTTCGAAGCAAAACAAGTCCATAAAACAGGCTGCTGTAGACGTACGCATTGAATTTGAAGCCAAACAAAACGTACCAGCAGAAACTACTGCGTACTGCTTAATTTTACATGATCGTATAGTTAAATATAATCCAATCAGTGGTGATGTAAAAAAAATTGTATAATCATTTGTATTTGTAATTTAATGTACTATTTTTTTGTAAGAAAACTAAATTTTAAAGAATATACGTATATTTAATTTAAACACTTGTATTGTTTAATTATTTCTATTAATCCACTTCCACTCCCTCTCCATAATCGTAACATAACATCGCATAACCTCAAAGACGTAGACACCGAAGCAAGGAGCAACGAGAATGCCGGGGCTTACTTTCGCAAGTAAGTAAGTTTGATCATAAGGTGATCCCTGATTGGTTAAAAAAACAAAATGCCGGACAAACTAAATAAGTATAAACAAATGAATTTGTTTATACTTATAAAATATAAACAAAAAAATTGATTTTTTTTATGCATTCTACAAATGAATTTGTATAATTGATCAAACATTCTAACACTTAAACTCGCACGAGAGTCGTGACATAACCTCTCTCCCTATATGTCGTTGGAGCAACAGTTTGGTAGGTAAGTAAATCTATGACGCTGACGCAGACGCCGACGCCGACGCCGACGCAAGGAGCAACGAGGATGAGGGGCGCTAGCTTCGATCTCGCCAACTCACGTCGGTAGCGGATTCTCGCACTCGCGTAGATCGATATCGAAGATTCGTACATAACCTCTCTTTTGCGACTGCCGATATAGTAGATTTTGTCACTCGCGATCGATATCGAAGATTCGTACATAACCTCTCTTTTGGGACTGCCGATATAGTAGATTTTGTCACTCGCGATCGATATCGAAGATTCGTACATAACCTCTCTTTTGCGACAGTCGATATAGTAGATTTTGTCACTCGCGATCGATATCGAAGATTCGTACATAACCTCTCTTCTGCGACAGTCGATATAGTAGATTTTGTCACTCGCGATCGATATCGAAGATTCGTACATAACCTCTCTTTTGCGACTGCCGATATAGTAGATTTTGTCACTCGCGATCGATATCGAATATTCGTACATAACCTCTCTTTTGCGACAGTCGATATAGTAGATTTTATCACTCGCGATCGATATCGAAGATTCGTACATAACCTCTCTTTTGTGACAGTCGATATAGTCGATTTTGTCACTCGCGCCGGAAGATTCACACATAACCTCGCTTATGCTAGATCTAACCACTGCCGTATAGTAGATTTTGACACTCGCGCATGAAGATTCATACATAACCTTGCTTATGCTACACCTAACCACTGCCGGTATTGTAGATTTTAACACTCGCGCATGAAGATTCATACATAACCTCCCTTTTGCTAGACCTAACCACTGTCGGTATAGTAGATTTTGATTATCCAAGGCTAGCGGGTGTCGGTATGATAGATTACCATATTACCAATCATTTAACCTATGCAAAACTACATTTAGCAGGGATTAGAACCCGCAGTCGGTAAGGTAGGAATCGCATGCTCTGATGGTAAGTGGCTCAGAACCCGCCTGGCTCGACAGCCGCCTTGCCCTAACTACTGAGCATGAATTAACGTTAAAAGGAATGAATGTGTTTTTGGACACGCAAGGACAGTCGCCCAGTCTAAAGTAATGTGAATAACAGTTCCGGGCTGGTGTCGGTGCGAACAGAGATATGTGGGTTTAGTATGGGTATTGCTCACTCGGTGGACTGTCTACTCTTGCGAGGGAGTAGATGGTCTACCGGTTGTGCGAAAAATGTCATAACCACAGACTCAACAAAAAAAATGGTGGACAAGCAAAAAAGGGTAAAAATGGAAAAAAAGATATTCAATTTTAACAATTAATAATTTCTTTATAACAACTGAAAACATTTCTAAATTTTTAAACAAATAATATTATTAATAATTCTTATTTAAATTTTTTTGACCATTTTATATATAACAAAATTATATTAATCCTTTCACTGGCAATGTATCGTATATGATCAAAAAAAAGTTGTGCCACAACTGGCGATGTATCATATATCATCAAATTGAATAACTGCTGCATTTTTCAGTCAATTCATTTCAATTTCGGTGTGTAAGAGTTTTGGGTTTTTCTGATTACGAATCTAATGTCAGAATTAAAATTCAAAATGACGCAAACATAACTATCAAAATCGATTCTGCGTCCCCAAAAGCCTTATATTCATAGTTAATCGTATAATTTCTTTAGTTTATTGTCCTACCATTTTTGGCACGTACAGTAAAAAAAGGCTGCACCAGTGAAAGGGTTAATTAACTAAGAGACTCCGTACAATTTTTATAAAATAGTATATTATGACACTGTTGTGGGAGATGGTTTTCTACCTTACTCGAGGTTGTTCGCACGAGTGAAGCGAGTGAGAACATCGAGAAAGGTAAAAAAACATCTTCCATAATAGTTTCATACAATATTTTATAACATTAGAACCTCAAAATCTGAAATGAAAGTGGGATTTTGAGGTTAAAATGTTATAAAAATTAATTATTGTTAATATTGAATAGTTTTTTTTCAATTTTAACTCAGTCTTGTTTCCTTAGCAACGAAAGATACTTATTCAATTTTATGCAAAATCCGAATGCAGCAGCACTAGATAATTAAATAATAAGTCATTACACACAGGTCCAAGTCAATACGTCAAAAACACCCTAAAAATTTTCTGCACCGAAAATATGTGACTTTTCGTAATTTTTCGATGCAAAAGTATTTGAAGGTGCCTTTCACGTATTGATCTGAAACTATGTAGAATGACTTATTATTTAATTATCCAGAGCAGTTCTGTATTCGGGCTTTGCATAAAATTATGTATTATTTTAAATAAATGTATAATAATTATCTTTTTTGCTCAGTCGGTAACATACCGGAAATGCTACCTCTTATTTTATTATGTAACGTACAGATTTTTATACCTTCTTAACAGGGTTGCTTTTTAATTATTTTTTTAAATAAATACTCCATTTAATTTATAATTCTTTATTGATTTTTTACTTAATCTATTCTTAAATTCATAAAATATTTTTAATTTAGTATATTAATTACTTTATTAATATTATTAATTGTTATCTTATTATATATTATTATATTATAATAAATTATAATATTTTATTAATTTTATTATCTGAATGGTTATTTTATTTTGTTCACTTGTTATAAGAATTAAATTTACGCGCGCTAAATGACGATTAAACAACGGCGATGTATGCTATGATCAAAAGCATCCAATCGTTCTATTTCATAAACATCTATTGACCACCTTAATAATTAGAGCAGAGAACATCATCGTTTATTACATGCCAATTCGTAGAAGTAATCTACAGTAAAGAAGTAAATAAGATGATGTGTCACGTGTTTTAAAATCAAGCCAATTGCAGCAAATTATATCATGAGAGATTTTCCGTAAGTACGCGTGCAACAAGCTTTACCGTTCGAAAACTGTGGAGTAGATTTCGCAGGTCTACTTATTCTTAAAGAATGGTCGGTCCGAAAACTGATAATGGTCAAGGCTTACATCTGCTTATTTATATATTTTGGTCATGAAAACAGTTCATCTTGAACTAGCAGCTAGTTTGAGTACTGACAATTTTAAATAAACTGTCTACGCCGAGGTCTACGCAGATTCGTTGCACGTCGCGCTCGTAGCAGCCATATGTACTCAGATAATAGTACAAATTTTATTGGTACAAATAATATATTGAATGAACTTTATACCTTAAGGGGGTGTCATAAGTGGCACGTTCTCTTCACTTTCAAATAATCAATATGCCAACGTTTCCGGAAAATTTGTAGAATTCTTTGAATTAATTCAAAACGATTTAATTTATTTAGGTGAATATTTTGCATATCAGGCTCGGGTAACTTAATTAATGGGCGTCCTATCAAAAAATGACCAAGGGTAAGTGCCTGGATATCATTCGAATCCTCTGATAGTTGACGCATAGGTCTAGAGTTCATGCACGCCTCCACCTGAACAAGCAACGTAGCGGACTTCACAGAATCCACCAAAATTTGGAGAATGAGGTGGTATAAAATGCCATTCCATCTTTTTGCTGTGCATAAAATGAGTCAATTTAACTTGGTGAGCTGAATCATTCAGTCGGAGCCAGAGTTTCAGAAAATAGCCACCTGAGATGTAAGCGCTGCGGTCAGGGGGTACATCACGCGAAAAAAAAAATAAAAATGCAAATATATTCTCTTACAGCTATTTATGGCTATTGGGAGGGACTTTCCCCCCAAGCCATTAATATAAATTATTTTTTTGCGTTGGCGCACGTAACGCCAAACCTGCATTTTTTGCGAAAAATGTGAAATTCGGCCGATCTGTCACCGACTTTGAGCGGCTGCCTCGCCATGTTGGCCCGCTGACCACTACCGATGCGTACAAAACACCGTTCAGAGATGGCGCCAGGTGGGCTTTTTTGAACGAATTATCCACAACTCTTTTCCTCTCTCTTTCTCTCTAACACCGAACTGGATTGAGGAAACAGAGAGAAAAGATTGAAGCGGAATTATGCCGTTTTTCCATGGCAATATAAATTTGCGTATACGTAGCAAATGATAATGAGAAATAATAAAAAATTATAATTATTGAAATATTATAATTACCCTATGTAAACCAGTATTTTACTTATTATTTATGCTAACTTAAGATTAACTTAGTAGTAACTTAACTTATGATATATATATCTTGATTTTGTTTATAAAAATTATATATATAATAAACTTTTAATTCAACTTAAAGATATATAACACAACTGTAAATAATATTTACACAATTTGTGTTAACTTATTGTAAATACTTATATTAAAGTGGCCTTAGTGAATCAGCCAGCTGAGTAATTTAGCTTAAAACTAAGATGTTGCCTATTGTACAAGGACAATGCAATGTTGGACTTATGATTATGATCTATTATCATAGATCTAACTTATAATCTATTTATTAATTAGAATCACCGTAGTATGTATATGCTACGCTGCAATTGCTGAATTTACTTATATTTATCTTATAATCTACTTATCTCTTATTTACTTTACTAATTAAGCTTATTACTTATAATCTACTTAACTTTAACTTATATTAATTTGACTGTAAAATATTTTCAGCCAAATGCTTTTTTAAAAAAGTATTACAAAAATTTGTTTGTGCTTCACAAATAAATAACACTTTCTTTTATTATTTTTAAACTTGATTTAAACTTTTTATTTTTATAACTTTAAAATATCTCATACTGGGCAAATTTGAAGTTATGTATAGATAATTAAAATTCAGAGTGTGTTTACGTGAAAACAAAAATTTCAAAATTTTCAACCGGATTGCTTATAACATTTTATAGTTTTTTAAAACAATTTTTAAAACAATATAGTTAAATAAATATAATGTTATTATTAATATTTATGTAAATTTGGCTCCATACAGTTAAATCTTTTATTTCTATAAATGTTACTTATCGTACATTTATATTACGTGTTAATTACTTCTTTTTCATATGCTTATTATTGATAAGTTTATTAAATGAAAGGGTTACAACAAACCTTTCCATCATTAAAATTACTTGATTAAAATTAAAACACTGCCACCAGTAGCTTGTGAATTAATAGTAACTTTTTGTTGACGCCAATGATCACGATTTTTTGTGTAATGACAACACCACAAAACTTTACAGACTTTACATTAGGGTCATTGTCTTCGTCTTCCGATTCAATAGTCTCTTGATTAGGAAGTGATAATCCTTCAGACATTTTTTTTAAATTCTCCTCTTCTTTTTCTTTTGATGTTATCTATTAAATAATAGATTGGGTTATTTTAAATTAGTACTATTTTCTTAACCATAATAAAAAAATTACTTAGATGTTTTATTAATTAACTTACCTTACGGAACATTTTATTTGTCACTCGATTTAAGTGGTCCTCTTCTTTCATTAATTTAAGCTCAACTGCTGCAAGTAATTTTTGATGGTCCATTAAAGAAGGATTGTAAGAAATGCCAGGATGTGGTGCACTAACAGCAGGTAAAACCGATGATTTCTTTTGTACAGATACAGGTACTCGTTTTCTTCTTTTGCCAGTATGAGATAAAGTATGTCTAACAGTATCAGTAGTAAGCCATTCACTTTGTAATTCTGGTTCTATAACAGGTGTTTGTTCCCATACATCAACTTTAAATTCTCCTCTTTTAGGTTTATTAGCTCTTTTCTGTTGAGCTAATAGTCTACTTTGTATTGCTACTCTCTCTTTTAGTTTCAATTGACCTCTTAGTTTTATCTGGTGTTCTATATTTTTTCTTATAGGACACTTCCTTTCTTCTGGAGTTCTTACACGATTCCTTTTTGAAATTGGATCTGGTACCGCTGACATTGGCTTTAATACAGTAAAACATTTTGGTTCTGTTTTGTTTAGTAATTCTCTGCGTTCTCTTTTAGTTAAATTAACTTTTTCAGTAGTTTAAATGTCACATCCACTTTTGTCAACAACAAATAATTCTTCATCTTTTTTTTCAGAAAATGGAGTTCCCTAATCTTTCTTCTAACCTTTGGTTATCCAAATAAGCATCAACATCTTTAGTGTCTACATGTTTTCTCCATGCCTTTTTTGTCTTTTTTAATACTTTTCGTTTTTTACTCGTTACATCCAACATTTTGAAGTCTTAAAAAAATTATACTAATTAAGTAACATTAAGAAATATTATTAGGCAATATTATACACAGTGTATTTACGATGATTATAATTATTTAAAAAAGAAATATATTTAAAATACATACGTGTAATGTAAACCTTATTTTTAAATAAGTTACCTTTAATGTTCAGTATGTGAGGTTATAAAATCTACACACCGCGCACGCCGCACATACTGCTACTGTCAATGAGTTGAGCAAAACTCGATTATCCCGAAAGCACAATCGAACTTATAGAGACAAGTTCACGTCCCTTATGTTACTCCAATTTACATTTTTGTGTAATGACAACACCACAAAACTTTGAATTTTCCTTCGAGGCTTCATCTTGCCCAAAGCTAATTTGGACACAATCAGAAAAGTCCAACACCACCACCAGTTCCTCCAGATGGTCTTTGTCTGCTAGTCTCGTACCTAAAATCTTAGCATTCGACTTACCGTTTTAATTAGCGTAAAATCTTAGTGTAAATAATTAACACTGTTGTTGCAATACCTGATATCAAATAATCTATCAGCAGAAGAAAGGTGCAACTAATTTTGGCATAAAGAAGTTGACCTTTGGACCAGTTACGAGCTATGGAAGTGAAAAAGACAGCTACCTAATGATTATTTTTCTTAAGGAAAGGCCCAATAATCTCAAAGAATATTCTCAGATCAGTTTCCAAATCATGTCAGCGCAGGCTTGGGAGTGATCAAAGTTTCAGAGTGTTCCAAGAGTCCAGCAGGGAAGATTTAATCATATCAAGATCTCATCAGTCACATCACAATGATCGCACCTTTTGCAGTTATCCATGAAAGATTTGACATTATCTATGAAATTAATTATAATTAAATATAAGTACATTTAAATAATAAAGTAGCACGAGCATTCATTTTAACAGAAGAAAGTGGGTTAAAAAAATAGAGATAGGTTATGTCACAGCAATCATAACAGTATACTGTACACAACAATTGTAATTATATTATTACATTAGCATCACTTCACAGAGAGAGAAAGAGAGAGAAAGAAAAACGTACTCGTTTATAATTCAGTCGTAATTTTTCTTGTAGTTAACGAGACGTATCTGTGTAATAAGATATCACACAACGATTCGTAAACACTACGTATTAGCGAGGTCTGCAAGTGCAAAACGCTGTGTCGTCATGGTCACTCCTCAGCACTCGACTTCAATTTCGACTCCCGGAACAATTGAGCCCAGTGCCCTACTTTCGTTGCAATTACAAAAACCACGCGAGCAGTTACTAAAAAGTCGTAGCTGTCATTTTGCGCTTGCATGGTCCGATGGTCGTCGCAGCTGTATAATATATGTACAGTGTACACTAGTCACTACGGGTGCGTTCGTTTTCGATTCGAGATCGAGTTTCGGTTTCGAGTTCGAGATTTACGGTAAGTAACGAGGATTCTCGGACGTTTCTTTTATTTATTATTTATTATATTTTATATTATTTATATTATATTTATTATATTTTATATTATTTATATTATATTTATTATATTTTATATTATTTATATTATATTTATTATATTTATTTATAAGTTATATGATAAAAGAATTTATTGATCTCCACAAGCCAAAGAAATATTCCTCACAACTCAAGTAAGGCGGACTGTATTAATACCAGCCACTATAGAAACCTCACAGGATGAGTGTTTAAAAAAAGACTAAGACAAGCTAAGTCAAAAAATATATATAAAATTTAATTGATTGTAATATAAAATTAATAAAAACTTAAAAAGATGGAAAAAAAATAAGAAAAGAAAAGAAAATTTATTGTATTTCGCCCTGAGTATGCCTGGTGGGCTCATCAGTAGAGTCCAGGCATCTCGTCTCTAGATACAGATGAAAGATATACAAATTTTTGAAAATCAGCTCTATCCCGACGAGGAAGACATGGGGTGATATATGCCCTACCGATAGCAAACTTTATTAAGTGCCACATATTAACAGGTAGCCCCCTAACGCACTTACATAGAACTAATGTCTTAATCGTCAGAATATTGTCACGTAAGGCATTTTTGTGATCTAATGCCGTATAATTTGAAAATTCGTGAATTTATTGCTTGTTTATATTATAAGTTATATGATAAATGAATTTATTGATCTCCACAACCAAAGAAATATTCCTCACAACTCAAGTAAGGCGGACTGTATTAATACCAGCCACTATAGAAACCTCACAGGATGAGTGTTTGAAAAAAGACTAAGACAAGCTAAGTCAAAAAATATATATAAAATTTAATTGATTGTAATATAAATTTAATAAATACTTAAAAAGATGGAAAAAAATAAGAAAAGAAAAGAAAATTTATTGTATTTCGCCCTGAGTATGCCTGGTGGGCTCATCAGTAGAGTCCAGGCATCTCGTCTCTAGATACAGATGAAAGATATACAAATTTTTGAAAATCAGCTCTATCCCGACGAGAAAAAGAAAAAAGGGGGGGGATGGTGGGGCCCCTCCGTCGCCCCAACCAGTGAGGTACGTCCAGCCCGGAAGATTGTTTATATGTCCCCGTCGTGGATGTAATCCACGGCGGGAGGCATATCTCCAATCCCGTTACCTCTCCTTAAGAAGGAAAAATCGCGTGGGAGGTGAAAGTGCATTGCTAAAGTTAGCATTTTCGCACAATAATAAAAAGATGAGTTTACAGAACGTTTAGAGAAAGCAGAAGTAAGCAGAAGCTTACGTTAAGTAGGAAAAAGCACTAGGCTGAAAAAACCTACTTGTAGTAATGTGTTAGTTAAAAGAATGAAAAATGAGATGAAAGGTGGAATGGATATGAGGTTGAGTGGAAAAAGAAAGAGAAATAAATAGACTATGTGATGGGGTGCATTGATGAGCCGAGCAGGGCCATTCTACAGAGCTCCGGCTGGTTCTTCCGGCTAAATGCCTACGAGAAGCAGCCATCCACCCTGCATACGTTTCCTCCCCATCCCATCAATGTCAATTAAATAGATTTTATTTTTGAATGACGAATAGTTGTTCCTACGGGGCGGACAGAAAGTCCTTTGGTCGCGCATGTTTGTTTTTAGGATCGAGTTCGTATTTACCGAGGTTGTTTATTAGAGCGTATTTTGATTTCGCGGAGTTTTCGTAGAATTTTTCGGTCGAGGTTTTAATGAAGTAATGTAAATATTCTATATCGAGTTCTTTATGGATTAATGAATTTTTAGTGAACCGTATCGCGTTTGTTATTTTTCGTAACGTTTTATTTTGAATTATTTGAAGTTTATAAATGTTTGTTTTACACGTACCGCCCCAGACCGCTGAGGCGTATGTTAGTATTGGTCGGATTAAGGCTTTATACATTATTATGCCGTTTTTTAGATTTAGAGACGAGTGATTTCTTAAAAGCGGATTTAGTTTAGTTAAGACCCCGATGGCTTTGTTACGAACGTTAGTAGTGTGTTGTGTGTAGGTGAGTTTACGATCGAGTGTTACGCCGAGATATTTTACCGCGGGTTTCCATTCTATTGGAGTTTTATCGAAGTTAGGTGGATTTAGGTTTGCGGTTGGCGCTCTCTTTTTAGAGAACATTATTGCTTCGGATTTAGTCGCGTTGATTTTAATTTTCCATTTACTGCAGAATTGATGAATGTTGTTTAGCGCGTTGTTAAGTAATTTTACGATTTTTTCGTTACTTCGCGAGGTCGCGTATATTACCGTGTCGTCCGCGTAGATCCCGATATGAGTTCCTCTCGAACCTTCGTAGAGGAAACACCTATTCTCATTATATAGAAAATTATTTCTATTGACTCTCGATTTATCGAATTCTCAATAGCAGGTGCAAACCTGTCTCTATTTTCTATCACAACTCTCTTCTCAGCCCATT
This sequence comes from Theocolax elegans, assembly GCA_026168455.1. NCBI lineage: Eukaryota > Metazoa > Arthropoda > Insecta > Hymenoptera > Cerocephalidae > Theocolax > Theocolax elegans. The sequence continues at coordinate 37,438,083 of CM047431.1, read as the reverse complement.
GTGAGCCATCATGGCCACAGGGCAAAAATCTTCTTTTTCGCACTGCGATGGCTCCGAGAGCATCGCCTCCACCGCTGAGTCCTTAATGGACACAGCCCTTACCATGGATTGCGAAGGCTTCAAGGAGCCTCGCAGGCGAAAACGTGCCCGCCAAACACCTCGGGACTCTCAATCAGACCGAACAAGTCTGATTACCAAGACCAGCAACACGGTACTTCCACCGGTTGCTACCCACAACCAATTCGCCCTACTAGCCGGCACCTCCGCCGAAAAGAAGGTTAAGATCACCCCAGTGAATGTTTACTGTGATGAGCTTAACTTTCCCTATAAACTCCTCCAAACCATTATTAAAAAATTAAAATTTAGCGCGGTAGTTTACAAACTCCGCGACAACTTCATGTCCGTCCGGGTTTCAACCCTGGAGGACTATCGAACCCTCCTCCGGGAATTGGACACCGAAAGGTTCCAATATTTTCTTTTCAAATCTCCGGATTCCGAACCTCCGGTCAAATTCGTCATTAGGGGCCTACCCATTTCAATGGCCACCGACGAAATCGCGGACGAGTTACTGCGGGGTGGATATAGAGTCCACAACGTCGCGCAAATGAAGAGAGGAAGCGGGAAAAATGCCACCCCGCTCCCTCTTTTCCTAATTACTTTAGAAAAAACAGACAACATCAAAAATATTAATCAATTAAAAACAATCGCGTTCTTGAAAATAAAAATAGAACCGTATATTAAACCTAAACGCCCGGTACAATGTTATAAATGCCAACGTTATAATCATGTGTCACGGTTCTGCCACGCTCAACCCAAATGCGTTAAGTGTGGAGAGAACCATGACTCCGCCACGTGCACTAAGCCCCGCGATAAAGAAAATTTAAAATGCGCAAACTGTGGAGGCAACCACACCGCGAATTACAAAGGCTGTCCAGCCTATAAAACAACAAAACAATCTTACGCGAATAAAGCCAAAACTCCCAAACCCACTAAAATTAACAGCAATAACAGCAATAATAAAAATACTGAAAAACCTAAAGTCATTCCGTTAAACGATGGAGGTCATTTTCCCGCATTACCGGTTAAAGCTAAAACCCAATCACCAACGAACATACCAATATTTAAATTTAAATCATTACAAAACAAACACAAAAATGAAAATAACATTAAAAATGATAAAAAACCCGTCAACCCGGAAGACGCAACCGCGCTGTTAGCAATACTGCGGGAGGCAACCAACCTCTCTATCAGTATCTACTCGGGATCAATCTCAATAAACGACGCGTATATCCAAGTCGCGGTAATAACTCAAAAACTTCTAAATTCGGCCCTTGCGGTTGCATCCAATAAACAAAAAACCGGACCATGAATAATACACCAAATAAACAACTAACCATTTGTGCTTGGAACGCCAACGGACGACTAACACACAAAAAACTCGAACTAGAGACACTACTACACACAAAAGACATTGACATTTGCCTACTTGACGAAACACTTTTAAAAAACAACAGTACATTTAAACTACGAAACTACACTGTCTATAAAAATAACATAAACCGGGGCACCGCGGTAATAGTTAAAAACAGCCTAAAACATTATAATATACCCTTAAATACCGAAAACTTAGGAAGCAACGCAATTAAATCAAACCCGCGGAACCGTACATCGCGATAATAGCTACTTATAACTCACCTACTGTTAAATTCAACAAAAACGACTACGATAAAATCTTTAAACCAGCCGGACACAGTAATAGCCGCCGGTGACTTAAACCGGCTAGAACATCACGCGCTGGGGAGTCGGCACGTATGAACGCACTCGGTAGCCAACTCAGTAAATATTGCATTAATAAAGCAACTTTATCACATTCACAGCCCAACGAGCCTTCAACCTCGACTATCCTTACAACAAAAAATGGCAAACCCCGATATAATAGATTTCATGATCTCTACTAAATCTTTAAAAACAGCCGACACAGTAATAGCCGCCGGTGACTTTAACGCTAAACATACGCGCTGGGGGAGTCGCACTATAAACGCACTCGGTAGCCAACTCAGTAAATATTGCATTAATAAACAACTTTACATTCACGCCCCAACGAGCTTCACTCACTATCCTTACAACAAAAAATGCAAACCCGATATAATAGATTTCATGATCTCTAAAAACTTAAATTTTTCCTCTAATATCTACACTCTCCCAGATTCCGAATTAGACTCAGACCATTGCCCCGTATATATAACTATCAACTTAACAACAATTTACAATCCGACAAAAATCAAATACAACTTTGCAAAAACTAACTGGCAGACATTTAACAATTACTTTGACGAAAACATCACTACACTACAAGACATAGACAGAAAAGACGAAATCGACACAGTTATCACTGACTTTACACAAACCATCCACAAAGCAATAGACATTTCCACACCATTAAACGAAAATAAAACCGGTAACCTTCCGTTACCGGACGAAATAATTAAATCAATAAAACATAGAAACGTATTAATCCGCGAAAACCGTAAACGATATAATCCAATACTTAAAAACCATATTAATTCAATTAGACGCTTAATAGACAACCAAATTAACAACTTTAAATGCGAATCGTGGAATAACAAAGTAAAATCCCTAAACATTAAAGACAATAGTTTGTGGAGAATGACTAAAGCCTTTACGCGAACTCACACTAACATTCCACCGTTAAAAGATTCAAATAATCAACTTAAATATTTTTCACCGGACGATAAAGCTAACCAATTAGCCGAAAACTTCGCGAAAACGTTCACACCGCATAAAATGCCTCATAACAATTCCAATTTTACTGCAGAAACGGATAATTTAATCTTAAATTTTCTAAACAATTCTAACAATAACCCTAATTCAATTCCACCGATAATTCCGTTCGAACTTAAAAAATATCTTAAACGCACGAAAAACAATAAAGCACCTGGCCCGGATACAATAAGTAACTTCATTTTGAAAAAATTACCTATAAAAGCATTAACCCACTTAACCGACATACTCAACGCGTGCATTAAACATAAATATTTCCCAGACGTCTGGAAAACGGCGACCGTCTTGGTGTTTCCCAAAGCAGGTAAAGACCCGACCCTCCCGACTAGCTACAGACCAATTAGCCTCCTTAACACAATGAGCAAGGCATTCGAGCACTTGCTCATCAATAGACTTCGGGACGACATGACTGACCGCCTAACGATCAGACAGGAACAATTCGGGTTTAGACAGGCTCATTCCACACAACACCAAATACTCAGACTAACCGAAGACATTACTCGGAACTTTAACTGGAAACGAAACACCGGGGCGGTACTTCTCGACGTCGAGAAAGCCTTCGACAGCGTCTGGATAAACGGTCTCCTTCGCAAACTAATCGAAAATAAAATAAACTCTAACCTAATTCACATTTTAGCTTCCTATCTAAACAACCGGAAATTTAAAGTTAAACTAAACGACGCAGAATCTCGCGAATTTCCTATAAAAGCGGGAGTCCCTCAGGGCAGCCTGTTGGGACCTCTGCTCTTTTTAATTTACATTAACGACCTACCCTCGACCGACAATGTAAATATCGGGATCTACGCGGACGACACGGTAATATACGCGACCTCGCGAAGTAACGAAAAAATCGTAAAATTACTTAACAACGCGCTAAACGACATTCATCAATTCTGCAGTAAATGGAAAATTAAAATCAACGCGACTAAATCCGAAGCAATAATGTTCTCTAAAAAGAGAGCGCCAACCGCAAACCTAAATCCACCTAACTTCGATAAAACACCAATAGAATGGAAACCCGCGGTAAAATATCTCGGCGTAACACTCGATCGTAAACTCACCTACACACAACACACTACTAACGTTCGTAACAAAGCCATCGGGGTCTTAACTAAACTAAATCCGCTTTTAAGAAATCACTCGTCTCTAAACCTAAAAAACGGCATAATAATGTATAAAGCCTTAATCCGACCAATACTAACATACGCCTCAGCGGTCTGGGGCGGTACGTGTAAAACAAACATTTATAAACTTCAAATAATTCAAAATAAAACGTTACGAAAAATAACAAACGCGATACGGTTCACTAAAAATTCATTAATCCATAAAGAACTCGAAATAGAATATTTACATAATTTCATTAAAACCTCGACCGAAAAATTCTACGAAAACTCCGCGAAATCAAAATACGCTCTAATAAACAACCTCGGTAAATACGAACTCGATCCTAAAAACAAACATGCGCGACCAAAGGACTTTCTGTCCGCCCCGTAGGAACAACTATTCGTCATTCAAAAATAAATTCTATTTAATTAACATTGATGGGTTGGGGAGGAAACATGTGCAGGGTGGATGGCTGCTTCTCGTAGGCATTTCGCCGGAAGAACCAGCCGGAGCTCTGTAGAATGGCCCTGCTCGGCTCATCAATGCACCCCATCACATAGTCTATTTATTTCTCTTTCTTTTTCCACTCAACCTCATATCCATTCCACCTTTCATCTCATTTTTCATTCTTTTAACTATCACATTACTACAAGTAGGTTTTTTCAGCCTAGTGCTTTTTCCTACTTAACGTAAGCTTCTGCTTACTTCTGCTTTCTCTAAACGTTCTGTAAACTAATCTTTTTATTATTGTGCGAAAATGCTAACTTTAGCAATGCACTTTCACCTCCCACGCGATTTTTCCTTCTTAAGGAGAGGTAACGGGATTGGAGATATGCCTCCCGCCGTGGATTTCATCCACGACGGGGACATATAAACAATCTTCCGGGCTGGACGTACCTCACTGGTTGGGGCGACGGAGGGGCCCCACCATCCCCCCCCTTTTTTCTTTCTTTTCTTAGATCCCGATATTTACGTTGTCGGTCGAGGGTAGGTCGTTAATGTAAATTAAAAAGAGCAGAGGTCCCAGCAGGCTGCCCTGAGGGACTCCCGCATTTATAGGAAATTCGCGAGATTCTGCGTCGTTTAGTTTAACTTTAAATTTCCGGTTGTTTAGATAGGAAGCTAAAATGTGAATTAGGTTAGAGTTTATTTTATTTTTGATTAGTTTGCGAAGGAGACCGTTTATCCAGACGCTGTCGAAGGCTTTCTCGACGTCGAGAAGTACCGCCCCGGTGTTTCGTTTCCAGTTAAAGTTCCGAGTAATGTCTTCGGTTAGTCTAAGTATTTGGTGTTGTGTAGAATGAGCCTGTCTAAACCCGAATTGTTCCTGTCTGATCGTTAGGCGGTCAGTCATGTCGTCCCGAAGTCTATTGATGAGCAAGTGCTCGAATGCCTTGCTCATTGTGTTAAGGAGGCTAATTGGTCTGTAGCTAGTCGGGAGGGTCGGGTCTTTACCTGCTTTGGGAAACACCAAGACGGTCGCCGTTTTCCAGACGTCTGGGAAATATTTATGTTTAATGCACGCGTTGAGTATGTCGGTTAAGTAAGTTAGTGCTTTTATAGGTAATTTTTTCAAAATGAAGTTACTTATTGTATCCGGGCCGGGTGCTTTATTGTTTTTCGTGCTTTTAAGATATTTTTTAAGTTCGGACGGAATTATCGGTGGAATTGTATTAGGGTTATTGTTAGAATTATTTAGAAAATTTAAGATTAAATTATCCGTTTCTGCAGTAAAATTAGAATTGTTATGAGGCATTTTATGCGGTGTGAACGTTTTCGCGAAGTTTTCGGCTAATTGGTTAGCTTTATCGTCCGGTGAAAAATATTTAAGTTGATTGTTTGAATCTTTTAACGGTGGAATGTTAGTGTGAGTTCGCGTAAAGGCTTTGGTCATTCTCCACAAACTATTGTCTTTAATGTTTAGGGATTTTACTTTGTTATTCCACGATTCACATTTAAAGTTTTTAATTTGGGTGTCTATTAAGCGTCTAATTGAATTAATATGGTTTTTAAGTATTGGATTATATCGTTTACGGTTTTCGCGGATTAATACGTTTCTATGTTTTATTGATTTAATTATTTCGTCCGGTAACGGAAGGTTACCGGTTTTATTTTCGTTTAATGGTGTGGAAATGTCTATTGCTTTGTGGATGGTTTGTGTAAAGTCAGTGATAACTGTGTCGATTTCGTCTTTTCTGTCTATGTCTTGTAGTGTAGTGATGTTTTCGTCAAAGTAATTGTTAAATGTCTGCCAGTTAGTTTTTGCAAAGTTGTATTTGATTTTTGTCGGATTGTAAATTGTTGTTAGGTTGATAGTTATGTATACGGGGCAATGGTCGGAGTCTAATTCGGAATCTGGGAGAGTGCAGATATTAGAGGAAAAATTTAAGTTTTTAGAGATCATGAAATCTATTATATCGGGTTTGCATTTTTTGTTGTAAGGATAGTGAGTGAAGCTCGTTGGGGCGTGAATGTAAAGTTGTTTATTAATGCAATATTTACAGAGTTGGCTACCGAGTGTGTTTATAGTGCGACTCCCCCAGCGCGTATGTTTAGCGTTAAAGTCACCGGCGGCTATTACTGTGTCGGCTGTTTTAAAGATTTTATCGTAGTCGTTTTTGTTGAATTTAACAGTAGGTGAGTTATAGGTAGCTATTATCGCGATGTCGGTTCCGCGGGTTTTGATTTTAATTGCCGTTGCTTCTAAGTTTTCGGTATTTAAGGGTATATTATAATGGTTTAGGCTGTTTTTAACTATTACCGCGGTGCCCCGGTTTATGTTATTTTTATAGACAGTGTAGTTTCGTAGTTTAAATGTACTGTTGTTTTTTAAAAGTGTTTCGTCAAGTAGGCAAATGTCAATGTCTTTTGTGTGTAGTAGTGTCTCTAGTTCGAGTTTTTTGTGTGTTAGTCGTCCGTTGGCGTTCCAAGCACAAATGGTTAGTTGTTTATTTGGTGTATTATTCATGGTCCGGTTTTTTGTTTATTGGATGCAACCGCAAGGGCCGAGTTTAGAAGTTTTTGAGTTATTACCGCGACTTGGATATACGCGTCGTTTATTGAGATTGATCCCGAGGAGATACTGATAGAGAGGTTGGTTGCCTCCCGCAGTATTTCTAACAACGCGGTTGCGTCTTCCGGGTTGACGGGTTTTTTATCATTTTTAATGTTATTTTCATTTTTGTGTTTGTTTTGTAATGATTTAAATTTAAATATTGGTATGTTCGTTGGTGATTGGGTTTTAGCTTTAACCGGTAATGCGGGAAAATGACCTCCATCGTTTAACGGAATGACTTTAGGTTTTTCAGTATTTTTATTATTGCTGTTATTGCTGTTAGTTTTAGTGGGTTTGGGAGTTTTGGCTTTATTCGCGTAAGATTGTTTTGTTGTTTTATAGGCTGGACAGCCTTTGTAATTCGCGGTGTGGTTGCCTCCACAGTTTGCGCATTTTAAATTTTCTTTATCGCGGGGCTTAGTGCACGTGGCGGAGTCATGGTTCTCTCCACACTTAACGCATTTGGGTTGAGCGTGGCAGAACCGTGACACATGATTATAACGTTGGCATTTATAACATTGTACCGGGCGTTTAGGTTTAATATACGGTTCTATTTTTATTTTCAAGAACGCGATTGTTTTTAATTGATTAATATTTTTGATGTTGTCTGTTTTTTCTAAAGTAATTAGGAAAAGAGGGAGCGGGGTGGCATTTTTCCCGCTTCCTCTCTTCATTTGCGCGACGTTGTGGACTGTATATCCACCCCGCAGTAATTCGTCCGCGATTTCGTCGGTGGCCATTGAAATGGGTAGGCCCCTAATGACGAATTTGACCGGAGGTTCGGAATCCGGAGATTTGAAGAGAAAATATTGGAACCTTTCGGTGTCCAATTCCCGGAGGAGGGTTCGATAGTCCTCCAGGGTTGAAACCCGGACGGACATGAAGTTGTCGCGGAGTTTGTATACTACCGCGCTGAATTTTAATTTTTTAATAATGGTTTGGAGGAGTTTGTAAGGAAAGTTAAGCTCATCACAGTAAACGTTTACTGGAGTGATCTTAACCTTTTTTTCGGCGGAAGTGCCGGCTAGTATAGAAAATTGGTTGTGGGTAGCAACCGGTGGAAGTACCGTGTTGCTGGTCTTGGTAATCAGACTTGTTCGGTCTGATTGAGTGTCCCGAGGTGTTTGGCGGGCACGTTTTCGCCTGCGAGGCTCCTTGAAGCCTTCGCAATCCATGGTAAGGGCTGTGTCCATTAAGGACTCAGCGGTGGAAGCGATGCTCTCGGAGCCATCGCAGTGCGAAAAGGAAGATTTTTGCCCTGTGGCCATGATGGCTCACAATGGGCTGAGAAGAGTGTTGTGATAGAAAATAGAGACAGGTTTGCACCTGCTATTGAGAATTCGATAAATCGAGAGTCAATAGAAATAATTTTCTATATAATGAGAATAGGTGTTTCCTCTACGAAGGTTCGAGAGGAACTCCTCTATCCCGACGAGGAAGACATGGGGTATATATGCCCTACCGATAGCAAACTTTATTAAGTGCCACATATTAACAGGTAGCCCCCTAACGCACTTACATAGAACTAATGTCAATCGTCAGAATATTGTCACATAAGGCATTTTTGTGATCTAATGCCGTATAATTTGAAAATTCGTGAATTTATTGCTTGTTTATATTCTAAGTTATATGATAAATGAATTTATTGATCTCCACAAGCCAAAGAAATATTCCTCACAACTCAAGTAAGGCGGACTGTATTAATACCAGCCACTATAGAAACCTCACAGGATGAGTGTTTGAAAAAAGACTAAGACAAGCTAAGTCAAAAAATATATATAAAATTTAATTGATTGTAATATAAAATTAATAAAAACTTAAAAAGATGGAAAAAAATAAGAAAAGAAAAGAAAATTTATTGTATTTCGCCCTGAGTATGCCTGGTGGGCTCATCAGTAGAGTCCAGGCATCTCGTCTTTAGATACAGATGAAAGATATACAAATTTTTGAAAATCAGCTCTATCCCGACGAGGAAGACATGGGGTATATATGCCCTACCAATAGCAAACTTTATTAATGGCCACATATTAACAGGTAGCCCCCTAACGCACTTACATAGAACTAATGTCTTAATCGTCAGAATATTGTCACGTAAGGCATTTTTGTGATCTAATGCCGTATAATTTGAAAATTCGTGAATTTATTGCTTGTTTATATTATAAGTTATATGATAAATGAATTTATTGATCTCCACAAGCCAAAGAAATATTCCTCACAACTCAAGTAAGGCGGACTGTATTAATACCAGCCACTATAGAAACCTCACAGGATGAGTGTTTGAAAAAAGACTAAGACAAGCTAAGTCAAAAAATATATATAAAATTTAATTGATTGTAATATAAAATTAATAATACTTAAAAAGATGGAAAAAAATAAGAAAAGAAAAGAAAATTTATTGTATTTCGCCTGAGTATGCCTGGTGGGCTCATCAGTAGAGTCCAGGCATCTCGTCTTTAGATACAGATGAAAGATATACAAATTTTTGAAAATCAGCTCTATCCCGACGAGGAAGACATGGGGTATATATGCCCTACCAATAGCAAACTTTATTAATGGCCACATATTAACAGGTAGCCCCCTAACGCACTTACATAGAACTAATGTCTTAATCGTCAGAATATTGTCACGTAAGGCATTTTTGTGATCTAATGCCGTATAATTTGAAAATTCGTGAATTTATTGCTTGTTTATATTATAAGTTATATGATAAATGAATTTATTGATCTCCACAAGCCAAAGAAATATTCCTCACAACTCAAGTAAGGCGGACTGTATTAATACCAGCCACTATAGAAACCTCACAGGATGAGTGTTTGAAAAAAGACTAAGACAAGCTAAGTCAAAAAATATATATAAAATTTAATTGATTGTAATATAAAATTAATAAGTACTTAAAAAGATGGAAAAAAAATAAGAAAAGAAAAGAAAATTTATTGTATTTCGCCCTGAGTATGCCTGGTGGGCTCATCAGTAGAGTCCAGGCATCTCGTCTCTAGATACAGATGAAAGATATACAAATTTTTGAAAATCAGCTCTATCCCGACGAGGAAGACATGGGGTGATATATGCCCTACCGATAGCAAACTTTATTAAGTGCCACATATTAACAGGTAGCCCCCTAACGCACTTACATAGAACTAATGTCTTAATCGTCAGAATATTGTCACATAAGGCATTTTTGTGATCTAATGAAGTATAATTTGAAACTTCGTGAATTTATTGCTTGTTTATATTATAAGTTATATGATAAATGAATTTATTGATCTCCACAAGCCAAAGAAATATTCCTCACAACTCAAGTAAGGCGGACTGTATTAATACCAGCCATTATAGAAACCTCACAGGATGATTGTTTGAAAAAAGACTAAGACAAGCTAAGTCAAAAAATATATATAAAATTTAATTGATTGTAATATAAAATTAATAAAAACTTAAAAAGATGGAAAAAAATAAGAAAAGAAAAGAAAATTTATTGTATTTAGCCCTGAGTATGCCTGGTGGGCTCATCAGTAGAGTCCAGGCATCTCGTCTTTAGATACAGATGAAAGATATACAAATTTTTGAAAATCAGCTCTATCCCGACGAGGAAGACATGGGGTATATATGCCCTACCGATAGCAAACTTTATTAAGTGCCACATATTAACAGGTAGCCCCCTAACGCACTTACATAGAACTAATGTCTTAATCGTCAGAATATTGTCACATAAGGCATTTTTGTGATCTAATGCCGTATAATTTGAAAATTCGTGAATTTATTGCTTGTTTATATTATAAGTTATATGATAAATGAATTTATTGATCTCCACAAGCCAAAGAAATATTCCTCACAACTCAAGTAAGGCGGACTGTATTAATACCAGCCAATATAGAAACCTCACAGGATGATTGTTTGAAAAAAGACTAAGACAAGCTAAGTCAAAAAATATATAAAATTTAATTGATTGTAATATAAAATTAATAAAAACTTAAAAAGATGGAAAAAAAATAAGAAAAGAAAAGAAAATTTATTGTATTTAGCCCTGAGTATGCCTGGTGGGCTCATCAGTAGAGTCCAGGCATCTCGTCTTTAGATACAGATGAAAGATATACAAATTTTTGAAAATCAGCTCTATCCCGACGAGGAAGACATGGGGTATATATGCCCTACCGATAGCAAACTTTATTAAGTGCCACATATTAACAGGTAGCCCCCTAACGCACTTACATAGAACTAATGTCTTAATCGTCAGAATATTGTCACATAAGGCATTTTTGTGATCTAATGCCGTATAATTTGAAAATTCGTGAATTTATTGCTTGTTTATATTATAAGTTATATGATAAATGAATTTATTGATCTCCACAAGCCAAAGAAATATTCCTCACAACTCAAGTAAGGCGGACTGTATTAATACCAGCCAATATAGAAACCTCACAGGATGATTGTTTGAAAAAAGACTAAGACAAGCTAAGTCAAAAAATATATATAAATTTAATTGATTGTAATATAAAATTAATAAAAATCTTAAAAAGATGGAAAAAAAATAAGAAAAGAAAAGAAAATTTATTGTATTTCGCCCTGAGTATGCCTGGTGGGCTCATAAGTAGAGTCCAGGCATCTCGTCTCTAGATACAGATGAAAGATATACAAATTTTTGAAAATCAGCTCTATCCCGACGAGGAAGACATGGGGTATATATGTCCTACCGATAGCAAACTTTATTAAGTGCAAACAATTAAATTTTATATATATTTTTTGACTTAGCTTGTCTTAGTCTTTTTCCAAACACTCATCCTGTGAGGTTTCTATAGTGGCTGGTATTAATACAGTCCGCCTTACTTGAGTTGTGAGGAATATTTCTTTGGCTTGTGGAGATCAATAAATTCATTTATCATATAACTTATAATATAAACAAGCAATAAATTCACGAATTTTCAAATTATACGGCATTAGATCACAAAAATGCCTTATGTGACAATATTCTGACGATTAAGACATTAGTTCTATGTAAGTGCGTTAGGGGGCTACCTGTTAATATGTGGCACTTAATAAAGGTTGCTATCGGTAGGGCATATATACCCTATGTCTTCCTCGTCGGGATAGAGCTGATTTTCAAAAATTTGTATATCTTTCATCTGTATCTAGAGACGAGATGCCTGGACTCTACTGATGAGCCCACCAGGCATACTCAGGGCGAAATACAATAAATTTTCTTTTCTTTTCTTATTTTTTTCCATCTTTTTAAGTTTTTATTAATTTTATATTACAATCAATTAAATTTTATATATATTTTTTGACTTAGCTTGTCTTAGTCTTTTTTCAAACTCTCATCCTGTGAGGTTTCTATAGTGGCTGGTATTAATACAGTCCGCCTTACTTGAGTTGAGAGGAATATTTCTTTGGCTTGTGGAGATCAATAAATTCATTTATCATATAACTTATAATATAAACAAGCAATAAATTCACGAATTTTCAAATTATACGGCATTAGATCACAAAAATGCCTTATGTGACAATATTCTGACGATTAAGACATTAGTTCTATGTAAGTGCGTTAGGGGGCTACCTGTTAATATGTGGCACTTAATAAAGTTTGCTATCGGTAGGGCATATATACCCCATGTCTTCCTCGTCGGGATAGAGCTGATTTTCAAAAATTTGTATATCTTTCATCTGTATCTAGAGACGAGATGCCTGGACTCTACTGATGAGCCCACCAGGCATACTCAGGGCGAAATACAATAAATTTTCTTTTCTTTTCTTATTTTTTTTTCTATCTTTTTAAGTTTTTATTAATTTTATATTACAATCAATTAAATTTTATATATATTTTTTGACTTAGCTTGTCTTAGTCTTTTTTCAAACACTCATCCTGTGAGGTTTCTATAGTGGCTGGCATTAATACAGTCCGCCTTACTTGAGTTGTGAGGAATATTTCTTTGGCTTGTGGAGATCAATAAATTCATTTATCATATAACTTATAATATAAACAAGCAATAAATTCACGAATTTTCAAAAAATATTTATTTATATTATGGATATTAATAATTCAGATATATACTCACGCAGAGATGGGTATAGTTGTAAATATCCCGATGTTCGGATCAGTTATATAGTATATATAATAATAATATACCGCGTAGTTAGTATTATACTTTTTTTAAACTAATTTCTCTTGCAGACGCTAAATAACGTATTACAATAGCTTTACCTTCAGATAAGAAGAGTATAGGCCGGTATTTGATTTACCTTATTGTAGTAGGAGAAATTGATAGACCTGCTGTAGCTATTTTAAACAACAAGAAGTATAAGAGTTTCTTCACCGATAAAGTATTGCAAGAAATAAAGAAAGAAGCATTTCATGAAGAATTGGAGATTCCAAAATTATTATTAAATAATGATTGGGGTATTGCACCTGTTGATTATATTCGTATGTGTAATTTGAATATTTATTTATTTTTTCTAATATTAATTATCTGGTAAAATATTATGTTTTATTTTAGAAAAACAAAGAATTGAGGTATTTCAGTTAGAACAACGTCTAATTTCCTAATGAAATTCAACAAATACTTGTGGAAATTGTTCATATTGGCAATTCAACTAAACCTTTGCGGCAAATAAATAATTCTTGGGAAATACCAATTCCTTTGGAAAGCGTAATTTCTTCATTACCAGAAGAGTTTTTAAAAGATTATTCTTACATTTTACTTGCTAAAAGCCAAGAACTTACATTAACAAAAGATTTTTCTGGAGCAAAATCATTGTTAACTATTGTTGAAAACAAAGTGCAACAGCACGCTCAAAGTTTGAATGAAACAAATAAACTGCCAATAGGAGGAAATAACATAATATTTAAACTTTTTAAACTTCTCAGTTGGGAGAAACTGTTAATTGGTTATTGTTTACATGCTTAGCCTGCTGCTAATATTTGTAAGTATTATTATTTATAAAAATATGTTTATTATTATCTTCATTAACATAAATATGATTTCATTTTTATCAGGTGATATCCTAGGTCTGACAGCACAATGTAAACAATGTTTTGCTGCTCTTCAATCGACAGACCAAGTATTTGCCTAGGCAAGAAATCATAGAATACTGTACAGCATTTCTTCTTAATGTATTGGAGTGGGACTATTTAACGAGTTTAGAAAAGCAGTGGAGTTGTTTCGAATTTGCAGCTGCTCTGAGCAATGTAGCAAAATACAAAGGTAAAAAATTTCCCAACGAAGCTTGGGACATGGTATTGGTAGCCTGTAAGCCAAATTGAGATTAACCGTAAAAACGTAGTAGTAGCAATAGTGGATCAGCAGGAAATAGTACAGCAAGAAATTCTTTAGCGAACATATCATCAACGTTTAGCAGATTAAGAGAAGTTACAATTTTGAATATTGCTATTTCTTTGCTAGCTAGATTACATAATATTTTAAGAGATGAATCTCTTTTAGAACTTTATACAACATACTTAAACATGTGACCCGCTAGTATACCAAAGTAAGTAAATCAATAGTTATTTACAGTTAATTACCTAACTCATTATTTAAAATGTTTTAGTTCAAAATTATATAATACAAGCATTATTGGAGAATATCTGTTTCAATTGCTCTCACAAGCATTCAAATATTACCCAAATAATCTACCTTGGCTAAGACTGATGGGAAATCTCAATTTCGGTATGTACAAATAAAATTTAAAACATTATTACTAATAGATTCATTGTTTTCTACTTTACTTATTACTTTTATAATTCTTTAGTACTAGGCTATTATGAAAGTGCCACAAAGTATTACTTGGAAGCAATTATAGTAGCTACAGATTTATTCACTATGCCAGTGCGTGGTCAAATCAACGATTAAGTTTACAGAAAGATGATTAAATGTTGTTCTCATCTACAATGTAACACACAAGCAGTTGTGTTATGTCAATTTTTAGACACAGTCGATTATGCTCTAGCATTTAAAATGGCTGGTAATGAACAAAAAAATGCAGCACCAAATGACACCATGGATGCGTACTATCATTGCATTTGGGACACAACAATACTTGAATATTTGATCAATTTACAGACCAAGAGAGGAGAACATGATCGCAAACAACTTGCAGTAATGATTATTTTTGCTTGCATTAAAAATTTGATCTAATTTCTAATCTTCATTTAAAAATTATTTATTTTTTTAGATAAAAGTTATTGTACTTTTAGAACTGAATTCTAACAACAATGAGGAAATGCAGAGAGACGCTGCTAATACTTGTAAGGCAAGATTTCTACGTTCTCTTGCAAAACAATACGTGTATTAAGTAAAAAAAAACAGTGTGTATTTATGTATTTTTTATATAAAAAGAACTATTTGACATTGTGAATATATTGTAAATTTATAAATATAAGTACTACTTATTTTGTAAAGATAAGAATTTCTTCCTCTACGAAGCAATAGTATTAAAATAAAAAAAAATTAAAAAGCAGTTAGTAAAATTGACTACTTATTGTTTCACTTATTGCTATTTACTTATTTACTTTGTGGCATGAGATTTTTTAAGTGCTGAATAAAAAATGAAGCAGGCGTCGGGTCTTGAACCCGAGCCCCTTCGGATCCGAAGGCGTTCACGCTAACCACTGCGCTACGCCCGCACTGGTCGTAGCGCCTGCTTATTGCTCTCATATGCTACCGATACCGCGCCGCTTCGCGGTGTCGGTAATGCTGGCATCTATATGATAAGTGGATTAATCCACCTTGTCACAATCCCCCCCACCAAACCGTCGAGTGTCTGTAAGACATCGAGACGTATTATAGGCTGGGGAGGAGGCTTTGCTTCTGCTCTTTGCTCGCTAGAACAATTCCCTCAAATTATTCTAGGAGCGCTGCTGCTGGGGAAGGCTGCTTAGGAAGGGATTAGGGACTATTTACACTATATACAAGGTTTTAAGCAGGTGGGTTTTTTACGTTGGGCGCCATTGTGGCATGAGACTTTTTAAGTGCTGAATAAAAAATGAAGCGGGCGTCGGGTCTTGAACCCGAGCCCCTTCGGATCCGAATGCTTATTGCTCTCATATGCTACCGATACCGCGCCGCTTCGCGGTGTCGGTAATGCTGGCATCTATATGACAAGTGGATTAATCCACCTTGTCACAACTTATTGTTACATAAATAATGCAAACATTTAATCCGCACGATTAAATTTTTTTTAACGTTTAAAACTATTTAAAAATATTTTTTGTTTACTTAATTAACTAATTTAGTAATCTTAATTAAATACAAGAAATAAGTATTAGTAATAATTTGGATGAGGATGAGGATGAGGATTAGGATCTGTTGGCGGGCAAGCTGAATACATTAGTGGCATCGCGGGTGCACGTATTTCAGGGGGTACGTTTGATTGTGCCATGGAAAAACGGCATAATTCCGCTTCACTCTTTTCTCTCTGTTTCCTCAATCCAGTTCGGTGTTAGAGAGAAAGAGAGAGGAAAAGAGTTGTGGATAATTCGTTCAAAATATAGGGATATTCAGCGTTCCCCCTCCAGATATACGGAGTGGGGGTAACATTTTGTCTCTCGACTAGAGACGCAGCTTTTGAATATCAGAACATGGTTAACGACTGACAAGGCAACATACTTTATATTAACCATCGAATAAATTAATTGTTACAGATAAAACTCCAGTGTCGATATTTCTTTCACCTCATCGATCCTTCATACATATATATATATATATATATATTGATGGCTTGTGCCTACATTTGGTGACCCCGACGAGTACGTTTTTTCTGGTTGGAGGAATTGGAGGTAAAGAAAAGCTGCACGACTTGGAGTTCGTCGTAACATCTACACGTGGCCGAGCTGATCGAGCTTTTGCAACTACGAAAAGCAGTTCCATGCAGCGGACATCACACATAGCATCAGCTTCATCACCGTGTTATCTACATAGCCACGCTGTAAGTTGCCGTGGACGTCAACTTGTTGCATATTCCTACTTTCTGCAGGAATTTCACCATTAGCAACGTTGTCATCGCATCCTGAACACAACGTCATCATCATCGGGTCCACGTATCTACATGAATCAACGAACTGCAAGGTATTTTTGAGTGCGTGCGAAAATAAGCATCGAAGAAAATCAGTCAAGAATTCGCGGCTATAGGAATTTTCGAGATTACGTAGCGTCCATTTTTCGTTCGAAAATCACGCGATCTTTTCAAATTCGACCTTGGTAAATTTTAGTAAATAAACTAATTTTCGTAAACACGTACACATACGTATAGCTTTGGAATACGTACCTTTGTTTTGTAAATAGTGTATATATATAGTAGTTTAAGGTTTAGAACGAGCTCTTCGCGATTATTTAGATTTTATGCGTCCTTCAAATTTTCGTTAGGCGTGTGCGTATATTGTGATTCGCCTGCGTGCGAGCATCGAAAAGTTTTTGTAAGCTATTATTAACGTTATGGATAATAACCTCACTACCGAACAGCAATTAGAAGCGGCGAGAGCTCAAATTCAAACTTTGCAAAATGATCGCGTCATGGCAATATATCGGAATCCAAAAATACCTAATTTTTGTCGCGAAAATCCCGCGTTATGGTTCATTCAGGTAGATACGACTTTACGAAACGCGGGTATTACAGTTGAGAGAACTAAAGCGGATTTCTTAATCGAAAAATTAGATTACGATGCGTTATCCAGTATTCAGGATTTAATTACCTCTGACCCCCCTCACGAGGATATTTTTACTAGAATTAAAACTAGGCTTATAACTACGTACGCCGCGTCAGCAGAATCTCGGTTACGACAGCTTTTAAAGGGTGAAGTATTAACGGATGGTAAACCCTCGCTGATTTTGAATCGTTTTCGCGCGTTAAACACTGGCTGTAATGATGATATATTAAAATCAATATTTTTAGAACAACTTCCGGCTCAGTGTCGTGCAGTTTTATCCATTACTAACATAAGCGATTTACAGGACTTAGCCGAGATGGCTGATAAGTATACCGAGGTTTCTGATACGAATAAAACCATTATTTCGAGCGTAGATGCGAAAGTTGAAACTTCAAGCCTTGAAAAGAAAATAGATTTGTTAAGTAAGAAAGTAGCCGATTTAGTGGCGCAATTACGACGTAACGCAGGAAGTCGTTCGCGTTCGCGCGCGGTTTCGCGCGGTAGGTCTCGGGATCCTCCGACTAACACAAAATCAATAAGTAAAGTATGCTGGGCGCATAAAAAATTCGGAAATTTAGCGCGTACGTGTAAAAAGCCTTGCTCGTGGGTAAACCCAGACGTTTCGGAAAACTAGGCGAACTCTTCCGCGTGAAGACGGTGGAGGAGAGCTCTTCAGGTTCAAAGCGTCTCTTTCTTTGCGATCGTAATACACGTCTGCGTTTTTTGGTTGACACCGGCGCCGAGGTCTCGTTGATTCCGGCGAAGCATAGCAAAAACAGGCAACCTACTGCGTTTAAATTGTATGCGGCTAACAGTACACAAATTAATACTTACGGTACCAAACGATTAGTTTTGGATTTTCGTCTAAAACGCGATTTCGCCTGGAATTTTTATATAGCCGACGTGCCCGACGCAATTATTGGCGCTGATTTTTTAAGAAATTTTGGACTGTTAGTGGATTTACGCGGATCCAGACTTATGGATATTCGTTCTAAGTTATGTGCTTTAGGTACACTCGCGGATACTCCCATAACCGGAGTAAGTACTATAAATCCTACTTGCTCATTCGCTAGATTACTTTCGGAATTTCCCGGAATAACTTCATTAAGTGCGTTTTCACCGAACAAATCTCACGATGTGCATCACCATATCATTACCAAAGGACCTCCGGTCGCGGAACGCGCGCGTCGCCTACATCTCGACAAACTTCGCACTGCAAAAGCCGAATTTGAACGTTTAGTTAAAATGGGGATTTGTAGACCTTCTAGCAGCCCCTGGGCTAGTCCTTTGCATATGGTGCGTAAGAAAGACGGTGACTGGCGTATTTGTGGTGATTATAGGCGATTAAACGCGGTTACTATCCCGGATCGCTATCCCATTCCGCATCTTCATGATTTCTCGGTAAACCTTCGCGGGAAAAAAATATTTAGTAAGTTGGATTTGCAAAAAGCTTACTACCAAATACCAATAGCTCCGGAGGATGTACCTAAGACAGCTGTCATCACACCCTTCGGGCTTTTTGAGTATACAGCTATGACTTTTGGATTGCGAACCGCTGGTCAGTCGTTCCAGCGGTACATTTTCAGGGCACTCGGAGATTTAGATTTTTTATTTGCGTATCTTGATGATATTCTTGTAGCGTCGGAATCAGTGGAAGAACATGAGAGACATTTGCGAATTGTTTTCAAGCGTTTGAGCGAATTTTCATTGGCCCTCAACGTCAGTAAATGCGAGTTCGGCAAGGAAGAGTTAATTTTTCTCAGTCACGTAGTTAACGGTAGCGGTTGTAAACCCACGGAAGATAAGATTGCTGCAATTAACTCGTTTCCAAAACCTAAAACTGTAGTCGAACTTAAACGCTTCTTAGGGTTAGTAAATTTTTATCGTCGATGCCTACATCATGCTGCTCATGTTCAGGAGACACTAAATACTTATTTATGTAATTCATACAAGAATGATTCTCGCGAAATTATTTGGACCGACGAGGCGAGTCAAGCTTTCGAGCAGATTAAAAATAATATCGCTAAATGTGTACTTTTAAGTCACCCGTCGAACACGGCTGAAACTCGTTTAAGTACCGACGCGTCCGATTTTGCGATGGGGGCGACCCTTGAACAATTTTTGGATAATACGTGGAAACCCCTCGCTTTCTTTTCGCGCAAGTTTAACAACGCACAACGTAATTACAGTGTGCCCAGATAGAAAATGTAGCGTGTCCGCCACCTAGTGTAGTAAAAATCGCCATTAATCGCCAAAATCAAATTTAAGAATTATATATAATTGTATTAACAAAAAATT
Organism: Theocolax elegans; assembly: GCA_026168455.1. Taxonomy (NCBI): domain Eukaryota; kingdom Metazoa; phylum Arthropoda; class Insecta; order Hymenoptera; family Cerocephalidae; genus Theocolax; species Theocolax elegans. Next base: position 37,418,194 of record CM047431.1, on the reverse strand, counting down.
TTAACAAGACATTCCAAACATTGTGCATATTATAAATAAATTTTACAATTAATATAATATAATTTATTACATTACAATTATAGTACAATTACAATATAAATGTTACTTAAAAATGTTTAATTACAATATATGTAATGTAAACTTTATTAAGATTTAAAAAATTTTTAATTTATAAAGTGTTTATATAAAAAAGTTATTGTTAAATCCCGTAACATGAAGTGTTTACCAAAGAATTGAGAACTTGGTTAATATTTTCTCGTTTTCAATCAACTCCGGATCTTTGTGTAATCATAATTATACAACGCTGGCATTAAAATCTTTGATCATAGAATTTGATGGTTCGAACTGCTGCAGCATATCCTATTTGCAAGTAGATGAAGTCGATACGCATCAGTGAGTCTAATAAAACTAAAGCATTTTGTTTCTAATTTTAGTTTTAATTAAGTTCATAATTGAGAAGCCCTCTCAACCACAGCATTACTTGATGGCAGAGTAAGTATTTTGAGCATAAACAATGCTAAATCTCTGAATACATGCTGATCAGCTACATTTTTATATGCATACAAGCTGCCCAAAATTCATAGCTGCTGTTGAGTACTTGGTGTTCGAAATTGTTTGCCCAATTGATGTTTAATAATTTGTTGTACTGATTTTCAACCTTTATTAAATCTGTATCTGTGAGAAATTCCTTAATAAATGGCATATTCTTAACGGGACTCGTTTAGCTTGATAAGACAAATTGATGGTGATACGTTTTTTAATTTCTTATAATAATTTAAATTTAATGGTAACCTTTCACACAATTCTTTAGCAGTTTAATAAGATATTGATGAAATCTAACTTCAAGTTCCGATTTTGCTAATGGTGTGACTTTTAAATTTTGTGTTTGCAACGCTAAACTGTACTCTATTCCAAAATCCACTTCATTCGCTGCTACAAAGATAGATGATTATCTATATTTCTTAAAAGAATCTAAATTGTTTAAAAAGGAACTTTTCATGATTTTTCTTGCAATAAATAAATTAAAGACTCCAACATCTCGTAAGCCTCCGCTGGATCTACATTTGTCTTTTGAAAAGATAATGTTGCTTCGTTATTTCATATAAAATGGGTTTTATAAGAACTAAATATAGATAGTTTTTATCATCTTGATACATTTGATCTAATTGTCGGCTGAATATTTTTCTCATTATTTACTACTAAAGCAAAATGCAATTTTAATTCAAGAAAGTTATCCTTAATAACTTTCACAGCATTATACTTTGCCAGCCAACGTGTACTCGATGGTTGCACAAATTTTTTAAATACTTTTGAACTGTCATTCTGTCGGTACCATCCTTATTCATGGTTTCCCATGTCACCTTGTATTCTGCTTTTCTTAAAGTACTTCTACTGAACCATGAATACGTGTGTTCTAAAAGAAAATCTATGTGCGCTGGGAATTCTTCAGCTGCAGCAGAAGCAGCATTATTCAAAACATGGCAACACATCGTACTAACTCTATATTTTGGTACATCATTCTTTAAAGAGAAACGTGATGTCTCTTTCCACATAAGTTACTGCCTCCATCTGTTCCTAATGCGATACAGTTTTTAATATTTAACCAATTTTCTTACAATATTGATCAAAGCTTCGTACAAAATATTAGCATTGGCTTGCTCAATTTCTAATAAGCCTAAATAATCTGTAATTTCTTCACATTTAGAGCGGCTAAAATATTTTATCATTATATTAAGTACTTACAGTCAGTAACGTCAGTAACTCATCACCATAAGCGAAAAACTGAATATCTCCAATATCTTCAATTAGTTCTTTCAAAAAATTGGCGCTATTACATTGGTTATTAAATTGCTGCACTTGTACGATGCATTTGCATATCTTTTAAAGTTGGAGAAGATTTTTTTAAAACATCATTCATGGTCCATTGTACGTATACTTGTAGACATGCTATAAATGTAGCAATAATTAAATCTCTAGTTTTTTCTTGCTTCTTAATCCGACATTGCACACTGCATCCAAAGTCTTTTGCTTTGCACTATCTGTATTATAATTCCTTTTCATGATTTGAGTTGCAGCATGTTTTTTTAAATCAGCCAGTTGAGCCCTCAAAGACTTACGACAAGCTTTGCAATAAGCTGATTTTGCTCCTTGCTTTTAAAATCAGCTTCATCACCAACCTGTAAATATTCAGAAAAATAAATAATTATGCAAAGATATAAATTAGTTTTTAAACACTATATGTACATAAAAATAATCATACAATATATAAGTTTAGTGATACACGTTGTTATTGTTGTTTTCGCTAGAGATGAATTAAATTTTGCTATGAAAAATGCAAACTCAAATATGAAACGTTCAATACGTATATAGAACTCGAGCCGAACAATCAACAACTATCATAATACTACGTACGTCAAATGCATGAATTGCTATAATTGGAGCCCTCTATAACTAAGAAGAGAATAACTACGTAAGTCATACACCGATATCGATAACATCGAATTCGAATATTATTTATCTAATGTTATGAACATGAAATATGAATTTAGGTATGTTTAATAATATGCGTTTTATTCCCTGTATAACAATATAGTCAGATAGTGAGTAAACGATAACTTACCCTGAGCCCAGGACCTTTTTTCCCCATTTACATTGTAATTGAAAATACGCTTCTTCACCTTCTTTTTTTCTTCGCTCATTGTTAGTGAAAGATAGTTCTAGTAATTATATGTTAATACTTTTTAATATAAAACAATCACACACCACTTTACACTTTAAAGACAGCTAATTAGCGTATATAATTGCCACACGGTTGTAGTGAAAGGTTTAACGTGTTTATTAGATGCTTGTTTTTTGTTTTAAAGATTCGTAGAAAACACTAGGCTTTCTTCTCCGTACTCTGCATCTGATAGGCTGTGAGGCTCAATATGGCAGTCATCAATCCCATTAGCTTGCATCGGCCATTCGCCAAGCCATGTTTGGCAATAGGATTGCGCTTTGATTGGTTCTTTCGCTGGCGGGAAAAAATTTTAGTAAGTTGGATTTGCAAAAAGCTTACTACCAAATACCAATAGCTCCGGAGGATGTACCTAAGACAGCTGTCATCACACCCTTCGGGCTTTTTGAGTATACAGCTATGACTTTTGGATTGCGAAACGCTGGTCAGTCGTTCCAGCGGTACATTTTCAGGGCACTCGGAGATTTAGATTTTTTATTTGCGTATCTTGATGATATTCTTGTAGCGTCGGAATCAGTGGAAGAACATGAGAGACATTTGCGAATTGTTTTCAAGCGTTTGAGCGAATTTTCATTGGCCCTCAACGTCAGTAAATGCGAGTTCGGCAAGGAAGAGTTAATTTTTCTCAGTCACGTAGTTAACGGTAGCGGTTGTAAACCCACGGAAGATAAGATTGCGCAATTAACTCGTTTCCAAAACCTAAAACTGTAGTCGAACTTAAACGTTCTTAGGGTTAGTAAATTTTTATCGTCGATGCCTACATCATGCTGCTCATGTTCAGGAGACACTAAATACTTATTTATGTAATTCATACAAGAATGATTCTCGCGAAATTATTTGGACCGACGAGGCGAGTCAAGCTTTCGAGCAGATTAAAAATAATATCGCTAAATGTGTACTTTTAAGTCACCCGTCGAACACGGCTGAAACTCGTTTAAGTACCGACGCGTCCGATTTTGCGATGGGGGCGACCCTTGAACAATTTTTGGATAATACGTGGAAACCCCTCGCTTTCTTTTCGCGCAAGTTTAACAACGCACAACGTAATTACAGTGTGCCCAGATAGAAAATGTAGCGGTCGCCACCTAGTGTAGTAAAAATCGCCATTAATCGCCAAAATCAAATTTAAGAATTATATATAATTGTATTAACAAAAAATTTTAACAAGACATTCCAAACATTGTGCAATATTAAAATAAATTTTACAATTAATATAATAATTTATTACATTACAATTATAGTACAATTACAATATAATGTTACTTAAAAATGTTTATTACAATATATGTATGTAAACTTTATTAAGAATTTAAAAAATTTTTAATTTATAAATGTTTATATAAAAAAGTTATTGTTAAATCCCGTAACATGAAGTGTTTACCAAAGAATTGAGAACTTGGTTAATATTTTCTTCGTTTCAATCACACTCCGGATCTTTGTGTAATCATAATTAAACAACGCTGGCATTAAAATCTTTGATCATAGAATTTGATGGTTCGAACTGCTGCAGCATATCCTATTTGCAAGTAGATGAAGTCGAATACGCATCAGTGAGTCTAATAAAACTAAAGCATTTTGTTTCTAATTTTAGTTTTAATTAAGTTCATAATTGAGAGCCCTCTCAACCACAGCATTACTTGATGGCAGAGTAAGTATTTTGAGCATAAACAATGCTAAATCTCGAATACATGCTGATCAGCTACATTTTTATATGCATACAAAGCTGCCCAAAATTCATAGCTGCTGTTGAGTACTTGGTGTTCGAAATTGTTTGCCCAATTGATGTTTAATAATTTGTTGTACTGATTTTCAACCTTTATTAAATCTGTATCTGTGAGAAATTCCTTAATAAATGGCATATTCTTAACGGGACTCGTTTAGCTTGATAAGACAAATTGATGGTGATACGTTTTTTAATTTCTTATAATAATTTAAATTTAATGGTAACCTTTCACACAATTCTTTAGCAGTTTAATAAGATATTGATGAAATCTAACTTCAAGTTCCGATTTTGCTAATGGTGTGACTTTTAAATTTTGTGTTTGCAACGCTAAACTGTACTCTATTCCAAAATCCACTTCATTCGCTGCTACAAAGATAGATGATTATCTATATTTCTTAAAAGAATCTAAATTGTTTAAAAAGGAACTTTTCATGATTTTTCTTGCAATAAATAAATTAAAGACTCCAACATCTCGTAAGCCTCCGCTGGATCTACATTTGTCTTTTGAAAAGATAATGTTGCTTCGTTATTTCATATAAAATGGGTTTTATAAGAACTAAATATAGATAGTTTTTATCATCTTGATACATTTGATCTAATTGTCGGCTGAATATTTTTCTCATTATTTACTACTAAAGCAAAATGCAATTTTAATTCAAGAAAGTTATCCTTAATAACTTTCACAGCATTATACTTTGCCAGCCAACGTGTACTCGATGGTTGCACAAATTTTTTAAATACTTTTGAACTGTCATTCTGTCGGTACCATCCTTATTCATGGTTTCCCATGTCACCTTGTATTCTGCTTTTCTTAAAGTACTTCTACTGAACCATGAATACGTGTGTTCTAAAAGAAAATCTATGTGCGCTGGGAATTCTTCAGCTGCAGCAGAAGCAGCATTATTCAAAACATGGCAACACATCGTACTAACTCTATATTTTGGTACATCATTCTTTAAAGAGAAACGTGATGTCTCTTTCCACATAAGTTACTGCCTCCATCTGTTCCTAATGCGATACAGTTTTTAATATTTAACCAATTTTCTTACAATATTGATCAAAGCTTCGTACAAAATATTAGCATTGGCTTGCTCAATTTCTAATAAGCCTAAATAATCTGTAATTTCTTCACATTTAGAGCGGCTAAAATATTTTATCATTATATTAAGTACTTACAGTCAGTAACGTCAGTAACTCATCACCATAAGCGAAAAACTGAATATCTCCAATATCTTCAATTAGTTCTTTCAAAAAATTGGCGCTATTACATTGGTTATTAAATTGCTGCACTTGTACGATGCATTTGCATATCTTTTAAAGTTGGAGAAGATTTTTTTAAAACATCATTCATGGTCCATTGTACGTATACTTGTAGACATGCTATAAATGTAGCAATAATTAAATCTCTAGTTTTTTCTTGCTTCTTAATCCGACATTGCACACTGCATCCAAAGTCTTTTGCTTTGCACTATCTGTATTATAATTCCTTTTCATGATTTGAGTTGCAGCATGTTTTTTTAAATCAGCCAGTTGAGCCCTCAAAGACTTACGACAAGCTTTGCAATAAGCTGATTTTGCTCCTTGCTTTTAAAATCAGCTTTCATCACCAACCTGTAAATATTCAGAAAAATAAATAATTATGCAAAGATATAAATTAGTTTTTAAACACTATATGTACATAAAAATAATCATACAATATATAAGTTTAGTGATACACGTTGTTATTGTTGTTTTCGCTAGAGATGAATTAAATTTTGCTATGAAAAATGCAAACTCAAATATGAAACGTTCAATACGTATATAGAACTCGAGCCGAACAATCAACAACTATCATAATACTACGTACGTCAAATGCATGAATTGCTATAATTGGAGCCCTCTATAACTAAGAAGAGAATAACTACGTAAGTCATACACCGATATCGATAACATCGAATTCGAATATTATTTATCTAATGTTATGAACATGAATATGAATTTAGGTATGTTAATAATATGCGTTTTATTCCCTGTATAACAATATAGTCAGATAGTGAGTAAACGATAACTTACCCTGAGCCCAGGACTCTTTTTCCCATTTACATTGTAATTGAAAATACGCTTCTTCACCTTCTTTTTTTCTTCGCTCATGTTAGTGAAAGATAGTTCTAGTATTATATGTTTAATACTTTTTAATATAAAACAATCACACACCACTTTACACTTTAAAGACAGCTAATTAGCGTATATAATTGCCACACGGTTGTAGTGAAAGGTTTAACGTGTTTATTAGATGCTTGTTTTTTGTTTTAAAGATTCGTAGAAAACACTAGGCTTTCTTCTCCAGTACTCTGCATCTGATAGGCTGTGAGGCTCAATATGGCAGTCATCAATCCCATTAGCTTGCATCGGCCATCGCCAAGCCATGTTTGGCAATAGGATTGCGCTTTGATTGGTTCTTTCGCTGGCGGAAATACGAATTTAGCTGGCGCAATAATTACAATTGTGTTTGTATTGCAAATTATTATCATATTTTAAATTTGATTAAAACATTTAAACTATAATTTTATTAAAAAAATTACACAAAACAAATAATAACTATTGATTTTTTCATGAAATAAACAATTTGGAATTATAACGTGGTGTAAAAAATACTAATCAATGTTTTGACGCCAACATTTTTTATTCCTATTTAAATTGAAAAATTAAAATGTCAGTGTAAAGTAAACAAAAATTGTTCAACATTAATTAAAAAGGTTCATACGAATCTATTTTGATCAGAAATTAATTAAAAAATAAGTTTATTAATAAATTATTAAAATAATTATTAATAGTTTAGTTTATTAATAATAATGAATATTTTCATAATAAATAAATTAATGAATATTTTGTAGGTATTTTACTTACGAAATATAATATTTATTTAATTAAAATACATTAATTATATTATATATAGAAGATTAAAAATATTAATATTAATATTGTTTTATTACGGCATAATTTAACACTTTCTATTGTATTTCATTTTTATTTTAAATAATCATCTTAAATATCATCTTTAAATAATCGATTACAGATATCTGCAATTTTCCTTATCAGGTTAGCTGTTAACTTTTATAAATTCTCATCGCATACTTGTTATGACCTAAAGAATTTGCGATGACAATAATAATTAGCAAATAACGAAAATTGTAATTAGTTAATAGAAAATATTAAGGTGTCAGTAAGCGTGCAATTTTGTATAGACTCCGACATACTCTTAAATTTTTTTAATTTATCAAAAAAATTAATCACTGTACTTCTCTACAACGGCTTCATATTAATTATAATACGCCAACCTTATATTTAAGTTGTGTCTACCTGGTCGGAGTTTGTGGATATATATATTTATCCACGGATTTGAACCTACGCCTCTAGCGCGTTCACCATTTTAGCGTGATAGATTAAAACTTATATCTAAGTTGCGCCCCTAGGGGAGCTCGTGGATAAATAATTTATATATTGTTGGTTAATATTGTATATTTTATACACCATATCGGCGTAGAAGCTAATCAGTCTCCCTTATGAGATATAAAGTAAGTACTTGCGATCTCACGGGCGCATCGCTTCGTCCTTACGTCCCTAAAGCATTGCGTAAACGAGTTTTTAATCTCTTTCATAATCCGGCGCATCCGAGCGGTAGAGTGAGTGACAAAATCATACGTCAGCGTTATGCGTGGCCAGACATGCACCGCGATATTGCGAACTGGGCGAAGCATTGTTTGGAGTGTCAAAAATCAAAAATTACTCGTCATGTAAAATTGCAACCTGCACAGTTTACCGCGCCCGACGGACGATTTCAACAAATTCACATGGATATAGTAGGACCACTGCCGATTAGTGAAGGTTATACTTATTGTTTAACCATGATCGATAGGTTTACTCGCTGGGCGGAGGCCGTGCCTCTTAGAGACATTTCAGCGCAAACCGTTTCTCGAGCGTTTTATGACGGTTGGGCATCACGCTACGGTGCCCCGGAAGTACTGACGACAGACCAGGGTTCGCAATTCGAATCTCAGCTGTTTTCTTCAGTGTTATCGCTGATAGGCTGTCATCGAATTCGTACGACCGCGTACCATCCGGCCGCGAACGGTCTGATAGAGCGTTGGCACCGAAATTTAAAAGCGGCAATTATGTGCTACTCAAATCAATGTTGGACGCGAGTTTTATCAACGGTGCTTATGGGTCTTCGAACTCATGTACGTTTGGATACGGATGCTTCTCCAGCAGAGTTTTTGTACGGAACGGTGCTGCGAGTACCTGGAGAGTTCCTCTTACCAGATGATTTTACGCCGAATCCGCGATTTTTTGTTGAGGAGTTCAGAGAACACATGCGTGCTGTAAAACCTGTACCGGTCGCACATAAGGGTAAAAAGCGAGCGTTCTTTTTTAAAGAATTGCACACATGTACACATGTCTTCCAACGCGTAGGAGCCAAACGATCTCTCGAGCGGCCTTACACCGGACCTCATAAGGTTTTAGAACGCATATCCGACTATGTATATAAAATTAGCGTAAACGGAACCCCGAAAAGTGTATCAACCGAGAATTTAAAACCTGCACATTATATTCCGGAAGATCTCGAGATCGTATCGACAAGTAACGTACCGATTAAACCGATTTTAACCGAGCGACCAACTCTTAGAACTTATACAGCGAAAAAGAAAGTAAGATTCGACGAAACTACTAATGTAAAATAATATTGCGTTTTTATTGTATTTGCGACTATTTATCCTTGTAAATATTTTTGTAAAACTAAAAGATGTAAAATACACTCGGGGGGGAGTGTATAGGGATATTCAGCGTTCCCCCTCCAGATATACGGAGTGGGGGTAACATTTTGTCTCTCGACTAGAGACGCAGCTTTTGAATATCAGAACACGGTTAACGACTGACAAGGCAACATACTTTATATTAACCACCGAATAAATTAATTGTTACAGATAAAACTCCAGTGTCGATATTTCTTTGACCTCATCGATCCTTCATACATTATTCATATATTTATATATATATATTGATGGCTTGTGCCTACAAAAAAAGTCCACCTGGCGCCATCTCTGAACGGTGTTTTGTACGCATCGGTAGTGGTCAGCGGGCCAACATGGCGAGGCAGCCGCTCAAAGTCGGTGACAGATCGGCCGAATTTCACATTTTTCGCAAAAAATGCAGGTTTGGCGTTACGTGCGCCAACGCAAAAAAATAATTTATATTAATGGCTTGGGGGGAAAGTCCCTCCCAATAGCCATAAATAGCTGTAAGAGAATATATTTGCATTTTTATTTTTTTTTCGCGTGATGTACCCCCTGACCGCAGCGCTTACATCTCAGGTGGCTATTTTCCGAAACTCTGGCTCCGACATCCCCTTAAGGGGTTGTCATACTTAATTAAAAATTCAAATTTCGCGCCACAAAATAGAAGACGAAAAAACAACTAATTTACTTGTAACGATTAATAAAAACAAATTTATGGAAAACCAAAAGTTAGTTGCCCTTCCTTATGTTATTATCTACTATTTTTCAAAGTTTCAAGTTTTTATATCAATATGTCCCTGAGAAATCCTTGAAAAATATAAGAAAATTGCATTTTAATACAAGTAATTATTTCAATCACAAATAATAGAAAAGTCACACTGAACATTAAATAACAAACACTCAATATTCTATAGAGTTTAATTAAAATATTAAAATGATTTGTAAATTAAAGTCGAATTTAATTCATATAGATTGGTGCAAATAATTTTTTTGCAACCCTGTTTGTAAGTTAGATAAATAAAAAATGAAAATGTCTTTTACATATTGTACATGCGTGTAAAAATAATAATAATTAACAACGTATTATTTATCGTTATAAATTTTTTTAATGACTATTTAATGTTAATTCTAATTTTTTATAAAAGAAGCTTCAATACTAAAAGTTTAAACGATCAACTTTACCGTTTATATACTCAGATTTATAATCAAAAGGTTTTGTTAAACATAATGTAAATATCTCGTATATAATATAATTTTATTCCTTCGATGATTGTATTCCCCATATACTCTTTATTCCCTGTGTAGCCCATTTCTTTCATCGTAGACTTATTTTTTTGTTTTGAACACTTTAGTTTAACTTTTTTTTACAAATACAAAATTAAATTTATTATGTGTTAAATTAAATATATAAAAAAATTTTACAATATTGAAAAAATTTAGAAATTAAAAGAAATAAATTGTTGCATAAATAGTGATTGTTCAAATAATCAGGGTGAAAAATTTGGTATGCACTGCGAGAGTAAAAGACGATTATTCCCTCTTGATGAATTACTGGCAAAAGCTAAAGCAGCAACTTTCATTTTGGGAATAAATGCCTATTTTACTCCCTAAGTGCATAAATAGTTATTTTCGGAAAATTGATGAAAAATTACGTAGAATATTATTACCTATAGTATACTCCAAATATAAATATGATTTTACGCACAGCAGATGTAGTAGTAAAAACTAAATCTGCGGTTGAAGTTTCCTTATAATGTAAATTACAAGACAATTTTTAATCTTTGACATGAAAAATAGAAAATAATTTATTTCTTCATCGAAATAAGTACCAATAATTACATTTCATGTTAATTTTTGTCGATTGAATGCAAAAACACTTCGATTGGGGGGGGGGGGGGGGTAATAACGAGGGAGGGAAGGAATAACGAAAAACCACCAATAACAACAATAACAAATTTGTAACGGAAAAATCGTTGAAATATAAAATAACTTGAAATAAATATTACCGATCGATCAACATAATAACAATTATTAATTTTTGTTTATCCTCGCGTAATAATCCCACGGGAAGTAGACTAGAAATACGCAAATAAATGATAACTTTGTCTTTATTCACGATACATCGCGGTTTCCACTGATCGATTAATTATACACAATAACGAGAAACCTTGCATTAAAATTGCAAATACGACATTCATATTTCTGTTATTTCGACTATCGATCGAAAATTGTTCGACGAAAAAATAATACACACTCGCTCGTTTCGACCGTGTTGTATATAGTAAAATTAATTATTGACACCGCAAAATACAACCGTTTTTTTTTTCTTTCCCGTAGTGTAATTTATCGAAAACAAAAAAAAACAAATTGTTTTTTCAAGATAGGTATATCTATCTACGGAAATGAAGGTTAAAAGCAATTTACGAATGAGGCATTGGTTGAAAATAATGAAAAATGCAACGATTGGGAAGTACGTGTACTACGTGTTACAATTAACATTTTACGCGTCGTTCACTCGGAATATGCTCAGTAACGGTGAATTTACAGTAAGTCTTTGGTCAATCTCGAGTAGGATTCTATATCGTACATCCGTTTAGTATAATATCTCGAATTTTTATCACTTTGCAGGAGAGAATGTACAATACCTGTTTTACCGACGATCACGAGGTGCTCGTAGTCGTACAGAATTGCAACGTAGCGACCGTCCGTTTAGCCAAATCCTGGTTCAACGTTATCAGCCTAGTGGGCATTGAAAAATCGGACAGTTTAAGGAAATACGAGACGATGCAAAAAGTGTACAAAATCCAATCGTCGAGCAGTACGTTCAAGCCCTATCCCGCAAAGATGTTCACGATCGTCAATGTCCACCACTCGTTACTCAAATTAGCGTTTTACAAACTGCGAAATTCGTTGTGGTGGAACGTTCAAGCGTATTTTGTCATCGAAAACGTCGAGGCAACCAACAGTTGTGAACACGTTACCTCGGTATTCAAAACTGTTTGGTTTTTCGACGTTTTGATGGTCGTTTTCGTCTGCCGGGATGAAAATTTATCGATACATTTTTTCACGTTCAATCCGTTCACCGACACAGCGAGCAGCGTTTGGTCCATCGTGGCGATTTACAGACAAACGAATAATCATACCTTCGCCATATTCGAACTTAAAAGTGAATTTAATGGTGAGTACCGTTTCGTTTTCAAGATCCCTGTATGTGATATTTATTAACAATAATAAGAGCGATGCTAATCAAGTTTTGGTGGCAAAGCTAATTATTACTCAATAATAATGTCATATTGACTACAACCTTAATTCTTGGATGTATAATGCACTCTATATGTCCGGTAAGAGGGATAAATAATTAATTTTATGAATATGGATGTACACGGAGATAAAATATTCTAGTAAAAATGACAATGTTGTTTAATAAAAGAGAGACAGACTTGACGAATGACAAAAATTACTATTTTGTTATAGGAACAATTTACCAGACTGTATAGTATGTATTAATAGATATTGTAGTCCATTTTACTACACTGAGAAAAATTTTTAGTAAAAATTATTATTTTAATGGTAAACGGAGGTCAGATTTACACAATTATAAAATTTTCCATTATTAATAGCAAATTTTTCTCAGTGTATAACAAAACAGTAATTTTATCATTTATTAAGTCTGTCTCTCCATTACTGAACAACATTGTCAATTTTACTAGAAATTTTTCCTCCGTGTACGAATTTCATAATGTATTGTTGTAAACTATATCGACAACTATAGAGCAATGTTCCTCTGTCTATTCAATAAAATAACATTTTTTACAATTACGATAAAATTACAAGAATCTCAAATTGAGCAATATTTCAATTTTCGTTTGGTTTATTTTGATATTTCCGTAAGCCAGTCAAGTATAAACGGACAATTTTTTTTCTCACAATTATTACTGTTGAATTCGTAAGATAATTAACGTACGGAATGGTAAAGATAAATCATTAAATCTGTAATATAAAATTCATTTGCTTTTTTATTTTTACTTAATTTATCAAAATTTTAAAGTTTGTTGATAATGCTTTAACAATGAAAAATCACCCGCTTTTCAACAATGAACAGATGTTTAATATTTCTTTAAAAAATTTAATATTCAACTGTAGATTAAATATATTTATTCTGGCAACATATATTTTCATATTTTCAGCAAGATAATATATCGACATGGTAAATATCGAATGCATATATTTTTTTTCAATTAAGATTTATACATTACTTTTACGACCTCACTCACATCGGTACTAGGTACGACATTTATACTTATAGTTTTAGAACAGAAAAATAAATAAATAAATAAATAAATAAATAAATAAATAAATAAATAAATAAATAAATAAATAAATAAATAAATAAATAAATAAATAAATAAATAAATAAATAAATAAATAAATAAATAAATAAATAAATAAATAAATAAATAAATAAATAAATAAATAAATAAATAAATAAATAAATAAATAAATAAATAAATAAATAAATAAATAAATAAATAAATAAATAAATAAATAAATAAATAAATAAATAAATAAATAAATAAATAAATAAATAAATAAATAAATAAATAAATAAATAAATAAATAAATAAATAAATAAATAAATAAATAAATAAATAAATAAATAAATAAATAAATAAATAAATAAATAAATAAATAAATAAATAAATAAATAAATAAATAAATAAATAAATAAATAAATAAATAAATAAATAAATAAATAAATAAATAAATAAATAAATAAATAAATAAATAAATAAATAAATAAATAAATAAATAAATAAATAAATAAATAAATAAATAAATAAATAAATAAATAAATAAATAAATAAATAAATAAATAAATAAATAAATAAATAAATAAATAAATAAATAAATAAATAAATAAATAAATAAATAAATAAATAAATAAATAAATAAATAAATAAATAAATAAATAAATAAATAAATAAATAAATAAATAAATAAATAAATAAATAAATAAATAAATAAATAAATAAATAAATAAATAAATAAATAAATAAATAAATAAATAAATAAATAAATAAATAAATAAATAAATAAATAAATAAATAAATAAATAAATAAATAAATAAATAAATAAATAAATAAATAAATAAATAAATAAATAAATAAATAAATAAATAAATAAATAAATAAATAAATAAATAAATGATAACTTTGTCTTTATTCACGATACATCGCAGGTTTCCACTGATCGATTAATTATACACAATAACGAAAACCTTGCATTAAAATTGCAAATACGACATTCATATTTCTGTTATTTCGACTATCGATCGAAAATTGTTCGACGAAAAAATAATACCACTCGCTCGTTCGACCGTGTTGTATATAGTAAAATTAATTATTGACACCGGCAAAATACAACCGTTTTTTTTTTTCTTTCCCGTAGTGTAATTTATCGAAAACAAAAAAAAAACAAATTGTTTTTTTCAAGATAGGTATATCTATCTACGGAAATGAAGGTTAAAAGCAATTTACGAATGAGGCATTGGTTGAAAATAATGAAAAATGCAACGATTGGGAAGTACGTGTACTACGTTGTACAATTAACATTTTACGCGTCGTTCACCTCGGAATATGCTCAGTAACGGTGAATTTACAGTAAGTCTTTGGTCAATCTCGAGTAGGATTCTATATCGTACATCCGTTTAGTATAATATCTCGAATTTTTATCACTTTGCAGGAGGAGAATGTACAATACCTGTTTTACCGACGATCACGAGGTGCTCGTAGTCGTACAGAATTGCAACCGTAGCGACCGTCCGTTAGCCAATCCTGGTTCAACGTTATCAGCCTAGTGGGCAGTGAAAAATCGGACAGTTTAAGGAAATACGAGACGATGCAAAAAGTGTACAAATCCAATCGTCGAGCAGTACGTTCAAGCCCTATCCCGCAAAGATGTTCACGATCGTCAATGTCCACCACTCGTTACTCAAATTAGCGTTTTACAAACTGCGAAATTCGTTGTGGTGGAAACGTTTCAAGCGTATTTTGTCATCGAAAAGTCGAGGCAACCAACAGTTGTGAACACGTTACCTCGGTATTCAAAACTGTTTGGTTTTTCGACGTTTTGATGGTCGTTTTCGTCTGCCGGGATGAAAATTTATCGATACATTTTTCACGTTCAATCCGTTCACCGACACAGCGAGCAGCGTTTGGTCCATCGTGGCGATTTACAGACAAACGAATAATCATACCTTCGCCATATTCGAACTTAAAGTGAATTTAATGGTGAGTACCGTTTCGTTTTCAAGATCCCTGTATGTGATATTTATTAACAATAATAAGAGCGATGCTAATCAAGTTTTGGTGGCAAAGCTAATTATTACTCAATAATAATGTCATATTGACTACAACCTTAATTCTTGGATGTATAATGCACTCTATATGTCCGGTAAGAGGGATAAATAATTAATTTTATGAATATGGATGTACACGGAGATAAAATATTCTAGTAAAAATGACAATGTTGTTTAATAAAAGAGAGACAGACTTGACGAATGACAAAAATTACTATTTTGTTATAGGAAACAATTTACCAGACTGTATAGTATGTATTAATAGATATTGTAGTCCATTTTACTACACTGAGAAAAATTTTTTAGTAAAAATTATTATTTTAATGGTAAACGGAGGTCAGATTTACACAATTATAAAATTTTCCATTATTAATAGCAAATTTTTCTCAGTGTATAACAAAACAGTAATTTTATCATTTATTAAGTCTGTCTCTCCATTACTGAACAACATTGTCAATTTTACTAGAAATTTTCCTCCGTGTACGAATTTCATAATGTATTGTTGTAAACTATATCGACAACTATAGAGCAATGTTCCTCTGTCTATCAATAAAATAACATTTTTTTACAATACGATAAAATTACAAGAATCTCAAAATTGAGCAATATTTCAATTTTCGTTTGGTTTTATTTTGATATTTCCGTAAGCCAGTCAAGTATAAACGGACAATTTTTTTTCTCACAATTATTACTGTTGAATTCGTAAGAATAAATTAACGTACGGAATGGTAAAGATAAATCATTAAATCTGTAATATAAAATTCATTTGCTTTTTTATTTTTACTTTAATTTATCAAAATTTTAAAGTTTGTTGATAATGCTTTAACAATGAAAAATCACCCGCTTTTCAACAATGAACAGATGTTTAATATTTCTTTAAAAATTTAATATTCAACTGTAGATTAATATATTTATTCTGGCAACATATATTTTCATATTTTCAGCAAGATAATATATCGACATGGTAAATATCGAATGCATATATTTTTTTCAATTAAGATTTATACATTACTTTTACGACCTCACTCACATCGGTACTAGGTACGACATTTATACTTATAGTTTTAGAACAGAAAAATAAATAAATAACGCGTTTAATGGTATAGAAATAATTATTTCAAAGTAACACAATATGGTGTGTGTTGAATTTGGTAAAAATAATTTAACGAAAGTGACAACTTATATAAATAACAATTTTAATATATTTCTTTATACAGATAATAAAACGCATAAAAAAGTCGCTATGTGTTGCAATTTATATCGTATCATATGTCGCTTTAAAATTTGTAAATCAATATATTATCGATGTTCTGATTTTAACACCGATTTCTGATTTAAATGTTTAATCAGGAACCCAGAAAATCCATACATACAACCATATTCGATAAAATGCATAATTTTTCTACTATTGCTATTTTGAACTATGAAAATTTAATGCCAAATTGTTGATCAGTAACCCAAAAAACCCTTGTATACAAATTTTGATAAATAATGGGCAGAAAATACACGAATAGAAGAAATAAATTCACAATTTGTGATAATTATTGATAAAAATGGTGAATAAACAATGTTTGCACAACTTTAGCGTAGATACCACACACACACACACACATATGTAAATTTGAAATGGAATTTCCGTGTTAAAGATTCCTTCGTGTAATAAATTCGTCGTATCCCTAATAGCAGAAATTGTGCATATTGAGGGTATTTTATGACATTTGGCCATATTTTGGGTTAAAAAACGTTAAATTTATGGTCAAATTTATACCGGGGATACTCAACAATAATTAATTACTCAACAGTAATTAAAAAATATATTGGATATCTTTCAGATACATCATTACCGTGCAAAACCTTATTTTTCCAAACGACGAAGAACATCGGGAGGTATCCAATAAAGATAATCGGGCTGGATATTCCGTACGTAACACCGTACGATCCGCACGAGAAATCCGAGTTCAAAAATTCGCGGAACGGCCGAGAGATGAGCGAGATCGTCGTGACGAAGTTGAACGCTACGCTAAACCTGACGATCGGTAAGATAGGTGGTATCAACTCCATCGACGAAAAAAGGTGTCCTCCGGGGAGTGTTCAAAGAGATCTTCGAGGGGCGTCTACGACATGCAATTGGAATACAATTCCGCAGAGACATTGGAGAAATCAAGTATGGCATTCGTACAAGCTGGATTCTGCTACGTATCGAAGAAGCAGTATCTACCTTTAAAAGAGCAAATTTTAAAACGCGATCTCGATCGAATTGATCATCACGTTTCCTGATAATCCTTTTCTGCGGGGGCTTTATCATCACCATATTCTTGAAAAGAACATGCTCCGAAATTCTTACTGGACGAGCTTCGATCCCTACTTGGGGTATCGACGGTATACCGTCCGGTATCGCAAGTAGCCAGAATCATATTCCTACCTCTGAATATTCATCTCCATGTGCATAAACTTCTACTTTCCAATGTACCTTGAGCCCCTCCTCGTAACCATATCCACGCTCCTTTCGTCGAGACTCAGGACAACATCGTCAACCAAAATTACAAAGTTTACGGGTACAAAAGGAGTCCATCAATTTTTTCAAGAAACCCTTCTGATGGACAGGATAAAACACGTTAACAATTTCACCGAGTTTCATTGACCGTGGTAACAACAGCAACGCTGTATATCTCGGCGACTGTTGACCGACAGATTTTTACGTCTCCGAGGACACCGAACACCACATCGCTGTAGATAAATATTACATCCCGTACTACGCGATTATGATCCGCGACAATTATTATCTTCGCGAGCGAATTCAAGAGATTTACTTACGGTTGAACGAAGGTGGTATCGTTCTCTCCAGGATGAAATTGCATATAAATTTTCGACGTTACAGTGACGATCACTTGAAAAGTTTTAGGTACAGCATTTCTCTTTATCATATGTTTTTCGCCTTCTCATTTATGTTTTATGGGATTATTGGTGCGGCTATACTATTTCTCGGAGAGATAGTCTTTCATAAGATTAGCAACGTACAATTTAAAAATTTTATACCAATGAAATTGTTCAAGATTTGTAAGGGTCAGAATTAAACGGAGTATGTCTATATCAATTTGTTATATTTTTTTTCAATTAAGATTTATACATTACTTTTACGACACTGAGAAAAATTTTTTAGTAAAAATTATTATTTTAATGGTAAACGGAGGTCAGATTTACACAATTATAAAATTTTCCATTATTAATAGCAAATTTTTCTCAGTGTATAACAAAACAGTAATTTTATCATTTATTAAGTCTGTCTCTCCATTACTGAACAACATTGTCAATTTTACTAGAAATTTTTCCTCCGTGTACGAATTTCATAATGTATTGTTGTAAACTATATCGACAACTATAGAGCAATGTTCCTCTGTCTATTCAATAAAATAACATTTTTTACAATTACGATAAAATTACAAGAATCTCAAAATTGAGCAATATTTCAATTTTCGTTTGGTTTATTTTGATATTTCCGTAAGCCAGTCAAGTATAAACGGACAATTTTTTTTCTCACAATTATTACTGTTGAATTCGTAAGATAAATTAACGTACGGAATGGTAAAGATAAATCATTAAATCTGTAATATAAAATTCATTTGCTTTTTTATTTTTACTTAATTTATCAAAATTTTAAAGTTTGTTGATAATGCTTTAACAATGAAAAATCACCCGCTTTTCAACAATGAACAGATGTTTAATATTTCTTTAAAAAATTTAATATTCAACTGTAGATTAAATATATTTATTCTGGCAACATATATTTTCATATTTTCAGCAAGATAATATATCGACATGGTAAATATCGAATGCATATATTTTTTTTCAATTAAGATTTATACATTACTTTTACGACCTCACTCACATCGGTACTAGGTACGACATTTATACTTATAGTTTTAGAACAGAAAAATAAATAAATAACGCGTTTAATGGTATAGAAATAATTATTTCAAAGTAAAACAATATGGTGTGTGTTGAATTTGGTAAAAATAATTTAACGAAAGTGACAACTTAATATAAATAACAATTTTAATATATTTCTTTATACAGATAATAAAAACGCATAAAAAAGTCGCTATGTGTTGCAATTTATATCGTATCATATGTCGCTTTAAAATTTGTAAATCAATATATTATCGAATGTTCTGATTTTAACACCGATTTCTGATTTAAATGTTTAATCAGGAACCCAGAAAATCCATACATACAACCATATTCGATAAAATGCATAATTTTTCTACTATTGCTATTTTGAACTATGAAAATTTAATGCCAAATTGTTGATCAGTAACCCAAAAAACCCTTGTATACAAATTTTGATAAATAATGGGCAGAAAATACACGAATAGAAGAAATAAAATTCACAATTTGTGATAATTATTGATAAAAATGGTGAATAAACAATGTTTGCACAACTTTAGCGTAGATACACACACACACACACACACATATGTAAATTTGAAATGGAATTTCCGTGTTAAAGATTCCCTTCGTGTAATAAAATTCGTCGTATCCCTAATAGCAGAAATTGTGCATATTGAGGGTATTTTATGACATTTGGCCATATTTTGGGTTAAAAAACGTTAAATTTATGGTCAAATTTATACCGGGGATACTCAACAATAATTAATTACTCAACAGTAATTAAAAAATATATTGGATATCTTTCAGATACATCATTACCGTGCAAAACCTTATTTTTCCAAACGACGAAGAACATCGGGAGGTATCCAATAAAGATAATCGGGCTGGATATTCCGTACGTAACACCGTACGATCCGCACGAGAAATCCGAGTTCAAAATTCGCGGAACGGCCGGAGAGATGAGCGAGATCGTCGTGACGAAGTTGAACGCTACGCTAAACCTGACGATCGGTAAGATAGGTGGTATCAACTCCATCGACGAAAAAGGTGTCCCTCGGGGAGTGTTCAAAGAGATCTTCGAGGGCGTCTACGACATGCAATTGGAATACAAATTCCGCAGAGACATATGGAGAAATCAAGTATTGGCATTCGTACAAGCTGGATTCTGCTACGTATCGAAGAAGCAGTATCTACCTTTAAAAGAGCAAATTTTAAACGCGATCTCGATCGAATTGATCATCACGTTCCTGATAATCCTTTTCTGCGGGGCATTTATCATCACCATATTCTTGAAAAGAACATGCTCCGAAATTCTTCTGGACGAGCTTCGATCCCTACTTGGGGTATCGACGGTATACCGTCCGGTATCGCAAGTAGCCAGAATCATATTCCTACCTCTGATATTCATCTCCATGTGCATAAACTTCTACTTCCAATGTACCTTGAGCTCCCTCCTCGTAACCAATATCCACGCTCCTTTCGTCGAGACTCAGGACAACATCGTCAACCAAAATTACAAAGTTTACGGGTACAAAGGATTCCATCAATTTTTTCAAGAAACCCTTCTGATGGACAGGATAAAACACGTTAACAATTTCACCGAGTTTCAATTGACCGTAGGTAACAACAGCAACGCTGTATATCTCGGCGACTGTTTGACCGACAGATTTTACGTCTCCGAGGACAACGAACACCACATCGCTGTAGATAAATATTACATCCCGTACTACGCGATTATGATCCGCGACAATTATTATCTTCGCGAGCGAATTCAAGAGATTTACTTACGGTTGAACGAAGGTGGTATCGTTCTCTCCAGGATGAAATTGCAATATAAATTTTTCGACGTTAACAGTGACGATCACTTGAAAAGTTTTAGGTACAGCATTTCTCTTTATCATATGTTTTTCGCCTTCTCATTTATGTTTTATGGGATTATTGGTGCGGCTATACTATTTCTCGGAGAGATAGTCTTTCATAAGATTAGCAACGTACAATTTAAAAATTTTATACCAATGAAATTGTTCAAGATTTGTAAGGGTCAGAATTAAACGGAGTATGTCTATATCAATTTGTTATATTTTCTTTTCAATATGTCATTTAATGCAATATACTCTCTAGATATAATTCAGTTCAAATTTCACTAATTCAACCGTTGAAAGTTTATTTGACTGAAGACAGTAGAAAACATTGATTAAACGTTCTATGTTTTTTTTAAAGAGGACAACCTTGTGTTAAAACTAATAATATAACGATTTTTAATGTTTTGTTACAACAATAATTGATAAATTTAATTTAATATTTTAAGTATAGTTATATGTATGTATATGTATATATAAAATCTCATTAGATCCAAAAATGTTCATTTCTTACTTGGTGCAGCGCACCATAAAAAAAATCCAAGTGTAGGTACATCTGGTGTTTTCGGACTATTGGAAAAAATACTTTATTCTTTAATATAGTCTTTTTGGACAATACATAAATATATTTATAAAAATTAATACTTAATTAAATGGAATTAAACATGACATTGCACGAGAAAATTATAGCATTAATTTTATATAGCATTACTTTTTATAGTCAAAAAAGGCTGTATGAAGGGGATCAGCCAGTGTTAAAATTGAAAAAAAAGCTATTCAATGTTAACAATTAATCATTTTTTTCATAGCAATTTTTCATAAACTATATTCATTATTTACAGCGTTCTCTTCATTATTATACAGCGTACTCCGTACGCTGATATTTTTCCATAATGGGCTTACCGCAAAATTGATTGAAATTGTAGCAGTAACAGTAAATGTTTATATAAAAAAATGATGTAGGCTGTTTTTTATATAATTTTTCAAGTGGATTAAAATCATATGTAAAAGTTACTGTTAAAATATCAGTCTATTCGATGAAGTGGTTCCTGAGATATCCTGCGGTAAGTCCATTATGAAGAAAAATCAGAGTACGGAGTCTTATAATTAATTGAAATAATTATGTAACATATCAATTGGCCAAAAAATTTTAAATAAAAGTTAATAATAATATAATTTGTTTAAAAAATTAAGAAATGTTTTCAATTGTTATGAAAAGAATTGTTAATTGTTAACATTGTATAGTTTTTTTTCAATTTTAACACTGGCTGGTCCCCTTAAAAATAAAGTATTTTTCTAAAAGTTCGAAAAAATCACGAGGAATACTCCACCTGAATATTTTTGATGGGGGCGTAATCTTAGTTTTCCTGGTTGTCGGACTCTAATTCAATGAATTTCCATCGGACTGTGGTATAGTTGGACTTTTGAAAGATTATTAAAATAATTAAGATCTCAGCTGAAACATAATATTTAAAGTATTTCGGCTCTGAATAAGTCTGATTTTTATTTAAAAAGTGAAAAAAGGAGACTCGTTTGAAAACAAAACTTATTATAATATTTTTAATATTCTGTTTTGCTGACACCTTAACTATTTAAATTCTCTTCCAAATGTGCCATTCAGTTAGAGTGCGACAACCAAAGAAAAACTCATTTTATACTGAACAATGTACAACTCAAAAAAGAAATAAATATTTCTGTATCTAAGTAGACTTAAATAATTACTGTCTTTTTAGAGTAATCATATAACTAATGATATTAAATTTATTTTAACACCATTATTGTTTCACCAAAATATATTAGTAATGGCCTGTTCCATTAATATTGTCAATTCAGTTGAATTCTCACATTCAATTACAGAAAATTGAGACTAAAATTTTTTTAAAGTTTTAATTTAAAAAGCAAATTTCGTTAAGTTTTTGAGAAAACGCCACTTTGTCCAAATAGTCTTACAACGACCAAAAATTAAAATAGTGAGTGTGAGTAGCGTCATACGAAAAGAGACCTGAAAGTAACATTTTGTTCGAAAACGAGATAAGTATCAATTTGTTCATAAAAAATAATGCTTCATCTGCCAGTAATATAGAAAAATTAATACTTTTTTGAATTTTGTATATATTTTGTGTCATGCAAAACAGGATTTAAATACTATGATTTAACTACCTTCTTATAAGACTCGGTACCTACAAAATTTTGCATTTATTTTGGTATCCAAGTTATGTGCTGTATAACTTACATTTCTCTAAGTGTTAATCGCTATTTTAAATTCACGCTCATTTGCTTGTCTTGTCATTTAGTCGTTATTTTGCATTCGATTAGATAGAAACTATTTGAAATATACCTATAGTTAATATTAAATTTAAATACAAAGGTGCAGGATTAAGTAATTAAATACTTAATTAATGAATTTGGAGCCAACTGGATAGAGATGGCTATACATGAATGGTGAAACTTCTTGCACAGGAATAAAACTAACCAATTTTTCATTGAAACGATATGTGGATATAAAAATGCTAGAATTCGCAGTTTACCTCATAAAACAAAAAAAACTAGATACGTACCAGAAACATGCGTTGAACGTTTGTTATTATAAAAATAAGTTATATTATATATATGGGCTATTTCACGTCAAGTGGTACGATGAAAATTTTAAATCACTCCAAATTTTGTGAAAGACTGGAAATATCTTCCAGAAGATAGAAAAAAAATTTGAGGTGTTAAAAATAATTTGCCTAAGAGTTATTCCACCATGAAAAATTGAAATTTTTCAATTTTTTAGAGAAATTATTATTTTCAAAGCCATTTGTCTCAAAATCTACTGATTTTTTTGAAAAAACATTACAAACAACTTTTGTTCAAAATAATCTTTAGAACTTATCTACCTGGGTTACAATTCTTAATTTTAAAATCTTGAAGAGATAGAACGACCGTAAATATTGAATATCAAAAAGGCGACCACGCCACGATCGATTTTGATCTAACACCGCTCAAAAGATCACATTTTTGGAGAGCTTTCGAATGGCTGTGGTTAGATTATTGGCCAAGACTGCTGGTGTAAGTTATACGCCATAAACCTCATAAAATCACTAATTTTAATGTATTTTAGGGCATAACTTGCACCAGCAGTCTTGGCCAATAATCTAACCACCGCCATTCGAAAGCTCTCGAAAAATGTGATCTTTTGAGCGGTGTTAGATCAAAATCGATTGTGGCGTGGTCGCCTTTTTTGATATTCAATATTTCCGGGCGTTCTATCTCTTCGAGATTTTAAAATTAAGAATTGTAACCCAAGTAGATAAGTTCTAAAGATTATTTTGAACAAAAGTTGTTTCTAATGTATTTTCAAAAAAATCAATAGATTTTGAGACAAATGGCTTTGAAATAATAATTCTCTAAAAAATTGAAAAATTTCCATTTTTCATGGTGGAATAACTCTTAGGCAAATTATTTTTAACACCTCAAATTTTTTTTCTATCTTCTGGAAGATAGTTCCAGTCTTTTCACAAAATTTGGAGTGACTTAAAATTTTCATCGTACCACTTGACGTGAAATAGCCCATATACATAGGAGTAAAAAATGTTTGATGCTTTACCGCGCGTGTGTTGCAGTTTTGCAAATGGTGTACGATGATACATATATTCATGATTAACAGATATTATTTCGGGGGACATCGAAATATCCATCATAAACGACATGAAAGACAATCTAATAAAATTGAAATATTTACCTCAAGAAATGTATATTTCCGTACTGGAACGTGAGATTTGGCAGGTCTAGTTGGAAATTGCTGTCCATTTAAGTGAGTCATACTCGGATAAAACCCAGTGACGATCGGTTGATCCCAATCGATGTCCTCGATTTCCCCAAGACCATTCGACGATCGTTCGAGCTTGTATCTGGTCAAGAACATCTTGTGCACGTAGTAGTACAATTCTCCCCGTAAATCTCGATCGATTTCCAAATCGTACGCTTTCAACCAGAATGGAAAACTCGCAACGAAATAAAAGTGAAATTCATTTAGACCGATGTCTTCGTAAAAGTAATTTAATTTTGATTCAGCTTCATCCTGCGACTGATATTCACCAGAATAATTTGCTTCTATTGTATTGTGTTCGGTATTGCCTGTGCACATAATTTTTCTTTAATAAATCAATGTTACAGTGATTAGTAAGCTAAAAAAATGTAGATTATTACTTTATATTTATACATTTAAATCCAATTAAAACGATAAAGGATTAATTACATTTCTTAACCGAGTGTCGTAGCCATAATTTTTATCCTTCCTACATTACCGACAAACGCGATAATTGGCAATAAATGTGTAAATAAAACTGTACGTGAAAAAAATAAAAGTAGGGACGCTTTCGTTTATCGATAATAACTAATTACGTGCTGAATTTGAAACTGAAACATTATTGCGTTAAGTCTTATACCATAAAAATGTAAGCCTAACCTCAACAAAGTGAAAATATTTGACATTTTTGGTAATTCTCTAAAATACAATAATATTTTACTTTGATTTTCAGCACACTGTTACATTATCGATAAGCAAAGGCACATGTCTCTTCTCTTATTTTTTCACGTACTATTTCATCTTCTAGTAAAAAAATAAGATCACGCGTGAGATCTCATGCCAAAATATCATGTGCTGTTCCAGTTGGACAACGCTGCTTAAACGGGTGGCTTACCCGGTGGATAATCGACCAAGCCAGAAAGGGTAATTATTAGATTTATTTAAAAAAATACGCAGTTTTATGCAAAATCCGAATACAGGAGCACTAGATAATTAAATCATGAGTATTTCTAAAAAGTTATTTCAATCACGGATAATCGTACATTTTCGGTGCAGAAATTTTTTAGAGTTTGTTGAATTGACTTGAAACTCTGTAGAATGACTTATTATTTAATTACCTAGTACTTGTGTATTCGGATTTTTTTTATAAAATTGTATATTTTTTTAAATAAATAGAATAATTATCTTTTTTTGCTCAGTCGGTAACTTACTGGATACGCCACCTCCTTAAACTATCCAAATGATAAGAAATCAATTTGTCAACCAGCGATTTTATTTATTAATCAATAAAAATTGAGTATGGGACCCCTTTTTACTACAAAATAGGTATTTCTAATAGAAATGGATAGAAAATGTTTGCAGTTTGCTTTTTACCGTTGTTTACGCTCATTTCTTGGAATGAAAACAATCGATTCAATTGTTAAATTACAAGCTAGTTTTAACATTTCAAAAGTGACTTTGATCGAGAAAGTCAAAAATATATAAAAGCTATTAAAAATGTTTTCGACCATTTTGATTCCGAAATTAAAGGATCGTACATATGCCATTAGAAATATTGTTTCGAAAATGAATAATTTACGTTAACAATAACCGAGTGAGTAATCCGTGTTGATGGAAAATTCGAAATTAATAGTACTATAACCGTTGTAAACTGAATTAAAATAAATTGTAGGTTACGTCTATAAGATAGAAAATCACACGGAAAAATATGTTTGATTCTAAGCTAACGACAGGATATTTTTTATACCCATTTTCTAGTAATGTGGTCATTTTAACGGGATGTCGGATCCAAATTATAGGAATCTCTACCTTTCAACTTATAAATTATTGTAATTCTAAAATATTGAATAAAAAGTCTTAAAAAGTTCATACGGATAGTTCGAAACATATGGGAAGACGTGACTATTAACTTTTTTTTGAAAAAAAAAATACAAACTTTAAATGTAAACATTATACGCTAATAATCTGAAAAAATTTAAGTGTATTTTTAAAACATGCATAAATATCCGACGCAAAGAATTGTTCAAAAATTAATTTTCTTGTTCATAAAAAAATATAAGAAATGCCCATTCTCTAGGCCCGACATAAATTGATTTCTTCTATGGCTTTTCAGTCATAAAGTTATTCTAAAAAACTACTTTTTTATACTAATCTGTTATAAACAATAAATATTTTAGTTATACGCAATATCATTAACATTTTAACACTTGTTGAAGAATAAAAACCTGCAGAGAAATCGATAAAAAAAATTGCTCGTAAACGTTAAAAAAGCGACAGTGGGGATAGTTAAAGGAATAAAGATAGTCGTTAATGTATATAAGTAAATAAAATAAAACCAATAATTTAGCCGTTTATAAATTCATTGCTCGTACCAGCAACTTCTCCAGTTTTTATGCGATAAGCCTGTATAATAACGTCCGTGTTGAAAAAATAATGTGGCAAAATTTCATAGAGATTCGGCATCCGAAGGTATTTGGTGTCAGGCCTGTGCGTCAACGCAGTGGCGAATCCATGAAACCAAGAAAGTTCGTTTAAGATCAAGCTCGACCGTGCAGCCATTACCATGAAATCATCAAAATTTTTGGCACTTTGAAACGCGTTAAATATCGTTCTAACTTCGTGGACGTGCTCATCCTTGAATATAGAAAATAGTTGGCCACGCAGTAGTTTCCCATTTTTCAAGAGCGATTCAAATTCTTTTCCGTGTGTCTGAAGAACAATTTTCATAATTATTAATTGAAGTTACCCAGGCGATAAAACGATATATTTCATTCTATAAGTTAATAAAATTTAAACATAACTAAATCATAATTAAATTTCTATAATTAAATAATATGTCGATTTTCTGCTTTTCAATGAAATGCGGTTTTTCCCGTTTTATAACCATTTATTGGAGTAAAATACTAATTTTCTACTTTATTTAGTTTTTAGCTTGCTCGAACCAAGGAGAAAAGCTCGTCAAAAAATATATACGATCTATATACCTTTTTTCCACCTAAAAATTACATTTAAATTATTAAATAAAAAATTTGAATAACATCAATAAGATAAGTTACGTACATTCTAAATAACTAAAATCTTGAGAAAAATTATTAATTTTTTTAATAGAAATAAAGAGCAGCGTCATGTCAGTACAGGGTTGTAAAAATTATAATTAAAAGAAGATTTAATTATTAATTACTTTTTGATTCCATATAATTATGACCCTATAAACCCAATTTTTACAAATTACAAATTACTTTTCAACTTATAAGGAGAGTGTTACAACTCCGGGAAACGGATCTTTACCAAATTGTAGGATATGCTTACTACTACAAAAATGTAAATAAACCTGGAGTTTTAGACTCTAACGCTCTTTTTTACGATATAAGCAAAAGACGAAAAATTTCGCCAAAAAGACTTTCGACTCTGATCATTTATAATAACTCAAAAACAAATAAAGATAAATACTCAAATTAGTAAATTGTCGATATGTAAGGGTCAATAATAAATAAATTCAATGTATTTATTTAAGTGCACGTTTTGTCTGCCAGATTTTGCAGATCACTTCCTAGGAGCTGGATTTACTTAATACTTAAACCAAAGTTTGATAGAAAGCTGAGATCGAGTAGATTGGATTAAAAAAAAGAAATTCAAATCTCCTGATTTGGTCTAAAGTTATGGAAAAAAGAGAAGACAATTTGGCCTAAAAAATCAATAAATTTTTTAATTCAAAATTCTCATCAAAATATCGTTAAATTCGTTTATCTTTCATAACTTTTGACCCAATCAAGATATTTGATCTATTGTTTTTCAAATCCAACTTTTTCTATTTTATTCGTACAATTAAAATATTACATTTAGCTCGGCCGAAAGGATTTTCCCAAAAGATCCATTTCCTTTATTTATAAAAACTAAAATATCCATAATCAATGTTCAATATCTCTAAGAAAATTGCATTACGTAACGTTTTACCTGGTTCTCACACAAACGCGCTAGATCTTCTATTTTATAGTTCTTGACGCGTTCGAAAATTTCGGGATGATTCGTGGGCACTTCCCTGGTATTCCACAATAGTTGTAAAATTAATTCTTGTTTACGAGAAAAATCTTGGTCGGTCGACTCAACACGCCATATACACAAAGATTTGAACATCAGCGATAAAAAAATAAAGTACAACACACTACTCATTATTTTTTTATTTTTGCACAAATAAATATTATATTCAATAACAGGTATTACTCGAAACTAAAAATAACTTGTCTATTGTAAAATACACGTATCAGATGATCGAATAAATATAACTTGAACGTATATTGTAATAAACTGCTAAGCGAATTAGGTATATTATATGCAATTATCATCGAACTGTAGCGACCTTGTCAAATATAAGAGTTAATGAAAATATTTTTATCGCATAATGACAATTAAAATACTGTATTCAAATTTCTCGAGTCATAACTTTTGACCCAATCAAGATATTTGATCTATTGTTTTTCAAATCCAACTTTTTCTATTTTATTCGTACAATTAAAATATTACATTTAGCTCGGCCGAAAGGATTTTCCCAAAAGATCCATTTCCTTTATTTATAAAAACTAAAATATCCATAATCAATGTTCAATATCTCTAAGAAAATTGCATTACGTAACGTTTTACCTGGTTCTCACACAAACGCGCTAGATCTTCTATTTTATAGTTCTTGACGCGTTCGAAAATTTCGGGATGATTCGTGGGCACTTCCCTGGTATTCCACAATAGTTGTAAAATTAATTCTTGTTTACGAGAAAAATCTTGGTCGGTCGACTCAACACGCCATATACACAAAGATTTGAACATCAGCGATAAAAAAATAAAGTACAACACACTACTCATTATTTTTTTATTTTTGCACAAATAAATATTATATTCAATAACAGGTATTACTCGAAACTAAAAAATAACTTTGTCTATTGTAAAATACACGTATCAGATGATCGAATAAATATAACTTGAACGTATATTGTAATAAACTGCTAAGCGAATTAGGTATATATATCTGCAATTATCATCGAACTGTAGCGACCTTGTCAAATATAAGAGTTAATGAAAATATTTTTATCGCATAATGACAAATTAAAATACTGTATTCAAATTCTTCTCGAGTAAGAACATTTAATATTTAAATTGGATTATTATTAACAAATTCAATGTGATATTGGCAATAATTATATACACTTACTTTCTTCGTTCGTTGTAAAAGATTTATTACATGCTAAAAATAATTTATTTAAATAATTGATGGATTAGGAAAACTATACCGAGAATTCATACAGTACTATAATATACAAGGATTATTGCATAGTATACACAATTATTCAGGAATGAAAATTATTATTATGTTTTTCGATGATTTTATGCAAAATCTATATCGTATATAAAAAATCATATTTTTATTGAATATCGATTACAAATATACACACACACACACATGTTCAAATTATTGTGCGCATTTTTTTATTTATGTATAATAATAATAATAATAATAATAATAATAATAATAATAATAATAATAATAAAATCAATTGAAAATTTAATCAAATCGATCACATCATTCTTATTTTCACTTGTGCACCTACAGTATGTCCCTGTTCTTTATAAATTGTTAAAATGAGACAAGATATGTATTTAAAAATATAAATTTTCTACGTAAAAGTTTAAGTAAAAGTTATTTACAAAAATTATTAGATTTAATTTTTTTATTAATTATATAAAGAAATGTTAAACAAAATAAATTTATAAAAAAAATATTTTTAAGGTAGGATATATACGGAACAAGGCCCACCTATTTTTATTGTATCATCGATCGAAAGAATTCATTGAAATGTGTGTCTTTAAGTATATAAAATTAAATTTAATATAAAATTTAATTTTAATTTAACAACTACGATTAAATCAATGTTAAAATTTTTTAATAGCAGTATATCATTTAAAATGCTAAATGGAGATCGAGAAATTCGTAATAAAAATAACAATAATGGTATGGTAAATGTAGGACATATATATATCGACTGTTCGTCAAAAATTAACCGGTAAAAAGTCAGGATATTTGTGAAATCGACATTGATACAATATGTTGATGAACTAATCAAATGTTTTAAAATGGTGACGTTTCCGAAGGAAGTCCTGAACAGGAAATTTTAACGAAAATTGTATACAGCATGATCGATAAGAATGTAGGAGTTCCATTATGGAAACGTCGCCAATTATAAAATATTATTGCGTTTATATTCATCAACATTTATATGGATTATTTATATATCTTATTGTATCAAACAAGTTGCATTTGCTTTTAAGAAATTTCACCATAATTTTGACTGCAGTGCAATCGAAGTTTTACTGTCCCGTGTAGAATTTAATGTTTATACGAATAATTTTGAAGGTGTTATAATACAATCTCTACTTTATGTGTTTCAATTTCAGTACTGCTGACTAAAGTTACAAATCCCCATCAATTACTGTTTTTCTTATTTTTTGGTATTTCAATGAACTTTTCTCTTAACATAAATCAATTTAAAATGATGTATCATAACCTCAACAACGAAAACGCAAAACGAAGCCAAAAAACCTAAAAGGATAAAGTAAAAATTTCCCGCATAATTAGTTTGTTGCAACTCCTCGGAAACGTTGTGTTCACCGACGTCTTCGGTAACGTTCGACGCTTCCAAATATCTCGAGTAGTAGTCGAGCCACCATCGAGTTTCGATTCCTGATTCGATAACCCGCATGATTACTTGATTAAATCGGATGGTAAACGGCGAAGATTTTCGTAGGATGTAACCTCTGGTAGCTGTCCAAAAACACGGTTGGGCAAGTTTCATTCGCGGTTTACCTTCCGCGTTCCTGTGCATTTTTATCAGAACGTCGGCACGAGCATCTTCGACGACGCAGCTGACGTTACCCAGGAGCAACCATGGGGTGCAAACTTCGGAGTAGTCTGGCCTTTGTACTGCTTTTTTCCCCAATCTGAAATGTCGATAAATTTTGTATAAAATTATGGCAAAAAGAAGTTATATATTCGATGGGTTTATACATGGATTTTGAAAAAATATAGGTATATTATAAAAAAAATGGCTTATATTAGGTATAAAATACCTATTTTTAGTCTCAATCCATTAACAATACATGGCTAAATTTTTTAGAGTGTCTCTGTTGTATTGACCTGGAACTTTGTAGAATGACTTATTATTCAATTCAATCTAGTGCTTCTGTATTCAAATTTTGCATAAAATTGAATATTGTTTTTTGATAAATCTAATAATTATCTTTGTTTGCCCTGTCGGTAACACAGCGGGAATGCCACCTTCTTATGATTAAAATTTTAAATAAATTAATCATAATTTTACTAACGGTTCTTTAGCCTTTTCTTCCATAATAATTTACATTCATACGCATTTTTTAGTAGAAATGTAAACATTTTGAAGAATGGCATTAGAAAATATTTATCAAGATTTTTATATTTCTGTACTTAAAAATTATATTGAGTAATGTAGCTGTACAATAAACGTTTTGTTTAGTTTAATTTGGCATCTAGCGCCAATTATAAACCAATGAGTCGTTCCTCAATCAGTAAAAGTAAGGGAACCAGCCAGTGTTGAAATTGAAAAAAAGCTATTCAATATATTAACAATTAATCATTTTTTTCATAACAAATAGAAAACAATTCTCAATTTTTTAAACAAATTAAATTATTATTAACTTTTATTTAAAATTTTTTGGCCAATTTGTATGTCACATAAATATTTTAATTAATTATGAGTCTCTGTACTCTGATTTTTTTCCATAATGGACTTACCGCAGGATATCTCAGGAACCACTTCATCGAATAGACTGATATTTTAACAGTAACTTTTACATATGATTTTAATCCACTTGAAAAATTACATAAAAAACAGCCTACATCATTTTTTTATATAAACATTTACTATTACTGCTAAAATTTCAGCCTATTCAATGTAAGTGATTCGATGAAGATATCCTGCAGTAAGTCCATTATGGAAAAAAATCAGAGTATGGAGTTACATAATTAATTGAAATTATTATGTTACAAATAAATTAGCCAAAAAATTTTGAATAAAAGTTTATAATAAAATAATTTGTTTAAAAAATTAAGAAATATTTTCCATTGTTATGAAAAAAATTATTAATTGTTAATATTGAATATTTTTTTTCAATTTCAACATTGGCTGATCCCCTTAAGTCTAATCGGTATAGTAAAATTGATCCAATTTGTTTTCAAACGAGATTCTAGTTAAAATGAATTTTGGTAAATTTATAAGAATATGGTTGATCCTGCATATATTAATGTATTTAACCTTTGGTTAAATTATTGGTTAAGTAATTATTTAGACAACCTTCTTAGTGTTAGACATAAGGATCGGTACAGTTTGATGTAGAGGATTCATTTGATATCAACCAGAATTATACATGGATTATATTTAACATGAATACCGTTTGCAGTAACATTCACCTCTGGGCTAAATCTGAGTCTAAAAGGCAATCGATTCAATCCTTTACCAAAAATATGAAGGCGGCCTTATATAATCAACACTTCTTGAAATGACGCGATTGTCTTTTAATACTATCAGATATTACATAATTTATAATTCAATTCCTTGTTTAGCTCGGTTGATAAGTTAGGAAGGTTGACTTAACGAATGTACCTTTGTAGAACTCCATCGCCCTGTCCAAAAGTAATGTTGAACATGTTCGGATGAAGTACAGGAATGAGACCCGACTTGTCCAGATCATCGAACGACTCGAAAACTTCGTACTGTTCAGTGTCGAGGTTGATGCTGGTCAATTGGGCAAATACGTTGGAGGAGTAAAAGAGTGAGACCACCATGATACAACCATAGAGAAATTTATGAAAAAAATGATTAATTGTTAATATTGAACTTTTTTTTTCTTTTTCAACACTGGCTGATCCCCTTTAGGTTACCGTCTGAGCAAAAAAAGATAATTATTCCATTATTTTCAAAAATACGCACTTGTATGCAAAACCCGAATACAGAAGCACTAGATAATTAAATAATAAGTCATTCTACAAAGTTTCAAGTCAATACAACAAAGACACCCTAAAAAATTTCTGCACCGAAAAATCACGGATAATCGTACTTTTTGGTGCAGAAATTTTTTAGGGTGCCTTTGTTGTATTGACTTGAAACTTTGTAGAATGACATATTATTTAATTATCTAGTGCTTATGTATTCGGATTTTGCATAAAATTGAATATTTTTTTAAATAAATGTGATAATTACCTTTTTGGCTCGGTCGGTAATCCACCGGGTAAGCCACCCCCTTAAGTCTAATCGGTAGTAAAATTGATCCAATTTGTTTTCAAACGAGATTCTTGTTAAAATGAATTTTGTTAAATTTGTAAGAATATGGTTGATCCTGTATATATTAATGTATTTAACCTTTAGTTAAATTATTGGTTAAGTAATTATTTAGAAAACCTTCTTAGTGTTGGACATATAAGGATCGATACAGTTTGATATAGAGGATTCATTTGATATCAACCAGAATTATACTTGGGTCATATTTAACAAGAATATTGTTTGCAGTAACAAATTAGTTTTTTCGGTGTGTGTCTCCGTTTACAAACGACATTCACCTCTAGGCAAAATCTGAGTTTAAAAGGCAAGCGGTTCAATCGTTTACCAAAAACATAAAGCCGGTCTAATATAATCAATATTTCTTGGAATTTTTCGAAATGACGCGATTGTCTTTTAATACTATCAGATATTACATATTTTATAATTCAATTCCTTGTTTAGCTCGGTTGATAAGTTAGGGAGGTTGACTTAACGAATGTACCTTTGTAGAACTCCATCGCCCTGTCCAAAAGTAATGTTGAACATGTTCGGATGAAGTACAGGAATGAGACCCGACTTGTCCAGATCATCGAACGACTCGAAAACTTCGTACTGTTCAGTGTCGAGGTTGATGCTGGTCAATTGGGCAAATACGTTGGAGGAGTAAAAGAGTGAGACCACCATGATACAACCATAGAGAAATCTTTCCCGAAGTATTTTTGGTTGTCCGGGCACCGTCACTCCAAGGATGAGAAAACCTATGTTCACGGGATGCCAGTAGTAACTTTTCTTCGATCTTATTGGAAATGAAAATATCCACACGAGAGTTATCAGAATGATAATGATTAAGCAAGAGTAGATAAAGTTTTTGTTGATGAGGAATCGATTCATCGGGATTAACGGTACCATGGCACAGCTCTTCTCCACGCTGGTATAAGATGTCCGGTCGACCTTTATAAGCGTAACCAAACAAAAAAAGATGAATTATTAATTAATAATGGGAAAAAATGTTTGATTAGAAATTATTATAACTTTTACAAATAAATATATTAAATATCTATTAAAATATTAATAGATAGATAGTAACATTTTACTATAACAAAATAATAATTTTTATCATGTCAAGTCTGTCTCGCTATTATATAGTAAACAACATTGCCATAGTTTCTACAAATTTTTACCATACAGTATAGCAATATTTTCTTATTCTGACAGTTTGTCCCTCCTTTCCTAAAGAGTATACAGTAATTTTAAATGAAACATTTTTCTTTTTGTAGGAATACCAACCCAAGAACTAAACGGCGAATAAAATAGAAAAGCACTGAAAGCAACAACGTCTAGTCTTCCAGTACCGACATCATTCAATAAGCCAGTTGCCGACCCGTTCGGTAATAATACTCCATACTGCGCTAGCGTTCGAATTTTATGGATTATTGTAAAATTCAATCTGTTCCTTAAAGTTTCTATAAATTTCCCCCCTACGGCATCGTACTCCACTTCTCCATTTTCGAGTTCCACCGCGTAAACGTACGGAGGATAATGGACTATACCAATCTTCAGATCCCATCCGTGTAAATCCAAAAGTTTGTTCGGGAATAATGAAACATTTCTATCGAACTGCTCTTGATGATAATCTCTTAAAAATGGATTGTATCGGTGAATTTTACCGATTACTACATCCTCCTCCTGATCAACGTTTTGTAGCAGGTTACTTCGTGTTGCGTTACTTTTCACGATAATTTCTACAATCGTTGCATCCAGCAAATATTCGTTCCAAGCGAATTTCAATACGTTGCTCATGTCCACTTCTTCATTTTTGCTGAGAGAGAAGATGATAAATTTTGAGGAATACGATTCGATCGATATAGCTCTTAAATCCTTAAGATACTGTATTATTCCTTTGTCCGACGATCTACTCAATTCGAGCGCGCTGACGAACAATATCGACGATTTCCTTAACTCGAAAGGTTGTATTTTACCAAAATTTTGGGCATTCTCCTCTATCATTCGTCGAAAATTTATGCACACAGATGGATATCGGTTGATACATGTTTTAAACACAATGTATTCTAGCTCGTTGTATTCACTTCCAGAGTTGCTCAATAGAATTACAGTACTGAACGTTTATTTGTTCGAATAATGTGTCTATCGCGTCTTCGATTATGAAGGATAGACGTTGACAATTTAATTCTGAATTGCAGATGAAATTCGACAGGACGTGTGCAATGTAAATAATGTATTTGACATTCATTATTTTTTTTTACATAAAAACGATTTAAAATTGATTGATTATCTTTATATTACGTGTGCTTACAAAGAATTATAAAGTAAAATTACTTTCGTTTCGTATGCTGAGCGTATAACACTTTCTACAACAAAGTTTGAGTGACACAAAGAAAAGTTCGTAATTTAATTTATTGAATGTTATAGAGTATCTTTTTCAAGAGTAAGAACAGTTAACAGTTACAACTTCGTTATTTAGATTTAGTGCGGATATCGATATACGTGTTATTATCCTAACTTTCCTTGGAGTGGTGTATATTTTAAATTATTGATTAGTAATAAAACAAGATTATTTTATATCGATCTACTTTGTAAGACAAATGCATGAGTAGAAAATCATTACCTATTACATTTATCATTGTAATATATATACATTGCTGAAAATCCACATTTTATTGCCATATTTATTTATATTACGTTTGCGCGTTTGTAACTTAACAATTGTTTTTTATATAAAAAATGCAAATGCGACAACATCGATAAATGTTATACTGTTAGGTCTCATAATTGCAAAATCTTAAAAAAAATCGAAATATTTCGTTCGAGAATGATACATCAAATATTGAATGTTACAAATATTGTCAATAAATAATTTTTTATTTTTCCATACGCACAAATTAATTTTGTTATTTTATTAAGAAATAAATAAAATCCTCGCTAAAACATTGTAATTCTTATTTTTAAATAAACATATATACTGTAAGAAGTAAACAATATATTTAATTTTTTATTGAATAAACGTTATGTTCGTTTTAAAAGAGAATTTGTATAAAATATTATTTATCCAAAATTTATTAAAATTTAAGGGGACCAGCCACTGTTAAAATTGAAAAAAAACTATTCAATATTAACAATTAATAATTTTTTTCATTACCATTTAAAACGTTTCCTTATTTTTTAAACAAATTATATTATTATTAATTTGTATTTAAAATTTTTGGCCAATTTATATGTCACGTAAATAATTTAATTAATTGTGAAACTCCGCACTCTAATTTTTTTCCACAATGGACTTATTGCAAGATGTCTTCTTCGAATTACTTCATCGTATAGGCTGAAATGTTAATAGTAACTTTTAAATATGATTTTAATCCAC
This sequence comes from Theocolax elegans, assembly GCA_026168455.1. NCBI lineage: Eukaryota > Metazoa > Arthropoda > Insecta > Hymenoptera > Cerocephalidae > Theocolax > Theocolax elegans. The sequence continues at coordinate 37,380,352 of CM047431.1, read as the reverse complement.
TTGAGCGGAATAGATTGTGTTAACATCGTAATAAAAAAATTATTATCACCAAATTGATTAAAAAAAATTGAAAAATTATATAAAAAACGTCTAAATAATTTTTTTATACAAACATTTAGACTTTTATTGAAATTCTGTTCCACTTAAGTGGATGTAAATCATATTTAAAAGTTACTGTCTAAATTTCAACCTATTCAATGAAGTGGTTTCTCAGTTTTTCTGCGGTAAGTCCATTATGAAAAAATGAGAGAACGGAGTCTTATAATTAATTGAAATTATTATGTTACAAATGAATTGGGCAAAAATATGTTAAAATTAGAAAATCTCGGTCCCCACCGTCCGCATTCGCCCGGGGTTATGCCCTTGAGGAAAGGAAAACCTTGTAGGAAAACCTTCCCCGAGACGGCCGGTGTATTCGAAACATTCTTTTTGGGTGTCAAAGTCACATTGCGTAGGCCCAAACACCGAAACCGAATGTTCACACCTTCCGCTCACGTTGTGTAGTGTGGAAAAACACCTAACCGATCCCGAAAGCCGCACAAGAATGGTGTCACCCATCCAAGTGTGAACCGCACTCAGTGCTGCTTAACTTTCGTGATCGACCGAGGTGCGTCTCCGTCACTCCGCCACCGTGTCGGTTTTACGGAGTCTTATAATTAATTGGAATAATATGTTATAAATAAATTGGGCAAAAATATGTTTAAAAAATTAAGAAATGATTTAATTGTTATGAAAAAAATTATTAATTGTTAATATTGAATAGCTTTTTTCAATTTTAATACTGGCTAGTCCACTTAAGCATTTGTCAAATTGTCTACGAATTTTTATAATTCAAGGTAAGAATATAATAATTTGATATGTTTATAATATTTATCCTATATAGACCATATTTCAATATTAAATAAATTTGAAACGTTAACAGTACAATTAAGTTAATATACACTGTTGTTTGTCATCCATGCAACGTTTTGTCTATCTTCGTTTTCAGATTTTATCTGCAGAGTATGACGAATAATCATCGCGACATCGCCATCTAATTAAACATGAGGTTTCGACAAAATATTCCTTCTTATAAGTACCATAAATTTCTCGCTACATTACTGATTATAAGAACTAAGCCATGTTTACAAAATATTCTGTGCAACGTTTTAAACGATACATTAGTATACAAATAAGAAGAACATTAGACAATTGGGGATGTCGGACCCAGAAAATGGTCATTTTGTACTTTTTTTTATAAATAAATGAATAAAGTTTTTAAAAAACGCTGAACGTCAAGCCCTTAGGTATGTTTTAAATAATATACCCAAATTTTTCCAGATTTTTAAGTCCATAATTTGATCACGATGTTTGGGTTGAAAGATTATGCTTTTTTGGACTAATAATTACGGACCAAACATTGTTTATTTAAGTATTATTTAAGTAATGTTTTTTCATTAAAATATCAAAACGTCAAGTCCTTTCTTATGTTTTCAGCTGTCCGTATGAATTTTTTCAGATTTTTAATGCAATATTTTAGATATAATTGGCGGGTTGAAAGGTGCAGATTCCTGTAATTTAGGTCCGACATCCCGTTAAGGAAATATTATTTTTTTTGTAGATCCTATTATAATGTAGTTTTAAAATATAGTATCTCTTATGCAAAAGCTAAAAATTTAAACTCGTATAAACTTGCACCGAGCAAGACGCGTGACGTGTTGTCGATGTCCGGAATGCACAACATCAGCATTTCGGCAGGAAAAGAGAGCGATTCTCCTCTTGTCTCAATAGAAAAAAGTCCGAGAGAAGAAGGAACTATAATTAGGAGAATAAAAGAATTTTCTCTGGTTCCTTCTTTCTTTCTTGACCGACCTTCGGGTAGTTCATATATAGTTGCCCGCGAACATTAACCGCTGCGTGTATTAAATAAACTGCAGAATTCTTGTATTTCGAGTATAAACTACCGCGGATACAGATAATATTTTATTTTTGACGCTCCAATAAAAGTCGACTACTCCATATTAGAGCTACATCAATTAGTATATATTATATATGTACCTATATATACATATACATCTTAATAAAAGAAGTAGAATAAAAAAAGTAAAAAAATGTACATCCGATTGAAAAGTAACTCCAATTAACATAATCTTAATATATGTTTTTAAATTTTAAGATAAAGTGTAAAAGATCGAGTTTCGTCGAGCTAATGCTAATATCACAGATCTTGATTTATGACTAAATGTGTGGTTTATTCAGCATCGCATACAATACTTTTAAATTTTAAAATTCTTTATTTCAGATTCTTAAATAAGTTCTTATACTTATTCTCAATAATTAAGAACATAAAAACTTCTTATAAAGTAACTACGATTTTTTTTTCCTGCGTCAATCGTAAATTTAATGATTGTAAAATATGTTATTACGGGTAATAGTACAGATGTGTATCGGTATAGCATCTATATTTACTAACACAATATGCTAGAGTAAATTATATTTTATTACACACATTACTATAATAACAATAATCATATTTATATGCTTGTTCGTCTGCTCATTTCAAATATTCATTCGAATTATTTTAATAAAAGTTATTACATTTTATGTTAAGAGTGTATAGTTCATAGCAATAATATTCACACGTTTATTGTAATTTTTAGTACTTACTACAAAAATAAAATATATGCAATCAAAATATTGCGATAATCCTGATCATTAATTATTTATCGCAGAATTTTTTTAAAATTATAAAGTAGTGAATATTCGTTTGAACAGTCATCAACTTGTCGTAAACTAAGGAATATTAAATAGTATCTGCCTTTCAATTAAAACTTAGTTTGATCTTAATATTTTTTATTCTTAAACTAATATTTGTATTCGACGATTCAAATAAATATTTTATTGAATTCATTCAGTATTTTAATGGATTTTAGTCGATTATTTTTCTGTATATTTTTTCCAATATTTTTCGAAAAGGTAATACATACAATCCACACGTCGTTGGCGAAACTCCGCCGACACTTGCGTCCTATTGAACGACAACGAGGCGAAGAGAAAATCGGAGCAATAATTATTACAACGGGTCATGTTCAAGCAAGACGTGTCATCATTAATGTACCTTACTATACGTGGTCATCGCTCTATGAGACTAGCACCGGCGTGACAATATACACTCGCACGTACATTATATATTTCGATATTGTAACGACGTGTTTCTAGTAAAAATTATTATATTCATTATAAATGTTAATAAATTGATCAAATCTAAATGTATAAAAAATTCGATGATTTTTCATTTACGATTATATCCCGGTGTATTATATTTATTAGCAACAAGGATAAAATAAATAGAAATTTTAGTGGAGAGCTTACAATTATCTATATAACGTTTATTCAAATACAAAAGAAAATAATTATGTACAAAAATTGAGCGGCGCGCAGGATTTTAGCACTTAGGTCGCATCGCAATAGTGAAAAACACACTGCACGAATAATATATATATAATATACATTGTCTCGGTTCGACGAAAGACCCGTTACTAAACTAAGTATCCTCGTCTAAATTTTCCGAGTAACACTTGGACACTAAGTTCACACTCTCTTCGACGTGGCAAGCAAACGTTACGCATAAATCTCCATTATCCTTTTCCGTAACGTCAGTTGCAATGCGTAACGCAGAATTGCAATTGATACCACGCATCTCGTGAACGTTTTTCACATGCCCATCTTTACTCACTATGACCAAATAAAACGTTACCGGATCGACAAATCGTAAGCACCATTCACGATCGTTACATTGATTGGTGAGTAAGAGAATATCGCCATTCGCGAGGTTGTACAACGCCATCCAAGAACCTGGCCTATACTCCAAATGAATACTAATATTTGCTGTTTGGTCACCGCGAGAATTGAACTGGTTGCACCTGATGCGCTTGTCGACTGACAGGGATGACCAGCAGAAGCCTGGAAAATATTGTTATTAACAGTTATCTCATTAAATGACAATACTTGCTAATTAAACCGTATTTATCCTAAGATAAATTTAATTTGATTCGCTACTGAGGAATGTATTTTCAGCAAGTGCTTTCTTCGGATTTTGGAAAGACATCGCATGCCTAATAGAGTGACGTTAAGTAAAATAATAAAAAAAAACTTAAATATTGATCAACAGTGTTGGTAATAGTGAAATATACTTACCAAACATCGCATTATTACAGGAGAAGGCTAAAGCTTCAACGTCCGAGGGATACTCCATCAACTGTTTGATCTGTCCACAATACGAGCTGACCACGTACATATTCGACGAGAGGAAAAAGTGTCCCATCATCGGCGACCTCGGTTTCACTGAATAAACGAAGACCGTGTCGTTCAAATAATCAGCAGGTAGGTAAGAAGCCATCGGTCCATTAATAACCCTCCCGCGCACATCGTAAGTTTGACCGCACATCTTAAGACCGCACAACGTCTCGTTGTAGAAGAATACGTCGAACGTTTCCTCGTACGGCACAATGTGAAAATCATCGACGTCGATGAGGCGTTGACGCGTCACGTGGAACGGTATGATAGAATTAACGATTTGACAGGTGTCCATGTCAATGATCCAGAAGGTTATGCGACTCACCGAAAGCTCAGGTACGCCTTTCTGAACTTCTTGCTCCGTCCACGCGAGTATGACACGATGGTCAAATAAATACTTGAGCCTTCGTTGACCCGTATTGATGGCCATTGCATCGTCCACTTCGTACAGGACATGGCAGGATTTCCTCTGAGTATTCGCACTCGTAGGGAACATCTCCAAGATCACCGTACAATTTATGAAGGTCGTGACATCGGTTATGTTGCACACTGCGTAGACCAAAGTGTTGTTACTTATAGGCTTGCGATTGAAAATCACAGGCTTTCCCTCGAGTTCGTTGATTTTCTGAAAACCTTGCACTTCGCGGTAGTAACACGTTGCCCTACTCGCGCATAAACATAAGCAGATCAAAAATTGGATGGCACGTATTGACGATGACATTATGGGTATATGTATATCGTCTGGACCGTCTCGTAGTCGCGCGTTGTCTTCCGATAACTGGTGACCGGGTAACTGTTCGACAGTATTTTATATATACCGAATCCCGATAACAAATATCTCTGGCTATAATAAGCGTATATTATGATGCAGACGTTCACGTTTTTTACCAGGGACGTGTATGGTGTGACTTTGTTTTCCCAGCGCTTCGACGCCACAATAATAGTCAAGTAAAAATCGTTCGATAACAGTCTGTATATTTCGTATCCGTTTAAAGGGCCATGTCATTATTTTCAACTAAAAATATACTTATAATTTGATACGTGTTATATTTACATATAAGTTGTTATTTATAATAAGCAAATTTTAATAGCGTCTAAACGCTTATATAACGTTTGTTAACAAAACAAAGAACAATGAAAATTATTAATAAAATATTAATACGCGAGAATAAACAATTGAAAGAATAACTATTATTAAGTATAAAACAAAATAAAACGACTCAGTTAGTTCAAATTATTTGGATACATTTTTATCAAAAATGTAATCACACGAATCTGAAAGTAGCTGACTCGTAGTGTAACGCACGATCTTCGATCAGTCTGCGGTAGAGATGATTTATATACATTTTTATCTCTTAATACTGAGGTTAAATATTAACATATACATCGTTGACCCGTGAAAATAATCATCTCTTTTAGAAAGAAAATCTATGCAATACTTAAGTAATTGTGATTAGTTTTTGAGAAGACGTGTGTTCCACAATTCATTGCTTACGTAATAAAAAATATGTTTCTTATATTATATAATAATAATTATAAAAATAATTATTAGTCTAATAATAATAAATACACTAGCAAAAAATACTTGGATTTTGATACTCGTTCGTTATACTCTTCGCCCCTATAATTATTTTTATTTTCATAACTCGTTAAAAAGTGTTTCCAAACGTTAAAATACTAATTATTATTATCAATTTTATTTAAAAAAAAAAAAAAGTTTTTCTCTCGTAATTTGTATTTTTATTTGTATATATTTCCTCATTTTTTAACGATTTATGAAAAAAAGTAATTATTTATTGATCATAATAATTGTATTTCATCTTCCAGTATTAATTTTGTAATTTTTTTTTTTTTGGGATGGGGAGTATAATGAATATGATTCAAAATCAAATAAACGTTCACTGAGAGTACTAAAGATAATATTTAAAATATATTATAAAAGTTCAATCTTTAGGAAATGAAAATTAAAAAATTTAATTAACGATAACCAATTATAGTATTAACCGATTCACTGGTACGGCTTTTCTTAGCTTTCGTCCCAATACTGGTAGACCATTTTTTTTCTACGCCCTTACATTTTTACAATATAGGTATCCATTATTTCACATACGCACCTTTAGGGGTAGCCATTCTGAATCAGCCATTTTGATTTTTCCAAATCTGACCTCAGAACCTGATTCAGCATACCTAAAAACCCTATTATATACAAAGTTTGGATTCAAACCGCTGTCAAAATCAGACAAAAATCTAATTTGTACATATATGATACAATACCAGTGAATCGGTTAATTAGTTATTTGATTTCCTTAATTTAAGGAAGCAGAATACTTCAAGGAAAGGAAAATCAAAGTAATAACTATTTCATTTAATCAAGAATACTTAAATATTATTGACGAAAGTTTTAATGATGAAACCATTACGATGGAGCGCATGTTCAGGATCCTATTACAGTTATTTAATGTTTTATATTGTAAGAATGCTGCCTAATCTACGTCAAATCATATCATTAGTTTATTATTCTTTTTTTATATTATTTTTTCGTCTATTTATTGCGTTGCAGTCGCTCCTATTTTCACTATTACATCGTATACCTTCGTTTTACGTTGTGTTATCTTTCGTATTCGTAATTCTCACTGCGTCTGTGCGTCTCTTCCTTAAATTAGTCTAATACTAAGTATTTTAGCATTTTTATATATTTCGTTTATTCATTTATTATTTTTTCTATCCCGTCTGCAATTTTTCGCATATTACTTTATACATTTATTCGCTTTTGCATTTATTATATTTGTTCATTTATTTTATACTTTTATGATGGATATATTATAATGTTCTTACATAGTTTACTATAGGTATATCGTTAACAAAACTGCGTCGTTTCCATCGTATTTATATTGTATATTCATGATTTGGTTTATCTATTCAATTTTTATACACTTATTTATACATTCATGTATTTTGTTCTCATATATTATATCATATATGTGCAAAAATTGTACTTGACTCGTGACAGTACGCCAACGGGGTCAAACCCCAAATGACCCAATAAAAGAAAAAAAGAGTACACGTGTAGAAGAACTTTATAAAATATACAATCGACGAATATTTAATTAACACCGTTAAAAATTTACAAAAAAAAAAAAATAATTAAAACGCAACAGACAAAGCGTCGTTACTGAAGCACCTAATGTCAATCCTAAAATTCTCTGTTTTACAAACGAGAGTGACGCAATATTCTACGTCGGATTTCTTAAATATTTGTGACTTGACCTCGTAGTAATTTTCGCACTCGAACGAGCCGGTTTCAAGTGTCCTGTAACGTTGTCCACGCGAATCGATTTTCGTCAAGTGGAAACGCGGCGTCAGGACATTTTTCACCTGGGTGGAGTGTATCAAAAAACCACCTTCCGGTAAATTGTAAATCTGAGGATGAAACGCGTCGTAACCGTAGTGCAGGTTGAAGTTCAACGTTTGGACGCCAAAACGATCGAACTGGAAACAATTGTGACTGACCGTGTCGGGTAAATTTAAACAAAAACCAATCAAGTCATTTTCAGCTGATCCGAAAGCCCAAAAATTGTGTTTCTTTTGATCGGAGACCGACAAGTTGCGCGTTGGTATTCCATTATCATCGATCAGCAGAACTGAAAATTCGAATAATTTGATAATCGTAAACACTTATTTGCATGTGTTGAGTAAATTAAATGTGTATACGGAGTACGCACTGTTGTCGGATATAGTGGAGAAAGCCACATGACCCTTTGACGGAGAACCAGTGGAAATGGATAAGACCCGCGGATAGTAGTAATAATTATTTTTAGGAAACCAGGCGATCGTATTTTCGACGGTGTAATTGTCTGCGCTGAACGTCGACTTGCACATCATTTTCTCGCAATATTCTTCATTAGGATAGATGACGTCGAAGCGGTTGTCGGTATAAGGAACAACGTTCACAGAATTACTAGCAATCGCGAGCTCCTGCGGATCGTCTATCCCAATGACGATCTGGATTATATCGATCTTACAGCTCGGAAACTCTACGACAGCGATCTTCAACATCGCGTTAAACAAACCTAAGCTCACTGAATTAAAATCCGTTTCCAACCACCTTACAATCACTTTCTTCTTCGACAGGTACGTCACCTTCAACTTATCATCAACCTCGTGATTTTTGGATGGTTCAATGTTAACCATACACGCGTCTCTGTAAGTGATGCCTTCGAGAGTATTGGTCTCCATAATTATTTCGCAAGACATTGTCAACGACGAGTTTTCGACAGTGTCCTTCGTCCAGGAGCATATCGCGTAAGATAAATTGATACCTTGGATAGATTCCGAATCGAGAAATATTCTCGATCGAATGGACGATCTGTTTAAAACGAGAGTCGTCTTTTTCGAGACGTGTTGTAATTTTTTCGGTTCGACGCTCACGAGCACTAGAGATGCGATGATCAAGATAATGTGCTTAACTGGCTCCATTGTGCACATTGCGTGGGAACTCTCTCATATATTTCAAAACGCAAATAAAATAATCGAAATTTAGAAAATATTATTAATTTATTCCGTACAAGTATATCTATATACCTATATACCGTATATTATACCGTTAACAGTCTTAATTTTGTATCACAGTAACCATCGACCGCGCATGACTTTCGATATATAATCATTGAAAAGTACTTATAGTCGTACCGGAAAATTGGAGGAAAAGTTTTTAATATTTACGAGTCAATAATCTTTTATTATATTACTGCTTGCGTAGTAGTTCACCTAATTTTAAGACCTACATAAAAACATCTGTCATGCATATACTTTCCTTAAGTTTAGTTTCCTCCACCTATCTCTTTTCTTTACACGTGTTAATTCTTAATACACTTAATTCTAGCTGTTCAAGAAACACGGGCGAATAATATACGCTTTGATTGCATATCAATAAAATACAATAGTCTATCGTGAATTATTTTCCTGTGTTATATATATATATATTATAGTTGTGAATAATCTGTTCATATTTTAAGTTCTATTGTTGTGTCTCAAATACTCACAGTCGAAGTCAAATAAGGATGCTTATCACTTAGCCAGGACCTAGTCAATATTTGAGAGGCTAGGAGTATATGATTTTGAGACATAAAGTATTGTTAGTGAGCAGGAAACGCTCTTCACACTAATGTTAAGGGGGTAGGCCTGAGTTAAAACGAACAAAAATAAGCAAATTGTTGTTACGCTGTCAAAATTTTATTTTTCTAACCATAAACAAATTTGAGGTTAAAGTAGGCCTTGAATTTTCGGGTCGCTGGACCTCAAAATGTTGTTTTTAGGCCTTGCAATTAATTCCTATGCTCGATACCTCAATTTCCTGAATTTTCATCCCATGGGACACTTTTACTCGACGACTACTGGACCAAATCGAATACAATCAAGCTCAAAAGGAAGCTATTGACCCATGTACTATAAAACTCTGATGGATTACATTTTTTAATTAGGTCCTCATTTCTATAGCTTACGCACTAAAATATGTAGTTATTAAGAATTTTTAAACAAATTATTCGATATTTTTGTACACATATTAGAAACGAAGATCTAATTAAAAAATGTAAGTTTTAGTATGGGTCAATAGCTTCCTTTTGAGCCTGATTACATTCGATTTGATCCAATAGTCGTCGAGCAAAAGTATCCCATGGAATGAAAATTCAGAAACTTGAGGTATCGAGCAAAGAAATTAATTGCAAGACCTAAAAACAACATTTTGAGGTCCAGCGGCCCGAAAATTCAAGGCCTCGTTAAGTACTTCCACCTCAAATTTTTTTGTTTATATAGTTACAAAAATTAAATTTTGACAGCGTAACAAAAATTTGCTTATTTTCTTCGTTTTAACTCAGGCTTATACCCCCTTAAATAATAAAAAATAGTGAATTACTTACTTTTATATTCTTTTCCTTGAAGTTATCTGGTTCTGTAGACTTTAGGAGTAAATAATTAACACTTCAATTATATTTTTTTTAATAAAATCTTTTTAATTATTATTTTTTCTTGCATTTTAACAATATATTTTAATCTTAACTTTTAGTACTCTCAATTAGCTTGCTTTAGAGAAGAAAAATTATTTGTAAAATATAAAATTAGTTTATAAACTTAGATTGAAATAATATAATGTTCCAGTTTTAAAAGATCTTAACTTGCACTTTACAAGTTCGATTTATTGCTAATGACTAGGTCGTTTACGCAATTTTATACGTAGCAAAAGCTATACGTGCGAGTAGCGAGGTCAATTACAATTAGTGCAGATTAGGCACTCTCTCATTATACCTCCTGTGACGTTCATACCAAAAAGTATAGGAAATGCATTCCGATGCAGCCACTTTTGATTTTTGGATGCCTGATCGCTCGTCAATCTGCTATAGTGTAGCCAAAAATAGAAAACGATATAAAATAAAAAATAGATTTTATCGGTCGATATTTTTTAATTCAAACATCGTCAAATAACATAAGTATCGAATTTACTCATTGATATTAAATTTTGAGAAACTAAACAATTCTACGTACAACCGATGATTTCTTTTACCAAACAATTAACGTGTTTACGTTAATTGATCAAAGATTTCGTGACGCTTTTGATAATACCAAAGCAATGAGGTATTATATACTGAGAAATAATAATGGGAATTTATTTATTCTTAGTAAACGAACGATTTTTTAAAAAGCCACAATCGAATTACTTTATAATTTATAAATACTTATTAAAATTTTTAATTAATGACTTAACACTCAAAACCCTTAAGTGCCAAAAATTTACACTTCAAAATTATATTATATACTTTGCTTTACGAATTTTTAACGAAAAGAAGTGTAAAATTTAATTATTCTGTTAAGTGTAATTTTCTCACTTCACATCTTTTTTAACGGGATGTCAGACCCAAGTTACAGGGATCTACACTTTTCAACTTAAGAATTATGTTGGGAATATTGAATTTAAAATCTGAACAAAATTCATATAAGTAGTTTAAAACAAAAGCCAGGGCATGGAGTTTTGATTTTTTAAGAAAAAATATATTTTTTAATAATAAATGAACAATTTTCGGTTAGTAACTATTTATCTAAAAACGCATGAATTTTCAACGAAAAATCAGAATTAAATTACAAATTTAAAAATCTGAAAAAAAATTGAGTATGCTGTTTAAAACATGCCTAAGGGCATTCAGGATATTTTTCAAAAAATTATTCTTTTGTTTATAAAAAATATTAAAAATCACCATTTTTGAGCCCGACATCCCCTTAAGAGTAATATTGACTTATCAATTAATTTTATTTTATGATTATTTATTTTTATTAATTGTTAATAATAATAATTAATAACTTTATTAATCTTTTGCTAAATTATAACGTTAATTATTTACACTTTTCACATATAACATACATTTTACACCTCTTTTTTAATGTAATTTTTTAATTACATACACGTTTGAAAAGTAGAATTTATCATTTTACAATTTTACAATTTTACAATTTTAAAATATGTAAATCACATATTTTGTTCTACTTGAAGTGTAATTTTAGGTTTTTAATCTTTTCTTAAAATGTAAAAATGACAATTAGAATGATTTACATTCTATTGTAAATTTATACACTTTTAGGTTTAGAGTAAAACTCTTTCAATCACCTGTAATTTTAGTTTTATTGCACCAGTAAAACGACTTTATATCACAAGCGCAATCGTTACGTCTACACTAGTACTTATGAATTTCTTTGAAAAACCCAAGTTACAAATACGCTCGATACGTTTGTAAACAGTTGTAGTAAATGTAAACAGTGACTAAGAAACTTGGAAGTGATCACAATGAAACTACATAACCACAGCTATTATTATAAAGGATATATAAACTTTATTTAGTCAAATAATATCAATTAATTAATAATAAACACTTATAATGATTAAAAACGTTTTACGAACGAGTTTAAAGCTAACGATTATCGACTACATACAGCACTTATAAATTACAGATATGGATGATATTGATTCTATCGAACGAATGCAATATTGAGAATCAGTATGAGAATAAGTATATAAAAAAAAGTGAAGAACTATCTGTTATGTCAAATTAAAATTTGGTAAATAAACATTTCCATTGAGGCACATTTAAATGTTGGTGCTTGTTTACATTCACGTGTGAATTCACGTTTGATTGCTTTTTTTTTAATTTTTAAGTGATATTTCTCTCGTCTTGTAAGTAGCGCGAATGATTTTTCATGTATCGAAGCTTTAATACGCCTTAGCAAACGTTTTTTTGTCACTGTATAATTACAAAAATACTCAATTATCACAGCTTGCGTCTACAGTGTAATTATTATATACATATGTAAAGTTTTATCTCAGTAATTCGGTAAATATCACCACTTTTCTTTTTGTTTTATACAAAAATAATATTAGAAATCGAGTTGAAAATGAGCCAAATTTAGTCAATAGATACATAAAATTACATATAAAAATTAATTTAAAATATTCGGTCATAAATATTTGTTTCATAAAAGAATTATCTCGTAAAAATTGAATTACAATTGTAAAAGATTTAACTATAAATTAAAGCAATGATTAATATACATACATATATATATTAGTTTAATAAATTATATTTTAAATATTAGTTATACTTAAATTTTGATGACTAAATTTGTACATTCATTTTAATGTGTTAATAATAATTTTAAAATATACAATTTAACAATTTTAATATAATCAAATAGTGCTTGGAAAAAATTTACAAGCTTTGCTTTTAATTGGTACTAAAGAATAAAATATTAAATTGACCTAGTAGATGTATCTTCAGTACAATTGCAAAGAGAAATAAAAAAATATATGTATTGTTTATTTCTCTTATGAGTTACTAAAATTTTTAAGAATTGTTTATAAAATTGTTCAACAGATTCTCAAAAATATAAAACTGTAATCACACCAGAGAAATATTTATCAATCTTCTGAAATAAATGGAGAAACATTAGTGACCCGCGAAAGCCAAGCTTATGTATACATTCATGTAAAAAGACGAGGAAAAATGATGCACAACTTCTTAATCACTAAGCTTGCGTGGCTTGAAAGGTATGGTCTTGTGTTTATGCATTTCAAAATCATCATGATTGTCTTTAAAACAAACAAGACAATAAAGATCGCCAGTACAACCTTTACACATAACAAGGTTTGATGTTTGTTCGCACATTACACATGAATTGTGATCCAAATATTCATCATGGTTGTCTTCAAAACAATCGGGACACTGTACATTACCTGTACAGCCTCTACACCGAGGTGTTTGCTATAAAATTAAATAAATAATTATTATTTTATTCAAAACATACAATTATTGAAAGTGCAGTTATATACCTCCGAGTCTACTTCCTCCAATTCATCAACATCGTCATATTTGCTCTCTAATGCAGCTTCAGCCAAGGCTTTTTTAATTATTTTTTTTGTAGCTGCCTCTTCGTCCTCTTCCTCATCCACATCGGCAACATTTTCTTTAGAGTACTATAAACAAAGTTTTAAATACATAACATAATAAAATACAAGCATATATAGTTCAGATAAAATTGTCTATCTACCTTGGATGGATCAATGTCTCTTAAAGAGTCGAGTCTAGCTTGAATATCACTATCAACTCTTTCATCACTATTTTTCGATATTTCTAATCTTTCCAAATACTCTTTAATTAAGTCATCACTTTTCTGTTGAGTTGTCCTTGTATCCACTTGGTGTATCTAAAAATTTATTGAAAAAAAATAATTTTATAATATATACAAATGATTTAAGTAACAAAATATTTTACATTAATTGGCTGATGTACAACATCAGGATCTTGATCTTTCAACAAAGCTAATCTACGTCTAATTTCATCTTCAGTTGGAGGTGGCAATAACTTATCTTCTTTCAATTTTTTCAATCTATTAACTATTTCTTGATCAATTGAATCCAAACCAGTCCTTAATTTATCCAACTTACTTGTTTGTTTGTACATCACAATTGGAGGTCTTGCAGGATTTTCTAATGATTCCATCCTTTTAAAAACAAATTGTCAAGTTATTACAAAAGTGTATAATATCAATGTGCTTTGACTTTTATATACTTAAATAATTAATATTAGTAATTAATAACTCTATGATTTGTTCAAATAAAATATCAATTCTTTTTTTAAAATACATACTTTTTAGTAATATCAATTGGAGCAAGAGGTTCGTCAAGTCCATCAGGTATTGGAAAATCTTCCGTGGGTGTGGTTGGAACCTTAGGTTGCATTTGCAATTTGTTAAAACAGGGACCACAAATCTTCCTCTCTCCGATATTGGGCAAATTGTATTTATATTTCAAACATTTACAGCAGTACGAAAAACCACATTTTGGGCAGCCATTCTTAACAAAGATTATAAAAAATACCGTTGTAATAATTAATAAAATTTCAAGTTAAAGACAATATGTAATAGCTGACAAAATTTCTACTTTCTTCCAACATAAATGTTGCAAATCAAAAAAATTCACTTTTAATAAAATATACGTTTACGCAAAATCTTTTATATATATACACGGCGATTGTTATGGATTTAAAAATAAATTAAAAGATTGAATATATAAAATACTTACCTCTTTAGTAAAAAAAGAAAATGATGTCTGGCAAGTATTGCAAGACATTTCGGGTGACTTTTAAAAACCAATTGATCAATCTGTTTTACGGATCCTTTATTTGACAATTTGTAGGAAATATACAAATGGATAATAATTAACAATATTCAATACGCAATAGTTGTTGTAATTAGCTTTGAGGTTAGGGTTGCTTTTTGTTATACACCTCGAAAGTCGAAAGACCTCTATAAGGCTCTAGATTCTAGCGAAGTTCGAACGATCATTCTTCCTCCATCTCTCTTTTTTACCCCTTCCACTTATACGTTCCAGAAGACATTTATTGTTAGCGCCTTTTCCAAAATTCCGAGAATACAGTGCAGTTTAGGATACAACAATATTATAGTTTAAAATAACGGTGAAAATTTAAATAATACCTCTTATAAGATAATAAACGAAAATTACTGTTAAAAATTAAAAATATGCAGCTGTATAGTTAATTGTTGTATAGATTTAAACACTTAGATCCACCCAACAAGAAAATATGTTTGAATTTGTGGTAAAGTGGGATGGATGGTTATTGCGTAAATTAAAACGATTGATTAGGATAATTCGATTATTTGGTCCAATATTGAAAATACTTATGTGTTTAATTTTAGGTGCTGGTAAGTAGAACTAACATTTATTTTTTAAAATAAAATCTAACTTACTCTATATTTTTATTATCACAACAGGGTTTACTTTTGTTTATACTTACGGAAAAGAAAAGTCGAATATTATTTACAACGGTGATTATTATTGCAAAAAAATGAGTACTCCGGTTATTAATTATAATCAGATTACTGACAATTCGCAAAACAATGCGAATGCTAAGCAAGAGTTAAAGAAACTTCAAAGTAAAACAATGAATCTTGAAAGATTGGTGTATCAAATGGTAAAATTTACAATTATGAATTCTTACTTTCTTAGTAAGGATTGATGTTGCTTACATTTTTTTTATTTTGTAGAATTACCACTTAAAAAATTTATATAACTATCAAAAAAATATGGGTAAAAATATATATGTATATTGTTTTCACAAATTATTAAATAATTATTGTATTGTTAATAGAGTTTGTAATATATTGCAGATATAAATTTAGCAGATTTTGCGTCTGAATCAATTGGCGCATTTGTTGTCTCTACACCAGATACAAAGACATACCAAGGGCAAAAAGTTTTACAATTGACTTTATTTGGTATGCCAATTTGGAAAACTGATTTCTATTCACCACGCACAATCATACAGGTAAATTCATGATTCAAGTACTTCTTATAAAATTTTACTTTTCATAATTTACTTATATTCGCTCTATCACACCAGCCATGGACACAAGCAGGTGAATGTTGGGCATTTTGTGGTTCCAGAGGCAAAATAGAAATTGAATTGGCTGCCAATATCATTATTGATAAAATTACTTTAGAACATATTCCTGAAAATATTTCACCTTCTGGGAAAATTGATTCTGCTCCAAAGTTATTTAATGTTTTGGTATGCATTATATCATTCCAATGATTTTATTTAATAATGGATTAATTAAAATTATTTTATTTGACAGGGTAAAGTAGAAAATAAATATATTATAATTGGTACATTTATGTACAAAAATAAAGAATTCTTTTCACAAACATTTGATATTCTTGTATGTATACAATAAAACTATTTTTTTTATTCTAATATTTATAATATTTATATTTGAATTAAATAATTTTTTTTAGAATCCAGATATAAAAGAACTTTCTTTTAAAAGAATAATTTTAGAAATTTTATCAAACCATGGAAATCCACATTACACATGTATCTATAGATTTAAAGTTCATGGTCAAATGTACAATTTTTCTGATGACG
Source organism: Theocolax elegans (assembly GCA_026168455.1). Taxonomy (NCBI): domain Eukaryota; kingdom Metazoa; phylum Arthropoda; class Insecta; order Hymenoptera; family Cerocephalidae; genus Theocolax; species Theocolax elegans. The sequence goes on along the minus strand of CM047431.1, from coordinate 37,363,592 downwards.
AAAATAAGAAAAATATTTTTTGAAAAAATAATATTATCTTTGTTCATTTAATACAAGTAAATTTTTATTTCTTTTATGAAATTATTTTCTCTTAATAATTACTCCTTGAGTTGTAGGCATTGAAGGTAATAAATGTAATAAAGCAAAAAGAAAATATTGTTATCAAATGAATTTATTAAAATTCATAAGTATAAAGAAGTCACTAGCTGTTATTAGTACCTCCCCAGGTGCTGTTAGTACCTCCCCAGTTTTGCGATGCAGGAACATCCACAGTTTGTGTATTCTTTGACCAATCTTCTGATGCCTGAAATAAAATAAATTATATATCAATACAGAAATTAGTGTTTTACTTAAATTTTAATACCTTTATTTCATATTTCTTTTTACAACCTTTTTACTACTTTTTTAAAAATGTATCAAAGCTTGAAGTATTATATTTATTGTTTATAAATAAAGATAATAGTTTTCGGTCAAATCAATCCCTATAATTTTATTTTAAAGTTATAAATATTTTAGTTAAAAATTCTCATTTAAAAAAATTTAGGTTTAGATTCACTTAAATAGTTCTTCCAAATGAAATTACTACTTCGAATAATGAAACTAATAAGAACAATGATAATGACTTACCGAAGCCCAGTCGGTATTAGGGAAAATTAGAGGTGCAGGTTCTACTGGAGGAGCGGCAGCAGCAGCAGCAGCGGGAACAGGTGCGACGGGTGCGGCTGTTGGTACGTCATCGGCCCAGTTTCCGGTTGCGGGTGCATTTGGATCTACAACTTCATTGGTCCAGCTCTCCTCAGGTGCTGCTGTAGTCTCAGGTACTGCTACATACTCCTTAACTGCTGGTGCCAATTCCTTGGCTGCTTGTTCTTCCTTTTCAGCCTTTAATAACGAAAATAAAATGATCAACTCCCTGTCTGGGTAAAAAATAATAAAACTTTTCTTTTCCTTTTAATCAGAAAAGATTAAGCCATTTGTGCCATCACGTATTATTCTGGTCACAAAGTTTTTCTCATCATAATTTGCAGATTACTGAAGGTTTTTATTATTTATCTTACAACTACAATTGTTACAATATTAATTTACGAAAGTCATAATTTACCTCTTCAGGATCTCTGTAGAAGAAGAGATCAACAACAACATCCCATTTGATTTCCCTTGGGATGGATCCTCTTAAACGAAGTACTTCACGGGCAAGCAACCACCACATGAGACCAACACTGTGGTGTCCCTTGTTGTTGCACGGAATGGCAATGTCAACAAACCGAAGAGGGGAGTCAGTGTTGCAAAATGCAATGACTGGGATATTAACGTAGCTGGCTTCAGTGATCGGTTGGTGATCTGTGGCTGGGTCAGTGACAATAAGAAGCCTTGGTTCTCGGAAGGCAGCCTGTAAGAAATTTTGTATTTGTTAATAAAATACAATTACAAAAATTATTTTATCTATTGTAAGTAGATGTGTCAGCAAAGATTAAGCCATTAAAAGCAACACATTAGTTTATTCAGAAGAAATAGATCATCATATTTATATAAATACATTTAAAAAAAAATTTAATTAAAATTTTTGAAAATAAGTACCTGGATCTGGTTAGTAAATGCACCAGGAGTGAAACGTCCAGCAATGGGTGTAGCTCCAGTATGAGCAGCAAACTTAAGAACAGCGCGTTGTCCAAAAGGTCTGCAACTGATGACAAAAACTTCGCTTGGATGTTCAATAGCTACAATAGCCCGAGCAGCAAGAAGGAGCTTTTCCCAGGTACGGCGTAAGTTGATAATGTTTACACCAGCAGCTAGGACATATTTATTAACTATAAATTTTCATTTGTACATCAGATGATTATTTTCATTATGAACTTTTAAATATCAGATGAACTGTAAGTATAAGTGTATAAAACTGATTTTTCATAAAGATAAATTAATAAGAGGTTCAAAAAATTGTTAAACTTGTACTCATATAATTTAAAATTATAAAGATAAATCTTAAGTAATATAATTCTTTAATTTACCATCTACACGTCGTTTGTAGACATATTGCTCCATTTGATAGTTGACATTTTCAGTACCCAAATGGGTAGTTGCCGTCAACATCTTGGTAACGTCATCCTCTCTGAGGGCTAACGCGTCAAGGCCTCCTGACATCGTAACGTTGTGGTTGAACTACGAGTCAACCTATAAAAAATGAAAAATTCTATATATATATATATATATATATATACACACACACACATAATATATACAGTAAAACAGCACATGGAGTTCAGACTTAAACAAAGTTAACCTCAAAATCAAAATTACTTAAATTACATTGTTAATTACGAAAAATGGAGAAATATAAATATACAAGGATCACAAGGGAATAAAATATAAGATGTAAGAAAAACACAAACACTTAAAATTATAATTTAAAATTATTTTATTATTGGTTATGTGCCACGTGTGTCAGTGCTCGAATTTCGGTGCAAAGAATTAAAGTAAACAAAAATTAATGAGAAAAAAGTAATAATATTTTTAAACGGTGCATATCTTTATTTTCATAAAGAAAGTCATAAAAATATAATTAATCAACGAGAATAACGTAAAATTTAAAAATAATTGGGAACTCACGTCGATTGATGCCACTAGGAGTATTCCAGTGTTGGAAAGGAAGTTCATCCATTTTCCGGGATACAAGTTAGCCGCTAAATTAGTCAATTTCAGAACTGAAAATTTATTAAAGACCTTTTTTTTTTCTATTTGTAAAAAATGTTAGAAATTTAAAAAATAAATAATTACTAATTTTTTTTTTCATTATTTCTACATTGAAGTAATTATTAATTAATACTGTAAATTTTAATGTAATTCAATAGAAGTAATGTTGATACCAGTGGTGTTGGATTGATAATATAAATTTTAGTAGCAAATGAAAATATCTTTATAAATATAAAAATATGTATTTAATAATTTAATCTGTTTTAAATTTTCAATTAACTATTTATTAAATAATTTAATTTTAGTATTCATTTTTGTATAATAAATGTAATTATCATATTTTTTATGTACATAATAGCTTTTTATTATTAATGATAATTATATTGTTTATTTAATTAGTGCAGAACGAAAATAATTTAAACTTTAGATAATTTAAAAAAAAAATCTTCCCCGAAACATAACCTGAAAATTAGACGTGTGATGAATGATGATGATCGAAAAAGTATCAAAGATGTTATCAATTGTTTGATTTTTGTATAAAATTGGTGTAAATCTCAAAGTTAATCGATTGTTAACGAAAAAATAATACTTTTTGTTACAGGTAGGTAAATGATTTATAAATAATTTTTTTATAATTTTACTAAGTAGTATAGAAATATAAAGAATTTTTTAATATGTTTACATTTGACAAGTATACGGCTTTCTCAATATATTTAGGTATTTATAATTGTTTAATGTATTCGTTTATTCAATAATTATTTCATTTACTTAAAATATAAGGATTATCTGATTATTTTATTTACATTTAACATTTTATACGTACTATCTATAAACATAACCTAAATTTACTTTGTTTATATTCGTACTTATTTATATGTATTATTCAAATTTGGTACTAATGAATGAGAAGTCTTATATTATTACAATCAATCCTTAACAGTATTTAATTATGTAAATAGATATTTACTTATTTAAATTTTAAATAAACAATTTTTTTCTTTTTTATGTATATTTGAATAAGTATAAATTACAAGCAAAAAATTGGTAACTATAAGTATTTAATGAGATGATATTGTTATTAAAATTATCTATTAGTGTAATAATTGATATACTTTTAAACGATTATAGATAATGGTGAAGTATAAAAAGAATATTGAAATGATATAGCAATCATGTATCCATCAAACCACAAAACAGTATTTGTGTTAGATCATACACCGTATTTTGGTATTTCAACAGAAAGTCCTTTAGATTTTGATTGTTTAAAAGTAAGAGGTCAACAAAATCTTATTCCATTACCACCAATATGCAAATCACTATGGACAACAAGTATAGAAACATCAATGGAATATTGTCGAATTGTGTGGGATTTGTTTCCCAGTGGCAAACTGGTAAATTTATTTATTTATAAAACATAGTTATAAACATACAAATCATTATATATATATTATAAAAATAGTTATAAATTTAAATAGTGTTATATGTTTGTACAATACTAATTTTCAATTAACATAAGTGCAATAAAACAATTTCATGATATTAGTGAATCAAATAATCATTTAATAAAAAGTATTATTAGCAAGACTTGTTTCATTTTACAATTACTAAGTATATGAATGCATTATTTCAGGTTCGGTTCGTTGTCAGCGACCATTCGGCACACATACTCAATACATGGAGTCCATTACAGCAGAATTTAGCACATGTAAGTTTATTTATTTATTTAACCAGAATACATTACAATATTACATTGAAACTATATATTATGACAGCTAGCATAACGCAACAATTTCTGCGTGGGCAATATTATTTACCTGTTTGCAGAACTGGTATATAAAAGTAAACTACTAATGCTAAACATTAACTACTATAAAATTAATACAACAATATAATTATAATTATAATTATAATAGTGATAGTGCTCTGTATCTTTTATACATATGAAAAAATAATGAAAAAATTTTCTAATTAAAAAAAATAATTTTAAATTTTTTTAGATTATGAATGGGATGGCCATAATTGGAGTCCCTCCTAGAAGTCATCAAACAGCTGCTGATTTTTCAGTTATTCATGGTTTGAGAGTTGCAATTGAAGCACTCACAGAATGTTCAGAAAATCAATTAGAAATAAAAAAATCAGGTTCAGATTCTGTAAATAAATTATTAAATAGAGGAAGAGTCATATGTATCACCAGTGCCAGGGATAATATGAATATGAAGAGTTTAGAAAATATATTTTTAAGTCAATTAACGCAACAGAATAAACAAGCTGCAAATTCAGAACAGTAATATATGCAAACAAAATATTAATTTTATAAAACTATTGTTAAGTAATATTATTATCAATTAGGACTTATTTTAGGCTACTACCAATTCATCATTGTCATCTTGTCATATTGAATATATTTCCAACTACAGTTGAATCCCAAGTAACAAGTCAAAATTTACGAGAGGTAGGCTGCTTTTTTTTTAAATGTAAATAAAATACATTATTTGTAATATAAAAATGTATTATTATAGGTTTCTCCTCTTCTTTCCATGGAAGTGCACTCTATGAAAGCACCAGCATTACATTCTAAGTTATCCCATTTGATTTTATCACATTATGACCTTGCAAGTACAACTGTTACTGGCATACCAATGAAAGAAGAACAGAATGCAAGTTCTTCTGCAAATTATGATGTTGAAATATTTCATTCATCTTCTGCGCACCTTGCTATTTTAAAAGGTATATACAAAAGTAATTTATTATATGTAAATACATGTAATAATTGTTTAAAACTAGAGATTTTAATTCACTTAATATATACAATCGTAATTATAATTCAGTGTATACTTTTAGTTATAAGTTTTAATTTACAAATAAATAAATTTTTAGGAAATCCACAAGACTCTGCCTTAGTAAAAACATTTAGACGCTTTGATGAAGGTACAGAATACGAAACTGTAACTCTCAAATGGTGTACACCTCGAGGTTGTAGTGCAGGTGAGCTGCAAAATTGTACAGCAATGCATCGTATCACTCCTGTCGATGTCAATAGTAGGCCATCTTCGTGCCTTATAAATTTTCTACTCAATGGACGTTCAGTAATGCTCGAAATGGCACGTAAAAGTGGTGGAAAAGCAATTTCACATCTCTTAGCTTCTCATGGAGGCGAAATTTTTATTCATACTCTGTCTACAGCAAGAAGTGTTCTTGAAGATCCTCCATCTATTAGTGAGGGATGCGGTGGTAGAGTTACTGATTACCGTATCACTGTAGGTTCTATATTAATTTAAAATTTTTAATTATTTTATCTATATAGCTGGAAAAGTAATTCTTGAAATTTAATTATTTTATATTTTATTAATAAATAAAATACTTGAACATGATTTTGATGGTACAACAAAATATTTTGTTCAAGTATTACCGAATATTAATAGATAATAATTTTTTAATAGAAAATTTTACACTATTTATCTGTTTTAAATTTAATTAAAACAACTCATGTTATGGAACTTTAGAACATTCTTTTAATTAATATTTATAAATCTTAAATATACTCAGAAATTTCTGATTGAAATTAAAATTAAAATAGGGTTCTATTATTTTGAGAAAATTGATGTAATTTTAACAATTTTTTTAGGATTTTGGAGCTTTGATGCGAGCTAACGTGTTAGTACCTTTGAAACGTAATGCTGGAGACCATACTGAAGGTCCACCTGAAAAAATGAGGTTGCGTCTGGAGAGACATACCAAATATTGGCCGATTACAATATCAAATACATTGATGTTTAATTTAAAACAGGTATAAAATATAGAGTATTATCAAAATATTAATAATATTTATATAAAAATTTAAAGATAATACAAACGTAACAATAATCAATGAGTAGAAAACATTGAAAACAAAGTACCTAAAATTCAAATTTTGTGTAAAATTATCAATTTAAAAATACATTGGTAAAATTTTTTGTATGATATAAATAGAATACAAAAGTATTTTTTAAATTCGTTATGTAATTAATGTCTGTATATTTTAATTAAGTAGTTCAACAACCAAATTTGAAATTAACTAATATTTTTATATACTTTTATAGATAATAGACCCCTTAAGTGAGTTAATAATAAAGGATGAACTAACAAGAGAAGAAGTGCTTCAGTGTAAACAAATAATATTTGGATTATTGCAATTGGAAGCAAAACACGAAGCGTTGCCTTTACCAAGTTTGGGTGGTGGTCGAGGTGGTAAAGGCTGTGTCCGACGCGAAGAGCATTATAAGCTTCTTTGGGGTGAACTCGAAGGTTTCTTACGTGGTCATGCTCCTACATCGACAGAACACGCTGAAGTGCTCAATTGTTTACTCGAAGTTCGAAATAAAGATGACAAGGAGAGTGGAAACAAAGTTGAGCTTGATCAAGCGCTTAGAGAACTCGACGGGTAATTATCTTTGACCTTCAAATTTTATAATTAACATTTACTTTAGAGCCATTACTCTAATGTTTCTTTAATTAAATTTTAAAAAATTTAAGTAAATAATAAAGTTTAAATTTTAAATTTAAGAAGTTTAACTAATGTATAATCGTATATTGTTAATAAATTAAAAAAACAATTACAGACTCGGGAAGGAAGACGTAACAATGAGAGCAACGGTGATAAGAGCAACAACCGATTCCCCAATGTCGCCACCACCGTGTGCATCAGGTAAACCATCGAGTAATATCCAGATACCTAAAAGTCTATTAGACATTTGGTGGCAGCGATGTGCTCCAAAAGAACGGAAACCTGATTTCCACGGGAGACTTAATTCTGAAGGACTCAGAGCAAAGCTGTACCCTAATCTCAAGGAGAATGTGAACCGAGAATCTCGTGAACCAGTTATCGAAGCTTAAAACTTGTTCGAATAAACTGTAATACCTTGATTTCTCGAACTTTACTCCAAATGTACATACGTGATTAGCGTGTATTTCGCGTAAGATAATTGAATTATATGTAAATATTTTATACAAAGATTATGCTTACAGTGTATGTAGTAACACAAGATAAAAAAAAACAATTTAACGAAAATGAACTATTTTTACTTTTTATATAGAAAAGAAACTCGTTTAATTTTTATGTTTTATTTTAGTATATTTTATTACGGACGAATATCTTATTCTGTAATTAAGCACAATAAAAGTGAAGAGGCTCGAAAATCTGGATTGAACGTGTTATTAATTTTTCTTTGAATTGATTAGAAAGTTGATTGAAACAAACGGGATATCGCTAAACAGATTCCCGTGTAATGTATTAATTATACGTAAGTTATTATTAAACATTTGTAGAAATATATGTTTATTAAAGTGATTCATTGTAGACTGCCAATGCATTAATCACGTTAGATTAGAAAACTTGTCGTTATCGATTCTTTATATAAATTGTACCTTAAGATCCTTAATTTGTATGGTTCGGCGACATTTGCGATAAGTACAAATCAAACGTAATCGGGCTTGGTTAATCTTGGTTCGACGAGTACTCAATATTAAACAAAGTATAGTTTAGTTAAATAAAAAAGAGGAGTTTTTTGTATTTTATTGATTATTCAACGCTATGTATTAAAAAAAAAACGTTCCTCTCGAAATTGCGGGTCGTTTTATTTAAACGAACCGACCGCAAACGTTAATGTTTACGTATTGTTATCTCGTGACTGTACTCTCTTGAATGAAAATATGTAAAGTATTACAACTAAAAAGGAAAACATCTACTCGGTCGGTGAAACAGAAAGCAACGTAACGCGAGCAACCTTGATTTTGGAGGATTTCGCGCGCACATATGTATATATATGTATAGAAAGAGAAAGAGAGAACGGAGGTCGGAAATGAAAAGGGTGTATACGTATATATGTATAAACTGTATATCGAGGTCGTTAAACCTTGTGATTAATCGACAATTTTGCACGATAGATACTCGCGGAGGTGTATTGTGTGTCCGCGTGTATCGACGCGATAATACAAGAGAGGGAGAGGGAGTGATTATTATATAGTGCGTCGGTGGCCGGCGGGTATACGAAACGAGCCGCAGACGAGCCGCAGACATCTCTCGCGATTGAATCGTGTATATATGTATATATAAACCGTGTGCGCGGTGTACACCGATCCCCTTTCGATTTTTCATTTTGACCGAACCTGCATCATATGGAGAAAATAATTAGTAGTAAAAATGATGATCGTATCGAGTGTACTCGAGAAACAGAATTGACAATTATTCTATAAAAGTACTTGTATGACTATATATTTTGTTATAGAAACAATTTCATATGGATATGTGAATATTAATAAATCTGGAGTAAATTGATTTTATAACGCAATGCATATATAGTCATATATTTTTATAGTAATATACTTAAGTTTCAATGTTTCTCGATTATACTCAATAACATTCTCATATTTTTATTTTATTTATTTTAATTTATCGTTATATACCATCGTGACGTCATATTACATATTATATGAAAAAAATAATAGTGATACATATTTTTATTAAAATAAAATTTAAACTAATATTACTCTATTTAAATAGTTTTAAATATAATGATATAACGATTTCATTGTTTGTCTTCAGAATTCCAATGAATTATACAAATTAGAAGATATGAGATCTGACGTATCTTACTATAATAAAAACTTAACATATAAAAAACTATAAATAATATTAAATAGATGGTTTGTTATGATCTATAAATTTATTATATCGAGTATATAATAATTACATTCAAATATTATAACATTAGTATACGAACAATACTGTAATAAAAAAAGAGGCAGTTTTATCTTATATTAAAACCTAGTGCATTATTTTTAACGAAATAAACTTTGCTTTTAATGTATATAATAATTCAGAAATTAAATGCAAATAGGTTTCCTTGAAAATAAATTATTATCACGGTTATATACATTATACGAGATTCAAACAAAAATGCAGTTTTTGATTTTAAACTTCATACTGAAAAAAATGTCACAAACCTTTTCTTCTTGTTCACATTTTGTTTCACAATACTATATAGATAAAGAAACGCAAAATGTGGAAGATGTGCGTCAAACAAATTTTTAGAAGAACGATTTAGAAGATTTCGCGTGGTTCTCTTCACATGTAACACGTGTTCTTATTTTAAAAACACTTTTACCTCATATAGTTTTAAATATATATATGCACTAAATTTGGTCGTTTTATATAGAATTTACTTTGAAAAAAAGAGAAGGAAAGATCGACATGTATGGACTCTGTTTTTTTAGTTTACATGCATATCCCTATATGATATATATATGTATATATTATATTATAAATAAAGTAAAAGAACATATAGACAACGACATGAACGATCGATTTGCTACACGGGTATAAGAAAATTAAAGAGAAATATATAACCACGGAGAAGTTTTCGCAAATCAATGAATAAAAAATTAAACGTCAAAGGTATATAACGTGTGAGAGAAGTTTTATATATATACCTTTGCGACGATAAAGTATATTAAGTATATTATAGAATGCATTATGGAATTGCAGAGCATACAGGCATATAAAAGACATATATATATATTCCTTATAAAAAATCTAATGGTATGAATACGTATAAAACGATAAAATTATTATTTTTCTGGATGTAATATATAAATAATATACTTATGGTAATTATTACAATATCACTGCTGTCTTAATAATTCACTCGAACGTTTAGGTATGTATATACCTCGTTATATTTACGAGGAAGAATTACATGTCGATTTCAATATAAAAAAACTTACTATATTGGACGTATAACGATAAGGTCACGATAATGGACATGTGTATTTACACCTTAACAATAAAAAGAAAAAGAGAAACGAATTAATAAGACAACTGAAGTGGTAAATTTGTCGAACTTGATTATGGGTTTTTTATTTTAAACCACGTCCTCACCCTCAAAGATCGTATTCACAACTTTATCCAATGAGAATGTATTATACGCGAGGCAATCATGTTACACTGACAAAACATGTATTCGAATATGAGTCAATCGGAAAATCTGCTAGGTCTACTAGGGGAAAAAATAAAAAGTAAGAAAAAATATAGAAATCAATGTGATTGTGTGACGATATAATACGTAAGTAAACCTATAAGGAGAAAAGTAAAATTTCTTTTTTTTATTATGACCCAAGAATAAATCTCGTTGATATTAAATAAATCCATTGTAATCAAACTGTATCGATGTCCGAAAGTAGGAAGGTTGCCTTAAGTAGATCAATTTACGTAGGATCTAGCACATTCTTCTAAATTTTACAAGATTCGTGATTTCTTCTTGGGTCCTATTTAACAAGAATTGAAGTAACAAATTAGTTTTTTTTTTTCATAATGTAAGATCAAGCATATTTCTCTTGATCCTTTTAGAACAACTAACGTTACCGTTTAATTTCCATTTAAGAACAATTCCTATGATAGCAAGACTAAGAATCCATATTTTTTTTCAGTGTACATATTATATCAGTGTGAATATATATCGAATCTAAATGTAAACGTGATTTTGAATAAAGCATTTCGCGGACCGTATAGTCAAAAAAACAAAAACAAATAGATCGTTAAAAGAGTACCCTTTACTTCCGTGGCGCATACAAACGAGACAGAGAGAGAGAGAGACCGAAACGCGAAAGCGAAAGTAATAAAATAGACGAACACGAAAAAAAAGAAAGAGAGAGTGGGTGGGGGCGGGGAGGAGGAGGAGGAGGAAAAAGAAAAAAAAGAAGGAAAGTAGCATCCCTGGGTGTGAAGGGGTGTTGGTGATATAGGTGGTGTTGCCCAGCTGTAGTGGGAAAACCGAGCCGGAGAAAGGAAAGAAAACAGCGGTGAAGTTTAAGTGGGTGTGTAGGTGGGTAAAGGGCGAGGAAAAAGCATATAAAAAGAGAGAGAGAGAGAGAGAGAGAGAGGGAGAGGGAATTGCCGTGTGAAGAGCGAAACAGAGAATAAGAGAGAGAGAGAGAGAGGGAGGGAGATGGATGTATAGAGTGCGTGACGTAACGGTTCATTCATCCCGGTGTACGACACGACACCCACGGTCAATGCTTCGGATCTTTACCCGTACTGATGCTACACGTCTCTCACTCTCTCTCTCTCTCTCTCTCTCTACATATGCATGTATACGTATACATGTACACACGTCACTCTACCTTTGTGTATCCGAATCCACGTGTGCGGATGCTCGCTCTATACCTTTCGTTCCTACACACATTTTATCGCGCGATATTTTCGAGAATCTCTATTTTCACATCGATATCTTTTCTTTTTTCCTTCGTATAGTTCATTCGCTCCCTCTCTGTCTCTCTCTCTCTTTCTTTCTCGTTTTGCTTGTTTACGTTCGTTAGGCAATATCTATAGGTGTAGTGTATGAACTAAAGCCGCTATTTTTTTAAATAAAATATTATCGTGTAGAATGTAACAAAAATTTTACTATATTTTGTAGTAAGGCTGGGATGTGTATATATATATATATAAACTTTGATTTATTATAATCTTTTTATAGCAAATATATTCACACGTTTATAAAGTAATTTTTAGCGACGTTAATCACAATAATTACTATATGATTGTATTAATATTTATTGTGGTGCAAAATAATCACTTATATAAAAGATTGAAATTCTAAATAAAAAAAATATTTATTGTAGAACGTATGTTTACAAGGAAAGGCCGAACCCTGCGCAAAACGGATCTCTATACCAAACCTATATGGATATATGATTTCTATTATAACAATATGAAGAAACCCGGAGTTATAGATTCCAGTACCCCTTTCTACGATAAATATAAGCAAATAACGAAAAATCTCGGCAAAAACGATCCTTTTTGATTGCAAGCAACTCGATGAAATCACATGGTCGACTCGAGTATTTGGGTCGAATAACTCAAAACTTTAGGTACTCGCTCACTCCTAGTGTGGACTTCTCTCGTTAGTATACAAATAATTACGACGTTACAAGTGTACATCCCTATAATTTACTAGGCATTTTTATTCAACCACTTTTATCTGAGTACTTATAGCTTCCCATATATAATATACTAATACATAATTGTCATCATTTTGAACTGATTAATTTGTTTAATTACAACGCGTATATCCTTTTACGGAGAAAAAATAAATAAAAAAATTATCAAACCACCTTTCTAAAAAAAGTATTTAAATATGATCACACTCACCTATTATCATTAATTTTCAAACGACAATACGAAATATGCGTATCAATACTTTAAAAAATAATTCAAGCAGATTTCATTAAAAAACGTATAACGTGTCCCCTTAAATTTAAATACTAAAATACATACCAGTATGCGCTCGTCGCGCAAAACAAAATTATGCAAACATTTTATTACAGGATAAATTCATTAAAAAAACCATATAGGCGTTCTCCGGTAATTAATAACCGCGTCAAGCAATTAGTCACCACAACATTAGCACATATATGTATACATATATTTATTTATCATTTCACTTGTTATACGAGAGAGGGAAAAATAATTAATCTAATTATTTATTACTCCAAATTATATAATTAACTTATAAACCACACGCGCGCTTACTCTATTAAATTTTTATGTATATACACACATATACTGAACGAAATATATTACAAATGTGACTGATGCGCAAGATAAACATTTTGACCTTTTAATAAACTGCGTAAAGATAATATCAGAATATTATGTATATATTTGTGGTAAGTAATATTTAATTAAGCGCGATGGAATTTTATACTCGAGTTATAAATTTGATGTGTAATACATAAAAATATATAAGTAAACTGCGCAATGTATAAATATATATGTATAGAAGTTATCCAATCAAAGCCTGTACGTCGTATAAATTCAATCAATATAGTTCAAAGGTAAATAGCATTATTATAAAATTTATTAATTTCATATATTGTCAAATTAATCTGTATTTATATTGTATCCCTTTCGAGGTGATTGATAAACAACATTATGTTGTTATTAAGGAACAATAATTCGAAGTTTCGATTAAGTAAAAATAAGAAGATACACAATTTTATAAAACCAAAATATGTACCGAACAAAGTATTACCCATAGAAAATTAATATATTTTTACAATTATCACAATTTTAATTATATAATAAAAAAACTTGAATACGCATTCTCCCAATACATTATTATTACGAGATAAAAATAAAAAAAAAAATAAAAAATATATACAAACGCACAGATGATAATAATTAAACCGATTTACGCGAATCACGGAAAGAGTAAAAAAGAATAATCACGACACGAAAAACCGGGGTTTCTCGCTTTTTGCCCAAATGATATAATAAAAGAAGAGAGAAGAGAATTTCAGGACGCATGAGAATATAATTTTCCGCTCGATAAGCATTATCTGGAAGCAGCTGAACGGTTGCTCGTTCAACTGCGCGAAATTAGAGTTTATAACAATTTTCATCCCGGGTATGAGAAAATTTCCCGTGCGATCCCCAAACTTTTCTTTTTATATTTCCTTTCTTTTTTTGTTACGCTGCATAAATTTATTATTCGCGATATACACCTGGAGGCAATGCCGGTTTATTTGTAAACTGAGTAAGTATTGTATATTTATGCAGCGGACTCGACCGTGTACTGCGCCTTCGTTTTGTTTCAACTTCCCGCCGAGATTATATTTTCGATTAAGAATTACCGAACGAATTAAATTTTCGGAATAGTTTTGCCGATTTTATTAAGAATTTTAATGATGCTCGTTCTTGTATTGACGTATACTATTTAGCGATCGAACCTTTGGATCATTATTATATGTAGGTGTATTGCCAGTTTTTTTTTTTATTAAAGTTTATAATTACGTTAATGAATTATAAAAAAAAGTTATCGCTTTCTTAATAGTGAAATATAATGTCGAAATGATAGAATTTTTTTCTAGAGACCAGTTTAAATTACGTAAATAATAAATTTACAAAAAAATTGCGTGTTCTAGCCTTAGTAGAAGTGGTAAATATTAAATATAATGAAAAAAAAATGTTAAAAAAAATCAACAAAGAATGTGTCTATTTTTTATCCTTCCGATGAAACACTTTTTCTCACATTTTTTAAACATTTATTAAAGTATATTATTAATTTTTTCCTATTTTGAACTACTTTTGGCTTCTAAAAATAGCTCAAGTTTGAGTCTAGTTATTACCGATATTAAAACGGATAAGCGGAAAATCTATAATAAAATAACGTTTCTCTTGGTAAAAATACTGGAAATATAACATACATATGTTATAAATTACACGAACACTTTCAAAAGATATGCGAATTTGGAAGAATTTTTAAGCTTACCTTTCTCTCTCTATTTTATGTTAATAATATTGGTTAGTAAATTTTTCAGCGCAGGTTATTAACTATATCAATTTTTATTACCTCGTTCGGAAATTGAAATTTCTACTATAGAGAAATATTATTTTTATAACAACTTTTTGATAAAATAATTGTAACTTAATTATTATCATATATAACACGAGTGAAGTGCGATTTGTTTACATATTTTAAATTATTAACGAAACATATAAAATTAATAATACCGTAAAATACTAAAACTTGTTTAAAAATTGATTAAATGACTATCACTTATACTCACACGTTTTTATCCAATTAATAAAGATGTCTAAAAATTAATTTTTATTATTTTTTTATTATGATTACTATACACAAGTTTGTTTCGAACTTGATATGTCTACTGTAGGGAAGAGATTATTAATATTAAATTTTCGTAAAATATAGAATAATTCGTTGAAATAAAAATGGATTTTACTTTAATTTAATAACGTTTTAACAATTTAATGCCTTACATGCTTTAAAAAATATTTGTTTAAAACTAATTAATGTAGCTTACAAATATATTATTTTTCGTCGAATGAAATTTTTTTATTTTTAATTAATATTTTATTGCTGACTTTTTTAATTAAACACAATTGTTTTATTAATTTATTCAATAAAATATTTTAATAAATTCATTAATTTTTTGTCACTGGAACGTTTCTTAATTAAATATTACACATTTTAAAAAATGATAATTTTACAATTATATTAATAAGCCCAACTAGTTGAATTATTTTAAAGTGCCCACGTACTTATACAAAGAAATGTCAATCTTATAAAATTTGAAAAAAATTGCGATATACGACAAATATTAATTATATCATTAGTTAAATTTATAAAATTTATATTATACTGACGAATCACTCGTGTCAGATAAAAATTTCATATCCCAAGGGTAATTTGGCGTGTTCAAATATTAAACGTATATAGGAAGAATCTTTTTAAAGAAAAGTGTAATGCACGGTTATATCATCGGTAAAATATATATAATTTTATAATCATGCATAATTTAAATATACTGAGATAAAAAAAAAGTATATATAGATATTGTAAAATTTACGTGAGAATTTAAGAAAAAAACGAGAATATGTGTAAAATTTAATATGTTAGTGAATTTAAACGGACGTTCAATGTATAAACTTGGCAGAATAAAAAAAGGAATCGAAAATTAAAAAAAAAAGTATATCGATTTTTAACCGGATGAAAATAGAAGAGAGTATAAAATACCGCGATTTGAATGTAAAAGTCAAAATATATATTGTTAGTGGAATAAAAAGTTATTCGGATTGATATAGTTGAGAAAATATATAGATATATCTACATAAAAACAGAGGTAAAAGGCCAATATATAGTTTGATTGAAATGTAGAAAAGGAACGGTTAATAACAAAATGTGTAAACGATTATACATCACGTTCATCGATAAAAAAGGAAAATTTTACTTTTCACCATCCTCACCGAAGTTATCAACTAGTATCAAAAACGTTAACTTAAAAAAAAAGCTCGAGAGCAATACACGACAATAAGCATATAAAACTGAAATAAAGTCATTTTGCAAGTTTGCGATGTCTCGTAAAACGATGATATGTGGACAGACAGTTTGATCGTAAATCAGATGTTAAAAAAAAGGTTTATTTCGAAATGTAAATCTTTATCTGTATAGGTAGATACCGAGTATCATAAATGTTTGTCTTTTATTACCTAAATTATCCCCTGACGCGTATACATATACCCTGAAATTTCTTTGTATATTTATATTTACTAAATTATAATGCGTATATGCGCTCTAGAATCTTTATCAAATTTACCCTGTTCACTGGCATTTACAAGGTATAATGGATTAAAAAACAAATTTCCTCGATAAAATTCAACGCGAGTAATATATTTTTCCCCGTTTCCAACAAATCAATATTGTTTTTAAATGTCTTCGATTACGATAGATATATACACAGTGTAAATTAAAAAAATAATTTATCGTTATACATTATTTCGGCGCAACTTGTGCATATGTTTTACAAAAATTTAAAAGCATGTATATATATATATATAAGGTCTAACGGATATCAAAACCGAAAATTAAGGTGCAAGAGGCAGTTGATAATCAGTTTTCTAAAATACACACACGCACACCTATAATAAAGGTAAAAAAAAGGTATTGAACCCAGTGGTTAATGAGCCCGTCGCACCGAGAGAAAACGCCCCTCTGCTACCCCCATTGATAACGCGCGCATACCGGGTTATCGATCCCAGCGGCCAATGGCGCGCGCCGCTCCCCTGGAGCTCGTGCGGCTCGCCCGGCGATTTTCCGGGCCCGATTTCTTCCTTTTCCTCTTTTTTTACGGAATAATATTTACCGTACTTACGATATATCTTTACACACGCATATACGCATCACGCATGTGTAAAAATTGATTTCCCTGTGGGTATTTTTCTTTTTTTTTTACCATCCCTTGGGACGACTCGTTAAAGTTAAAATATATACATATATATATATATATACACGAGGAAGGCGAGAGGCTTTAACTCGAAAGAGGGTTGCGTACATGTATACCATATTTTTCTGGATCAGGATTCAAGTGTATATAGTTGCTGGATTTTATGTAAAACTTTGTATACAAGAAATACACACTTTTTTTAAATGTTACCGCGTTTACATATTCGCGCGGTGATTCTTTACGAGATAATTTTTCCCTTCTCTCTTTTATATATATTTTTATTCCGTTAATTTTTGAAGAAACGAAATTCCCTGAGTCGTGTATTACGGTTTCGTATGTACGTTACGATACAAAAAATATTCACTTTTTCCAGTAGTAGAAGTTTTACCACTATTAAGGGATTCAGGCTAAAAATAAGTATTTTACAGCTAGTAACAAACCATTTTTCACTGAGTTTTGAAAAAATGTCTAACTCATATACCTATAATAAATGGTTTGAATTTCACGAATAAGGAATACATTTTGTAAGGTTTATATATTTTTAATAATATCACAAATGGTGCGAATAACCTCTTCAATTTAAATTCGCATATATATATATATCACACTCGAAGGATGAAGCCGTATACGTATATGCACACACAGTTTAAATTAGTGTTTAATATTTCACCGAGGTGTGATTTAATTTAATCTGAGGTCATATTAGACATTCATAATTATATGTGGTTTTATATCTTTATGCAATACGCGAGATACGATAAAATAGCCTCCTGTAAATTTAATGTATTATTAATTAGGCATTGTAAATACGTAACGATAATTATTCCATTACCCGATGTTCCAATGAAATATTAATCTATTTATATAAGTACGTCAGACTAATTCATCGTGATTTATTGATTTACGTTCCAGTTTATTTCGAAGAATGTTAAACGAGTGAAAATATTATTATTATTTTACGGAAATATGTTAGTATTACACTTAAATAGAAATTAGAAAAATATATATATCATACTAAAATAATGTTATAATTTTTTAGATAGTGTTAATTTTTTATAAAAATAGCAATATCTCAACTTTATTAAAATTCTACACCCATGGTATAATATGCATATACGGTTATACTTAACAAGAAAAATTGTAAATTGAAACAAAAGATTAATATATTATATTAAAAATTAATTGAGTTATTTACATAATTTGTGAATATATACAAATATAATAAATCAAATACTACAAAATTGGATTTTTTGATATAAATTATATCTCGAGGATTTATAAAATAGGATACAATTTCTACTATAAAAATATGAAGAAACCCCACAAAATTCAAGAAATTATATAGAATTTAACGATGTTTTAATGGCAATTTGGAATTAAGAAGATTATTAATTTTTTAGGACAAATTAACTTGTTTTCTTCCTTCTTCCATAACTTTCGATTCAATCTTGACATTCGAGCTTCTTTTTTTAAATCCAATTTATTCGATCTTAGCTTTCTTCTGGACTTAGGTTTGAGAACTATCATGTCTATTTGTTTGAGAATTATAAGCAACAACCAAAGTCAGAGATATTTTTTGGTTATTTGCTTATAAATTCCGTAAAAAATTGTGTTGAAGTCTATAACTCCGGGTTTCTTAAAATTTTTATAATGGAAATCATAACCTGGTAACGATATTTTTTCAGGAGATAAGACACTCTCCGTGTGAGTGAAGTAAATCCTAAACCGTATGTTAAATCCATCGCTTTATGGCATTCATGTAAAGGTAATTATAGTGCTTTTTGTGTCGCGTCCTTCCTTTTTTTAAAAAAGAAGTATAAAGAAGAACAATGTATATTTTCTCTGAATAATTAAAAAAAATTAATATACTTTTGTTTAAATACTTATTGGGGTAAAATGAACCATATCACAAGAGCTACATTGACCAATAAATAGTTTGAGGTTATAGAGGTTCGTTGACAACTGCATTGAATGAAAATCGAGTGGATGGTTCAATATTAAACGATATTACGAAAGGACAATAAAATATGATACTCCTTCGTTCGAAACTTATTTAAAGAAATTTCGATTGTGCGGATTTATCGTTCTCAATGCTCTCCGTATACATATATATATAAAGCGATTGATTCTCGAGAAGATTTCTCGCGTTTCTCTCTATCCAATGTGTCTCTTTATCCAGTATATAAACTTTATTTTTACCCTGTTTGAACTATTTAAAAAGTAAACATTTATAACGGTAGTAATTTAAGTCTACATCACGTAGGTAATTCGACAAACGTGCAAATTTCATTCATACGTTTCATCTAAACTTTATTTTCTTTACCGTTCGCGTATATTCATAAATGTAGTGTCGAAATTCCACGATTGTACAAAAAGGAAAATTGGTCCGAATTATTTACTCCTTTCGGTAACGCGTATATACATATATATCCCCATTCATTCTTTTGTTTGCCTGCACAAACCATATTTTTTCACAATCGTATATACGTATAGAGTAACAATGGAACAACGCTCATTTGAGCCTTTCGTGCAGCCTGCGCAAAAAAATATATATATAGAAGGGCCAGAAAGAGGAGAGGGGAGGGGAGAGAAAGAGAAAAAACGAGGGGCCCGGCTGTTTCTTTATATGCCGACCCCAGATTTAGCTCACCGATTACCCGTATGTACATCCACGTGTATATAGTACCTACATATATATACATCTCTACAAACTCTAACGAGGGTTTCGATCGAACGGATTTTATTTATCTTTTTTTTTTTCAACAATAGTTATCGATTTTCTGTATATACGAATTCTTCTTTTTTCCGATGTAACGTTTTATAGGTAAACTGATTGGAAATACTATATCGATCGTTTTTTACAGTCATTTTTGGTGTACCGTCACATACTCAATTGTTGATCATGAACCAATTTCTGATCAGTGTATTATTTCAATAAAATAATAAGATTTACATAAATCTACACGTTACTACGCACAATTTGAAGGTTAAACAATCAATAATTGTTTAGTAGACTTAAATAGAAAGTGGTATATGTACCGAAAATTTACTGATCAGAAATTGGTACTTACCGCTTTTTTTTCTTAGGTTGTTGCTTACTTTAAAAATAGCACCTATTTTATTTTTCTGAGATGGCTAAAAGGAAGTTTAATACTTATACTTTCTGTATCCGTCTAAATATATACAATTATTAGCTTTTTTAACATAAAATTATTCTATGAACGTACAGATTTACCTTAATTGATCAACAATTGGGTATGTGACGGTATATGGATCGGTCAATTATCGTATTGTTGGTGATATTTATATATGTATAAGGAAATGCCTATACCTATATATTTTTCAGAGCGAGCGATACATTTTGGCAGAAAACACTATATATATTTTTGCGAATACTGTTGATATTCGTTCTCAATTTCAAAGATATAAACGTAGTCAAGCGTCATATTTTATGTATAAGACTGCTAGTTGTAGTTGTTAGTAGACTGTTGACGTATATGTATACGTGAGCTTAATATTTTTAAATCACCGTGACTACAACTATACTTCTTATTGCCAGTTAGTTATTAGAGATTTTTTTTGAGATTGTACTTTAATAGTTTGTAAACTTTGGTAGAGAACCCATCATGGAACCGTATCTCAAAGTTATAGGATACAATCCGTATTTCAAAGGTACCGCACTATCTTAATTATAATAACGGTTTCTATATTATAATATATACGTATCAGTAGTCGTCACTTTCAATGAGTTTAAACGTGTAAAATTTTATTCAAACGACAAGACGCTTTCTTAAATAATAATAAAATTCGCAACATTTAAAGTTATACATTAAAATTAATTATTTTACTTAGCCTGGATTCTCTTTATCATTGTGAATGATAAACAGTCGCGCATCCCATAAAATTTGAAAAGTTAATTGTATATCCAAATAAATCTATACTATGAATAATCGAAACTAAAGATCGAGGACGAAACCACATTAGACGAACAGCAATGAAAAGCTTATACTTTATTAATTTGAAATCAAGTTACGGTTCGGAAACACCGAAAAATTTAAATCATCTATTTATATATATGGACGAACGATATCAAATTATTTTATTTAAAAGTAAATAAACTATGTATTATTAATAAAATTACGTATAACGATATATACTGATAAAAGCAATGAGCGTTACGTATATTATCCTTTTTTCAAAATTCAGGAACGAACACAGACGCGAAAACAAGTTCCCCGTTACGTTGCGTAAGTTTTTAGACACATCATCAGCGCGCAGCTGCGGGATCCGCGATGCACGCATGTACATGTACATACACATATAATATACCGAAGATAACGATTGGCTTCGTTTGACAGATGTCACTTGTAGAGACCGCGCGCGCTAAAATAATGTTGACGCGTCCGTAATTTTTTGAGCTGGACGAACCTTTTTTTACACTCCTAAATATTACAGAAAAATAATTTAAACGGCAAACTCGACGATAATTCCGAGTGTGGGTCGCACCGTTTTTTCTCGAATTGGTCTATATATGCACTACTGATAATAAATTTTCAAAAATCATGCATATTATATGTATGGGTATGATTACTGTATTATCACTTTTCGTTAAGGGTTAGTATTTAACTTGCACTTTAATTAATTTGCTTTTTTTTATTTGGATACTGCGACCAATAGTACCGGAATTATTATATTGTTTAAAGAATTACCTGTTTTCAAACATTTTTTTTTGAAAATTATGATCGATACTGTAATTAATATTTTGTTACGGTGTGCGTAAAATCGCGATGTTCGTTTTTTAATGTATTATAGTAGTAAAGGAAAATAAATTATTTACCATTTTAGATCAGTAGAAAACTTTACGATATGATTTCTACTATAAAAATGTGAAAAAACCCGGAATATTAGACTCTAACGCCCTTTTTTTACTTATAACTAAAATAATTATAGAGATAATAGCTCTCCTACTCATATCCAGAAGTAAGCTGAAATCGAGTATTCTGAATTTTAAATAAAAAGTTTAAAATAAAAAGTTAATTTTACTTAAAAAATTAATAATCTTCTTAATTCCAAATTGTCATCAAAATATCGTTAACTTCTTATTTCTTATATCTTTCGTTATTTGCATACATATATCGTAAAAACGACCGTTAGATTCTAAAACTCTAGGTTTCTTCATATTTTTATAGATATCATACCCTAAAGTTTGGTAAAGCTCCGTTCCGAGGAATTTCGTCAGATTCTCAATGTTTGTAAGAGAAAATGATACATTTTCACCAAAAGTAAAATACATTAATTTAAGATTTCAACGAAAAATTAATACGTTATTTCAAATGCCCAAATTAAATATATAAAACTTTTAAAACATTAGATTGCGCCGTCGTTTGATAATTACAGTTGTAGAAATTATCTGTCCGATATTATTACTATATCTATATAGTAGTACAGCTCTAATTAAAAGTATATATTAAGTTACAATTTCAGCGCGTTAGGTGAATCTATTTTTATTGTTTTCAAAGACATAAGTGTTAGCAAATCTCTTCGTCATGAATTATTCAACTATATGATAATTTAAAATATCGTTAACTTTTGAATTAGCCCTTGCTAGAAATTTTGCTATAACAAACTGGCGATTGTATCAAATTTTCATTAGAATGTTTTGATTAGATATATTTACCAATGTCGGTCGGAATTCTGGTCAAATTTGTAAATATAAACAAATATAATTATAAATTAACATCTTATTATATATGATATTTTGATTATGATGATTTGATTATGATTTTTTTAAATCAATAAACAATTTTTTTGGTTAATACTGAATAAATAGATAATATCATATCTATAAGTTATGTATGCTAGGTTATTTGAAGCTACAGAGCAAAAGAGAGAGAGAGAGAAAAAGTTAAACTCTATTTTGGAAGTTAACGTATAAAAGTTTGTGAAACGCATGTGAATAATATTTAAAGCGTTGTAGTAAATATAAAAAAAGCGTTTCTACAAAAATAATCAGAAATTATCTAAAAGAGTATAAAAATTTCAATAATAATAAACATAATTTTATTGTTAATGTATATTTCATACATGTACTATAATTTATACCAATTATTACATAAATAAATGTTAATTTGATTTACAATAAGATTTTAATAGATTATAAATAAACGTTTATATGCACAATCCATTTCGAAAGTGAGAGTGAATGTAATGACTTTTAAATCTAAAAATTTTAACCTCCAAACTTTGTTCACTCGTCGGTAATTAATTTAGAAAAATAGTCTTCTATAGGTATTTATTTAAAATTCCACTCTTTTATTTTGAAATTGAATCTTGAAACCATAAAAAATTTATTTTAAAAATATTTAATACGACAGATTCCAAACCACCAGAACTTTACCATGAAAATATACCAGTATAACCATGGCCGAATTAACCAAATAATGGCCAGTCGTTTTTAATTTCAGCAGAATTTGATCAAAAGGTAGTGGCAATTTCTAGCAGGTTTGTCACTTTACTAGTACCTAAAAATCACGTTTACACCCTCTATAACAATAACTATTGTTCGATACGTGTGTGAAAGATGATTTTCAACTCGTGCGAGTACTTATTTAACTTTTACTCATTCAAAAATCAACACTTTCATACTATAGGTATATATTTAGTTGATCGTATACGCAAGTAAAGAAGAGTAATATTCCTGTAATACTCCTATTATACTTATAATTAGCAGTACTTTTTTTTTTAATAATTGTGGTTACACTTACGAACATTGCATTTTTCAGTTGTTAGATAGATAAGAATTCTGAATTCATCTTTTCATTCTCTATTTTAATATCCCACTTTTTACGTTCGGAAGTCTGCACTAATCAGCGAGGGAGGCATGCGATGATTTGTGAAACCAGATTCATCTTATAATTATAGGCCTGCATGTCATCATATATAAGAGTCTGCTTTTAGATATATTCTCTTTTAATTTTTATTGAAACTCTAAATTAAATCCAATTCGACGAGATCTATATATATGTTATTTGGGAGATTGAAAAATAGCGAATTGATATTGTACCTTCTCGATTTTTTATGTGAAATTCCTTGTATTAACAAACAATCAAATATCGTATACACATTTCTTGCGACACGATGAAATTCATATCGACATTTAAAAAATATATTATATTTGAAAGGGCCATATTTTATGGGAAATTCCAGCGATGGTATAGTGGACAAAGAGGTAAATGACCTTTCAAATATATCGTATCCAAATTATTGTGTAAATTTGTGCATACAACATCTGGATTATTAGGTATCCTAAAATATTTTAGGTTATTATACTTGTTACATACATATTATCCGCAAAAGCAGGTATGTACGAGCGTAGAGTCGTATATTGTCCAATAGTAATTAGTAAATGTGTTTTCTTTTTATAAATGTTGTTACACGCATTGTATAAAAAATGTATACATGTACAAATTTTAACTCCGTTCGAAACAAACGGAAAAAAAAATTTCATGGTACCATATAGGCACGATAAAAAACACACATCACACAAGGTGTAAGTATACTTTTGTAGGTTTACGAATGCACGAACCGCACTGCCTCACGCACTTTCTCGGCGTAAGCATATATATATATCTCGAGGGATGTGTGCGTCAGTGCGTATGTGTATGTGTGAGCGCGCGCGGCAGACGAAAACCACGTGGACAATTCTTCTCCGACGGGCGCGAGAATTCCGATCACGTCCACGACCGCCCGCGTACGTACGTATATAGGTACGTATCTATGTGTGTATATAGGTATATACATCTATCTCTTAAACATTCACACGTGCGCGCGAGAGAAGCTGTGGTGGTGGTGCTGCTGATGCATTTCGAGCGAGCGTGTGGAGGGGGTGGTATATAGCCGGTAGCTGGTACCGTAGGCCCCCACCGCCACCCCACCCCACCGGCATCCCGTTTACATCGTCTCGACCGCGCGCGCGGGTATAACAAACGCGGCTCCACGTCACGTGTTTACAGAGAAACGACGATGTGCTGCAGACGAAGGCCAACCTGTAACCGTGACCTTGCGCTATCTTCTATCTCGCTCCCTCTGATGCCTCTTTCTGCATACACGCCATACACACACACACACACACACGTATACGTACATTCGTTTCTATCGCCGGCTCTTTTTTTCCCTCCCTACCTCCCTCCCTCCCTCACACTCTCACTCTCTCTCTCTCTCTCTCTCGCCCTCCCACCCTTCTCGTGGAGTTTCGTCTCCTAGAGAGTAATGGCCTCTGCGTACCTCCCCTTTTACCGCACACTTCCGGGGAATCCCTTGATGTCTCTTTCGTTCGAATTCCTTCTCCCGCGTGTCTGTTGTGCAGTGTGCGTGTGTGCGTGTGTAGTGTGACGTAACACTCGTTGTATGAGATACCTTATATATATATATATATATATATATGTATACACACATATATATATATGTACAGAATAGCAGACTTTTCTTTCGCGTCGTGCGTGTAACATATTATGTATAACGAATAGAACGCTCTGCAGTTATGCACGTTTACCAATTAAGCGGTATATACATACCCAGTGGATTTTTTTATTTTGTATATATACTATATATATTAGATCTCTACGTCTCAAAATATTGCAGTTCGAGAGTAGGCCGACACTACTCCTAGGAAGTCATACACAACCAACAAACAACCGCGGTCATTACCGCACTCGATGCAGTATATGCATACTGCAGACATTAGTGTACAAAGGGCTATAGTTATAAAAAGTAGTTGCTTAGACCGTCAGTCATTCTCAGTCCGTCGTTCTATTGCCAGGCAATGTCATAAAACCTTTCTTTCTCTACATATTCACTATGAAAAACATTAACTTATGGCGAGCGATTTTTGTACACGTACTTCATTCAAGTGGTATGGCCTTTTAGAAGCAGGTTTTTCAAGGAGATAATTTTTTATTTTATATTTTATATTTTATATTTATTGTTTAACAGATTTTTTCGGGTCAGCTACATTATCTACGGGAGTGACTATATAAGTCTGGGCAAGGCACATTTTTTACTAATTTTTTTCATTTTTTAATTTTCTCCAATTACTAATTTTTTAGGTGCTGGGGTGTTTTCATATTTAGGAATAGCTGTTTAATTTTGGCTAGAAGACTGAAGTAATTGGAATTGTACCTGAAATTTACACGGCCTATGACAAAAGAATTGATTATTAGTTAAAGTATTCTTTATAAAACCGTCCGCGGACATACGAGAGTTCATCAAAAATTGTCTAACTAGGAGAGGCCACGGCCTTCGTATCACGGATCTTGACCAAACTCTGGGATATGTTTTGTAATATAAAAATATGAAGAAATCCAGATTTGTAGACCCTAACGCGCAAATTTACCAAAGTTATGGGCAACTAAAGCAAATTTTGTAGAAAAGTAACTTCCACTTTAATCGCTCATAACTCTGAAGCAAATAGAGATAGACACTCAAACTGAAATTCAGAAGAAAGCTGAGATCAAGTAGATATAATTTGAAAAAAAGAAGCTCAGATCGGTTAATTTGGCTCAAAGTTATGAAGAAAATACGAAATAGTAGAAATTTTGGACAAAAAATCAATAAATATTTATTAGTAAATTTTGGTTAAAACTTCTACTATTTTTTAATTTCTTCATAACTTTGAGCCAAATTAACCGATCTGAGCTTCTTTTTTTCAAATTATATCTACTTGATCTCAGCTTCCTTCTGAATTTCAGTTTGAGTGTCTATCTCTATTTGCTTCAGAGTTATGAGCGATTAAAGTGGAAGTTACTTTTCTACAAAATTTGCTTTAGTTGCCCATAACTTTGGTAAATTTGCGCCTTAGCGTCTAAAAATCTGGATTTCTTCATATTTTTATATTACAAAACATATCGCAGAGTTTGGTCAAGATCCGTGATCCGAAGGCCGTGGCCTCCCCTAGTAAGTAATATACAGGTGTTTTATAAGGATAATTCTTATTTAGCATTTTCGATATTGCAAATAGACAAGTAGATGCGAATACTAAAAAAATGGATTATTATCCTTATAGGGTTTATCCGACAAATCTCCGAGATATATATATATTTATTTTTTTATTTTTTTTATTTTAATGAATAATTTGTTTAAGGGTAAACACCCAATACAAATATCGAGATAAACTCGATTTGGCTTTACAATGATTGCTGCGCTTGTAAACTAAGATACATATGTGTAATAAGATATAAATAAACTGTCTACTCATAACAATCATTTATTATAAACGATCTTCGTTTAAGCATATTAACAGTGAAATAAAAGAAATTTTTCATATTTTGGGTGTCCGAGAACGTTAGGCTACTGTACAGATCTGCATCATTCAGAAATTTTGATCTCAAACTGGTATAGGTCGGGCATTCAGTGAGAATGTGCTGTAAGGTTTCTAAAGAATCCAAGTTGCAGAGCGAGCAAGGTTCGTTTGAATTAATCTGGTATAGAATTTTATTATATGAAATTGATAGATGAATACAGCCTGTCAGTCTGCATTGGGCAATAACTCGAACGTATGGCAGGGGCAAATCAAGCGTGAGATAAGGTTCAATGTGTAAGTTGTTTAGGTTCTTTATGTACTTGTAGATTGGGCAGTACGAAGATGAAAGAGCTCTCTGGACATCTGCTTGAAAACTAAGCTTGCATAATAAACCCTCCATAACTGGTGTTGCAAGTTTAATCATTTCGGTGTTTTCATCTATTAAAAGGTAAGTATGATCCATCCTTTCTAGCAGAGAGCGGAGGTAGGAGAACCAATTTGAGTTAAGCAGATAGGGGTTTGCATCCAACTCTTTCAGTTTTCCGTACATTCGTTTAGGATATCTGGTTGGCTCAAGACTTAGAATTTGAGTCCAGCGATTGATTATTCTTTTCATAATTTCTACTTCAAGATTTACGGTACCTGTTTCAAGACGTAGTACATAACCTGGGGTAGAACGTGGGACTTGTAAAAAGCGCTTTAGAAAGATTGACTGGATTTGGTTAATTTCGCTTGTGCAATTTAGAGCCCATACATCCGATCCGTATAGAACTGTTGATGATACTACCGATGTGAATAGTTTTTTGGCTGCTGCTAAACTTGTATTTTTTCCTAATGAGAGTATAGGCCAAATTGCCCCCAAAGCAATTTTTCCTTTAGATAAGGCATTTTGCATTTGTGCGATCGATGAGCCGGTGGAGGAAAAGACAACGCCTAGGTAAGTGTAGCTCTTGACTATTTTCAGGGGCTTGTTGTTATATTTAAAGGTTCTAGTAGCTTTAGGTCTTCCATTTTTCTTAAAGATTACAATTTCTGTTTTATCGACATTTACTTCAAGTTTTTTTAATTCACAGTATTTGGCCAGTGTATCTAGTTTATGTTGGAGATCAACAGCGTCTTTAGCAGTTAAGGTCAAGTCATCCGCAAATAAAAGAATATCAATGTTCTTGTCTATGTTGTAATGACCATCATGTTTGAAGAATTCTACGATGTCAGACAAGAATATGATAAAAAGTAGAGGACTCAGGGTGTCTCCTTGCAGTACCCCTTGAGTGATGTCAATTTTACTAGATTTTCTGAGGTTGTTTATTTTAACTTTCATATTCGCTTTTTGGTATAAGTTTTGAAGTACTAATATAATTTTACTGCTCAGTCCTGATGAGTATAGAGATTTCCAAAGAGTCGAGTGGTCAACGGAGTCAAAAGCTCTTCTAAAATCTATAAAGGCCACGAATAGTCTTCCTTTATGTTTGGATAGCTCTATCGCGATTTTAGATTGTAGTGTGAAAATGTTATCTTGACATGACCTTTCCCTACGAAAACCGGACTGGCATTCAGGAATGATGTTATTATCCTCACTCCATGTTGAAATACGAGTACTAAGCAAGGAAGTAAAGATTTTTGCAATGCTGTTAATTAGAGCTATCCCTCTATAATTGGATGGGTTAAGAGGATCCCCTTTCTTATGTATAAGAGAGATCTCACACTCACACCAACTGTCCGGTACCATACCACTATCAAATATTTTGTTGAATAGAGAGGTAAGGATATTTAGCCAATCTGAAGGAATACTTTTGAAAAATGAATTAGAAATACCATCTGGCCCTGGTGCTTTATTATTTTTGAGATGAGAGAGTACTTGCCAGATATCCTGATTATTAAAATCCTGATCTAGATATGGATGTCTAGCATCGAAAAATGAATTAAGATTATCACACCTAGGTGGATAAAGTTCGTTATAAAATGATTCTAAGATGCTGCAAGGAATTGGACATTGTGCGTGTTTTTTGAATTTTAATTTATTAACGACGATCCAAAAAGTTTTAGGATTGTTAATATTTGCAAGTTTAGTTCGTTGTATTTGAATAAATTCTTTTTTTTTCCTCTTATAGAGATTTTTGTATTTATTCTTGGCTATTTTGAATTTTTCCATGAAGTTAGCATTCGTCGAGTTATACCATTTTCGATGTAGTTTCCTTTGCTCTCTGTGAGCAGCTCGACAGTCTTTATCGAACCATGGTTTATCTTTGTTGATGATAGAAGAGGTTTGTGAAGTTAGTAGGTGTTTCATTTCTAAAGTATTGGCCGCGTTATTAATTAGTTGTACTATTAAATTATTGGTGGATTCTACATCTGATTGATCAATACTAGCCTTTAGAGAGTCGCAGTTACTTCTTAAATATTCCTTATATTCAGTCACTTTGTTCGGATCCCAAATTAATTTGGCGTATGACTGTGTAGCATACGTGTCTCTATGAGTATGTGTTTGGACAGGCATCTTGGTAATGACACAGATGGGAAAATGGTCAGAGTAACCTGAATTCAGAATTGAAAAATCTGCGAGGGTTATTAATCCCTCATAGTTCGTCCACACGTAGTCGATAGAGCTATTTCCATTGTATCCCATGTAAGTTTAAGCTACCTAATTGATCGGAATTACTTCTTCCATTTAAAACAAATAATCCAAGATTTTCAAATTCCTTAGTCAGGGCGTAACCTTGCTTATTAATGCATAGATCCATATTTGCACGAAGTGAGTTAAAAGCAGATCCCTCAGCGATGTAATCTGGTATTTGGTTAAGATTTCCTATTCTTGAATTGAAGTCGCCACCTATAATTAGAATTCCATCATTTTGGTCGCATGCTTCTCTAATAGATGACACTAGACAATTAAGGTCTTCGTTAAAAGTGAGAATGTTGAGGTAGGTGTTGAAGATTATAAACTTGATTCCCCTTACGTAGCATTGCACAGCTACGAAACATTTGTTGGAGTACAACAAGGTGGGTGAGTCTATAATTTTTGTATCGATTAAAATGCCTAAGCCACCGCTCGCTCTGCCCTTGGCCTTATTTTTGATTGCAGGAACATCAAAAATCTTAAAGTCGTGAAATGCAACTGGTAATGTCCTAACGTTCTCGCTCAGCCACGATTCTGTAAAACAAAAAATAGCACAGTCATTAAAATTATTCCTAATTTCTTCCGATGGAAGAGAATAAAGATTTCTAAAACTATTGACGTTCCAAAAAACAAAATTAATAAAATTGCGTTTGTTATTTAATTGACGCATAGTTAAATTTGAATTTAAATGTTCCTTATTGTTTTCAGTAATAAAAGTAAAATTAGTATTGATATTAAAATAATTAGTCCTATGTAGAACGTTGTGAGCAGCAGGACCGCCTGAGTCGTTGGTATTATTCTGCGTTCCGAAAGGAAAAGTTGGTATCTTGTGAGGTTAGGGCGTCACTTAATCCTGGAGGAAGTGTACCGTCCTCTTGCACGCTAAATCCTCCTTTCCAAGGCCTTACAACTCCGTCAATGATTATTTTCTGATATCCCACTTTAACTGATTTTCCTTTCTTCCTTTCGGTCTCTGCCAGTGTTATTAATTCTCTCTGTATAGCGCGTTCATTTAAAGTACGATCGCTGGATATAAATATGTCGGATCCGGCAAGGACTCTTTTACTCTTCATTATCTGTAGTTTGTCTTCAAAATATTTGAGTTTGACAATAGTGAGCTGTTGGCTATTAGCGAGTTTTATAGTCGAGACTTCTGAAATTTTTACAGTTAAATTTAGCTTATCTTTGAGCAGCAATGAAACTTCGTTTTTACAATTTTTCCCTTCGAAGTGAGCGCCCCTTATTATTATATTATTTTTTCTTTCATTTCTCGCTCTTGATTCTTCCTTATGTTCCATAACGTCAAGTCTTTTTAATAATATATCTTTCTCAATTTTCCATTCATTTTCTCGCTTATTAAATTCTTCATTTACGATGTCTTTAGTTATCGATCTAAAATCAATGATTTGCTTTTTTACTTCGGCTAAATCTGTGGAAAGTGTATTCACTTTATCTAAGATTTTATGCAGCACTTGTGTATTATCTGCTTCATTTTGCTTGAACATATCCTTTATAGATCGCGTATTGTGTGCATGCAACGTTTCGTTTGTGTTATTGTTACGCGTTGATTGACTGTGGCCGGCAGGTTTCTTAGCAGTCGACATGACGCGAGTGTGAGTTGTAGAGTGACTACGTGGTACAAGCGAGTTGAGTGGAGGGGGCGACCGTTATATACTTAAATTCACTTCACCTAACCTCCAAGTTAGACGAGTTGTTGTTTGCAAAATTTATGCAATTACGCTATTTCTATACTTCAATTTATTTGCACATATGTACTACCATGTATTTTACAACTTGATGACACCATTAAGATCCTTTAGGGTAGATTCATCCTCGTGAAATGCAAAAACACAAAGCCGGCACCAAGCCTCGACGTGCACACCGACTCGCGCCCCCTCTCCTTCAGATATATATATATATAAGAATCATTTTCCTTTTCTTGATTGAAATGGTTACAGCTATAAATCTATTTTCTGTAAGTATCATATACATATTGTATGATATTTTTACCCTTTTCTTTTAAATGGTAGAAAAGCGTAGTTATACAATCGTAGTCTAATGATTTAAGACTATTCTAACAATATCCTATCGAAAATAAGTTTTGAAACACTAGCCAATGCTTCTTCTTTCACTTTAACAAATCAGTCCATTAGAATAATAATATTTATATATAATCAAATTGAATAACTTTGCAAAGTTTGTCACGTTAAATCGAGTTTTTACGTTAAAAAAAATTCGGAGCAGAAACATTTATAATGCTGTAAAGTACATCATATTTAAAGTCATCGCAGTTCCCATTCTTCTTCATATACATAAGAAATAATACCAAGTTGAATAAAACTAATGTTTTAAGTTGAATTTCTGTATTAAAGCTCGTCCTACTTTGTAACACCTAGAATGATATATCTTGAACGTTAACGAGGCTATTAAAATTTACAAACTGTGAAATATTTTATGAATTATTAACCTAATTAAAATTTTTTTAATCGATATTTAAATTTTATTTACTGTTAAGTTGCTTATCAAAGTTTTAGTTAATTAAAAATGCATCTATAAATGGTTTAGTTGGAATTTTTGTAGATTATGTACATGAAAATATATTTTTTCATCTATTTAGCTTTTTCAAAGATGGATACAAAATTTCCAAAGGTTTATTTAGCTACACGTTAATTATTTTACAGAGGATTTACATAAGATTTGTATAAATTGTAGTTGAGCTATAATACAATGTTTGAGAAATGACACAATGAACTGACAAGCTATGGAGCAGGGATTGGGTATGAAGGATTCTACATTGAAGGGAGGAAAGTAATGCCTTCGAATTAATTTATTTAACAAAATGTTTCTCTGAGAATTGTATATTGGACAGTTCCATACGACATATGGTTTATGTCCTCAAAATCTGCATTGCATTTACATTCCGGAGACACAATTATATTTTTTCTAGCGAGTGAAGCGACTAAATTATAATGGTTGCTACGGATTCGATTTAATGAAATAATATATAGTTGCGATCGAGTCTTTTGCGGGCAAACCATAACCAGGTGGGGCGTTTACTTGAATAGAATAAATGAAAATAGAGGTTTTACCAGTGAGTGAGCTGCGTGTTTTGATTATTGCAGACATTTTAAATTGCTCATATAGGTCAGTAAAACAAGCGGAATTTATGTCGAAGGATTCTTTTAAGGTAGCATCTTTAGATAAAGCGTCAGCTATAGGTCATTGCCCCAAACCCCCCTATGAGAAGGTATCCAGAGCAGCGAGATAGAAGTGTTAAACTTGTTTTCATGGTTCAATTCATTGTATTTGCGCTTGATATCAAAAACATGAGAGTTAGTTTTGATGTTCGCATTGATAGATTGAAGAGCTAGTAGCGCACTGGGTGAGCCCGTGTAAATAAATACATTTTTATCTTTATTAAGGAGCGCAATGTCGAAAGCGTCATTCAAGGCAACACGCTCGGCTGCGATTGCGGAGGAATGATCACTGAGACGTCGTTGAATATAAATATTTTTTTCTTATGAAATACATGCTGAACCTACACCATTCTGAGTTCGACTACCATCCGTGTATATGTGAGCACCTTCTACAGTAAGTTTTTTTTCGGATTTCTTTACAGTTTTTTTTGGTCAAAATCTGGTTTCCGAGATCCATGTCGAAAGGAAGCGAAGTTATAAGAGTTTTAAATTCATGATTGTACATATTGCAGTTATTGCTATTTTCCAACTTGTCTATGAGATTGTCTAAACTAATAATGCATATAAATAGTAGTCTGTGAGATCATAATCATTTTGTTCAATTCAGAAGAATAGGTAGACAAGGTTTTTGTAATTTGACAGCAACAGAATTATTTTGCATGCTCGTCAAGATATGGCAGTTTTGACTCAGCTATAAGAATGTTTTTGGGTGTCGAAATTCGGTAGTCTAGAGCCGAGCGAATCGTGGAATACTGAATTTTTTCAAATTTTTCAATTATTTTGCTGTTTTTGGGAAAGTATATAAAACAATTGTAATCGAGAATGGAGCGCACAAAACTTTTGTAAAGGGTTATTAGTGTTGAAGGATGAAAGCCCCACTTTGTTCCACAAAGAAATTTATTAATATTTATGGCTTTAGAACATTTCTTTACTAGTGACTCGATATGAAACTTGAAGTACATTTTGTAATGATATATTATTCCCAAAAAACGAACGGACTCACTTGATTTAATCGGGGCAGCATCAACATTCACTTCAATGTTTCCGGGTGGAATATTTTTGTTATTGAACTGAATGATAGTTGATTTGCTGGGAGTTAAACTGAGTCCTATA
Organism: Theocolax elegans; assembly: GCA_026168455.1. Lineage (NCBI taxonomy): Eukaryota > Metazoa > Arthropoda > Insecta > Hymenoptera > Cerocephalidae > Theocolax > Theocolax elegans. The sequence continues at coordinate 37,328,902 of CM047431.1, read as the reverse complement.
CTAGAGATTGGAGCTTAAGGTTTTAATTGCTTTTTGTAGAGTGTTCTTATACCATGTTTTTCAGAATTGAATTCGACATATCCAGCTATATCATCAGTAAAAAGAGATTTAGATATATTTCTTGAAAGGTCATTAAAAATGGACATTGAGTAGATTGAATATAATAAAGGACTAATAAGGATCTCCCCTTGAGGAACTCCTTTGTGAACCATCCTCGGCAAGTTTGGGTTGATATCAGAAAAAACAAATCTTCCGTGTGTCAGAAATTTTACAAAAAGAATAATGTTTATAGAACAGCCAATATCCGCTAATTTGCAAATTAAAATATCTATATTAATGTTATCGAAGGTACCTTGGACGTTCAAAAAGGCAGCTAAAACTTGCTTGTTTTCTATAGGAACGCTTCTTCGATTTTTAACAAGAGATTTATAAGTATAAGTATAAGGGAAATTCCAAAAATAAAGCATGTACATAGTTCGGGAGGACCGATAATTATATTGTAAATTATCACCGAAGGTTAAATTTATTTTGTTTTAAGAGATTTATAAAAATATCTGAACATGATCTACCTTTGCGAAACCCTTGTTGGCTCGGAGGAAATATATCATTGCATTCGGCCCACCATTCAATTCAATTTTTAAGGAGAGTTTCAAACAGTTTGCTTGTACAGGATGTTAACGCAATTGGGCGAAAGCTATCACTGTTTGCTTTAAGGATGAAATGAACGAATGAGTATTTCCAGCAGTCGGGGTAAGTGTTTAATGCGAACATATTATTAAATATATCTAATAGGAGTAACCTAAATTTGATTGCTAGATTTTGAAGACAATTTAAATCAATGCCAACTAGTCAGGGAGCAGATTTTGGATTTTTGAACACTCTTAAAGAGGGATGAGAGGAATTTATTGTTTTTTACATACAGGTGTATATGCAGGGTTTGATTTGACCCAAGAAGAGGGCTAATTTTGTCGAGAACAGATTCCGCTTTCTTAAATAATTGTAAGTTTTCGCTAAAATGTTGAGGCGAGGATTGCGTCCATCTATTTTTAAGGATTTTACAAGTTCTTCAGACATAAGAGGGCTTTCTTGTAATTAATTAAGTCTTGTAAGTTACAAGTGAATTGCCAGGTTTTAAAAGCGCCGCGTCTAAGTCTAATTACTTTAGCGCACTCCTCGTCCCACCAAGGTGTTGGATTGCGATTTTTAAAAACTGAAGGATCTATATTTTTTCGAGGAGTGGGATTTATCATTGCCTTTTTAACAATATCAATAAAATAATCATAACTTTCAACTGGTGTTAAAACAACATATTCGGCTGAAAGAAACTTGTCATAGTTTTCTTCAAGAAAACTAGCAAATTTGAGCCAATCCGTGCGAGACGAAGTCAATTTAAGGTAGCTCAAGCGCGAATCCACACACTGCAGATTGAAATAGAACTTTGACACATTATTCATAATATCATGACAAATACTGTCGCGAAATTTGAGGGTGACTTGCCGATAAAAATAATAAATAAAGCTTGTTCAAAGTTTCAGTTTTTAGCATTACTCTTATGGGAGTTTCGTGATTTTTCACAGGAATTAAGCTATTTTCTTTTGACAAACACTGGATGAATGGGTCAAAAACTAGTTACAAAATGTTAAAAACCTAAGCTATTAAAATATATTTTAATAATAACAGTTAGAGAGGAGGTTAAAGAAACCGTTTTCTCACTTGGCAACGTTGCAATGCAATCTTAACCCGCGAAACGTTTAAATGTACAATTCTATAGAATTTTGTTTGGATTATAATTGTATATGCTATCAAATCTTTATATGAAACATATTTTAATTTATAAAAGAAGTTAAAAATGATTCTTTTAGTTAGAAACTTTACGCATTTTCAGTACAATAGTAAACATTAGTAAACGTAAATTTGAATAAAGGTATATTTTTCATGTCTCTTTATATCACTCATATTTAAAATGAAAACACATCAAAATTATAACCTAAACCCTTCATGCAACTTACACACATATTCACGCGAGCGGTGAAAATGTCGGTAAGTGCAATGTTGCCAAATTGTAGAGGAAGTAAAGACAAACGTAGTCATATTACTAACTTTATATATATATTTATTTCCAATATATTGATAATTAGTTGTTGATAATGTATTGAAAATTCATATCTTTTAGTTTATATTAACTAAAAATGCGTATTATGTCAAAAAATATGAAAAATTGGCTTAACACTACATTGATTAGGGAGTTGCACATGAGTTACCTTAAAGCTCTTTTTAATATAAGTGTTTTTTTTCTACAAAAACGCATACATTAAGAGGAAAATAGTCCGAACTCCAGGTTTCGTCTCGATCTGTTACATTAATTTTTCCGGCGACGTTTAAAGAAGAAAAAACTAGGTGAATATTAGATTTAACATTATTGAAAGTGTTTAACCCTTAAACTGCCAAAACGCCACTTCCGGTACACTGCTATTCGAGGGCCAATAACGAAGACTATTCGACACTAAAAAAAATTGAGACATACATATTTTTATTGCTTAAGATTTCCTCTTTCCGATGGTGCCAATGAAATTTCCTGAAAAGTTTATTTATTATTCCAAAATGCAGTTTAAACAAAAAAAAAGTGATTATTCGTGTTTAATTTTTTTTGTGATCCGTTTTTCAAAGCTTTTCGAATCTGCAATCAACATGGAACCTTAATAACCGGTGGAATAAATATCTGAACTTTGAGAATCCATGGTTCAAAGATCGATTTTTCGTATTAGTATTTTCAAAATGACGTCTTAATGGCAAAATTTTTGTGAAAACCTTCGTGAATTATTTTACAATAAATGATGCTGTTTTCGAAAAAATGTTCAAGAGTAAAAAGTTCTTGTAATCAGCCAAGGAATATGCCTGAATTTTTCCGAAGCATTTTGAGCACTTTTTTGAATTTTGCATATAAATTTTGCAAAATTCAAAATTTTATTCAAATCGCTTCGGAAAAAATCAGACGTATTTCTTGACCAATTATAAGAACTTTTTATTCTTGAAAATTTTTCCGAAATGTGAATCATATGAGGGTAAAAAACCTTGGAAACAAACATGGAAATTTTTTATTGAAAAACGATTCACATTTCGGAAAAATTTTCAAGAATAAAAAGTTCTTATAATTGGTCAAGAAATACGTCTGATTTTTTCCGAAGCGATTTGAATAAAATTTTGAATTTTGCAAAATTTATATGCAAAATTCAAAAAAGTGCTCAAAATGCTTCGGAAAAATTCAGGCATATTCCTTGGCTGATTACAAGAACTTTTTACTCTTGAACATTTTTTCGAAAACAGCATCATTTATTGTAAAATAATTCACGAAGGTTTTCACAAAAATTTTGCCATTAAGACGCCATTTTGAAAATACTAATACGAAAAATCGATCTTTGAACCATGGATTCTCAAAGTTCTGACATTTATTCCACCGGTTATTAAGGTTCCATGTTGATTGCAGATTCGAAAAGCTTTAAAAAATGGATCACAAAAAAAAAATTAAACACGAAAAATTACGTTTTTTTTTGTTTAAACTGCATTTTGGAATAATAAATAAACTTTTCAAGGAATTTCATTGGCACCATCGGAAAGAGGAGATCTTAAGCAATAAAAATATGTATGTCTCAATTTTTTTTTAATGTCGAATAGTCTTCGTTATTGGCCCTCGAATAGTGTAATTATAGTTCTGTTTAATTTCAAAATAAAAAATTGCCGTCAATTAATTGGCACGTAGCTTCCTCAAATGAAAATGTCGATCCTATATATGTAATATATTACTCAAATACAGTATTATTTAATTATTTAAAACAAAATGTCATAACATTTCTAAATATATTAATCTTTTCTGATTGAAACTTATATATAGCTACCTAAAAACCGACACGGTGGCGAAGTGGCGGAGACGCACTTCGGTCGGTCACGAAACCCGATCGGAAACATTCATGGGGCGATCTTCGGGGCCGCTTCCGGATCCCTAAGAAGCGGTTCTGGTCCGGTAATGGTATCGGACAAGGCCCTAAATACGGCGCGTAACGGCGCGCACACGCGGTCCTTGAAATATATGTTGTGACATCAGGGACTCGTAATGCCCTGGTCAGGCAAGCCTTAAAATTTCTAGAATTTTATGTTGATTAAACGTTACTTTTTAAATATATCGTATAAAATTATATTATTTGTCTAAACGACTATATATTTAAATATTATAAGAATTACAACGATATTTTGTTAATATGATTTATTTTTCTTTAACGTAAATATTTATACATAATATTTTTGATTCATCACATTTATATTTGCGCATTTAAATGTCGTATTACTATAAATATAGTAATATAAGTTATAAATATAAATTATACTAATTATTTGAGACTAAGGCATAATACAGAAATTATAGCATTATAGAAAAGTAATTATTATTTTATATTATAAATGTAACAATCATAGAAAATAAGTATTATCAAAAAGACTTAAAAAATTGAGTACTTCAAACATTATTAATAATTTAATAAACAAAATTTGATATTCTTTATTATATCAATCATAACAGTATGATACTGTACATAAATAATAATCTAATAAACAAAACTTAAAATTTTTATTCTAGTGATGACAGCAGTATGTTGTACATTATCATTACCCAATAACCTACCCTAGTGGAAATCTGAAACATTATATAGCCATTTATAGTCTATTATTATTCGGGACATGGTATTAAATAGCAAATTTAAATGGCCCGTTCTTTTACCCCGGTGAAACGCTTTTGGTTACATTTTTTTCCCAAGTATTAGACCCAATAGTATAGGTATTTTTTATGTCAGATGTTGCCACCAAAGTTATTCGCGACGAAATGAATTAATACGGGTATATTAAAAATGTCTTAGAAATATCTAAGAAATATGTAAATAATTTAAATGCAATATGAAATAGATAAATATATGGTTAGAAACAGGTAGTTAGTATCAAGAAAGTGTCAATGTTTAATTGCAATTTTTTAGGGATTCTTTTCAGGGTACTAGTGATATATAGGTTAGGTTTAGTCAAGTTAATTAAATGAACTCTCTAAAACATTGAAATTATTAAAATACAATGAGAGTCCACTTAATTAACTCAAGTATGTATAAAAATTAACACTTATATAATTTCATTGTTGTCATTTATTAAAAACATAAATAAAGCTTTGATATATATTATATACACTGATCACTCTGCATTTATTTTAATGCAAACATTTAAACTTTAAAAATAAAAAACTTTTAAACACTATCTGTAAGTTCAAGTGTATCTTTAGTTTGGTCCTGGAGCAGTTCACTAGATTCATCTTCAGTTGCAGATAAACTTTCTCCTGCAAGAAAATTATCAAAACTTGACTTCGTACAATTCTCAACACTGAATTCTTCACACTGATTAACATCAACGAAAATGGATAACTGACATTGACTATTTGATTCCAATTCTTCTTGATTTAAAACTGCTTCAAAATTTGGTGAATTACTCAATTTAGCTTGTTTTGGAGGCTGTAAAACTTCACATGCCACAACTTTGATTTTGGGCCCATCGGTTGTTGATCTGTTAATATATTTTTCATTTTCATATTTTCTTTTTAAGCAAACAGATGCATTGTAACAATTTTCTTCAATTTCTTGATTTAATTGACAGACATTGTTAATTTTATTAAGTGTCTTTTTTGATGTGTACCAGCCAACTGCATTACTTAGTACCATACTCAGTGCTGATATCAAGTCCCTTTCTGTGGTTGGAAGCTGACTGATAGTCCTTCGCTCAGTGATAATTACTGAAACATAATTATATTTAATACACAGTACTTACCATCGATAGGAGTAATTTGTTTAATTTGATTTATTTTGTTAATAACATCATTTAAAACTGAGTTAAATTTCCTTCCAGTAATTAAATTTTTTGATTTGCTTAATCGAACAGCATCAGGTTCTTCTATTGAATCTCAAAACATAAGAATATGTAATATTAATATAAATTTAAATTATATAATAATTGTTTTCACATTTTATTTCACAATACTTACCATCGATAGGAGTAGTTTGTTTAATTTGATTTATTTTGTTCTAAACATCATTTAAAACTGAGTTAACTTTTTTCCAGTAATTAAATTTTTTGATTTGCTTAATCGAACAGCATCAGGTTCTTCTATTGAATCTCAAAACACAAGAATATGTAATATTAATATAAATTTAAATTATATAATAATTGTTTCACAATTTTATTTTACAATAACTTACCATCGATAGGAGTAGTTTGTTTTATTGATTCATTTTGTCGCTGCTAAGGTGAGGTAATTTTAATTGTTTTCACAATTATTTTACAATACTTACATCGATAGGAGTAGTTTGTTTTTATTGATTTCATTTTGTTCGCTGCATGATTTAAAGGTGAGGTAAATTTATTTAGCAATTAAACTCTTTGTTTTGACTTAAATGGTATCATCAGGTCCTTCTGTTGAATCTAAAAATATAAAATATATAATATTAATATAAATTGAAACTATATAGTAATTGTAGCAATATAAATAATTTATTCTTACATGTATGCTTACTACTCGATGGTGAATTTTCAATTTGATTTTGAAAATGTTTGACTTCTTCTTGCAACTTGGCAAAACAAATTTTGGGCCATATAATCTTTTTGATTCATTCACAAAGGTTGTTAAATAATTTCTTGCTGATGTTACATGTTTTACAGCATTTTTACCTGACAGTAATCTACATGAAACATGAAAATGTAAAAAATGATACAATAAAGTACAAAGAATCTATGTTCTACTGCTTTGTACTTATCATATTCAGTAAAACATCTTATTTTTCTATTCAACTCTCTAGGTATATCATATGCAAGTAAATTTGTTTGTCGAATCAATTCTTTCTTTTGATTAGCACTCAACTTAGTATTTAGATCACCTGTCACCCAGTGTTCGAATAATCTCAACATCACACCTAAGTACAATAAATGCATTGAATCCAAAGCGAACTGACTCACTAAATTGATTTTAGGATTTGTAGCAAGCAAAGGTGATGCAGCTGTGTGATGTTCAACATCAGAAAATGAATTAAAGTTTTCATCGGTACTTATATTACCTAGATTTAAATACCCTGTTGTACTATCACATTTTGTAGCCACTATATCACACCTTTCACATCCATGAAAACTTGTGTGACTTTTTATACATTTAATTAGACATCTAGCTGGTGTATCACATATAAAAGCTCTAATTTTTACACTAAAAATCACATATTTTATTGTAAGTCCTTCACATAAAATTTTATTCAAATTAAACACAAATGGTTTTAAAAATTCATTGATATTTTTAGGTTTCCCATTACCATAAAAGATTGACACAGCAAATGGTTTATAGACACTTGGACATTTTTTATAATACACTTTACACAAAATAGGCCACATCCTTTTAGAACTAGATTTTTTTATTTTAACACCATCTACATTAAAATCTAAATTCAGAACACAGTCTTTATGCAGCGAAGGATTGACACATGCTTGCAAACCTTGTTCGATGCCTAAGTAAGCAAATTCTGATGGTGAATTGTCAATATCTAGTATACGCTGAATTGTATATTGAGCAGATTGAGTATGCAGTAATGTTTTAGAACTAACTGGCAAAGTAGGTAATACACGTCTTCTTAAAATTTGGAGTAAAGAATCAAGATGATTCCTAGGAATTCTTGTTCTTACAGCCCAAACTCTTAATTCATTTACCTCAGGTTCTTCATCATTTTCTTGCTCAATTGACATACAATCCCTGTTATATTTTCATTCCACTCATCTGCATTACTACTGCTCTCACTGTTATTACTACTAATGTCATAATACTCAAAATTGCTGTTGTCACTCTCAGCATCATTAGAATTATCAGTATAAAGATTTTCTCAACTTTCTAATACTTGCTCCGGTTCATCAACTATTAAACTTTTATTATTTATTAGTTTAAATCTTAAACCCATACATTTTTTATATCGATGCTTCCGGACACGTCGACTGCTACTCATTGTAGTTTTTTAGAATTATTTTATAAATTGTCAAAAAAAATTAAATTCAGGTTATGTTTCTACATAAAATATATATTTCTGTGCCGATATAAAGTTGGTCACAAACAACAAATCTTATTATCTAAAACGTAGTAATTAAAAATATACACGTGACCAAAAAATTATTTTAACTTACAAAGTCTAAAAATATGACATTAATACCTATTTAAGTTAGACTGATATGTATTACTGTATGTCATATCTTAGAATTAGCTATCTTTTACCTAATATACTTATACGCATGTCTTATCTATTTTTAATGGCCAAGAAATGTATATCGTGCTAATTTAAGTTTACGGATTTCCACTAGGGTATGTTTAACGTATTAAAATTAATATTATTATTTGACATTTCACGAACAAAAATATTTTACTTAAAACTTACCAACTTAATATTAGATTTATGATTGTGCTATTATTATTATTATATTATTACTAAGTGAAAAAACTTTTGTTTAATCAAAATTAATAATTAAATTTAAACTAAAATTATTGACAATCTCATATACATATCCTGCTTCTAACCTGAAATTCTATATTTAAATTTCGGCTCTGCCTGAAAGGAGCCTTATTAGGGCCTTATCAGATACATACAATTAAGCATATGGTTTACTTAAGGCGACATTAAGGCTAGCCATAAATTTGGCTAGCCATGCAGGGCCCTTGGACTCGCGCCATTACGCGCCATATTAAGAGCCACTTCAGTATATCGCATAAGGGCCATGCATACTGATAAGGCTAGCCTTAGCTATTTTCCGATCGGGAAGTTAAGCAGCACTAAGTGCGGTTGGCACTTGGATGGGTGACGCTCTCGGTCGCTTGGCTTTCGTGGCGGGTTAGGTGTTTTTCCACACTTCACAACGTGAGCGGAAGGTGTGGAATATTCGGTTTCGGTGTTTGGGCCTACGAAAGGTGACCTAAACATCTAAACAGAATGTTTCAATACACCGGCCGTCTCGGGGAAGGTTTCCCTACAACGTTTTCCCTTCCTCACGGGCATAACCCCGAGCGAATGCGAGACGGTGGGGATCGGAATGGGAAAAATTGGAATGTTTTCACCCCCACACATAGGTGGTAGAGGTGTCCCTATAAAAACCCGTTTAATGGGTGATGAGCAAAGAGAATAAAAAAATATAGCTACCTAAAAAAAATTAATGTATTGGTGCAATAAAATGTACACATCTATATAATAAATGCAATAAAAGAAATTATTAAAATATAAAAACAGAGGCCTGCGATGGCTCGGTCGGTAGGGCGTTCGGCTCGTAATTTGGAGGTTCCAGGTTCGATTCCCAGGCCCGGCCGATTGATACAAGCACCACTGGCGAATGTATTTTCAACAAGTGCTTTCTTCACCAAGACATCGTATGACCTCCGTCGCTAATTAGCACCGGTTCGGGAGCATAAAAAGAGCAACGTTAAAATAATAATAAAAAAAAATATAAAAACAAAGGTCAATTCGTCAATTCTCAATTAATATTATTCATAATCTTTTGTTTCAAATATTCCAAAAATTTTTATTCATTATAAGAAAATTTTGTACAATCAAATTGAATTTTTCATCAATTGGCATAGAAAATTTTAGATGACATCAATTTAAAATATAGCAAACTAAAAGCCATCTTGCGCACAAGCGCGCACCTTCCATTTATGTGAAGTTTCTTTATATTTTTAATGTTTTAGTTTTAAAGCAGGTTACATACTTTTCCTAAGCACACTTTTCGAAAACTTTTGTTTTGCCCATTTCCATCGATACATGCAATTAAGTCACTTTCATCAGTTGCAACAGACCAATCATATCACGTTATGAGAGGTTTCGCATCATTTTTTTAAAGAGGGATTATCTTTTTTACTTTCCTGTAAATTTTTTAAAACCATTCCAAAAATACTATAAAGTTATCATATTGTATACGCATAATTATCGATGAATTGACAACGGTTTTTGTTCATAATAAGACAATTCTGTTCAATTATCAATGGTATCAATTTCAAAATATAAAAATTTATCTTTTTTTTTTGTTTATTATTTTAAAAATAATGAATGATGATCGCTGCTAATCAGCGACGGAGGTCATACGATGCCTACCGACCGAGCCATCGCAGCAAAAAAAAAAAATTATCTTTTTTTGCATTTTCTAAAAACATTTTCTTCTAAAAATATCGTTAGTTCCACATCAAACTACTTTATGATTAACCCCAATTTTTTCTCACATTAATTTTTTTCATCAAAACTAATCGATATATGTACTTGAAGTTTTTACAGTAAATGATTATTAGATGATGCTTTAATCACACATTTTTTCAGCACATTTGACTAATTAATTTCCAAAATATAAAATATATAAATAAAAATAATTTTTTTTTTTAAACAACGAAAAACTAATAGAGATAATTTGTCAATCCAAAATCGAGCGGTTAAATTTTTTATTATCTATAAAGTACATTTTGCCGAATTAAAAATAATCAATATTATCAAAATTTTTGAAAAACTGAAAATTGTCTTTAAAAATAAAACTATTTGGGAGATAAATAACCAAAGATTTTTTCGGAAGTCGGAAAATAAAAAGCAAACTACACACGCAAGCTGGGCGATATTGACCGAGTAGTTGCGAAAATACACCGATGTACACTGCACACACACATTCACACATACAAAATAGAAGCAAAATTTCTATTTCTATAATTCTTGTAATATTTACTATAACTTTTGTAAATTTCAGAATATAAACTAGTCATTTTTCTTCAGTTTGTTAGTATCTGATTTCTTTTGTTAGAAACTATTGTCATTTTTAGTAAAATATTTCTCACCGTGTATAGAATATTGAAACAAACATAACGATTTAAATTGTAATGTAAACCGCGATCACAAAAATTTTCCAAATTAGTTCTAACGCTAGGATTATTGCCCACTGTGGGTTGTTACGATTACTGCTAATATTGTTACACTGACAAAAAAAATTGTTACTTCAAACGGAATTCTTATCAAATATGATCGAAGAATAAATCTGGCTGATGTTAAATGAATCCTCTATAATCAAACTGAATCGATCCGAATGTCCAGAATTACACTGAGAAAAAAGATCCTTTGTGTCAAAGGCCTCGAGCATTTGAATTTTAATTACGTACAGCAGTTACGGCAAATCCCCCAATACTTAACAGTTAATGCGTAAGGATTAAACAAACCTTAAATGTTATTTTTATAATAAATTATTGTAAAGTATATGTGAAGTATAAAATAATTATATTTAAACTTTTAAACTTCAAAAATTTATAAAAATTATGCCTATACCATTGTCATTTCTATTTTTGTACGTAAAATTTTTTTTACCATTAGAATATTAAATATATAATATTATAATGAATTGCATTACGTAAAATGCAATTATAAATAAATATTTTAATTATAAGTATAATATAATTATATATATTAATATTATAATGTTAATATACGATTGTAAGCAGAGTAGCTTGTACAATAGTCGTAGTCATTAACAACTATGACGCTCCATAAGGGGAGTCCGTACTGATTATAGATTTCTGCAATTGATGTTTCAAATACAGTTTTTAATTGTTATTTTTTCTAAATTTTTTTAGCACACGCACAATTGTTACACATTGTAGAATGTGCCTTAAAGCAAAAAATTGAACAAATATGGAAATTAAATGATAAATTTGAAAAATCTTTTAATGTCGGTAAGTGTGTATTTTAAATAAAGGTACTCCATCCCCTTAACTGTTAAGTACTCGCGTTAGATTCTAGGGATCCTTTTTCTCGGTGTGGGAATGTTATAGTATATATACAAAATCAAACATATTTTTTTTAAATTTACAAGATTCATTTAATATCAACCATATTTCTTCTTGGACGTCATATTTAACAAGAATTCCACTTGAAGTATACGGAGCAAAAAATTTTAGTAAATTTTGCAAGAGTTTCATTAATGTGGTAACAGATTGTCGAAACCCAAAAAATGTTGTCAATTTGTTACTGAATTTTCTATTAATTTTTACTAAAAGTCTACTAATTTTGAATAAATGTTGAATAATTTTTTGCGTGTTGGCAATCTGTTACCGTGTTACTGAAAGTTTAGTCATATTTACTGAAATTTTTACCTCCGTGTAAGAACAGTATATTACGTATACCAAAACCCGAGAAAGTATTGGCAAGTCCATGTAGCACGTGAAAATTGACATCCGAGGCGAAGCCTACATTTTGCAGTGTAGTGTAATGCTATTTTTATATACTATTTTTTCCGTGTAGTAGTAGGATATCGTATATTTATTTATAAATCATATATATCCCAGTAAGTGCTAAATGCACAAATTCAGCTTTACATAAAAAGAACAGTAAAGTAAAAATTAGTAAAGTCACTGCACCTTTTCTTCTCTAAGGGTAAACTATAAAATACTGCCTAAGGGAATTACTCTAAATTTTATAAATTAGTCGAACTACGACTACGTTAGTGATTTTAAATAAATAATATAATTAAAAGATAATGGAATGCTGCACAATTATGACTCTTAACAAATATCAATAAACCGTATAAAGAAGATGTTGAGTATTTAAATCGCATTTTCAATAAAATAATTGAATAATTTCAATTTTGATATTTCGATATACGGTCAATAATACAATTTCACTGTCAATCTGACGTTTGAATAGTCATGATATACAAGCGACTTTTATTAAATTATTTAATTGTGAAAATAGTGTGTAAATTCTGTTGAATAGTGCCTGGTGAGATCGACGTACTCAAATATTGTTTTTGTGGTTTCTTTTGATCGACATTCGACCAACTAAATACGACGAACGAATTAAAAAAACTTGATATTTATTAAATCAACATTGTGGGCACGAGACTACTGTTTTCTCGGATTATAACCCGATAACGTCGATAACCCAATAGAAATAGTTTACCTAACTTCAGGTTTTATTATTTGAATTTGTTATTGTCAGACGACGTTGTTGTTTAGTGGCATATGCACACACACACACACACACACACATACACTTTCGCGGTTTTCACTGCAGATATACAATTTTTATATCGTAACAGACGTACGTGTAACTTTAAATTAAATAAATTTAAGCGCATATATTATACACCCAATAATTTAATAGAAATAATTAATCTGTATATTATTGAAATAAATTGTCTATTCGATAATTATTGTATTGATGAGTGTGGATATTACGAGAGTATAATATAACAACAGTTGCAGTTGTTATATCTACGTTTTCCTTATATTAACATTGTCAGACCCTCATTGTAACGTAGTAATGAGTAGAACAATAACGCAAAGTTAATTCCAAATATTGATATATTACAGGTGTTATCATATATTATTCGAGGATATATAACAGACCTCTCAGGATAATATATATAACAAATTCACCGCAAACATTGATCTGCAATTCCGAATAAATAAACGAAATGTGTCATTCATCGATCTCCAAAGATTAATAAAACAATAAAAAATGTCTGCTCGCCAATGAAGATATATTCGTTCCCGTGTACATGCAGAAATTCACGAGTATTCCCAAGGGCGAATAAACCGCAATATCCCTTTCAGCGAAGCGATCGGCGGTGCGTATCGAGGCGATTCTCCCTTCCTCCCTCCCTCCCTCTCTATCTCACTCTATCTCTCTCAGCCGACGTGTTGTAATCGCTATGTATATGTGTTTCACCTGGAGCCTCTCGTGATCGCTCAGACTCGTATACATATATATATTTGTATATCGATGCCCTCTACCCAACACCACCAACAAGTTGTCCATCAGACCTATACGCTTGAGGGGGGAGGAGTGCAGAGAGATGCGTGCGCGTCAAGTAGAAACTTCACTCGGAGGGGTCGAAGGTCGAGTCTGACTGGGTCAGAGTGTGACCTCGTTTCCGCGTCGGCTTCCTCTCTCTCTCTCTCTCTCTCTCTCTCCTTTTTGCATCCCCCACCCTCTCGATGCGTCGGTAGGTCATCGAACCCTATCCTACCCGTGGCCCGTGGCTGCGGATGCTCGTAAGGGACGATTTACGAGGGTGCGTGCGAGTCCCTCTCTCTCTCTCTCTCTCTCTCTCTCTTTCTCTCTATCTATCTCTATCTCTCGCCGGGACCTTCACTTTATCTTGTACACAAACTTGATATATTCCGATTGTACGAGTCGTTCGTTTGCTTCACCATCCTTCACCGAGTTTTCGAACATGGTCTTTCGAGACGTGGGGTACTCTCTAATAATATGTTGGTGACCATATTCCACTGATTTGCTTAATTACAATTATTTCATTAAATAATTCGCGGAATAGTCACTAATTAATCGCTGAAAATTATAGATATACTTATTTTATTAAAATAATAACTAGTAAATTTTTTATTGATTTATCAGTCCAATAAATAAACTGAATATTCACTAATTGATTAGCATACAGAAGTTATTAATTAAATTAATGATTTTTCACTCACTACCTCAGTGGATTTATGCATGGAATAAAGGGATTATAATGATTTACTGATTTAATTGGTGATTGTTCACTAAAAATTTGTAACCTACTCATCACTTTTTCGATCAGTAATTCATTTTTAGAAAGTACATGTATACCTACATTGTGCCAAAAATATGTATTAAAAACTACTTTTTAAATACTGTAATTAAAATACTTTTGTATTTCGATGATTATATATTTAAAATACATCTTTTCTAGATATGTATTTTAAATACAAGTATTTGAAATAATCTTTTTCGAAAATACAAATGTTTAAATCGAATATTTCAAATACATGTATTTAATATACTTTCTTTTGAAAATATTAATCTATAAATACAATATTTAAAATATTTGTATTCTAAATATATAGGTATATTTAAATAAAAATTAAATATTTTTTGTTAATTGCGTACAATTTATTATAAAATCTTACATATTACATGTTTATTCTAATCAGAAGTGGGCAAGTATTCCGCAACTGTTCATCGAATATTTTTAAAAAAATTTATATAAATGATATTATAAGCACAGAAACGTAATATATTTAGACGATTGGCGACCTATAAGTATATTTAAAACAATTACAAAAAGTATTCGAAAAAAATTATTAGACGAATAGTTTCGCTCGAATACTAGTAATCAAAATGAATATTCGACGAATACTTTTGCTCAAATACTTTTCGAAATTATTTTAAATTCACTTATAGGTCGCCAATCACCTAGATACCACACTTCTGTGCTTTTATTATCATTTATATATATTTTTTTAAAAGTATTTCCGATTTGCAGCAATACTCGAAGGAAATTTAATTTGAAAAATTATTTATTATAATAAATATGTATTATGTAAGATTTTACAATAAATTTTATGCTATTGAAAGAAGTGTTTAAATTTTTTTTGAATACAAATTTTTTAAATATTGCCTTTAAAATACATTATTTATAATAATTGTATTTCAAATATTGTATTTTACATACTATATCTAAATACGGTATATAATCACATTTTACGTCAACTGGTTGGATCAAAATTTTGCAAACTGAATATGTTACCCTGAAAACAGAAACAAAATTTGTAGATGCTAAGAATAATAATTTGTTCAAAGTTATTCTAACCTCAAAACGTTAAATTTTTCAAGTTTTTTTTCAACATCCACTGTGTTTACCGCTATTTATCTCAAAATCTATCAAATTTTACTATCTAACATTACCTGTAACATTCATTGCTAACTACGTCTACAATATATCCTTTTGAGTTTGAATTATGAATCTCAAGGTCAAATAAGGCAACGCGCATACGTCACAATCTAATTTTTTATCCAAGTCTAAAAGAAGGTTAAAGCAATACCTTTCCAATGGTCTGTAGCTTGTCATTGGCCTGTAACCATGTCAAAAGTTGTGGAAAGAAATTAATTGGATTTTAACATGTAAATTTAAAAAAAATTTTGGTAAGGTAAAGTATACCCAATACTTGGACAAAACCAAAAATTGGATCGTAACTTGGACAACGGTTAGTAATTACTAATAACTATAGATGACTAAAAATGTAATGAGAATATCATTTGCTTGCATTAAATATAATTAAAACCATCTAATTATATCAAAATTATATCACTTCGAGACTTTAATTTATTGTAATAAGCAATAAAAGTTTTGGAGGTTATGTTTTGTCTTTAAGATTGTCCAAGTTAAGGTGCTTTTCTAATCCCCATAAGGTAGTAGTTGGACACTAGTTGATTTGAGGACGTATGTAATTTAAATGTCCAAGTATCGGGTCAATCGACGTCCAAGTACTACTCCGCACAAAAAATTCTGTCCAACTACTACGATTTTGTACGTAACTTTTTTAACATTACTATCTATGCTATTTTAATCGTGAATCTATTTGTTTTTCTAAAAATTAGTTAATTATACAGCTTACTAATAGTTCCATACAAAAATTTTGACATTATTCGTTAATAATATTAAAATACAACCTCTAAAAGAAAAAGTTGGTAAAATTTATCCGAGTATTGGGTATTTTACCTTAGTGTTTTAAAATACCATAACTTATGATAGGCTTACAGGCGAATCACAAGCTACAGACCATTAGAAAGGTATTGCTTCAAGCTTTCTTTTAGACATTTGGATAAAAAATTCGATTGTGATGTGGTTGCCTTATTTTAAACCTTAATGTTGACTTGTATAAGTAATTGATCTTGAGATTAAGAATTCTAATTCGAATGGATAAATTCTAGAAAAAACCAGGAACCAAATAATGTTATACAGTAAAAGCTGATATATTTCGAGATGAATAGCTGTAGTCAGCTATTGTCGAAAAAAACTAGATAAAACTCAATTTTAGAGGTTAGAATAATTTTTAAACAAATTATATTTAGCACTTAAAAATTTTTTTTCTATTTTCTGGTTAACATTTCCAGTGTGTACCCAAAATTTGGTGCATTTTAAAATGTTGATCCAACAGTTGACGTGAAATGGCCCTTATGCTAGATAATGCCAGGAAATTATCGTCACTTTGACGAAAAATTTTTTATCCGGAAAATTCGAAAGTTTACAAATTAATTAAATAAGTTTATTTACTTACCTATATACACGTATCCACATTATGAATCACGAATCGAATCATCTCAAACTCTAAAGAACGATAAATTCTGGGGATCACGAAGTTTCTCTATAGATGTAACTAATCGAAAATTAATTATCGCATTAACTATATACCTACCGTTGATTAGCACCAGATTTTAGGAGCGTAAAAATAGCGACGTTAAATTAATAATAAAAGAAAAATAAATAAATACAACCGTATATAAAAGAAATGCATTCAGACCGTAAAGCAATTTCGCTCTCTGGTAAGCTTTCTTTTGACCTTTTCGGAATGAGAAAGCATCATCCTTCCCGATCACCCTTTAATTTATTTCCAGAATAATTACACATTTTATGGAAATCTTGCGTAGAATATAACCAAGGTGGTTTATGGTCAGCATAGCGGTCTGCGCAAAAATTTAATTTAATTACCGTACGATCTTCTCTCTTTTTAATATAATTTTCGATGGTGTAATTAAAAAATTGTTTTTCCCATATTTTAGTAATTTTGTTCTATCAATTAAATAATTGTTCAACTTGAGTTTAAACAATCCTCTAAAGTTATATATCTAGTAGTTCAACTATTACCATTGAGTTTAATTTTATAATATAACGGAGGATCCTTTTAAAGTTGCTATTTTGTTTACTTATGTAATTATTCTTCGTTTTAAATAATTTTCGTTGCTATTGTCACTTTTACAAAAACGGTTCTCGATGATTTTTCTTGATATCAAACGGTGCACATATATCGATTGAAGAAATAAAATAGAATTTTTAAATTAAAACGATTGTTTGTCAATTTTGTCAATTTCCTAATATAAAATTTGTCACGATTTTTTTTAATTCACAACATTTATAACGAAAAAGTCACATAAAAAAGTATTATTGCTATTTTTTTTAATAAAATCGAATGAAATGAAAGGAGAAGAAAAAACAATAACATGAATGTATGCGTTAATTAAGCACGTAAGAAAAATTTTGGAGTGTTGTCTGTTAACCCAAGACTAACGAGGCAAACTTGAGAGAAAGCCAACTCCAACTTTCACTTGGACTGTTCGTAACAAATTCGAAGCTTTCGAAGATATATAAAGTATATTGCTGCCGAAAAATTAATACCTCTTGTAGCCTCAACGTCAAATGAATATTTTTATTTTTTACAAAAAATCAAGTGATATTGTTTGCTATTGGTATAAAACCATATTTTCGGTTTTACAGTCAATTCTGCGGCTATATTATTTATAATGTTACCGTAAAAATTATTTAACCCTATATGTCACAAAATACAAATATTTCTTCCCTATTTTTATCTTTGTATTTTACGTTTTTCATTTATTTTCATTTTACTTTTTTTAAGTGTACGATTTTTGTATACGTATATATTGATTGTTGCATACTTGATGACAAATAAAACGAAATAATATATAAAAATGTCAATTTTTTTTAAAACTATTTCGTAGTAAATGAAATTTTTGATCAAATAAAAACGTACTATTAATGTATTATATGATCGTTGAAGATAAAGAGTTTAAGTCGATTTGTTCGTACGTATAATATAACTGTCTTAACCTCGGAAACAAAATGAAAATTCATATGTGTAAACTGAAGGCTCATTGAAAAACACAAAAGTATCATATTGTTATTTATTTTTAAATAATCATCCACTACAGTAATATTCATTTTCTCTCTGATAATTACAATCACCACCTGTCAACGCGCGATCAGGCAGCAATCGAAGTCTCTTTCTCCATATTATTATTTTTTTTTGTTTAATTCCCTCCTTATCGCCTCCGTTCGCAGTGTCATTTATTTCCTTTTTCTCATCAGTATCGTATCGTATCATTCTATCATATAATAATAACGTTCATCATATAATTATTATTCGTCGCGCTTTCTTTTTAATCTTTCTCGTTTCTCCGTTCCTCCTCGCATTTTACGTTGCATTGTCGCATCTCTATTCATTTTTTAACTTTTTTTTCATTTTGCATCAGTTTTACGCTTAACACACTCTCTCTCTCTCTCTCTCGCTCTCTCTCGTCGTTCTTTTGCACTCGCTCAGTATATTTACGTGGATTAATTAATTAACAATTAATTAGAGTACACCCGTCTCGTCTATATAGTCTTCCATTTGTCTCTTTTTTTTTCTTTTATTCTTATATACGTTATACAAGTGGATCCTTTTTTTCCTCGTGTATTTTGGTTTCTTTCGTCTCGCTGCGGAGACTACGGAATTTTAAATGGACTATATACTTATACTTATCGTTTAAAAAATAAAGAAACTAAATTGAAATCAAAAGTTACAGTATTTTTCTCCTAAGACGTTTCGTTTTTTTTTTATTCACCATTACGTGTATTTTCTTTTTTTTTTTTTTTGTTACTTATTTTTTCGTCTCCTTTCGCACTTTCGTTTTCTTTTTTTTTTCTTTCTATTCTGTTTAGTTCTGTAAGGCCATAAGTGAAATATCTAAATTTATAATATTCAGCGCTAAGTATGTGTACGATATAAATTTTTTTTGCACATTTTTTTTCATTTTTTTTTCTTTTTTACTTTTGCATTATCTTTCAGGTTTCTATTGTTTAAGGTACAGTATTATGCAGAAGTCTCCGTTTTCTTGTTTCTTTTAAACTAACGTTTTCTTCGGGTACTACACCCGCGAGCGTGTGTGGAGGGGGAAGGCCAAAGTATAACCAAATGGGAATTCAACGCGTGTTGTTATTATTGAACTCTACGATCAAGGAATTCTTTTATCTTTTGCCGTTTATTTAAAAGCGTTATTCTCATAGTCCAAGATTTTTACGAAATCCCCTAGAAAATGCATTTTCAAAATCCCTAGCTTATAAGAAGTGTATTACAAAATAAATCGAGAACGAAATATCTTATCAAATATTTAGCGTTATATATAATTCTCACGTTACTACAGATTTTCCTTACGATCGTCATCCCTCTATATATATATATATATATACGGTACCTCCCAGTTTTTCATTTTCTTTTAGTTTACTTTAAGCGTTTGCGTTATTTTAACTTTTTATATCTTTTTTTTTTCTTTTCTCTCCTTCGTGGCAGTGTGTTCCGGCGCGAATCAACGAATTCAATCGTAACGTTGACACGACGACTTTGTGTGTCTTTATTTTTTCTTCCGTTTACTATATCGTTCTTTTGACTAGACGGTACTGGATTATCGAAAAGTATCTTGCTATTTTTCGATTCCCTCTCTCTTATTTTCTTTTTGTCTTGTGAAAATTGGATGCGTCGAACATTGATTTTTTTAATGAAATGATATACTATTTTTCTTAATACGATAGCGAATTTCTTAGAGTGATGCGATTTCGTTAAGCCTCCGTTAAAATATTTTAATTTATACCTTTGAATAGTCTATACACTCATTTTTCTTAATTGTTTATAAATAAAAACGTTAGTTAGATTTAATCCGTAAAACTGAATGCGCATACGCGATCACTCTAAGAGATTAAAAAAAAAGCCTTCAAAGAACAAAATCAACGAAATCCTCTGAATAAAAACAATTCCAAAACGTTTATATACCTGAAAAAGAATATGTGCATATACAAGCGAAAAAAAAAAGAAAAAAAGGTAAATGCAATTTGGAAAAAAAAAGATGATGAAATATATATGGGTAATTACTATTATATATAGCATTATATACTACATAAGTGAATCGATGAAAAAAAGTAAGCGAAATCGTGGTTGTTTGTTTTTTTTTTGTTCATACATTTATTTTTGTATTTCTCATTTACTTCAAATCGTCGGAGAATCCGTGCAAAAAGTCACTTTTGAGAACAAGCGAGTGTGTCTCAGAGGCGGGTTGTGGCGGCGTTGTTTCTCACTTCACTTAAATTAAATTTCAAAAGAAAAAGAAAAAAAATATGAACGTTTCGAGAAGCGTGCTTCTTTCCATATGTCGACGAGGTGTGTTGATTTACAAAAATTTTTCCTTTCGTACTTATGCGAAAAAAAAAAAAACGTACCGACACTCTCTCTCTCTCTCTCTCTCTTTCGCACTGTCACTCGGTCGCGCGCGCGCGTTTCGTCTGCCAGACGACAAACAAGGAAAAGGATTATCCCTTTTTCTGTACACATTTCGAAGATCATTATTATAATAAATATATATTTAAACTATTTTTTGTTTTCCTTCTATTTATGTCAAAGCGCATTATTACTTATTTTTTAATATTTTTATACATCGTCAGCGAATCGTTGAAAAATAAAATTGGGGGAAGAAAAAACAATGGAGATTGTATACTGGTAAATTATGTGTACCGTTACTATGATAATATTAATTAATAATATATATATATATATGAGTTACAGTGTATTAATAATAATGATAATGATAGTAATCGTAATCCGTAATCGTAATTATCAATAAGATTAATAGTAATGAAAAAAAGGAAACAAAGAAAATGTCGAAAATAAACGTACAAGAATGAGAAGAGCAATATTACAGTGAAAAGATATATATATATATATATAGATGTAGACAAGAGACTTGGAATGTTTTACACGCACGCACGCACGCACGCACGCACGAAATAATGATGAGGGGTGATGGGGCGAAAGGGGGATGGGTCAAGACGTACAAATCGATACACATTGCGAAACAAATGACAAATTGTTGTTGATATTGTCGATGATGAAGCAATTGAAAAATCCGGTAATCGCGCCATTTCGCGGTCTCTCGTATTTTCGGGTACGTCCATTTTGAAGCGGTGTTCCGGGACGTTACGAGAAATAAATCATAGTCGTTTAAAATAAATACGTAATGGTAATATAGACAAAAAAAAAGAAGAACCTTTGTTTGTATCGCGACAAAACAAAAGTGTATATGGAGTTTATATTTTCGCGTTATTTCTTCCTCCCATGTATTATCGAGTGATAGAGAGATAGAGAGAGAAAGAGAGAGACGTAACTGCCACTATGTTCTATTAATCTCGTTTCGTATATTTCATAACTTTTCTCCCTCTCTCTCTCTCTCTTTAAAAATGAGCGCTCGGGCAGTCGACTCGGATCTTTTTCTTTTTCTGCAATTGTGCACCAATTTTCGTTTGTCGCGTTGTGTATACGTATGTATGTATATTTATAAAATTCGAATGAACGCCCTTAGCCAAGCCGTGGCGCCCGATCGCCCCATTCGCTCGTTGGCACACACGCACACAGTTTAGTGTTGCATCGAGATGAAGTTGGCTAATGCACCTAGTAAAGGAAATTCGTCGATTTCTCTGCTCGGTCACTTTAAATTCCCGTAATTTTCATAATTTTTCAATGCACGAGTACACATAATATATCGTATCGATCATTTGTTCCTTCTATTTGGGTATTACTTATCGACTGCTTTACCGACAGAGCACAGTTCACTCGTAAGTCATAATTCAAAAGACGTTTGAATGACATTTGTCACTCTGACGATAAAATAGCGAACTCGATTTAGACAATTTTTAAACGATCCGAAGTTCAAATTAAAAATGTTGGTAAGCCACCATCTTCACGGTTTGCCGGTTTCATGTTTAAGCTTCGAATCGTTACCACAAACAACAGGATTACCGAACGCTCCTAGCCTCGTGGCCGCGATGTTCCGCGGGGGTCGAATGTAAACAACGCGATCAATCAATTTCCTCTCGCAAAAACCAACTTCACGCTCGACAATTTAATTTTTATTTTCTTTCTCGTATGTTACGTACTACAACTGCGTTATTTTAATCACGCGCACTCGCACACCATTTAAACAGTATGCAAAAATACTAGTTGAATCCCTGTACAGAAGAACCTTCGACAATGTTTGTGTAATCGCGTGTATATTAAGGGGATCTTTTTATACCTTCCTCGGATGTTTGTCGCGCGCTCTCTCAATCACTCGCCCACTCGCGCACTTGTACACACACACACTCTCTCTCTCTCTCTCTCATTTTTACTCGACAATCTCGCCGCGCTACACCTGACCTCTCGTATTCTCGTATCTACTTTTTCTTTTTTCATAATCTTTTTTTCTTTACTTCATGATAACCCATTGTTTATACTTCTGCATCTAAATATTTACTTACAAGGTATTTGGTTTTTTTTATATGCAACATTTCGACGTGCAACGTATGCTTTTTTCACCATTTTTCTACTTTTCTTCCTTACTACCTTTTTCTCAACATCCTTTCGTCGATCGCTTTCCTCTCTTCCATCATTTTGCCTCTTTCTCCTTGTTTAAGGTATATAAATTATGGTAATGATCGATAGTGATTTTAAGATTATCGTTTATTATTTAGTTTAAGGTTTTCTTTTTTTTTTTTTTTATTTTACTTCCATTTTTATCTTCTTTTCAATAATATTATCGTAATAATCAGCGCCATTCGCCTTTCGTCGCCGTCGCATGTCGTCGCCGCCGTCGCCGCATCTTTACAAAATTTGCGTTCGCTCGCACGCTCTCTCTCTCCATTATTTTTTGCCTCCACGAAAAGAAATTAAAATAAAAAAAAATAATATTAATAATAATAATAATATTAATAATAATAATAATAATAATAATAATAAATCCTAGGGAGCGCGTAAAGTGAAACATGTTTCATCATCCCTTTATCATTTCATCATAATTCTTCTTATTCTTATTTCATTTATTCGTTTATTTATATTTATTCATGAGGGGCGCGCCGTTCGTCATGAAACGACGTTCCTCGTGTCTCAAAATACAAGTAGGCTCGCACGCGCGCAATAAAAATTAATACAAATAAAATATTGGAGGGTTGTTATATTTTTATAGCGGAGGAATGGAAAAACCAAGAAGAAAGAACATGTCCGCTCCTGCCGATGGGTTGGATAGTACACTTGTCCTCCTACCTCTCTCCTCCTCCCCCCCTTACCTCGCGAATACGAAACTAAGAGACATAATAAAAAAAAAGAATAACGAGCACTGTCAACAGCGCCTCCTATCCGAACCCATCGCCTATCTTTCTGTCAGCGCGTGTGTATGCGTGTGCGTGTGTGTATGTGTGTGTGGGTATGCGCGTGTATAGATGTAAGTATGTGGATGCGTGTGTTCAAGTGCACGTGTGGGTATGGATGAGTTGTACGATACGCTCCTAGAGATATATGTATATGCATGTATATATCTATCTATCTATGTTAACCATCTCGTGGAAAAAGAAGAAACGCTCGTCGTCGATCTAAAAAAAATGTAGGTGATATCCTCGCAAGGGTTGAAAAAGAAAAGCTTCCGAAGTCGGGTCGCAGGGGGAGGACAGGAACCAGAGGAGGAGGACCAGCAGCAGTAGCAGGAGGAGGAGGAGGAGGAGGAGGAGAAGGTGGTGGTTATGGTTGTGGTTGTTGTGGTGGTGGTGGTGGTGGTGGTGTTGGTGACAAGACCAGAAGAGTCTTCGTCTAGGCGGCGGCTCTCGCTGGTCACTTCTTGCTCTTCTTCGAGGGTGGCTCCTGCACCGAATCCTGGGATGAGTCGTCCTCGGCGCTGTTGGCTGGCTCGCTACCGTCCGTGGGCCTGTTGCTGTTGCTGTCTTCGTTCGTGGGTATGGAATCGTTCGTGTCCTCTTGGACGGGTGGCCCACGGCCCGGACTGCTACCGGGCTTATCGAGTGAGTCCTCGGTGAACGAGGTCGTGGTGCTGTTCTCGTCGACCGTTGCTATTTGATCCTTCCCGTTGCTCGTCGCGGTCTGGACTGTCGTCGTCGCCGTTGCCAACTCTTGATTACTGTCGTCCGAGGGCTCTTGCCCAGATTCTTGTCCGTTGCTCGTCGGGTGAGAGTTCCCGTTCTCGGGGGCTGCTCCGCCGGTGGCGCCGCTCTCCGGGATACCCTCCAGCAGATCCGGTTTCAGCTCGGACGCTACGTAGTGAGTCCAGAGAGCCAGCTCCACTCGGTGTGGACTCCATGTCGTACCGTTTGTATCTGTTGGCAAACAACAACCCAACGGGCCTTTTTACCTTCAACCTCTCTCGAATATTTCTAGCAAATCCTCGACAAAATGGCGGATTACACGCGCAATCGAGATTGTTATTAGTATTTACTTATTCGTAGAGATAAAATTACTATTCTAGCTAAATAATTATGGTACATCAAATATATTAATATATTCAAATATGGTTGCGAAAGGAAATTCGAGCTTTAATTTGTTATCATACATTCAAGAGTCGAATATCCATCTTAAGGGGATGCCACACAGTATAAATTACCGAATTGATTTTTCAAATTAAATGTTGAGATTTTCGTTTATCCCGATTTTGCGATCATAGGTACATTCTGCACGATTAACAGATTGTGCGTCAACTTGCAGAATCTTATAATTCGATACATTTCCTTATCTAAATGAAAAATTGTAATGTACTAAAAATTGTAACTGTTTACCGACATTGCAGTTTTTACAAACTATTTTTCATTTAATTAAATGAATATGTCGAATTTTAAAATTCTGCGAGTTGACACACAATCTGCAAATCATGTAGAATGTATCTATGCACGCACAATTGGAATAAAAGATAAACTGAAGATTTAATTTGAAAAATCAAATATGTCGGTAATACGGCATCCCCTTAAGCCATTTCTGAAAGCAACAAAATTATTGTTTGAAATTTAGTATACTTTGTGATAAATAATGTTTAAACGAAGTGCAATGATTTCTTAATTCTTTATGATTTACCATATTTAATCAGCTAATTTTTTGAGCTAACACAATTGACTCGGTCGATAAAAATTAAGGTGTGGAAGCTAGCGTTTTTACTAACATATAAAAGTAACAGTTTCTAATTTTTATCAATAATTGAAATAGTTTTAAAAGGATGGGGTTCGATTTGTCGAAATCTCGTTCAAATAGTTTTTTTGTTATTTCGAACCAAGAAAATAGAATGATCATTATTTCGAAAATAATAAAATCGTCAAATATTTGGTATTAGGTGGAATATATCGAATTCCAAATAGTAGATCAATAATTTTCTACATTATTGTCTGTTATCAAGGGGTTAATAGACGAATATTATAAAAGTTATTTCTCTACACTTAAAAGTTTGAATTTTTGGAACAAATATATAAAAACTGAAGATTGCATTATTTTCGAAATAATAATCTTTCTATTTCTCTTGGTTATAAATAATAAACATGCATTTCTAATTTTTGAGATTCGAAACAATGCACACATTTTGAGTGAGCCTTCGACAAATCGGACCTCATCCCTTCTAAAAGACTTTCAGCATCAGAGCCCAGTTTGTATAATATTACAAGTAATCCGTTGAGTAATAATTATGAAGAATAGTATGAATCCGAAATTTACAACATAACAAGGTTTTCTTAGGTTATGTTACACAAGAATCATGGTTCCACACATTTCTTCATTATTACTCAATAGATCCACACCCAAATTCGACAGATTACTTACATTATTACACAGACTTGAGCTCTGGTGTTAAAAGCTTCCAAAAACTTTTCGAATAATTAATAAAAAATTAGTTAATTTTACCGGTATTTCTACTCAACCATAAAAACGCTAACTTCCATGTCCTCTTTTTATTTCGTGTACCATACCGAGATGGTTACTAAACATTTTTCCATTTCCTAGGAAAATCACTAAAAAACAGGGTAATAAAAAATCTAAGAATAAATGCTCAATTAACGAAAGAATAAAGATAACAAAGATGATATTAAAAATAATTTAAAAAGAAAACCAAAGTAAAAATGGATTTATTGGATAAAAAAATTATTGTGTATAGCGGCATAAAAAATTGAACCTTCCATTAGATTTTTGACCAAGAGACATTAATTATTGCAATCCTAAACGAAAACGAAGAACCTGTAATATACGAAATGTATGGTACATATCGGTATATATCAGAGCAATTAATTAACGTTGGAATCGATCAACGAAAACCGAATGATTTGGTTATGCGATAAGGTGAATCGTGGTTGCATACTGAAACACTGACTAAGCATCGGCATGTACGATTAGTGCACGTATACAGGGTGTAATTCTAAACTCAAATTTACGAGAATAATTCGATATCTTAATAAAGTTCAGCGTTATAATGGTGTATAATATTATTACGCACTGATACTCCATTGTGCAGTGCACTGTACGAAAATAGGTAATTGACGGATAGAAATATGAAAATACGGTTAAATTAATTGGATCGTCGTGGAAGAAAAAAAAATGTTAATCTTGCATTTAATTCTAATTAGAATATTACTCGGTGTAACGCGAGAACTCTATTTAACTTATAAAGTGTAATTCAAGATGGCATTATACAGCAGTATGTATATATATATACGTATATGAATTCTTCGAATAATTTATTCACGGAAATATCGACTCGGTATATGCATATATATATAAGTTAAAAATTAATTTGTTCCAACATCAATTATAAAACTGTTAATTATTTAGTTTAAATAATTTTTCGATGTATACTTATTATTTAATTGTAGCAATTTTTCATTTTACATATTGATTATCTTATCTTGATTTTTAATGTCGACTCGTTTACCACTATTTCAATGTTTTACATATACATTAACAATACTGTTGTATACAAAATAACTATATTTTGTAGTAAATAATTATTTTATTTATAATTAATATAGTATAATTAATTTAATTTAATTTAATTAATTTTTGTTATGATATGTATAGTTAATCTTGTTATAATTCTCTTAAAAATTACTAAATAGATTTTAATATTTTTACAAAATGAACGTTGCGATAATCTGAGTATATTCTTACGTTAGTGCAAAATATAATAATTTTTAGTATACTATTTTTCTTGGAGTATTAAAATCTTGAAAATAAATAATTTTTTATTAATCAAGTATTTAGTAACATTTTAAGTCACTTTAAAATAAAATAATAATCGGATTTCATTGATCACCCTCTATTATTTCTCTTGGATTATTGCTAATTGACTGACAAAAGCAATAATATAATATGAAAAATTGTTAGATAAAATGAACAATAATAACGTTGTATAAATAACACACAATACACGAAATGCATGCTGCTATAAAAACAATTAACGTAAACGTAAAATGGACAAAAGAACTAAATGTGCCATTCAACCTAAGTACATTTTAGTTCGATTGCCTTATATGTCGGTACACAATTGATTGTTAGTAGCCGATTTCTTTCCTAATTATGAAAACTCACTTAACTCAGAATTTTAATACGCTACTGCGAATGTTAAGGTTCAATTTTTGATCCGCCATTTTGAATTTAAATTACATTCTTTAAGAACTCACGCTGATGCATAAAAATCATGAATACTGGATTGATTAAAAAGTTATTGACAAATTGTTGAAGTTGATTTCATCCGTCACATAACTTCTTGTACATTTTCGTGGCGTAACCCGCCATTTTAAGAACGCGACGCGCGCTTTTCTGGGCAGAGGTATATTACCCATGCTCGAAAATTTATGTTTAATGCGACAATTAATTAATTATCAAAATTGCAATAAATAAAATAATTCTGGAATAGTTAAATATAATTCTGCAACTTAATTATCCTAATTATTTATTATTGGTATTATTTATTAACATTTAAAACACCTAAGAATTTACACAATTTTGCAAATTTGAAAAATAATAAATTTTAAGAATAAATGTATAAAATAGATTTCGTATAGACGTTTCGACCATCCCAACGCATATATTATGATTTACATTAGCTAGAAAAAATCCACCATTTTGAATTAGGCAAAGGTAAAAGGAAAGTTGCAAGAAAAACGGTACTCACTTTGTTTGTTGAGCCTCTCCACCGTATTCTGAATGTGTTGCACGAAATTGAGATACTCCTTGGTCGTGTAATCGATTCCTTCGATTTCAGGTATGGCCATCAGGCACTCGTCAGCCATGAACGGTGCATTTTCTGGCGAGGCAGCTGCGAGCAAAGCCGATGCCATCGTTGTGCCTACACCCTTCAAATTCGATAGGGCAGTGATCGCCTGTTCGAGGTTCGGCAGCTTTTTAAAGGCCTTCTTCGTCTCGGCCATGACCGCCCTTGGTGTGTTCACCTTAACCAGGTAGGATAGCTGAGGGTAAAATTTGCCGCGCTGTAACACACAAATTAAAGACAATTGATTAGTTCAAGTTGTTAAATACAACATCCTCAATGCCTGAGAATCTCTGAACTTCCAAAATGGAATATCCATCACGTGAGTGTATAAATATTATAAAGCTAATCGATCTTTTTAATCTAAAAAAAATAAGAAGTTACGTAATTTATAAAAATTGAGGTTCTATAAGACAGACAGAAACATCAAACAATTCTACATTATTATTTTTTTGTTTAAATTAACCACTTTTGAAAATTTTGTTTTAATAGGTTAAATTGAAGTTTTGTTTATACAAGTTAAAACTCATAAATTTTCTATGTCAGCTAATGGAAATGATATTGATCGAGAGGCAATAATAATTTTTTAGTGATTTTAACATATGATTAAAAAATTAAAAAATTAAAAGATTAAAAAATTTGAAATAAACTTAAAAAAATAAACTTTGTTATTCAAGAAAGCAAAATAATGTATTAACCCAGACTTTCTGAAATAGTGATAATTCCGTTACAATGTCAAAAAAGATAATTCTCAGAAAGAGAATCCCGAGTCGAGAATCGAGATGTAGCAAACCCTATTTTATGTCGCACTGGCGTGAAATGTATCTAAACAAATTTTTCCAGAGTATAAATTCGCAAAAAGCAATCTGATTTAAAATTTGAAGGATTTCTAACCTCTTGAATGAATTTCATTGTTTTGAATATCGTTTAAACGATTAAAAAATATTCACAAATTTATTTTGCAACTTACTATAAACAGTTTTAAGAAAATTTTAGTTTTATGATAACTTGTTAAAGAACTACTTCAACTGATCTCGAGCTAATTCTATTAGCATATAAAACATATTTAATTTATGCAAAAAATATTTGATAAAATATTGGCTGATTTGATAGAACGTTGGATCACATATAATACGGTATAACTCAATTCAATTTTCGGAAAGTCGTGGATTTTTTCTGCGATTTGTGACACTTTAAATGTAATTCTATAAAGATATACAAACTAATAGATTCGAAAAATATAATTTACAGCAGTGTCAAAAGTAACAGTATTTAGCTCAGAAATTTCAGTAAAAATGTTAACTCATACGTTATACGGGATATTTACAAATTATATTTTAGTTAAAAGCAAAATTATAAAACACTTTAGAATTCCAATTAAATTTAACTAATTATTCTATAATGCACTATTACTTGGATTTACAGGAATCGCAGATGGTATATTAAGTACAAAAGATAATTTTTGAATAAACTTACTATCTGCTTCCATTTCATAGTCTGAACTAATTCTTCGTGATTCAAATGAGCATCTTTGCCGCGTGATTTGATCTTCTTTGGAAGCTCATTTTGGTACCTGAAAAACAAAAGGCAAAAATACCATTAAACATGAATTATTTCACAATAGTATATTAATCATTAAATATCTATATAATTAAGTTTCTTCAGGTTAATTTAAATCAGTTATTCGATATTAATTACGGAATTATTGGCCATTTTGGTCAAAAAGGTCCCTAGTAGAAATCTGACCATTAATGTAACGTTTTTTAAGCCAAAAATTGGCCAAGTGTCATAAAATACCCAAAAAGTGCCCAATTAATGGCAAAAATCGAGTTTTATTTAACCTTCAAATGGTAAATTTCTACTAGGGGTAGTTTTTCGCTAAAAAAGCGTTGCATAAATGAACGCTTCGATCTTTAGTAGGGATCGACCGGGATCGACGTAACATCTATTCAACCAGTACATTCATAACTTACAATACGTATTTCATAATTACTAAAATTATAATTCACGGTAACCATCAGCTAACATACCTCTAAATAATAACAAATGTCATGGAACATTATATTTAAAAATTCTTTAAAAAAAAAAACAAAAAAAAAACACTGATGTCTCTGGAAGCTCAAGTGACACTAAAGGGTCAACAATAATACCGTAGCAAAGTTTAATTATAAATTTAAATGTATCAACGTTTGGTTCGTGCCTATAATACTTAACCAAAAATATAAAAAAAAACAACGTTCATCGTCAACGCACCTAAATCCTAATGAACGAACGAAAGCAAAGTAAAGAAAAAACCAATCGATGAATTAAATAATAATGAAGCAACAGTCGTAAGTATGCGAGTGAGGAAAAAAGCCAATCCTCAACAACTTTCAATGTTCAAAAAGTGAAAACTCTCCTTGTGACAAAGTAGGAAGTAGGAGAGAAAAAAAGGCAGTAATTGAAGAAACAGGCGACGCAATTGAGATGAAAACGAGCGCGGCGCAGGTGCCCGCGCGGGGTGGTGGAGGGGGAGGAGGAGGTGGAGAGAAACACGGCAAGAGGGAGAGGGAGAGGGAGTGAGAGAGAGAGAGAGAGAAATCTAAGCAACCTTGACACACAAGTCACCAGAATAGGGAGTGAAAACAACGGTACTCCGAGATACGCGGCAGTGTAGCGCCAGTAGTCGACGAGGTGACACCGCGCGCGGATTCCCTCCTCTCTTCCCTCTCGTGTGCTCGCGCGATTCGTCATATAGACCCTCTCCCGGTGCATTAGATTTTCAGTGATATGCACATGTTTTATAAATACGTAATTACTCAGTAATCTTCGTACGTCCGTGAATTTTTTTTATTTTACGTTACAATGTATGTCTCTTTCAGTGATACTTTTTTAAGAGATTGTTCATATGTGGTGATATATATTTGATGTTGAACCATGCTCTGTGACCGTTGTGTGTATATGTTTACATCGATTTATTTGCTAAATAAAAACTACATTTTTTTTAATATCGACAAAATATGTTATTACAAACCTATTTTCGTATACATTTCACGGTCCTAACCTCGCGCTTCTTTCGATGAAATCCATGCATTTCCTACTTTATCTCCAAAAGTCGTTTAAATACAAATTTAAATAAATTCGTACAATGTTTGACACGAATTACGGATTTTCTCTTCCACAATAGTGTAAACAATTTTTATAATATTTCAATTTACTTTCCATGATCAGCCTAACAATTAATTCTCCAAACTTTAAATATTTATATATAGAGTTTAACATTTTTGATTAATCAAAATTAAAATACAGGATTACTTCAGCTATATATGCATAATTAGTTTAATTAAGGAAGCGTATGAATGTCAACGCGTCTAATTAATTATTCACATTAAAAACATACACGAAATTGCAATATCTCAATATTAAAATAACGTCTAACTTGTACGCGTATACGTATATTGTACCTAACCTAAATTCAACCGAAGTAATATCGAGTCAAAAAGAAAGCACGTGTCAAACGATATAGTAATACATTAAATTAATTGTAATAGTAATCCAAGGTGCGTTCAATCGTTTTACATTTATCCTTATCCTTCGACAATTATCTACCTTTTTTCGCTAAATTTACAACTGCATTTTAAATTATAAAAATACTATAAAAAAAAGTCTACATTACGTCGTGAATTTTATATTTATAAACCTTAGTGTGAATTCAAAATTAACCGGTAAACGAAAATAGTATTGTTAATGTAAATTTACTATTTAATTCGTTATTGACGAGAATCCAATGTATTCATTGGATATATACATCGATAGTGCATTTAAAAACGATTATTTAACGACTAAATTTAAAATCTTGTACGTGACGCGTCTGTGTGAATACGCGCGCGCGCACACGTACACACAGGCACACGTATATGATTACACGTGGGTTCGAAATGATTTCATCCACGTCGATACTTTCAAAGTTTAACGAACTCGGTGATTATAATTCCCAACGTATATGTATATGTTTATAACTGCGAAAGTTATGTAATTCTAAAAATAGCACGCATGACAAATTGTTACGTTATAAACAAAACTATATGTATATATATATATATATATGTGTATATATACATATATCTGATGTACACAAAATAAATATGACCGATAAGGTTTATTGAGCACGTGCGTGGAAATGAACATCGATGGTATGTCGTGCGCGCGCGCCTGTGTGTGTGTGTGTGTGTGTGTATGTGTGTAATTTGTTCGATATTTATATACCTGTGATTTTGATGAATACATGCATAATTTGTACGCGTTTATTTAACATTTTTAAATGATTATTACATGCCCAGTGCATTATTACATTATTAATTGATGTGTATAACTTTGTGAATGTCGATATTAAATTCATTGATACGTAAAAATACTATAATTTAATTTAATCGTTCTTTGGATTCGTTTAATTTATCTATGATGATTTTTCTTTCCTTTTCATTGTTTTTTTAAGTTGTGTATAGTACATTCTTTTAATTTTTCATCAATATTTTGAATGTTTAACGCTTGCTGGGTAAGAGTATCATATAATGGAATTACGTTAAATTTTAATAATTAGAATCTGTATATATTTTTGTATATATATATATAATGTTTGTCCTCGGAATGATATGAGACAATTAATATTTTTAATTTTTATTAATTTAATCCTTTTAATTTTTTTCAATTTATTTATTTTTCCTCGAAAAGGGACGTTCATTAATACCACTGAAAAAGAATTGACATTAAAGAATCATACACGAACATTAAATTGAACAAATAAAAACTTAATATTTTTATATAAAATTCTTAGACCATCATGTGAATATTCAAGTCTGCTTTTTATATCTTTATATTTAATCCTACATCAAGACGGTTTGTTATCGTTCACTCGTAAAAGATAAAAACATTGTCGGGTGGTTTAATACCGGGTGACGACTATTCCCTGCAGAGAAAAATTTCGTATTAAATTTTAAATTTCGTTCGTATATAAAAACGAAAGAGGCTTAATAAAAAAAGAGGGAAGAAAATAGTTGAATAATTGAAATTTGACCCGGTACTACGTACACATAAGTTTAATTAAGTATTACACGGACTCTCAGCGAATTTTAATCAAATTTTTATTTATTAATTAAAATATTTTTTTAAAGAATGATAGATGTTCGCATATTAAAATTTCTTTGTCTCTTTAAACCCGCGGTATTTTTACATTCAACTTTATATAGTTGTTTACTTAAAAACTGCAGAGGGATAATTAAATGAAATAGTCTATTTAAGGAGTGAAATTACTTGTACCTTTTTAATTGAGGAGAGACGGTATATAAAAGAAGAAAATTAATTTACGTGCACCTAATATCGTTCTTCATAAGAAAAGTGTAATTTCATCTTTTTATAAGCGTTAAAGTCTTTAATTAAAAACAATTGCTATTTCTTTTCATTCGGTGCTGTCTCGATGAAATAAATTATATATATATTTTTTTTCGTGCAAATAAAATGTAAATCGAATCATCAAATTAAAATCGCGATGACAAATATATTAACATAACCTACAAATGATCGTTGTGAATTCAGGAAAAGAAAATTTAAACGTGTATTTACAACGGTCGAAATTAAGCGTGCGCGCACGTGGTGTATGTGCTCAAGATTTTCGGAGTAAAAGACAAGAAGCTGTTTGTTTACATATTCAACAGTTAAAACATACGCGGTGCTCGAACTCATCATCATTGTCGAGATATACTGTGTTTTCATTATTTTTTCCTCGCTCATACACAGCAATTAAGAACAATACATGGAATTCTTTTTTTGCAAACGTGTTTATGCAGAGCCAATTATTTTTGAATGTTTTGTGCCATTGTTGATTTAGGGCAAATACTTTTATTTAAATATTAAATTTTTAGGTTAGATTTCAATAAGCGTTTATGTACTTTGTTAAAATGAATTATCATTATATAGTTTCAGTAATTATAATCTAGTTATTTGGATATTTGTAGGCATAACACGTTTGTTTTTTGGCAATAGATTTATTAGAGATATAAAGTTTCAAGCATTGACTAATTAATAGTAAAGTTTGGCATAAAACGTAGAACAAGATTAATTATTACAACTAGCAGTTGTACCAAATTTTATATTACATATCAATTTAGACAATTTAATTTACTTTTGTAACGAATAGCTTAATTATTTGTACAAATATGTGTATACATAAGTTCAAACTCTAAGAATAATGACCTTAGCGTGAGAAAATGTGTCAACTCATCAATGTTTGTATTTCATTGTAAGTGAATAAATTTCTGAAATAAATTATTTGTACTTTCTTAAGATTAGAACAAAATGTTATTGAATATAATAAACGGTTAACTACAGTTCCGTACAAATTCTTTTAAAGAATTGTGTTTTTTGGATCAATTATTTTTATTAGAAAAAAAAATATACATTACTGTACAAAATGCTGATTTTAAACACTTGAGCTTGACAATTTTGTGCAAATTATGTAAATAAAGTGATAAAACTATATGATACAGGGTTTGTAAAATATTTTTTATACAAAATGATTAAGTATATTTGTGTGGGTGTAGATGTGTATAGTAACCAAAATAATCTATGTAGAAAAGTAAATAAACAATTGGATAATCGGTAAGAATGTACTAGGTAGTTCACCCTGATCGAGATACTCCCAAGGGAATACATCAAGCTAGATTAAAAAGAGCATTGACCAGGAAAAATGTGTGAATTGACCTATTAAAAAGTTGAGCAAGCGTAATCCATAGACAACCCGACGGATGAACAAACGATGGAAAGGCAAATTAGATAAGAATACATAAGGGAAAGTATAATGTTTAAAAGAACCGTAAAAAATGAAACGAAAATTAAAGCATCACCTGTCAGTCGCCCCTCCCCCGAAAAAATAGGAATACCTAATGAAAGACTTGGTAGGTAAGAAAAGGAAAGGAAGACGGAAGGAGAATGGAAAAGTGCGAGTAAAAGTGAAGTGGAGGTGAAGACGAGGGTTAAGGTGAAAGGATCCACAGGGAGGTTCGATGGATATTGGAAAAGGGAAAGAGAGTGAGGAACGAGCATCGAAGGAGCCGACGCGCGTCGCCATTGCTAGGAAGCGTCAGTGCGCGTCCCGCTTTCGTGGATAAAAAGACTTACCAGTTGTCGAGTTTGATAAGTTCCTCCGGTTTCTTCGATTTGTGATTCTCAGCCTTGATTCGCAACGCTTGAGGGTAAAGCTTGAGAACGTGCTCGAATTGAGTAGCGGTACCCTCGGCAAAGAAAGTCGCCGTGTCTTTCACGGAAGCCATTGCGCGTAGGAAACACCGAGGGGTTCCGTGGCGTGATGCACGAGAACGCCGCCAGGTGGCCAAGCGCCTTTATCGCACACGCGTAGAGAAGCGAGACGGACCGAGAATACCCTCCTTTTCCTTTTTTATTTTATCTCCTTCTCCCTCTTGCTTATGTATTTTCCTTATTTTCTTTAGTTGTATACTCCGTTCCGAGTGTCCACCTCGTGCACCCCAGATCTATGCGTATATATGTATATCGAGCGGTAAAAACACAACGGCACTCGTCTCTCTCGGGTTCGCTCTTCCGAGTACTTATTCGAAATTCGAGAGTATTCGGCGAGTCGGAGCGATTCAGTCTCTCGCTCTCGTGTAATATCTGCCTACTGCTCCTCTGTGTACATATATATAGGTATATATATTATGTATCAAAAGAGAGAGAGAGAGAGGGAGCGAGGCAGATTCGTGTACGCGTATGTATGTGTGTATATGTGTATATGTATCTTTAGAGGGACATACACACTACACAACCTAGCCGAGCCGAGACAGAGAGAGAGAGGAGAGAGAGATAGAGAGGAAAGAGGAGTGCGCACACACACACACACACTTGTATTTCCGAGGGTACGTGGCACTTGTAACGTAGTGGCGTCGAGACCGCACGGACGGACCTTGTCGGACTGGTGCGCCAGCGCCGCGCTACACTCGGGTGGGGATCGTTCCGATAGGTGGCGCTACTCCCCTGCCAAGGGGTCGACGGGGCCGTGGGAGGGAGTGAAGGGAGAGGAGGGGTACCCGCTTTAGCTTTTTCCCCCCTATTCCGGCACACTACACCGAGTGTACCGCCGCGCTACCTCTCGCTCTCGCACTCGCACGTACACACACACACCGTGGAGTTGTAGAGAGCCGCTTGCGCGTTCCTCGGGTGTGTATAGAATCCGGACTTGGGTTGCCCCCCCCCATCCTCTCTCTCGCTCTCTCTCTCTCCCTTGCTCGCCCCCTCTCTCTCTGTCTCTCTATCCCCGTCACCGTACTCTGCGGACGGGATTATGCTGGCTTTCCACGTTTTGTAATTTTTCACTCTTTCGGATCAATTTTACCATGATTTTTCATTAGTCAACGGGTTTTCACGTGGATTCGCGATGTATCGTATCGTAAATTCGCAAACCATTGATATACACGTCAAATACTTTCACATACGATATACATATAGTTGTACGTGTATACTTATATACACGTAATTCCAGTTACCCACACTGCTATTTCGTACCTATTGTATAAATCATATTTATTTCTTGTATACGGAAAATTACCGTTTTATTGTAATAATAACAAAAGGCAGATTGGAATTCGTAATGTTCTAATGGTTATGCGGACTTTGATGTTATATTATACACACCGAATAATTACATTTAAACGTCGCATCGAGTGTATTTACTAAGTATTTGTTTCACTGATAATTCACGAAAAGAATTTTTCGATGCGTGATATATATATATATATATATATATATATATACATAGATTGTATACTCGGTGATCATTGAGACAACAACAATGTATGTATATAATATATTTCATATATATATATATACGACATTAACAAATTAACAAATAAACATAAAATTTATATCAGAATGATGATACTGTAAATTAATATTACATGTACATATAAATAACGAGACTGTCACGTCGAACATTCATTTGACTATGAATTTGTGTATATATATATTACAAACTGTCAAACGTTTTAACAAAATTCATTGAATTATTTTTACGAGAATAATGTGAACTATCAACGTTAATCAACACACACACACACATGTATATATATATATATATATATATATATATATATATATAAGTGATAAATTATTCTTATAAGTAACAATAATTATTATTACTAATTATATATTATTATTATTATTATTATTATTAGTTACAAATATTATAATTAATTTTTTTATTTATATTCTTAATTTATAAACTATTTACATTATTTAATTTAAGAATATTGAAATCGTAAATGAATTAATAAAATTTACTATTAAATTCGGCATATATACGTTTGATAATGTGTGTAAAATGATTGTATACTGATGTATACAGTTATGAGAGTCATTAATTTACGTACAAAACAATATTTATATATTTATTAAGGGGATCTCGGATTCAAAAAATTGTCAGTTTAAATATTTTTTTATAAACAAAAGAATATAATATTTAAAAAAATCCTGAACGCTATGCCCTTAGGCATGTTTTAAACAGTATACTAAAATTATTGCAGATTTTTAAATCAGTAATTTAATTATAATTTTTGAAAATTCGTGCGATTCGTCGATAAAATGTCGATACGTCAGGCCATTATCCATGCCTTTAAACAATATGCCCAAATTATTCCAGATTTTTAATTCAATATTTCCAACATAATTGTTATGTTGAAAGGTGTAGACGGGTGTAGAACCCTTTAACTTGGGCCAGATATCCCGTTAATCAAGTTTGAAATTGATATATATATATATTTGTTAATTAATCACAATTGATAAATATCTTTTTGACATTGATTTAGTAAAAATGTATTTATTTATTTATTTATTCCAGAGTTGCATAACAAAATTACGTATAAAGATTTGCAAATTTGATACATAAATAGTAGATATTATTTGCAGAACATACTATAACGTCGGAAATCCTCCAGAGGAAAACGAAGTTCCCCGTTCGCAGGTCCGGATTAATAATAAAAAATATAAACAAAATGCTGATTAGGTATATTGTGATCATCACAGCAAAACTCCAGCCATACTCATCATTCTAAACAAATCATTCATTCATAAGATAGCATGTCTCCAATATTATGTCATATTAATGAACATTATATAGTGTTACGTTAATATTACGCGGATATTACAATTGAATTGTGTATTTTCGATATGATGAATATTTAAATAATATTGCAAAGATATAGTTTCAAATATTTCAAGATTGCATTACTAGTGCGTCAAAATATTCGAAGTTTACAATGTATTAAAAATAAAAGTTACATACTCGAATAGCGAATGAATATGCACATTTCTTTTGGAGCATATACACTTTTTGGCGAATAATGACAATATGTATGTACAAATATAAAGTAACTGGATGATAGAGTAATAAAGACGATTTTGCATACACGTGTAAATACAAATACCCGAATCAATGAAATAATTGAAAAAAAGGAAAAAAAGAAGATATATAGTTGTTAGCGAATTAAAACGTGATGAAATGCAAGGTTCGACCACATACACACACTCATATATATACGGACAGTTGGACATGTGCGCCGAGAACGTTGTTTACATTAGAGTAAAAGAAGCCGGTGTTGTACGTTATTTGCGCGATGATTAAAAAAAAGCTCGAGGCAGTGTTCCGAATGGTAAGTATGGTGGAGACGCGACATAACATTGCCTGGCGCGTTCTCTCGGGACTCGGGACTCGAGATCCATCGATGCGCGCGGCTCGCTCCGTCCTTGTCTCTCTGTCCCTCTACTTCTCTCCCTCCGCTTACCGCATAACGTTTGAAAATTTCAACCGTCGAGCTGTCACTTAGCGCGACTTTTCTGACCCGGCGAGTTTGAGGTTATATACGTTACACAGCATATAGCCGCCCAACGACTAAATCGACCGGGTCAAAAAGAAAGCGAAAAAAAATGATTTCTTTTATCCTTCCTATTTGTTGATTTGTTTTATCCGATCGATAAAGAGACGTTATACATATGTATATCGCGGATGCCTATAAGTATATAGAAAAAGATCCATTGAGAAAGGAATAGCGTCCGAGGTCTGCGTGTCGGTGTGCACATAAGCTTCGGCTAAATTTATATATTACACGTTGTGTGTGTGCGTGTGCGAGCACGATGACGAAGCTTGAGCGAGCGAGACGGAACGATCAGGGAAAACGGGAACGCGGAGCGAGGTCTGCGCGGTGTGCCAGCAGACCAGCACTCGGCGAGTCGGCGGCGGCGGTGGCGGCGGCACCAGACCAGCAGAAAGTCGATTTGCCCGGCTCTCCGGCTCTCCGGGTCGGTGCAGCAGTGAGCAGCGTCACGTTACTCTCGCGGCGGCGATATGGTAACGTGACGACCTCCAACGTTTTATACCGTTCATATACACATTTATGTACATTTTCAAACACCCAAATGGGATTCTCGGGTTTTTCAACCATATTTCTCTTTATTTCTCATTCAAGTATTTCGACCGTTTAAACGAAATGTCCTACAGTCGGTATAGGTGCATCGTCCTTTTGGATTTTCGAGGAAAGCACGTGCGTAAGAGGATTATTCGACTGACAGTAGTATGCGTGCTCTACTGCTCTGTCTCCCTCTCTCTCTCGCCCTCGAGTGACGGAGACGAGAGAGAGTGAGAGAGAGAGAGAGAGAGCCGCCCGCTCGATCTCGATGCCTATCTCTCGTTCGAAACCTTCTACCCCCCTCTCTGCCTCTGGCGACGCCGCTCCTTTCCCCCCTCGCCGTGTGCGGTGTGCCCCTCCGCGACGGGGAGTATTGCAATCCCAAGAGAGGGGAGAGGTTTTGAGGTTAGGGCCCCCTCTGCGCATCCTCGGGACTCTCGGGAGAGTGGAGACTAGAGAGCCGCTCCCACCTCCCCGCCCCATCGGCCCATCGCCCCACCTCGCGTATCGCGTGGATTTTATATCGCACACACGTCAAATTCGCATTCGCACGCTGGAATTCGCGGCTCGACCGGCGTCTTTTCAGCTCTCCCTTCCTTGTGTAAGGCCTCGCGCGCGCACCGCACCACCGGAGGCTGCGGGCTGCGGGAACCCAGAGCCAGGCCTTGAGGAGCGACACGCGGCTACACTCGGCTCTACTCGGCTCTCTCTCTCTCTCTCTCTCTCTCTCTTTCTCGTCATTTTCTTCTCTCCCTTTCTATTTCGGTGCTGCGTTGCCGTAATGCTCTCTTCCCTCTCTCTCTCGCAGCTCGCTCCCGCTTATACTTTGTATACTTGCCTGCCTGCTGCGCGCACCTTCTCTCTCTCTCTCTCTCTCTCGCGCGCGCGCTCGGTGTGCCTGTGCTGTGGGCTGTGGCACTGGCACGGCCGACTGGAAATCGATGCGCGCTCACGTATAGGTTATGTTGCCTACGTCCACAACCTATACGCGCGCCTTTTCAATACATTCATACATATATACATATATATATATATATATACATACGAACGATCTGTATAGGTACGTTTGCGCATGCGAAGTTTCAAACCTACATAACATAACGATTTAAGCCAATTTTGGAGATTCCTACGATATTTTTGTACATGTACATGTACATTTTTCCTGGGTGATCGAGTACTTGTTATTTTGAGGTTAGGAACCACCACATATGGGTATTATCTTGGAAAATATTGATAATCGCGAAGGGGGATGTGGGATTTATACTCGCGAGATAAAACCGCGATCCGGCGGTGGTGGAAAGGGGGGGGGGCGGAGAGAGAGGATCGAGTCAATCGAGTGTGCGCGCGGAGGCGTCTGCCCCTGTGTACGTGCTGATGCGTCTGTGTGCGAGAAACCTCGTGAGATCGGCGCGTTTTATGCCGCTTCCACACTTGCCCCGCTTCCGTCGATTATCTTTTTTTTCCGACTTCTTGAATTACCTTATTAATTTATTTATATAATTTTTGTTATGGAAATCAGTGGCGATTGTACTGCAACTATAAAAAATACGCGTGTACAAGCGACGAGAAGGTATATATACATATGGTATTTTCCTGGATGAAACTTCATTATTTTTCATTATATCTTATCAAGCAAACGGTATATGTATTTAGGAAATATCGTGTTTTATAAAGCTATTTTATAGGAAACAAATAAATAGATAAATAAATTCAAGTTGGTTTAAATATATGGAAATGATAAAAATGTAATCTGCACAAGTAACGCAGGGGCAATCTAAGTAATATTTTTTCTTAATTATGTCTAAAAGGAAAATCATTAATTCGACGCATCTTGCAACGTAAGAATATTACGAATGAAAATATTCATTATAAGTAACATTTTTGTACT
This sequence comes from Theocolax elegans, assembly GCA_026168455.1. Taxonomy (NCBI): domain Eukaryota; kingdom Metazoa; phylum Arthropoda; class Insecta; order Hymenoptera; family Cerocephalidae; genus Theocolax; species Theocolax elegans. Next base: position 37,286,597 of record CM047431.1, on the reverse strand, counting down.
AAAAAATAAATTCAATTGTAAAATTTAATAAAAATGAAATGTTTCATTTATTCGAGGGATAATTCTTATAAACCCGAGAAATTGCGAATACAAATTAAATAGCGTATATCTCCAATGAAATAAAGTGTAAAATGTATCATAACATAAATACACAAACAGAGGCCAGAGAGTTACACGACGTGTAATTACCGCAAATAATTAAATCAAGTCATAGAATTCAGAAAAACGAATTTAGACAATTTTTTTCATTTCGTATTTCAAATAATTTTATTAAACATTCGTACATGTACATTTAATCTCACGACGTGAATTGAACAAAAATGAATATAACGAATACACGCGTGATTAAAAATTAAAATAGATTACTAAAAATGCTAGTTTATATACCACACAAGAAAATTTAACGTGCAAGACGGATAAATGTATATAAATTTACGGTGTAAGATATATATATATATATAGGTATATCCACGTTGCAGCTTGCGCATATATAGTTGGAAAATCAGCATTAAACTGCATACCCGCGGCTTCTCGTCGGTGCAGGCCGAATGGAAAGTGCCGAGGCTCGGTAAATTTCCGCGATGCTTGCATGTGCATGTGCCATCCGCCGGTGAACGTGGCGAACGTTCTTCGTGCTTTTTTTCTCATTAAATACGTTGCAAAAACTTACTCGATATTTTTTTTTTCACAAACGTTAATTTTTGCCCCATCGTTTTTTTTTTATTTCTCGACAAAAGAAAAATCTTGCTATTTTCCGTTGTGAGAAATATGTGTCGTATCTTACGTGTGCGCAATTTTTCTTGCAAAATGTTGTCTCTCTGGAAGAGCACGTGCGATTTTAGTTTCGCAGACGTCACATTGTAATTAGGGTTTAATGATAAGACGAATGAATAACTTGGTTATTTTTCAATTTTGAAATCTATTTTGGTTTTCGAAAGTGTCAGTTTTTTTTTTTTTTTGAATTGTCAAATGTCGATCCACTCGTTAATACATTTGTAAAGAAATGTATTTTACAAGCATTACGTATAAACAATATCTAAATATATAAATGTATTATACTTCGAATTAATTATTACTTTCTTAAGTGTAGAATGTGATTTGGTTAAGAGTAATTAATTGATTATTTCGTTTATTTAATTACATCCAATAAAATGAGTACAATATATGTAGATGTCGAAGACTATGCATATTATTAATTAATTATATATTTTATAAAAAAATATGTTTTCGAATTCTCAGCATATTGCCGGTCCTAATTTTAATGAAAATTAATTAAATTTCTTTTCGGTTGTAATGAATATATTTTAATTATACAAAAATTAAAAAAATGTTATTATAATAATTGACACGTATATTAATTTCAATATTGCCATATATATTCACATTAAAAAAATAATACTCCCATGTAGAATATAATATTTATATAAAAGCAGCATATGGTGAACGTAATACTTATTTTATATACTTTATACATTTGGAAATAATTATGTAAAAAAATATTTATTTTTTTTTCTAACGATGATTAAATTTATGTAAAATATATTTGTGGGTCGATTTATAAATCTGTGTATTAAAATATACAATTATTAACTGCACATACATGCGTATGTATGTATATGTAAATAAATACGCATAATATATATTCATATGTATTATCATAAAATAATATTACTCCTTTAAAATTAATTTTAAAGTTTGTGAATACAACATTACAGAATCCATTATTCGAATACAAATAATTATTGGCTTCACCGTACATGTTATTTTATAATATAAATCTTATATAGTCTTTAACAAGAAATTGTCATAATTATAAAATATAATTTTGGAAGGTGGACTGATTATTGCTCTCGATAATATTAAGAGGAACTATAATACACCGTTAAGACATATGTATATAGGTATATATATATATATGTTAAAGAGAGTGTAGAAGAAACGTAAAGTGGAATATAGGTACAAGAGACTAAGGAAATATAAGTCGAGGAAAGGTGCAAGGATGTCCTTCCTAGAGTTTGGGATTAAAAGAGGGAAGAAATAGGAAGGGCGAGGGATTCAACCGTAAATCGGTTGTACTTTATTATTCCCCCGTTCCTGTCGCCTCGGAGCCAAACGACTAGGCATAAATATATAGACAATTACCATTCCTTTATACTCTGTCTCTCTCGATCTTTATCTTTAGCTTTATGTATTCATTATTATTCTCCGATTTTACGTTTTATCTCCTTAATTAATGTATCCCTCGTTTAACTAATCAATTTTTTACGTAAGTAATTTATGATTTTAGGGATACACCTTTAATTCCAATATTTTAAAAACGATATTTGCGAATTATCGACCTCACGATCTATGCACGAAGATTTTACTTTTGAAATGTGCTATAATTGCAACGTTTCATCTCGCTGTGACGGTGTAATAAAGCGTGTTTTCAAAATATTTATTTTCCTCGCGCTTTAACAAAATTAATGAAAAATTTTAATAAAGTGTCATTATTACAAATAATCATCAACATTGCGTTTAATAATTATTAACGAAAGAGTAAACAATTATAACTGGGACGTATAAAATGAAAATAAACGTGTTATAACATTGTTATTATAATGTTTTTGTTATATTCAGTCATTTTGCGGTTAAGAATTTTTAGTATATACCCAGAAATAGGATAACAATAGTTTTGCTTGACAAAACATTGTTGGTTTGACGAGAGTTGAATAGAACGGAAATAACGGCCTTACTTAACTCGGTTTATTCTTCCTCTAAAAAAAAAAGAATGATCTAATTTGCAACGAGTAAAAATTTTATATACACCTATATTAAAAATAAGGGAAATTAATAACTTTAGTCTATATTTATCCATTACGAACGATATTTTGTTTTATTTTTTTATTCGTTAAAATTATAGCGAGGGATTTTCATTCGCGAAAAAACAGTCAGTTTGTTTGTTTTTTTTAAAGCATACAACGCTAGTATATATATACGACAGTTTTAAAAATCAGAGTGACCGGCGAAATATTAAATGTTTTTTTTTTATTTGGATCGTCGTATTAAGTTATTTTTAATATTTGATATTTTTTGAAATTTATTTACGAGCATATATCTAAATATGTATTTCTTGAAGTGTACTTACTTGAAAATCAGTAGTAATGTACCTTGAAACTATTAAAAAAAGAAGACCATGAATATTTCCATACACCGTAAAATCTGATGTAAACTCGTGAAAAAAGGCAACTTTCCGAGCTGAAAGCGTAATAATTAATACTTGAGGTGACGCTTAAAGTTCAATCCGTACACGTACCGGGTGTATATACACGATGAGACACGAGGTTTTATCGCGATGCCCTTTCAAGGGGAAATTCAAAATTTTTCCCTTCCAATTACGAATTGTGCGCGCGAAAGAAGAAAAACGAAAAAAAAAAGCCGATACGAATAGTATAATAGTCATTTTGTAAAACGTGCACTCAATTAAAATGGGAAAAATTTCGGATTTTTTTTCTTTTTCGACTGTGTTGTACCTCGACGAGAAGAGATTCCAATTATACGGTTGCGCTCGGGCGAGGGAGAACGCGAGCAACCAAGGGGAGAGAAAAAGAGAGTTTGGTTTTTCCGCTCCACCTCTCGCTACGGCGGCTTTGTCTGTGTATACTCGTAGATCGAGCGCTATATACTTTGATAGCGCTCGCTATATATATATACATAGATATTTTTGCGTGGGGATGGATTTTGGTTGGACCGATGGATCGCGTTGTCACGCGTGTACGAGGATTTGCGCATCTGTCATTTTGCGCGTTATTGTTGACAAGGATAAAGAAGATTATTGGATTCCTCCTTCTTTTTTCTGCTTCCTCGATTGTAAGAGAAAGCTTTCCTGTATAATGATAAAAAAGAAGTTTACGAAACAACGTACTTTTGTTGGTACGAAATCAAAATTATCTATCTCATCGCATGGGACTTTTTGTGTCGTTATACGCAAAGGGGTGAACAATTTTTATAAGACAATATCAGCTCTAAACGTTACTTTGTATTCGAGTAAAAAATAGTTTTGTTTACAAAGGTGTTAATTAAATGTTTTGAAATTGTATTATAAACAAAAATTCGTCGGTTGTATCTCTTTACCGAAGTAAGAGAGTTATTTGCGTTAAATGTCATATTGCTCTTTTCGCAACAAAAATTTCTTATACTCGTAGAGAGATAGCCTTGACAATTATTATAAAAATTCCTGTTTTACAGAAAAATTTCCTACAGATTTATTAATATTTGCTATCCGTATATATATCAGTTAAAATCGTCCAAAGATTGAAATGAAATTTTTATGATTTGTCAAAACAGTTTTTCGTTTATACTCAATAACATTGTAATATTTTTATAAAAACATTTTGTTCTTTACATGGAAAATTTACATATAGTGTCTTGATAGTTAAAACACGCAAATTTAGTGTACCCTTATGCTCGATTGTTGAATACATGTTATTGATAATTGTCATAATATTATAGGATAAATAATTATATAGTAATATATTATTCGATAATTCTAAATTAATTTAAAAATGGGTGAGCGATTGAACAAGTGACAACATTTGAATTAATTGAATACATTTAATTTTCGTATGGTGTATTCAAAATAAATAATATAACTCGGATATCTCATCTCGTAATGTTATCGCGAAATATTGGTTTTTAAATTTTCAAAATATCTCGTTTATAATTATTGTAAATTTGATCTACATAAACTTACATTTTACGAATGTATTTTGATCCCATGCCTAAAAACAAACCTCGTAAAAATCAGTAGGTACTTTCTAATTGCGGTAATAAAAAAAAACTTACAGTTACAGCCAAATCCTTGAGCATCTGCAAAAAGGCATGATCGTAAGGTGCGTATATAAGTATACAGATTGTATACAGACAAACCCTGCAAAATATGGAATTGATATAAATCGTCACGTAGCCAATTGTTAATCATGAACCAATTTTCGATCGTTATTATATATTATTTTAGAGAAATACTAAGATTTACATACAAATCTAATTGTATGCTATATAATATGTAATTTAAAAGTTAAAACAATCAGTAATTGGTTAGCAATCTTGATCAGGTATTAGTATTCGTAACGAAAATTTGTTGATCAGAAATTGGTACTTTTTTTATTATACTGTTGCTTTTATATTTAAACTCTTCCGAGATGACTAGAAGATAATTTAAAACTTAAACTTTCCGTATATAAAATATATAGAATTATTAGCCTTCGTTAACATTAAATTACATTTTACAAAAGTTTAAACAATTGAGTATGTGACGGTATATCTACGCGAGTAAGTCGAAAAACTTTTGGGGTACGTGTAATATATAGGTGAGTACACGCGTAAGTGTTCACACGCACACAGGCACATCAGGGAGAGTGAGAGAGAGAGAAGAATCGAAAATTTCATGGGGCGTCGAAAAATACGCTCGGCGTACCACTCGGAGCGGAACGGCTGTGTGCCCGAGAGCCGAGAGAGCGGCAGTGGTAGCGGCAGCGGCAGCAGCAGCAGGCGGCGGATGGCGGATGGCGGATGGCGGATGGCGCACCGTTATATTCCAAGGAAAGAAAACGAGAGAGGGAGATATATAGTTGGTGTTGGGCCGCAGCTGGGGCCGTCGGTTCGCGCTATACCTCGTCGGTCTCTCGCTCGGTTTGTACCTATATGGGGAAAGGGAGAGCGAGCGAGAGGCAACGAGCCCTCGTGCCCCTTATACACAAAAGATCCTGGCCTGTTGCCTCCATACGCTCTCGCAAGTCGCACGTACAACACACACACACACACAGCTGTATATACCGGCAGGCTTGAAATTCAACCCTGATCCTCTCTCTCTCTTCCTCACTGTGTGTAGACGTGTATGTGTACGCTCGAGCCTGTTTTCTCGGACGGATGTTCGGCTGGTTAAAAAAAAAAATTATACCTTGGAAATATACGGTCGGGCTATATATATATATATGTGTGTATATACCTGTATGTGTAAACGTTGTACATGCGAATTTTCGTTGGTTTATATAAATATTTTTTAGTTTTTTTTGGATTTGATATTTATTTATTTCTATATTTATTCTTTCGTACTCGTTTAACGTAGTTTGTACACCGCAGTTTTCGGATTCGCGCGCCGTGTGTCCCAGCTCACTCGGCGCAGGTATGCTCAATACACACGTGGAATGTTACGATGAGTAATGGGATCAACATTTTAACTTTACGAATATTCCGATATATTTATTTATTTATTTATTGCTTATGCGTCTATGTCTATTTTTTTTGTATATAAATATATAAATCTATATAGATTTACGTGAACAATGCTGTATAGAGAGAAAGTTGGGTCAACCTTGTATGTTATCCTATACGTGTACATTTTAAATATATATACGCCAATCGTTTCTCAATTATTATTTTATTAATGTTTATTAAATTTATAGTATATACATAGGTATATCATTGCGTTTTATTATTAACACGCTAACATATTATACCGTAATTATTAAAATCACTTAGTATTCGCGAATCAAGCAGCTTCTAACAAATAATTCATTTGATCTATCTTCTCGGCAATTTGAAATAATCACATACTCATGTACATATATATATATATATATAAAATTCGATGAAGAACGCGACTTAAAACATAAAAGAGGATGTCAAACTCAGAAAATGGTCAATTTTTACTGCAGTTATTTTATATAGAAAAATTAATGAGATTTTTAAAAAATCCTGTGCGCTTAGGCATGTTTTAAACAATATACCCAAATTTTTCCAGATTTTTAAATCCATAACTTAATTACGATGTTTGGGTTCAAAGTTTCTCTTTTTGGACTAATAATTACCGACCAAACATTGTTTACTCACTTATTATTTAAAAAATGATATTTCTTTAAAAATATCAAAACGCCCTTCCTTATATTAAAAACTATCCCATAAATTTAGTTAAGATTTTTAATTGAATATTTTAGATATAATTTTTGGGTTGAAAGGTGCAGATGCCTGTAATACAGGTCCGACATCACGTTAATTAAAAAATATAATATATATTATATTCAGTTTTATTTTTTATTTATTTACTTATTTATTCCTAGTACACGGTTTTGACATCTTTATATACTTATCCCGTTTTGTGTTACAATCGTTTCTTAACCTACTGTAAGTAGACGAAGTGCAACGTAATTCGTCGAGAAGAAATTAAAATTTTTGTACACGAAGCAAGCGCAGATTCAAATTTGCAAATATACAATTGTACACGAATACAACACTACGAAAATAGTTAACCTATAACTTCAGATATTATATTTTGAATTTGTTCTTGTTAAATTACGTTGTTCCTTAGTGTATACGTATAGTATTTTCGCTGAATATACAAAAATAAATCGTAATTATAATTTTTCTTTAATAACAATATATCTTATTTAGAGTGTTTGCCTGATTTTAATTGTTTAATATTATTTGAAACAAATATATATTTTTTATTAAAGTAATAATATTATAATACGAAGATAAAAAAATGATCACAGGTCATTTCGAGGCATGGAGAGTGCCACGTGCAAGTATACCTATATTTATAATAAACCTGCATCGAGTTTTCTCACGCGCGGCACTCTAAGAGTGAAGGGTAAAAACCTAACCTCAAAATTCATCGGCTCGAAAAAGCTCGCTCGCTCGCTCGCTCGTGCTACCAGTCTGCGCGTGTATGTGGATAGGTGTATGTATCTCGCATGCATGTATGTATATGTATATGTGTTTGTGTGTGTGTGTGTGTAAAAGCACACGAAGATCTACACCACGAAATACCGAGAGGGAGAGCGAGAGAAAACCCAGCGCGAGAGAAGCGATGTGTCGAGAGAGTTTTCGAGCGCGGCCTCGAGAATTCCACCGCTAGTCTCTTACGTGTGTATATATATATATATATATATATATATATACCTGTATTATACATATATCTATATACGCGCAACGCTATCTTTTAACAACCGCGCTCTCCCGACGTTGGGAAATCCTAGGTGTTGCGATTTTCTGGACATGATATGTATATATATATATATGTGTGTATTATTATTATTCACCTATTTTATTACTTATACTTTAACGTGTATATATCATGCATATTATAAATCCTCGTATTAGCAAAAAAATAGAAATTGGTATTGCGTTTAAAATTCGAAAAGCCGATTGATTATATGTAAAAAAATAACTTAAGTGATTTGTATATACATCTTAATGGATATAACTCGAGTGTTTTTCTGTTCTGATATATATATATATATCGACTACTCACCTGTCCACGTTTTAACTCCACGCGTCAGATAATTATCGGGTCTACATTATATAGTGGAATATTTTTTTTCAAGAATATATGTTATATTATTTTATACGATATCCACATGTATATTTTAGTTATTAATTTATTATTTTCTACTAAAACTTTATTTTATTTTATTTTATTTCATATGTAAAAATCTACGGCAACAACATATAAATGTAAAGTACGCTATAAAACACTACAGTGTTCAAATTAATTTAATTAATTATTTAAGCAAATACGGTGTATATATATAATAATTTGTCTCGAGATATTGAGAAAAATGAATAGTTAATAACGAAGATTCTGAAAATAATACATTTGTCTATATGGAATATATAGAAATCTATATAAATAAATTATTCATTACAAGTATTGTGTACTATACTCGCGGGGATGAAAATTTTATTATACTTATATAAGTGAAAAATGTATTATCGTTATATTTCCTCTTTTACATTATATTATTACATTACTCGCATAATTAATATGACGTTTTTTTTTTTTTAATAAGTATCGTTTATATTTAGATACAGTAACGAGATTATTATTTTTTCACTGTTATTTTCTTATAGCTTCGCTCGACAGAGTGCGATTAGCGTCGCTTTGTGAAAAAAAGAAAAAGGAAAAATCAATTTTCCAGCGTTAATAATTAATTATATTTAACCGTCGAAATTACAGTTGAATAAAAATTTAAAGTTGCGAAGATATGATTGATTGGTCGGAATTATGGTTATATACGTATATGTATTATGTAGTTGCAAAGTATTATAAATATAGTTACGCAATTCAAATTTATTTTTCGCGTAATGTAACGTTTTGCAAAATAGTGCGATGCAAAAAGGGATTGCTAGTAAAGAATAATGTATCTATATATCTCTCTCTCTCTATATATATATATAATATTATAATTCGTTAAGTAGCTCTAAATATAATATAAATTTTATCAGGATGAAAGGAAAATTTTTGCACATTTATGCATAGAACTGAAAATATGCTATTAAAATTTTAGCAAAGCGCTCATGGTGGTGGTAATGTAGCTGCACTCAATTTGTTGAATTAATTGACTACACGAAATTTTGAAGTAAAAATTTAATTTTATGCTTATACATATATATAGGTATAATTATTATCTTACCGTTATAATATTGTGAGTAAAATGTATGCGTGTAATAGTATCCTGATCGAAAATTCATATAGTAAATTATATATGTATAGATTTGTTCTCTATAAATTCCTTGGAGTAAATAAAAAGAAAAATCACTCGAAATAATTACGAAAATGTAATTAAAATAATAGTTTTATTAAAATATATAGAGATCAATATGAAACTGTATTAATTGTGATATTGCTCGTAAAAGTGTAAGCTATTTTTAAAGTAGAATACATCCAGCATTTACAAATGGACAGAAAATAACTAATTAAAATACCTATTTTTAACCTCAAAACATTAATAAATGGTCTAATCCATAGCAAAGATGTAGTTTCAGACATAAAACTCTAATTATAAACTAATCGATAAATATTCTGTTGACGCTATATATTTCAATGTATTATTACAATAAATTTGTATCTTTCCCCTCGACGAATTTCAAAATATATACACACTAAAGTAAAACCCTAAAGTGTAAAACTCAACTTTAAATTCTGTTAATTGGCTACTTTACACTTTAACAAAAGTGTACAATGCGAGTAAAGTATAAAATTGCAGACATTAATTTTAATAGTGTACATAATACATTTTATAAAATTAAATTTTAAAAATAAATTTTCTCCGTTGTTGTTAGAAAGGGAATGTTAAATTTTTATTTAAAAATTATGTAAATATATATATATAGATAAATATATTGAATATAAATATTATTCGATAATGAATAATAATTTACACTTTTAATTTTTACGATCGTTAATACATGTGCTTTTTAAAATCATACAATCATCGAGTGTAATATACATTACCAAAATGTAATATCGTTAATTTACACATTGTAACGTCAATTTTTGCACTTTAGGATTTCGAGTGTATATATATATGGGGTATTCCACGCGAAGTGGTCCGATCAAAATTTTAAAATGCTCCAAATTTTGGGTACACATTGCAAATGTTTTTCAGAATACAGAAAAAAATTTTTAGGTACTGGAATCTATTTGCTCAAAAGTTATTCTAACCTCAAAAAGTGGATTTTTCCAAGTTTTTTTCAATACCAGCTGGGTTTACCACTATTTAACTCAAAATCTATCAACTTTTACTAAAGAACATTATATGTAACATTCGTTGCTAATTGTGTTTAGAATTTATTCTTCTGGGTTAGAATTTCTAATTTCAAGGTGAATGTTATATAAACTACATGTCAATACTCAACTTAAAAAAAGTGCAAGTGCGCCACAATTGATTTTTTTATCCAAAAGTCTAAAAGAAAGCTTGAAGCAGTACCTATCAAATGGTCTGTAGCATTTTTATGGCCTCCAATTCTGTAAAAAGTTATGATAATTTTAAAAAACCCGAAATTTTTTTAAAAATTTAAATGGGAATTACCATGTTAATTTTTGTGAATTTTTTGTCTTTCTTTAAATTATCATAACTTTTTACAGAATTGAAGGCCATAAAAATGCTACAGACCATTTGATAGGTATTGCTCCAAGCTTTCTTTTAGACTTTTGGATAAAAAAATCAAAGGTGGCGCACTTGCACTTTTTTCAAGTTGAATATTGACATGTAGTTTATGTAACATTGACCTTGAGATTAGAAATTCTAACCCAGAAGAATAAATTCCAGACACAATTAGCAACGAATGTTACATATAATGTTCTATAGTAAAAGTTGATAGATTTTGAGTTAAATAGTGGTAAACCCAGCTGGTGTTGAAAAAAACTAGATAAAATTCACTTTTTGAGGTTAGAATAACTTTTGACCAAATAGAATCCGGCACCTAAAAATTTTTTTCTGTATTCTGAAAAACATTTGTAAAGTGTACCCAAAATTTGGTGCATTTTAAAATTTTGATCGGACCACTTCACGTAGAATACCCCATATATATATAGATACGTATATAAAGATAAATGTCGAATCGTGTGATCGGATGGTAAGTAGTATTATGAAGAACTACTATACATATATATAAAATGGACATATTGATTACTTTGTTTTATGTGCAGGTTTAATATCATTCGCTTTTTTATATAGGCCTCGAAACGCTATGGATAACATTTTTACCAGGTTAATTATATATACAATTATTGAACAACATACAGTAAAATACAAAGTGTATGTCTATTATATAGATGTTGTGCCTTATCGATAAAATATCAATTGCACTGATCGTCTGAAAGAGTATAAATAACGCGCAATGTTAAGAAGAAGACGTATAGCTACGGGTTTTTAATATTTTTAACGAACCGACTTTCAGTTAAAAATTAGCAACAAATTCCTGTTTGGTTAGTTTTTTTTATTAAAGTCATATATATTTGGAGTTACAACGAATGTCCTGCACCCTGTATAGCTTAATATTAACCTATAGGGAATTAATTTCGGCTTTTTTCTATAACGACAAGAAAAACAAAATAGGAAAAATTAATGTGCCTAATTAAAAGTAGATATTATAGATTTACATAAGAAGTATATTTTAAAATATTATATACAATAGTTACATAAAGTTCAAAATGAAATCCAAATCCCTTGATAAAACGATGGAACTTGTGGGCATGGAATCGCATATGCGGTTTATCGCGCCTATACATGTATGCAGCGTATATTTAATATTGTATGTCGAAGCTTTCGCACCGATAGCCGCATGCGAGAAAGAGTGTGAGAGATGGAGAGAGATGGAGTGAGAGAGAGAGAGAGAGAGAGAGAGATTGGTGTACGTGTAGTATACGATATCAAGTCGAAGCGAAGCGAAGTAACGGGGGTGACGGAGCGAGGGAGAGGAGGAGACCGCCGTGGCGGGGAGAGAAGGACAAGAGGCATCAGCAACAGGTCAGGGTATTCCGGAAGTGGGTTGGCGGACGAGTCACTCGCACTCGCACACCTTCGCCTCACGATCCATCCATCCATCCGCGTCCATGCGTGCACCCACCACCTACCTCTATGTACTATACGTGCACTGTCGCCGCCGATACGCCGGCCGGCTTTTTCGCGGGCCACGTGTTCTACTCTCCCTCTTCCCCCTCACACACCCGTCCCCGTCCCCATCCCCATCCCCATCCCCCTACCTCTCCCTCTCTCGCACACCTCTTCGATGTCTACAGACATGCGTACACACACACACACACCACTGACACACGTATATGCACAGCAAACTCGCGCGGCTGTATTGGTGGACGGAAACCCATCCGAGTCAGCTGTTTTGTTTACGCCGGGAAATTTCAAGACAGCCTGACGTCGTCCAGATAACCTACTCTCTGTCTCTGTCTCTGTCTCCGTCTCTGGCTATGTGTGTGTGTGTGTGTGTGCGTGTCACTGCTTATTGGATAACTTTTACAACCGAGCTGTACTTTGATCTTTCGCTCGCCTCGATTCTCCAGTTCACCTTTTTCATTTAACCGATGCAAAGGTTTCCTTATCTTTTTGGCCGTTCCACCGATTCCTCGTTCTCTCGAAAAATAAATCAGAGAATATCCACTGCCTCATTAGTGAACAAAATCACTGATTAACAAAACGATAAGTAGCTCGTTAATTTTTAGTGAATAATCCACTGAGGTAGTGAGTGAAAAATCATTAATTCAAATAATAACTGCTGTATCCTAATCAAAATTCACTTTATTTATTGAACTGATTAATCGATTAATAATTTACTAATTTTCGATGAATATTCACTAATTCATTGTTAATAATAAGAAATAATTGACCAATTAATTAGGGTAAAAACCAGTAATTATTTAGTGAAATTTGTTCAACTAAGCAGGTTAGCAGGATTTTCACTAATTTATTTTTAGAGAGAGAGAGAGAGTATATCCATCGAATATATGTGCGACATTTATAAATACACTCGAAAATTGATGCTTTGTTGATTGGAGAACAACCGAATTAACTCAAGCTGCGATCAGTAATTAAGGTTAAAAAATAGACGAGCGCAAAGTAGTTTACTGTAAATCAAGTGCCCGTGCGAAAAAAATTTACGAAACTTTGTGCAGTACTCGCGTTACATACAAACCAGAATGTTCACTCTATAATAAGACACTTTTTTATAACTACTTACCTGTTACTTTTTCATTATTCTGTTGATAATAATGTAATTGCATTTTACGATTTTTAAATATTCATCATCTTTGTACAAGTATTATGAGTATAAGACTATTATACGTAAATAATGAGTATTTTAGTGCAAATTATTTTATAATAATAAAATTATGTTTAAAAATAAATTTTAATTTATTTAAATTTAAAATACTCATTAAATATATGCTATAAGTTTTATATATATATATATATATATATATATATATATATATACGCGTTAATTTAATTGTTTACTTATAAATGCCGGTTCTCTCCGCTTATACATCAATTCAATGGAAAAACGTTATTAGAGAAATATTCTATATTTAATTACAGTCTGTACGTATAGAATATTAAAGTTTTTTTATTGTACACCAACGGTGCTTGTAAATGAATATTACGTAGTTTTTAGGGCAACCCATGAAATTCACCTGTACGAAAATAAAAATATTATTATATCAACTTATTTTTTTTCATCTTTCCGTTTATTAAGGAAACTGTTCTATCGCGAGAACGAGTAATTTCAACCTTGTAATTTGATATTATTAAAATTTTGAAAATCAACCATATATTTTTGTATTGTAATATGCATAAATTAATTAAAATAATAAATATAAACATAAGAAAAATAAATTTATAATCTATATGATAAATTAATTCATTAATCTTCACAAGCCAAAGACTATTCCTAATAACTCAGTAAGGCGGACTGTATTAATACCTGCCACTTTAGAAACCTCACAGGATGAGTGTTTGAAAAAAGACCAAGACAAGCTAAGTCAAAAATTTATAATAAGTTAAATTTATAATCACTGTAAATATCTCGGAGTGTATTAATTAATTATGAAAAAAATGACGTTTTGTTCAACTGGTTCCAAAACCTTATACAGTCGACAGTATACATATATATATATAAACACTGTTTTATCAGCTTTTCGAACCTGAAGTTGAAGAAAAAATGATTTTTTCATAATTAATTAATGCACTCCGGGATGTTTACAGTGATTATAAATTTATTTTTCTTATGTTTATATTTATTATTTTAATCAAGTTATACATTTTATAATAAAAATGTGCGATATTACCAAATTTCAAGATTAAAATTACTTGTATATATATATATCGCTTAGATAATTATTTCGTTTAAGAACTCATGGAAGAAAACAAAGTAAAATTTAATTATTTGATGACACAACATACGAAAGACGTACTAACTCATTGGCGTGTAAGAGATAGAAAATGTAAATATGCACACGTGTTACTGTGTATGTGATTTGTCTCTTGTATATATTCAACAGTATTGCAATTGTATCGTATACAAATTAGATTTTGTTTGATAACCGTATAAAGTAAACCCAGATAGTAATAGTCAATTAAAAAACTACGGTTCTACGTTTCTGTATATACATATACCATTCTAATGTTAACTAGTCCGTGAAAATTCGATTTAAAAAGTTTGTTTATATTATATACAATCAGCTGTTCGTCCGGAAATTAAAAAGAAACGATGTTATTTACAATTTTCAATTATGAAATTTAATTTTGTTATTAATATTTAATTATTTATAAATAGTCTATTTATAAATAGTCATTTGTAAGTTTACTCGAAGCATAATAAATGCATTAGTACACGAAGAAAAAAAAACATATATATATATATATATATATATGGATGTTCGAGGTAATAACGCGATGTACGATGTTTTACTAAATTTAATGGTATATAATCACGACGTGTAAATTACCTTATATATACTTCCATACGCTTAAACTGCGTAAAAAATGTCTTTGAAGTTTCATCACGTTGGCGCAATAGTAAGCCGTTATGGTGTACTGAATAAACAGAACTAAATCGTTTAAAAATTATAAACAATTAGCATTTCGTATGCTTGTATTGCACGAAAGCGGGTGAAAAACGTTGCATTTCATCAGTTACTTAGACAACAATTTCAATCCAATCTCAAATTATGTATGTCTTATTCGTTACACGCAAAAATTTTTAAAGAATTATTATTAATATATTAGTTGTCCGAAGGTAAATTTTTCGAGAGGGTAAATAATTTTGTTTTAGATATTTAATAACCGAATTAGAGAAAGTATATAGATATTTATATTCAGTTGTAATTTGAATGCAGCATTTTCTTTAATATTTCACATATATGTTACAGTTAAGGTGCTGAACTCGTCCTTACAACCATTGCTACTGAATATTGTCAGTGTCGTGTAAACTTCATAATTTTATTTATTGAATGCGATGTGGTAAACAATTTACATAAAATATCTACCACCAGAAACTCGAAAGTTCTAACTAAAATATTAAAATATATAAATCTATAAGGAAAACTCGAAAGCAAAAGTAGAAGAATCTTACAAAGGGAATTTGACGAAATATTTAGACTCATTTTATTCCCCGCGCGTAGACCCATTTTATTCATCGTAGACTTGTTTTCAACACTTAGTTTAGCCTTTCTATATAAATAAAACATTAAATTTAATATTTTAAATTAAATATATCAAAAAATTTTACAATATTGAAAAAATTTAGAAATTAAAAAAAAGTTGTTATTGCAAAAAGTGACACTTTAAATGATTACGGTGAAAAATGTTGTATGCACTTCGGGAGTAAAATGTGATTATTCCCTTGGACGAATTACTGGCAAAAGCTAAAGCGAGGAAGCAGCAACTTTCATCCCGGAAATAAATGCCTATTTTACTTCCTAAGTGCGTAAATTAAAATAAAAACTATTAATCTAACGAAAAATATATAATGATCTTCACTCGGTAGCGATAATGTGCAAAAATTGAGGTTTCCAATAGTATCTAAAAATCTCAATGATTTAGGTGTAAAAAATATTGAAAATAGGTTGTATTAGATCTTCATTAACAAGATTGAACTTATTGTTAATAGAAATTAATTATAGGGAAGGAAATAGAAAAAAAATGCGTTTATCCTTATGTTTGTCCATTTACTACTGGTACTCTGTAAATCCCTTACATCACGGATATACCGAATAATTTTAAAATTAATTATCTGCAGTTGACTAATTAAAACTCATTAATTTCATCAATATATAATTACAATGTTTAATACCTTCATTAAAATAATATCTTTGTCAGGATAATAAAAACCAGTGTCGTTCCGGTTACAACACCTTCTTCTTCTTACACATTACGTAAACGATCGGCGATCAATTAAACGAAACGAACATAGATATTTTGTGCAACCTAACTAATAAAATAGATCACGCTTTAGTACAGATTTGCTAATAGGACAAACGAAAATATGACCGAATAAACTAATCGAATAGAAATTCAAACGGCCGACGTATATAGAGAAACCAGATAAAAAAGAATTTATCGTTTTATATAACATCTTTCGCCTTACCGAAGCAACTAAAATTCCACGTAGCGCGAATACTTGGCGAAGGAAAAAAATGGGAGAAAAATCTAGAGGGAGAAAAAAATGTGAAAATTTAATATAAAGTGTTATAACAAACTTTTTCGCGCGAATGAAAAAAAAAACAAAAGGTATAATTGGTATATAGAGGAGCGAAAAAAAGAACGAGTCTCGGGTCTCTTTGGCGAGAGCGAGCGAGCGCGAGCGTGCGAGGCGCGCTCGGTTTATCGGGCCGTCGCTGACCTTGGTGTGTGTGTGTGCGCGCGGTCGCGCGTTGTGTGCGTGCGAGAGTGTACTCGGAGAGATATATTTAGCCGGTGAGCGGCCGCGAGTCGAACGAGCAACCTAGGACTTTGCGTCTTTCGCGCGCGCTCTCCGATATATATATTACAACGCCGAGTTTCCACACGGAAAATACGGGGTAACCAGCCACCCGATCATCCTAATTTTTTCACCATTAGCTTACAAATATTTTTCTTCATTTCGTACTTGTATCGTCACTGGAAAATTTTCACATATTTTTTTTTATCACACAATTACGTATACATGTATAGCGCGATGGATATATATCGCGTTCTAGAATACGACGCGGATTACCGCGAGGCACGTGTTGCAATATTAATAAAACCGAATGTTAAAGGAAATTAAGGGTTTTTTGCTGGTTACCTTTTTTTTCTCGCGGATTTAATTATTTTATTTATTTATCTTTATATTCCGTGTATACTCGGTGATTCTTTACATTACACGAAGGCTTGCCGTTTGTATCTATAACAAGTATATAATAGTATACGTTCGAAAAACGGGTTTCGTTACAGTTTTCATGTAATTTTTAATTATAACTTAAACGAGATAAAAATTTAATCTTATTCATTATTTTTTCAAAATCATGAAAGTAGTTATTTAATTTTACGTACATATAGGTATCAATACAAACAATTTTCATTTATTTCACTTTCATCAATTTACCAACTGTTTGCGGGAATTTCGCTTGATTTATTTGCACAAGTATAGATATTATGTATTGAATGTAAACAATGTACAAAAATAATTATTACCTTATTATATTACGTAAAAGGCACTCAATTTTTTATTGTCGAAAGTAAAATTCGGTAATACAACTTGTCATAATTGTACAGAAGCCGAACGTTTATTTAGTTAATAAATTAAATAAAATAATATTGAACTATAAAACGTTGTTCAAAAGGAAATTATATAATCTGGAAAATATTTGCGTACACAGACGAATAAAGGTGATAATCCTAAATTTTCTTGTAATATATTATTATCAAAATTATTTTACACTAGACTAAAGTTTTTATAAAATTTTCCAATTATTACAGATCTAAATGTAAAGAAATTTTTTAATAATAATTTATAATTTCAAACTATTACTTCTATTACTTCAAATAATTTATAATTAATAAAAATTCAATTTATTTTGTAAAATTTTGAGAACAATTGGCTTTTATTAAAATAAGAAAGAAAATGAATAGGTATATCACTCGATAGACATATTAAATCGAGTGAGAGGTTTCTCTTGTAAAAAAAATTGGATCGTAATTCATTTGTCGGTTACTCCAAACTTTTAACAAAATTTTTGTAATATGTTTTAAAATATTATTTTATTTCAATTTGTAGCAATCATTTAAATGTATAATAATATTAAACACTTATTCTTTATATATTTAAATAATTTTTTTAA
The DNA here is from genome assembly GCA_026168455.1 of Theocolax elegans. NCBI lineage: Eukaryota > Metazoa > Arthropoda > Insecta > Hymenoptera > Cerocephalidae > Theocolax > Theocolax elegans. The sequence continues at coordinate 37,267,966 of CM047431.1, read as the reverse complement.
CTTATTAAATATTACATTTTAACGATATAAATGATTAAATGATTGTTTTAATTAAAATAAATTTCAACTTAACATTTTCGTCAGCGATATGTATACTAAATTTCATTCCGTCATTCTTGTTCGACGGTAAAATTGTGAGACATAAAATTCTAATAAAAAGTATATACAGAAATTTGTTGTATAACCGTAGTAAATGTAAAACAACGAAGATTTTTCATTATATTTAAAAGAAAATGAAATATTAATGAAAGGCGTATATATAGAGAAGAACGTTCGGATGTTCCGAAAATTAGCATCGAAGCTTCCGGGCCATGCGAAAGTCGGACACCCTTCGGTTAACTTTCTCCCTCGTTTTTTGTGCCTCGTCCGAGTCGCCGTAAAAATAACTTTCTTGTGATTTAAATCGAGTTAACTTTTTCTATACGATCGTTATAAGCAAGATTCAATACTCAACTGGACGTTAAACCAACGGAGCTCTCGAGGTATAAATTAATTTTTTAGAAAAATCGAGTACACGTGAAAAAAAAAATTCATTTTTTGTGTCGATATATATCGTAATTAATATATGAGGCAACTTAAAAATTGATACGTTAAAGTTTTCAGTTTTTTCTTAATATATATTAAACAAAACAATTTAAAATAAAAATATATCGCATTTATAACGAGCGCATTCTACGTATATATATATATATATAAATATATATGAATCCCCCACGATCAATGAAAACGATAAAAGGTTAAGAATATTTGAAATACCAAAAACAGTGAGAGCGAATGTTTTAATTATTCACAGAGAGTGAAATGAATATTATTATACATGTTCCGTTTATACACGCCTAAGGGTAACCCCGGAAATTCTCTTTCTCTCTCTCTCTCTCTCTCACTTTGGCTTGTTTTTCTCATTCTCCCCAACGAAGGAAGGAAGAAAGAAAGAAGCAACGTCTTTATAATAGGGAAAGGAAAAGAGCAAATGACGTTTACCAAGCTCTTTACACGTGAGCAATTTGTTCATTTCGTCGGCTCATATACATTTATTTATACTAATTTAATTTCATAGTTTTTCCGGACGATGACGCTTTCCCAAATATATTCGTTTTTTAAGACTTCGTTGTTCGAGAGCTTATAATTATTCCGAAAGGCGAAAAAATTTGAAATTCTAAATTACTCGGTGTATATACTATGTTCAAAGTATAATGTAAAAGTTAAATTACAATATGTGGGACCTATGTACTTACCTTCAAGGGCATTATTTAATATATATATATATTTGGAATATATATAAATCGTTACGCGTTTGAACGTTACAATTTTTCTCGTAATACGTAATAATAAAATAACAATGACGCTTTTTATACAAAGTGCAATTAATTTTAATATTTGAATAATTGCTAATGATTAATATTACAATAATTTTAAATTTAATCGTTAAATTTTTCGCATATATATGTATACAACGAGAGAATAATATATAATAATATATATAACTCGTTCAGGAAATAAAAGGCTAATCGTTTATTTAGATTTGAAACTAACCCAAAGTATACCTATAAGAGATATTACACTTAAAAAATCATGTTTTTCATCCCATCTCCTTAATTAAAATTCGTGCAACGTAATAATTTAACAGTATTATACGCAAAGTTTCGGGAAGAAATATTAACGTTACGATAAAATTCCTAAAAGATTTAAAAACTACGGTAAATCAAGCTGAAAGGTTATATAAAAATTTTCTTTAAAAGATGCATCCATTATTACCTAATAAGTATCCTACAACAAACGACACGTGGAAAAAGTTTATTCTTTAAACGATCGAATCAACTTGAAAAAAAAAATTAATTTCTAAACGCGAAAACTTACATTAAAAAACTATATATATATATATGTATATAATCCAATCTCTGCGAATGAAAGAAAAACCAATGAAAAAAAAAGGAAGACCGACTCGTTTAATTTGATTTTAACGTGCGGCGGGGATGCGACGAAATCCCGAAAAAAAAGAAAAAAAAATACTGCACACGGCGATATATAAATTTGGAGGAAAACAAAGTGACATCGTCCCGGTAGCGAATATAACTATAAAAATTCGCGCATTTTTTTCATTTACCCGTTGAAAATTTCATTTGCAATTTTCCGTATATATATATATATACCTATATATGTATACCTCCGGGGAGAATTGACGGCGCCTCTGCGGAGGCTCTGCGCGCGCGCGCGGTCCCGTGGATGTGTGTTGAGTGTGTACGTGCGCCGCGCACGGAAGGGGAGCAATGGAGTGAGAGAGACAACGGGACTGCGCGAGATCGATATCTCGGCGTCGTCGGCGGCAGCGTGACGTGCACGTATTCACACACACACACGGACACATGTACCAGCATATATATATATGAAAGTTTGAATTCGACGCTGCGGAAGAAATATTCTTTGTCTTCGCTTTGGTGTTTTCTTCTTTTTTTTTTCATTTTACTTAATTGGCTTGATTGTTTCGGGTTTGCGATACATTTGGTCCAAATTTCGTTAATTCGTAATATTTGTATACCGTACATACATTTTTTTTTAATTCATATAACGATGTACATGTATATACGAAGAAAAGCAGAATCGTTCGAAGCGAACGTTCTGTTTTATACGGTGGTTAAACAAATTACAAAAAAATATATAGATTAATCTAGATCGAATGCATATATAGAGACGCACGATTCACAAAGAAAATTCCATAATCCGGTTTGTTAAAAAGTTATGTGCATATATATATAAGTATACAGGGGAAGGAAAGAAATGTTGTTAAATTATGAACTGGAATAGATGTATGGAATCTCATCACGAGTCTTATAAGGTTTCGTTAAAATTACTTTGTACGTATAATAACTAAACGGATATATTGGAGGTTATTACATTTTTCTTCGTAAAAGGTGTACATGACTTATAACATGAATTTTCATTTGAACGAGGATATACAAAGTGCCAAATCTTTATACGCATGAACAGGAATGTTAACTATTAACTAACCATATACATTTTTTATACGGTCATCAAATTGTTCTATCATATGGGAGTTACATGCACGGTGTACGTGTCAATAGTTAATGCATCTATATATACGTAATACTGCAGTAGCGCACGTTCCTCTCTATATCGGTGTGGGTGATCAGTATATTAAAAAAATATTGTAACGTGCCAAGGTGACGATAAATGATTCAAAATATATATCGTGAAAATATTCTAAAAATATTTAAATACAATATAAATTAAAAAATTTCCTCGAGTTTACATGTTAGGTATTATAGCAAAAATAATAATGCGAAACTTTTAAATAATAATGAGAAAGAAAAAATAAATAATTGGTGAATTGCGAATAGGGTATATGTAATTATATACTTGCACCACGAGATCTACCGTAAAGCGGCTCTTGCATAATTAATTACAACTATATATTATTTTCATGTTAATTAATCTGATATAACTTAATGATTCTATACAGTAACGTCATTTGAATTGTAGCGTTTATGTCACTAGCGTATTATGTTATTGATAGTTATATATGCATTAAGGGATAGTAAAATAGAGAATTGGTATACATATTATATAATAAAATTTTTCACTCAAATCATCCTGGACAGCAATTACAACTGAATCGTTTTTCTTTATATTCTAATTTTTCTGTTACTTATTATATTATTTTCGCCCGACGGTCTGAAAAGTGTGCTTTATTCACCCCTTTTATACAGGGAGTAAAAATTCATTTTTTTCCCTAGGGACGTAAAATTCACTTTATTTTCCCTCTAAATTCAGTTTATTGCCCGTTAAATTTATTTAACTCCTGTAAATTTAATTTTTTTTTATCCAAAAAATGTCTATTTTCATTAATTAATCATCAAAAATTGAGTATCGCACTCCCTTAAAATAAAGCACCAATTTTTTTGAGGTTTATGATGATAAACCTCGTCAAAAATATTATGTCTTAATTCGTTTTAAAATGATCATCGTATAATATGTAATATTAATATTTTTATAAATGTATAATTCATTTGAAATTACGATAAAGTTAAAGTGGAGTGGACGATACAAAAAAATAAAATTTAATAAATTAATTGATATACCATAGAAATGCATGATTACTTAATAACCTTACTATTCTGCGACAAACTATTGCAGCGCGAGTTGGAATGTGCGCATATCAATTCTTCTTTGGTTATGTCAGTTTCTTCCAATGGCTTGTTTTTGTTGATCATCATAGAATTATTATACTTTGTCAATTGCAAATTTATGAATTCCGATGATTTCAACTTAAACTCATTTTCGTGTAAAGATTTTTTTATTTTTAATAAATGTCCAATCCAATAATGCATATTTCCCACGCTTAAGATTACCGACTGAGAAGTGTTGTTTTAAATAATTATTGCAAATCTGGAATTATGTTAAATATCAGCTTATCTAATAACGTGTATTGCCCAGAAGAATATCACGAAATCCACTATACGAAATCTTGCTAGAAAAAGATGATACATCTAATATGAGGTCTACTCGGTGCGAAGACCTGCAAGAATGGAATGATGCAAAAAGTAAGGCAAGCTCAAATGCGATTTAACCGTTTATTTATAATTCGAAGAGAATGTCGTTAAAACGAAAGCGGAAAAACATTGTAAGTTTTAGGTAGATACCAAACCTACGGGGCCTTTCGCAATAATTTTAAAACTGCCGTTGTTGAACACCTGTGCAATTTCGACGGAGACATTCCTACATAAATATATAGCAATAAGTGATTTCATTGATTTCGAACATTGAAATTGATTTCAGTATAATATGAAGTCAAATTTCAAGAATGTATAGCCTCTCGATGGTATACTTCTTAGTCGGTAATGACTGTGACGATAACATGCCGACGAGTTTGACATTCCCCTTAAAATAATGCATTTTTAGTATTTTATAATTTCTGCAAACAAATAATATAACAAATCAATGTTACTTTACCTCGTTGTAAATTTTCTGACAACGAAATTGTGAAGCTGAAATATTAGTGAATCCTACGCATTTATCAACATTTATTGTGTTTTTTTAAATATATTTATCAATTTTAATATTTTCCATAATATTCGATCAATAATTTTGATATTAAATAAAATTAGAAAAATCAAATACAAAAATTTATAATGAGTAGCGGCCTCTTCTTAAGAGGGGGCCAAATTTAACTTTATATTCCCTACCTTACCAACAAGCACGATAATTAATAATAAATCTCTAAATAAAACAGTATATGTAAAAAACCACAGAAGAGACGTATTTGTTTATTAATAATCTAACTGCAGTGCACTATAAATTTCAAACTAAAATATTATTGTATTTTCCAGAAAAGTCTTGTCAAACATTACAATTATATCCGCCTCGTTGAGGGTTAGGTTCACATTTTCGGTGAGACTTTTTCCGAAACGCATTAATATTTTAGTCTAAAATTCTATTTCATTTATTTAATTAACTAATCAATAAAAATTAAGTAGAACCCCCTTCAGATATTTGAATTTTCAAGATACAAATAATCGTAATCAACCCACTATTCAGGATTTATAAAGTCTTAACAGTCTAAACAGTACTAACACTGTATTACCATATGTTTTTAGTTCTTTTATTACTTTGGAATCAATACTGAAAACTTTAATACTTATTAAGAAATATTAGTGAAATTTCAACAACTTTGATTTGAATCTAAAAAAGTAGCAATAGGGTAAATAATGTGTTTGTCGTTCGGAGAAGGGTTTGATACGACTCTCTCTTTTAATTTATTTGAATCGAACGAGTTATTAATGAATCACAATTTACTCAAGACAAATTTAGTTTATCACCAAAAATACGCACATACAAATGGTATAGAAAAAGAAGGATCTACTCGTTTTAAATACATTGGAAAAAATATAGTCGGCGTATTGGATTAATGAATTGTAATTTGTTATATAAACAGAAAATATAAAAATATTTACGCTTGTAATATATGTATATATAAGGTACTTAAAATAATTAAATAATAATAATAATTATTCATTGCATCGCAGCGAGGTAAATATGTATAGATCAACTTAATACATACTATATGTATAATAAAATGAAACTGGATAAATAGATCGGTAATGCACATAACTTCTATAACTTAAAGTATAAGTATAATTTGTCTTTTACTGCACCAGAACACGATGTGTCTCCATAAATGAGGATATCGCTTGTTATTGCCATTTCGTTACGATGACAACATCGGATATGTCACTTGTATAGTGATAATACAGTAATAATCGATAATATTTATCAATATTAATTGTATTCAAATATACATTAGTTTTAGCTTTTGACCAATATATTACGTTGTATAGAACAAAGAATTGGATGATTAAAACCTAATACACTCAAGAAATTTAAATGAACTGTCTTCGGGTCAGTGTTTAAGATTATGAGATAGTGTACTGTGATTAAATTTATTGTTTTCATATTAATTTATTGGCGTTTTAAGAATATATATGTATCTAGTATTATTTAATTTTATAATACTTATATATAGACGAGTATTTTAAAAAAACATCATATAAAATTACCGTTTTGTAAATTAATACGTTTTTCCTTATCGGGATGTACAATACTCAAATTGTTACCGATCGAGTCAATGGAACCGGAAAAACCATTTTAATTAAAAAACGTGGTAAATTATGGACAAATCAACATACTGTTTTCCACTTGAGTTCATTATCTACAGTGATACTGAATGAAATTTCGACTCTTCATTCGCTATCAAACATATTAAAATTGTACATCTGTATTCGAAATTGTATTTATTTCAATTTAATTAAACGTATATTAAAAAAAGAGCTTCCCCTCAAGCGTTATATAAAAATACACAGTTTAACATAAAATGTATAATATATAATATTTATTTCCATTATAACGAATCACAAAAATATACAATAGAATAATAGTAAAGGGTAATATACTTCATGATCCTTTACATTCAGAGTATTCTTTCGTAAGCAAACTATATACTAAAGAAAGAGAACCTATATGCATACCTATACGCCAATCAAATTAAATCAGTTATATATCGCTTGAAAATATCTAATTATAACCGAAAGATATAAAATATGGGATTAAAGTTTGTATAAAACTAAATTTCAGATTGGTACGTATAATAAATAATTTCCACATTGATTGAACATCACTCTTGTAAACGTATTAAAATTTTTGTTATAGTGATGTTAATAATGCACGTACATAAGAGAAAAGAAATTTACGATTAAAAAAGAAACATAAAGTAGTAAATTTCAAAGTAATAAAGAATGCGCAGGAGTATCAACAAGCATACATTGGGTATTCGACTGGTGCACGCGTAGAAGGAAAATCACCAATTGAATATACGAAGATCGAATGCAAACGCAAGTTTGTCGAACGCGTTTCATTGAGGAACTCGGTGAGGTAAAAGTCCGCAAAGAGAGAGAGAGAGAGAAGGAGAGTGCGAGGGAGACGGAAGGAAAATACACCCACACACCCAGTAGCATCTTACAAACAAAAGAGAGCGAGATAGTGGAAGAGAGAGAGAGAGAGAGAGAGAGAGGATTGACATTCATGCATTGTAAATCGCACAGCTGAGGGGAGGAGATTTATTTTCAGACTCGGAGAGAGAGGCTTGAATGAAAGCGTAACACCGCGTCCTTGTTCATTTCTCTCTCACTCGCTGTGTGTCTGTCTCTGTGTGTATCTACACTCGCATACACCTAATAGCCGAGCGGTATATATCAGGTAGGGGAAAAATAAAGGAAGGATAAGAAGGTGGGGGGTGGGGAAGACACGCGTAAACCGAGCCGTGGACACGTGTCGGTATATGGGTATTGGTATACATATATATATACACGTGTACGAGTGTGTATGTGTACATCACGTACACACGTGGGTTCAAAAAGATTCAGCTACTCGGTCTAACCGAGTCCGACGGATGCTTCGCGACCGAACGCTGTGCTTTTCTCCGCATCGAGGAGAGAGTAATTTAATTTAATAATATATAACGGGAACAGTGGTCATTTTCTTCCTTGTTTCTCTCTTCGCGAACAGAGGATTATATGCCGATTTTCATTAGCGTGTGATAAACAATTTCTCTGGCTTGTCGACGTCTCAGTCAGAGAACCTCGGCCATACAATAAAAAGGAGAAATAAGTAATCAACTTAGGATACCAATTTTTTTCTTGATCTATTATTACTTTATAACGATCCCCAAATGTTTTTGTAGTTTCGAAAAACAAAAAACAATGGAAAGAACCTTTCGATTAGAATAACTTGGAGTATTGTAAGTAGGAAGTGAAATGATCAACGGGAAATAATCGACCAGATTTTCAGTTGAATATGGACAAAAAAATTAAATAGAAAGCTATATATTTTGACATTATACTTAAAAAATTATTCAACTTTCCTATCTACATCCAACTCAAAAACTAGTCGATTTTTTTCAATTGAACCAATGATCGTTTTTTTTTTCCAAAATGACGAGAACTATACCTATACTTATCAAATACCAAGTGCTTGACACCAAAAATATTTTTATATTGACTTTGTGCAGGGTCCTTGTACGTACTTAAACTCTAAAAGAACACGATTGTTGAAACCCAGCGTAGTTCACGGAACAGCCACTTCGAAAAAATTAACTGCATAAGAGAAACCAATTATAATGCAGATTATTAAGTGCATAATGACTTAACCGTTCATTTAGGCACGATTGTTAGGGGAAGAGGAAGAGGGAGGGAAGGATATTAAACATCAACGTACAAGCAAAAAAAATTATGTATCACAAAAATTGTTTACCCTCTACTACCTAAAATACACGTATCAATGGATACGTATGTATGGATATATATGTTTAATATAGTTTTATTACCAAAACCTGGACAATTTTTGATTGACGTTATTTTCAAAATATGGTAAATATGTCCTTTTACTTTACCAGCTTGATCGTTAAAAAACTATTCAAAATTATTGATTTATAAAAAATTTTGTTAAATTGAATTTCGTAGATTATGTCAAAATATATCGTCTCCATATATGTAAAAACTTTGATATGACAAAACTTTTGGCTATTGGGCACTTTATGATTGGAATAGTTGTTGTAAAGATAAACATACAAAAACGATAAAAATAATGAAAAATCCAGTAAAAAGAACGTTTTGACAAAATAGAATAGACTGAAATGCATCGGTTTTATATAAAAAGTTTAAATTATTCATTTTATTTTCAGAACATTGTTTAGGTACACGAATAAGTAAAGTATGCAACTTATGATTCTCAATATTTTATTAAAAGCATAAAAAATAATCTTACATTTATTAAGAGTATATAATTTAATATTTAACTAATCAGAGGTATAATACAATTTAAATACTTTTTATAATTTGTATTATTACTTGTATATGATTATAACGAACGTGTCTACAATGTGCCGAAAATTGTTCGGTATTTAATCCCCCCCCCAAAAAAATATTTTTTTTTACCAATCAATTAAAAAGTGCATAAAATACGTTTGTAATTACTTTTTTAATGTGTTTCCGATCATTTCTTAACAAAATAAATAATTTATATAGAACTCCTATAATCCTAGCATTATATATATAGCTTTTACATATAAATCACTTGTTTTAAATTAAATTGCAATTGTGAATTTGTTCCATATACTTATATATATAGGAGAAGCAAGAAATGTGGGACGAATAATTTTGTAAAAATCATCAGAAGCATTACTGCTAATTACTAGTAAACGTTATTGCACTGTAATCTATAAAATATTTTTGTCTGTTATTTCCATTCCAATACATTTGTTGATCGTTTTAATCGACTTATATATAGGAGGATAAAATTAAAATTCAAGATCCGATTTATAAATTTAAGAGGGTATGTCACAATAGTCCATTGTTTTCGACCGAATGAGCTGAGAGATATATCGAATAATGAAACATAATAAGTATTCTATGTAGTTAAAGAAATGTAGTAAAATGTAAAAATAAGAAAGATGTTATTGCCTTTCATTTGAATAAAAAATGTTAAGTGATCGAGTGTTGGTGCAGTTAATAACATCTGTGTTCTACATTTTGTTCATCAATAGATATCGATCAAACAACAATTCCTCGTAAACAAACAAACTTGTGTACGATAAAATAGGTAGTGTTTCTATAATTATAAGATTGGAAGGAAAGTAAAATACTCGATTAGTCGAATATTCTTTCAGTGGATTTTTATTTTAATAACGGAGAAAACTCAAACGAAGAGCAAAGATCTCTTGGTTCGTCCATATATAAAATGTACCAAAAAATAATTTTCTCATCTCCACTAACAATAAGTCACTCGGTAACAATTTTTTTTAAATATATAAGTACTTTATATCCCGTTCTCGTAAACACGATTCCTATATTATATATCGCAACCGATATAAATTACATCGTCGATATGTTTATTTTCACTATATATCATCCGAAACGTTATTTCAAAATCATCGTTCCTCGATTACAAAAAAAGAATAAAATTACGTGTCCCAGAGAGTATTGAATACCCATGAAACGACAATAAAATACGTATAGTCAAAGAAAAAAAAGGAGATTTTTAGATTGTTTCCGGAAAAGATATGTCGAACGCGGTCGACCCGTGTCGTTTGGATTCCAACGTATCAGCGCCGAGCGGGAGAAAACTCGTCGCGGATCCGCACACCTATATATATAGAGAAAGAGTAAGGGAGAGAGAGAGAGAGATCAATGAAAGAATATAGAGGTGTAGAAGAACGGTATACCTTCAAGAGTACGTGTGTATACACATATACATATATATATATATATAAGAGAGTCGAACGGAAAGATCCGCGTGGAAGCAGGATGGAAGCACCGCCAGTGTGTGTATGTGTGTGTATACATACCGGTAGTTGTACTACGCTCGTAACACTCACGACAAAACATCTCACTATCTCTCTCTCTCTTACTCTTTCGGTTTATGCCACGTGCTTTCAAGATCCTCGTGTGTGCGCACGCGATCATTGACACCGCGGTGGCGGCGGTGCTGTTTACGTTTCGACTTGCGGGGCTATCCCCGAGAGAGAGAGGGAGAGAGAGGGAGAGAGAGAGAGAGAGAGAGAGATGAATCACGGAACGTATCTAAGGGGAGGGAGGGGGAGGCGAGGGGAGGTGAGTGCCGGTTGTTGTATTATATGCGCTCGTTTTAGTTCGCGATTCGAACGTGACTGGCGTTGCCCGTTTCGTCGCCTCTATACCTCTATATACATACACAATGCACCTTGTAAATACATTTCCGTGTATGGATTGTACTGCGTATAGGTATACACACACACGATACGCCTTGTACCTTGAACCGCGTGGGTGTATTTTTAGAGTTAAAGGGCATTCCTTCATATTTTCGACGAATCGTCCGTGCACTTGGATTGCTTTTCTATTTTTTACTCTTTCTCTAATTTTAATTGACACGAGACCACAATCCACAATCTTTTGTTTACCTATTGTTGGTTTTCTATATACATATATAGGATTGGAATAAATAAAAGATGACAATATTTAATAAATAAACTTAGACACTTTATTATAACGTCACGAGAAAGGATAGGTCTTTACTGTACGAGAAGCGGTTCGAGACTGAACTAAGAACGATGCCGAAAACTAACAAAAGAAAGCATCCAAAATACTACGCATTATGCTCATACTGCACACATATGGACAATAAGCTAGTTATAAAAATGGTCAGTTAGACCATCCGCCGAGTACGCCGATGCACTCACAGGCAGTGCCATAAAACCCTTCTTTTTGTCACCTTTATACCAAAACAAACATTCAATCTATAGTCGAGTGATTTTTTTAAACTACATTTTATTTACATTATTTTACTTGTATATTCCAACATCTATAATAGTCTTGAAATGACGTTCCCTTGTCCGTTTAAAATTTCTGTACATATTTTCTCTCCATGCAGATTTGAGACAAGCAAAATTTATAACTTTTGTTGGTACATTACATATTAAATCATTCTAATATACAAAACCACATTTACAAATAACTGAGTAAAGTAATGAATCTTACAAGGGGATAGATACTTGACCTCCGGGAAACGGATCCTATCATAACTTTGGGATATCTTTTCTAATGTAAAAATATGAAGAAAGCTCAGTTAATGTTCTCCAATGGTCACTTTTACGAACGTTACACGACATTTAATAATAATAATTTTAATGAAACTCACTTCCACTTTAATCGATTATAAGTGTAAAATAAATAGAGGTAGACACTAAAAGTTGTGATCAAGTACAAGCGATTAAAAAAAAAAGCTTAAATCGGTAAATTTGATGCAAAGATAAGAAAGTAAGAAATTACAAAAGTTTATGCTCAAAAAATCAATACATTTTTTATACTAAATTTTGAATAAAATATCTTCAATTTCTTATTTTCTCCATATCTTTGCTCCAAATTTACCTATTTGGTAAATATACCTTTCTTCTGGTTTTTGGTTAAAGTGTCTACCTCTATTTGTTTTAGAGTTATAAGCGACTGAAGTCAAAGCAGTTTTTATTCAAATTATTATTAAATTTCGTATAACTTTTGTAACAGAGTGACCATTGGCAAGTAATAATTTAATTGGCTTTCTTCATATTTTTATATTACAAGATATCCCAAAGTTAGGAAAAAGGCACTCTCCTTGTTAGTATGGACATACACTCCGAGAAGATATTTACTCCGATTGTCGGAAGCTTATTCAAAATGCGTGTATTGTATCGAATTGCAAAAATAAAAAATGCATTTTTATTATTTAGAATCAAGAGAAATAGAAAGTATAAATAAAGTTATGTCAGAGGGTGCGTCTATATACTGTTCTTTTAGCAATAAGGTTCGAATTCAATTTTTTTTTTCAAAAAGGGTCCGATTCAAATTTTCTAATTAATAATTCAATTCCAACTCAAATTTTTCTTCAAAAACGGTCCAATTCAAATTTTTTTTTAAAAAACGTTATGTTGTATTATTGATAAAATACGTATATAAAAATCACTCGCAATATAGGTTAATGTTTTTATAGTTAATATCTAGAGAATGACTGACGGTCTAAGCAACTACTTTGTATAACTATAGCCCTTTGTACACAGATGTCTGCAATATGCATATACTGCAGAATATTCGGGTTGCATCTTAATGTTAAAATGAAAAAAGTTCAGTAATTTTTGACATAATGTTACAAGGATGAAAGCAACAATTGTATTTTGCACAATTATTTTCTTATAATAAATGCAATGATTGCAATTTAAAACATTTAAAAATTTTCTTTTCCCAAACCAGAAATGTATGTGATGGCTGATTAATTATTATTCCACTAGTTTTTGATTTGAGTATGGCAGACATTTTTGGTCCAAGATATAGACATAAAAAATCTTAAAATGCAAAAAGTTTGTTCCGTACGTCATTAGTTGTAAACAAGTAAATACGCTACTGCACTGACTCGAAAAGAAAATAATCAATCACATTGTCAATTACATGTCAAACATCAAATATAGATTAACTAGCAGTAGATAGACCCAAAATGATGGAAATAACTAACGATAAATAGGTAATTAAGGGGTAAGCCAGCGTTTACCACGTAAAAAATAATTCCAATTTACTTCACAATAATATTAGTGTTTAACTCCCGTAAGTCTGAATCACCAAAAGAATCAATATTCATTTATGTGTACACCTTTTTTTTATCTCAAAGGTTGCAAATCCACTCTCGATTTAACACAACTTAGATTACTCCTTTTCTACACAGTATACATTATTATAGTTATAGTGATCCTAGAAATAATTACTTTTGATAATATAAACATATGTTAAATGTAAGCACAAACGTAATTACTTTCACAATTTTTGGAGTAACAAAATGAATAAGTGAATTGGAACCTTATTGAATAATAAATTTGAATCGAACCCTCTTTGAAGAAAAATTCGAATTAGAACCTTATTGCATTAAGGTGACGATATGGACTTACCGGCAGTGTAAAGGTTAAAAAAAATTGTCAAGTTTGAACAGTCGTTGCATTGATCAATGTATACTTGAGCACTGTCACAAAACCTTTCTTTTCTCACATTTCCCGAAACAAAAATTCGACCTAGTCGAGTGATTTTTGTACACGATGTATTATTTGATTGACATTGTTTTACCTGCTTATAGTCCAACACTGGGTTACGGATAGAGAGGTCAACGAACTCCTCAACACCTGCACAACTATATGATCGGAAAATCATACGTATACGATAATTACAATCGCGATCGCACGCGCACACGCTGCACGTACACTGTGTAGAAAACAACAAGGTATGATTCACACTGGTGTACAACCATACGGTGACACATTGCTCAGTTATCTTAACTGGATTATCGAAAGGAGTCGCTCCAGACGGAATAAAACGTATATATACAATATGTGTGTGTGTGCGCGCGTTAGAGAGAAAGAGAGAGAGAGAGAGAGAGAGAGAGAGTGAGTGTATAACATGCAGACTCGATGCGACCTTGACCCGCAATCGGAGTCCCCCTTATCTCTGTTTGTAAACACCGCGAAAGAGGAGAGGAGAATCGGGGGGTTGAGGAGGAAGAGGAGGAAGAGGAGGAAGAGGAGGAAGAGGAGGATGAGGAGGGGAAGGGGATACACCATTGTGCTCTCTCAGCCCCGGGAGGAGAGGAATTTAACGCCGGTGGCGGAAGGACGAGAGAGAGAGAGAGAGTGAAGGGGGGAAAGGGGGGAAGGTGGGGGGGATCTGACGGGAGATGTAACAGCTGATGGGTTTGTGTGTGTTGGTGACGGGTAAGTGTGAAAATCCTATATATATGTGCAGGGTATAGTGTAAGCTCGATTGGCGATCCCTATGTATACACTTGGTCACACAGACTGCACACACCTATATACGTGCGTACGGTTGTGCGAATTTAAACGAATTTCCGGAGCGAGCCGTCGTAGTCGTGGAGCGCACAAATATAGGATCCTCGAAGTATCGGGTAAACTATTGTTGCTACAACTAACCGGAAATTATAATTTGCATTTTTCTCCGAGATCGATGTGTATTGTTACCTTCGTTATTTTTCGTGAGGTGTGATGTTTATACATTTGCCTGGCTGATGGATTATCATTGGATTTTGATACAGTTTGATTGTTGGAACTGAAAATATCATTTAATTATATCTTTTGAAAATACGGATGGATTGGACTAAAATCGTATCGTTGTGTACATTAATATCTGTATGAGACAAGTGAATATTGGCGACTAATTCCGTAAAGAAAGAGAAATACATGCCGACCAAATAGAATTAACGCATATTTTCCTCTGTATGTAGAGTAAAACTGCTCACGTATCTTTACCTGATTTCAACGACTTGATTAAAGTTATATGCATTTTCTAAAAAAATTATATGCAAATAATATAGAGAAATAATTAAACTACCTATATACTCGTTTGTACGTTTGGTATACACATCCAAACCAATGTCAGTACTTTCCTGTAAAATTATTTTTATCCGTGACTCGTTACATTTCAACCGAGTACTTTCAAAGAGTTTACACAAAAATTCAATGATTAAGATTAGCTATAGGTGTGTACAGTTTTATATATATAGATAAACCTCTCATCCTGTGAGGAATCGGACGCTAAAACAAATGTTCACGTAAGTACAACAAATTGATATTAACCAAAAATTGTAATACAAACGTCATCATTTTGTACATCTAATTAGAAGAATATACTTCAACTTTCGATATGAACGTCAACTTTCCGAACGTCAACTTGTTCTGATAGTTTCGCATATAATGCTTATTGAGAAGAAATTTAAGAGAGAAGAAAGCATAAAATAACCCAGACAAATAATACAAAAAATTTGATTGACAATAACATGAACTTTTGATTGACAAAAACATATATCTAAAAACATATATAGCACTGGACCCCCGCGATATTCTGCGATTGTTTCACCTAGATTTACATTTTTATTTCGCCTCTAAATCACATTATTGAATTAATATGACGATTATTTCATCTCCAATGTATTAAAGTGAGGATAATATAATATATATATATATATATATATATATATATATATATACTTAAATCGTTAAACATTTCAACTATAGGAAAAATGGTAAATTGCTTGCAAACCGATTAATAGCACGAGAAATTAACAGTTGTCGGAAAAGCTGAGAGCTCGCACGTTGAAGAGAGCAACGTGACTATTGTATTGCGATCATGTTGCTCGTCGCGTTGTAAACCGCAGCCCCGGTGACTCAAAAATAATTTAAAAACTTCATATATGTTTAGATCGAATTAATTTATAACTGTACTTTTAATTATTTTTAAATTTATTTATTTACTAATTTTATTTGTACAATCTTTATACCTATAGTTGTTTGTCGATATCTCTCTAAATTTGTTCCAGTGAACAATTACACCTTTAGAGACGAATCTTAATCAATCGGCATTGAATTAGAATTCAGTAATTACAGTCAAATTCATTATCGACATTTAAACGAGGAAAGTTATTTTTCATCAGCCATAACTTAAATATTCCTTTTGAAGAGTGAAAACTTACCAGTTAGGTTTAATCTCTTTGCAGTTCTCGTTATTACTTCTTATTACGAATATTATTGAAAACACATTTACAGAATAGTATCAAAGTGCTTTAGTTCTTCACCTAGTCTGATTTACTGTTTTGTGCGTAGATTTAAATAATTCGAGTTTCAATAAATTTCTAATCGCCCCTCTAAATGAATAAAACGCTTGAATCAAAAATTTTTGTTTCGACTTCGTTTTGTTCAAACGACTCTAATAGTAATGTATACTAGCAAATTTTTCTCAGTGTATATAGACGCGTAAAAAAATTCAACTTTATATCAACTTCATATAAAGTTTAAGTTTAGCTAAACTTCATATGAATTCATCCAATGGCATTGATCTGAACTTGTCTAAAAATTCATATAAAGTTTAGCTAAAGATTAATAATCGTTTTTTATTTATAAGTTATAAATGCTTTATATAAACCTAAAAAATTTTAAATATTTAAAAAAAAAAATTAATTTTCGGGGGATTTGAACCTTTGATCTTCTACTTTGAAGTCTGTCGCTCTACCAACTTAGCTATTTTATTGTTTATGTCATTATATTAAATTTTGGTTATAAATTACGATACATGTTTCAATTGTTCTTTATAACCAAAATTTAATATAATGACATAAACAATAAAATAGCTCAGTTGGTAGGCCCGATCGGAGAATAGCTAAGGCTAGCGTTACGTGGTCTTTGCGTGGTATACTGAACTGGCCCGTAATATGGCGCGTAACGGGGTAAGTTCCATGATCTAACGAGGTGTGCTTTTTTAGGTTAGGATGTATACTGAGCATGGGGAAATAAGTGTTGTTTTAATGGAAAAAGAAACTTGATTTTGTAAGGGACCCAATAGAACTTTAAGCGGGAAGGAGCACTTGAATCGAGAAAATTGAAAAATAATGACGCATTCGAAACTTTAAGGCCTGCCATACGTCGCCATTGTCTGTTCCCGACATGGGTACCAAAAGGGCCAAATCGTCGCCCCTTTACGCAAGTTACAGACTCGGCCCAGATAAACGCCACAAAGTTGTTTCCGATCGGAAGAGCGACATACTTTAAAATAGAAGATCAAAGGTTCAAATCCCCCGAAAATTAATTTTTTTTTTAAATATTTAAAATTTTTTAGGTTTATACAAAGCATTTATAACTTATAAAAAACGATTACTAATCTTTAGATAAACTTTATATGAAGTTGATATAAAGTTAAATTTCGGATTCAACAAACACTCTTTGGATTCATATATCTTTTCATCCTATGTTTTGGTATTGTTCCAATCAAAGACAAACTATTAAACCGTTCGAGCTATTGTGACCTACTAAAGTTGAGTGATTATCATACGTTTGTTAAAAATTGTTAAAAAACTATAATTATTAAAAATTTCAAATATATACTCACTACCTCCCGCAAATAATTTTCTGTCGTACGGGCTATGTCGAAAACAACTTGTATATCTAGTCCGAAAAAAACATAGTCTATATATATAAAATTTACTTCGCGGATATACTATATGAAAAATCAATAGTCGCGAAAAACAAACGTCGTGGTCATCGCTATATTTTTCCTTTCGTAAATATATATATACTATCTTATAGTAGATCAAAATAACGTTACTGTAAATATTAATATATATTACACACTTTACGAAATGAATAGAAGGTAATACTCATTTGAAATGATATATTAAATAACGTCGATGAATTTTTAATACGAAGCGCAAGCGTGTGCGTACATATATATATTCGTCAAGTATGCTGCACCCCCTTCGAAATTCGTAATTTAGTATTCCAACGATTCAAACTCTTCGTATTCATTTATATATACGTATATATATTATTTCGAGAGGCTTCAAATTCTTTATTCATAATTACGCATTCTCGACCAATTCGTTTGAGAATATCTTGGGAGCATATATATATGGATATAAGTGAAATTGATTCTATATACCCGATCGCGACACTCGTGATAGTATAAACTTGACTTGTCGATGTTTCTTTTTTTATTTATTTAACATTTGAACTTCACGAGATTTATTTAACTGTACATTTTGGGAGAAGTAAGTGTTTTACACTGATTTTATCTATTTATAATTTGTGCGATGAGATTGTTAACGTATCTTTTACATATTTTATTAAATTTACATAGATATGTAACAATTTTCGAAGTGGGAAACTTAAGTACTTGCAATGTGTAATACTGGGTTAACAAACTAACATTTTTATACAGATAGGAGATAATTATGGTATATTTTTATAATGTCCGAATTCGATTCTGTTAATGGCAGTTAATGGTTATTCTTTTCCTAGGAAGAGACAATTCGTTAAATGAAGCTTAGCAAAACGTTGGGATATATTGTAAAATCGGAAGCGACGAGCTACACTCGAATACAGGGAATTAATTTTTAGCGATCGATAAATTGTGAATAAACCAAGAAATCGTTGTTCTTTGTTTCAGAATTTTATATCACTAAGAAGAAGGAGTTTCACCCTCTGGGTCACGGATTTCGTTACAATGTTGGAAACTGATTTTTGGTGCACAAATACAGAAAGAATCTATATGAAATTCAATCTCATAGAATGTTTGACGAAAGTTGCACGCAGTTAATAAAAAATTGGGAATTCGGAAACAATAAGAGTAAATACAGTTTGAAAAAAGATGCTTAAATATTTCAATTTGGTCAAAAGTTGTGGAAAAAATAAGAATACGACGAAATTGATGTCTAAAATGTCTATAAAATTTAAATACGTAATTATCGTTTCTTTTTATAACTTTTGACCAAATTAAGTATTTAAGCTTCTTTCTTTTCAAATTGTATCTACTTGAATTCATAGATTCGATTTTGAGTGTCTACACCTCTAATTGTTTCCGAATTATCAGCAATTGAATTAAAACAATATTTTTCACAATTTTTCATTATTTCGCGCGTATAACTTTCGTCAAACACCATATGAGGCTGGATTTCATATGAATTCTTCCATATCTGTGCACTAGAAAATAGTCCTCAAAGCTGCAAGAGTATTCGCGACCTGGAGGGTGAAACCCTTCCTTGTGAGTAAAATTGCCAAAATATCTATACATTAAAAAATGGCATTGTATCTAACTCTGAAATCTACACTCACAAAAATGTATTCTTAAAAGATTGTCGTATCAAATATGTAAAAAATTCGATTTCTATTTAGAATAGTAAGATCTTGATTTTAATGGAGTCTTATAGGTAACAGAAGAATCGTCTAATATCAAATGGATTTCCTTCTGAACCATATTTGATACGACACTCTTCTAATCACAAGATTACATTTTTGTAAGTGCACTTACAAAAATATTATCTCGTCTCAAGAAGAATCCCCTTACCCTAAGAAGAAAGTCTTCTTAATATAGCTCTAGCCAGATTTCATATTGAATTAAGGTTACAATCTTCTTGATTATCTACTAGGCTCAATATTATTTCAACAAACGCGTATTCGATTTCGGCTTAGTACAAGTAGAATAATTTACATACAAGGAGAATTTCTATGTAAAATAAGTATTTATTTTATTTAAATTAACAACGGATTCTTTGATGATTATTTCTTTATTAATTCATAATAAGCAAACAATAAATGATTGTCCATTTGAAATATACCTTTTCGCAGGTACAAAATTTAATACATTTTTCGCACTGCATATCTCCCATTTTTCAGTGGAATTTATGCACTAACCATGCATGTGGTTATTAAAACCAATCGTTTGCCACAATTTACAAATAAAAAATACGTCGCTTCCTTTACAAAAAATTTGATGAATTTCCGTAAAATCTGGAAGACATTCCGAATTACATTCATTCAAAAAGATAAATAAATTAGATTGGTATCGTCTATTATTTATTTTAATCCAACTGATTAATTTATTTTTATCTTTAACATCGCTAACCGCTAAACAAAATTGGCATTTCTTTTTTTAAACGAGCAAAATTCATCAATTCGGATATAGGTTTTTCTTTCATTGGTCCTAATTCAATACAATTTTGGAAACTTGTATTTTCCATAAGAAAATAACTAAAAAATTTTTCGTGTTAGCAGCATAATTTATAAATTCGCGATGTTTACCTTCGAAACGCATACACCAATTATTAATTATTGGTCCTGAAATTATAAAAATATCACTATAATGCAAAAGAAAATGAGGTTTGGGTTTGAAGAGTCTCTCTTACGGTATCAGTCGTCTAAAAATAATAAATTATCAATATAAACTTCGTAATGATTAATAGATTAACATATTTATAACAAATTTTAACTATTGCAATCCTATCTGAATTAATTGAAAGTCTTATTGTTATAATCGTATTGTATTTGTGCTTAAATAGATAAGTTTAAGAAAATTTTTATCTTCAATCAACAAGAAATTTACTTAAGTGTAACGGATTGTTACAAGTAGAAAATCAAATTAAATCAAGAGAATTTCTGGCTAGAGCTATATTAAGAATAATTCCACTTGAAAGGAGATGATTTTACTTGATCCAGTAAGAAATACTCTTCAAAATAACGTAACTTTAATAAAAATTGTTCTAAAGATAATATAATAAAAATATACAACATTAACGCTTACTTTGCAGAAAATATATAATCCTTCCACGCACTCAACACATGATGGTTTTATACGTTTTTTGTTTCTACAAAAAAGTTATAGTAAAAATTACAATGTTGTCTATTAATGCAGGGACAAACTGACACAATCCAAAAATTTACCATAGTGTATAATAAATTTTACTGAAGTTGTAGTAAATATTACCAGAATTGTAGTAAAAATTAATAACTTTCTAGTAAATTTTATTATACACTATGGTAAATTTTTGGATTGCGTCAGTCTGTCTCCGCATTACTAGACAACATTCTAATTGTTATTTCAACTTTTTTCTCAGAGTAGATGTGATTATAATCAATTACGTCATTGTGTTTTGATTACGTTCGATTTCATGTAATATTCAAATTATAAGCTAGAAAATAAAATTCTTAATACGTGTATATATATATATATGGGTGGTTCTCTGTGACATCGAAGATGAAAAAAATAAATATTGCTATAACTGTGGGAATATGTTTTAGAGGTATCCAGTAGTTCTCCTGAATTTTTTCAGATTTTTTCTGGGCCATTATTTTAAGTTACAGAGAGTCAAAGTTGACATTTTAGCACTTTTTTGCATTATATGCCCATTTTCATGAATTTTTAGCTTCCAGGGGATGCATTATTCACTAAAAACATAAGTATGACTTTTTTTGTAAAATTTTCCGAACTTTTCATTAAAAATACTTTTAAAGATATAAATGTATGCTGCCACACTCTTGTAAGCCATTTAAACCTTAAATAGTGAAAATCAGCAATTCTGCTCCGGACTCTGGTAACCTAATACTGTCTAAAAGATGTCTTTTTATAGTCAGAAACTGCCTAAAAATTTCCAGAGTGGGTCTAAATCATTAAGATCACTTATGGTCAAAATATCCGGGAAAAGTGCCCGAAATATTAATAGAAATGTATATTTGTTGCCTTATAACGATGAATCTATTAGCATGATCATTGCAAAAAAATTCGTGCACTTACCCTGGAGTGGTAGAAAAGTATCTTCACTTGTTTCAGTATCCATCTAATCCCCTGTAAGCTGCTAAAAATACAAATATTATTATACAAAAGTAAAAAATTAATTTTTAAACATTTATAATGCTGAATTTTTAGTTTTACATCCCTTACAAGCATTATAATACTAATCTGAAGGATTACTATAAATATATAAACATCATTATTACAATAACTGAATATACGTATTTAATACAAAAGATATATAAATAAATCGGATATATAATTATAATGAATAATATGATAACGTGACAGTGACAAGTTTGTGAAATCTAAACAATGTATTGCTGAATAATAATAATAATAATGTTGATACTTTTATAGTAATCCTTCAGAATATAGTATTATAATTCTTGTAAGGGATGTAAAACTAAAAATCCAGCATTATAAATGTTTAAAAAATAATTTTTTATAATTTTATAATAATATTTGTATTTTTAGCAGCTTACAGGGGATTAAATGGATACTGAAACAAGTGGAGATACTTTTCTACCATTCCAAGGTAAGTGCATAAATTTTTTTGCTATGATCATGCTACTAGATTCATCGTTATAAGGCAACAAATATACATTTCTATTAATATTTCGGGCACTTTTCCCGGATATTTTGACCATAAGTGATCTTAATGATTTAGACCCACTCTGGAAATTTTTAGGCAGTTTCTGACTATAAAAAGACATCTTTTAGACAGTATTAGGTTACCAGAGTCCGGAGCAGAATTGCTGATTTTCACTATTTAAGGTTTAAATGGCTTACAAGAGTGTGACAGCATACATTTATGTCTTTAAAAGTATTTTTAATGAAAAGTTCGGAAAATTTTACAAAAAAAGTCATACTTATGTTTTTAGTGAAAAATGCATCCCCTGGGAGCTAAAAATTCATGAAAATGGGCATATAATGCAAAAAAGTGCTAAAATGCCAACTTTGACTCTCTGTAACTTAAAATAATGGTCCAGAAAAAATCTGAAAAAATTCAGGAGAACTACTGGATACCTCTAAAACATATTCCCACAGTTATAGCAATATTTATTTTTTTCATCTTCGATGTCACAGAGAACCACCCATATATATATATATATATATATATATATATACGGGTTATTTCACGTTAAGTGGTACGATGAAAATTTTAAATCGCTCCAAAATTTGACAACAGGCTGGAAATATCTTCCAGAAGATAGAAAAAAAATTTTAGGTGTTTAAAATAATTTGTCTAAGAGTTATTCGACCATGAAAAATGGAAAGTTTTCAATTTTTTAGAAAAATTGCTATTTTTAAAGCCATTTATCTCAAAAACTATTGATTTTTTTGAAAAAACATTAAAAACAACTTTTGTTCAAAATAATCTTTAGAACTTATCTATCTGGGTTACAATTCTTGATTTTAAAATCTCGAAGAGATAGAACGCCCGGAAATATTGAATATCAAAAAAAGGCGACCACGCCACAATCGATTTTGATCTAACACCGCTCAAAAGATCACATTTTTCGAGAGCTTTCGAATGGCGGTGGTTAGATTATTGGCCTAGACCGCTGGTGTAAGTTATGCCTCATAAACCTCATAAAATTACTAATTTTCATGTATTTTAGGGCATAACCTACACCAGCGGTCTTGGCCAATAATCTAACACCGCCATTCGAAAGCTCTCGAAAAATGTGATCTTCTGAGCGGTGATAGATCAAAATCGATTGTGGCGTGGTCGTCTTTCTTTAATAATCAATATTTCCGGGTGTCCTATCTCTTCTTAATAATTTTCTTAATAAATTTATACTTAGTATAATTTATTCTTAATATCAGTAGACTTAATCTAGATCATATAAGATGTTACAAAATAGACGATTCTTCTTCGCTACAGTAGAATTCAATCTAAGTAAAGAATAATTGCGACTTAAGGAGAGGCGATAGCCATCTTAAAATAATCAGACCTACTACTGTATTATATAGAATTCTGATTCACTCAAGTAGAAAACTTCAATTAGAAAAATATTCTTGACTTAGAGTTACACTTTTGTGAGTATAACCGATCCCGAAAGCCGCACAAGAATGGTGTCACCCATCAAGTGCCAACCGCACTCAGTGCTGCTTAACTTTCGTGATCGGCCGAGGTGCGTCTCCGCCACTTCGCCACCGTGTCGTTCGATATTTTTGTATATGAAATTTAACACAGTAACAGACAATACTCAAATACATAGCTATGAAGTCTTGGATTATTTATATTTTTTTAATTTGATTTAACATCGCTCTTTTAATGCTTCCAATTTGGTGCTAATCAGCGACGGAGGCCATTCAATGTCTTTGTTAAGAAAATACTTGACGTTGAAAAAAGTTTACCCATATAATTATCTGCATTTATATAATTAAATATATATTTTTCGGCTGCATTGACTTGTTCTGTAACAATTTGGTTACAACATTCCGTTAAAACAGAAGGACGTCTTAATTACATATAGTATTATTATTAATTATATATAGCATTATTATAGAGAATTGCCTGCATCACCGGAAGAGATTTTTAACGTGGTTGCGTTATAGGTATATTATATATAACCAAGATAAGCTCGAGAGTAAGGAAAAGGAAGTTGCTCGGTGTCTGTCACGTGTCGGTCTTAAGGGGTTAAACTCGCTTCTGCATTCACCCCGACAAACGGATACAACTATCGCGAATAATCCACTTTGTCGTTTCCTGTCGACCAAACGTATTTAGCTCAAATGTCGTTTCGCGACGGTCGCTAGGTACCATACACTTATTGACAAACGTTTCATTCGAGGCTTTAACAATGTTTATTTTTTATTATTTTTATAAATTTACATATTTTCAAAGATGACGACATTTGCACTCAATGCTTATAATTTATAAATCACGTAAAAAAAAATAATTGTAAAAATTTTTAAGAAATATTTGTAACAAACTGAATAAAAACGTGATTGGTGTAAATGACTGATTTGATGAATCAAATGAATTTTTGATCAAATCGATCGTTTCTTTAAACTTTGGTTTTCATAACTGATATTATAAGTGAAATTAACTGCAAGTAAATTAATTTACGCAAATAATTATTTTTCTCAGTGTAGCGTGTCAAGCTCGTTATATTATCATTTGAGTAATTTATCCACTAAGAATAGTTTACATTAAAATTAATATTATATATTAATTATATTAATTTATTTTAAAATTAAACGAAACCACGAGTACATTACTTTTAGTTATAAGGTAAATTGGTATTATGCAAAGTTTGAAGGTGATTAGTTTACGAAATTGATTGTTACAAATTTTTGTCGGATATCAGTACAAAGCGACTGGAAATCTTTAAAAACAAATAATTTGTTAGCCATACTGCGCCAACCACGTTAAAACTTTGCACAATTATATAGAGTACGATGTAACGAAGGGTGATGTTTTTGCTGAAACTTTAACCCAACTACTACTCAGTTGATATAATTTTAAGCGCGGGAAATGTGTATTATTGATCGGGTTCGACATCCCTCTAGGGGTTCCATAATCAATTTTTACCTTCCTGAAATAATTTACACGATGTAATAGTCAAATTACACGGATCTACTTCCTAATCAGAATTTGTTCGTCATGATACTTCAACGATATAGACGAAACCTTGCGAATCAATTCATTTTAAGATATTCAATAATCAATAATAAGTAACGAGTTTGCGTTGGGAACGATTGGGTATAAAACTGATTTTACGACTAATATCTCAATCACTTAGAAAATAAAAAAATATGGACAACATTCGTATAGGTGCAGATATTCGAGCAAATAAAGAAACGTTTTCAGAGATACTTTTTCGAAAAATAAATGAATTCATTTGTCTATTAACAAAATAATAAAAAGAACAAGGTAATGTTAAAATATAAGTTATCGGCCTTTTTTCTTAATAATTTAAAAATGCTCGAATTTCCCCCAAATAATCATCCCTTACTAAATTAACGCGGCACGCCCTTATTTTTAACACTCAAAAATATTTTTATTGAATTGCGTGGTATAGATTTTGGCTAACTTAATATTTTTATTTTTTAATTCATGTATAAAATATATAACCACCCGGGTATTTGGCAATAATCTAAACCGACATTACGTAAGCTCTAAATTATCTTATGAGCGGTGATAGATCAAAATCGATTGTGGCGTGGTCGTCTTTCTTTAATAATCAATATTTCCGGGTGTCCTATCTCTTCTTAATAATTTTCTTAATAAATTTATACTTAGTATAATTTATTCTTAATATCAGTAGACTTAATCTAGATCATATAAGATGTTACAAAATAGACGATTCTTCTTCGCTACAGTAGAATTCAATCTAAGTAAAGAATAATTGCGACTTAAGGAGAGGCGATAGCCATCTTAAAATAATCAGACCTACTACTGTATTATATAGAATTCTGATTCACTCAAGTAGAAAACTTCAATTAGAAAAATATTCTTGACTTAGAGTTACACTTTTGTGAGTATAACCGATCCCGAAAGCCGCACAAGAATGGTGTCACCCATCAAGTGCCAACCGCACTCAGTGCTGCTTAACTTTCGTGATCGGCCGAGGTGCGTCTCCGCCACTTCGCCACCGTGTCGTTCGATATTTTTGTATATGAAATTTAACACAGTAACAGACAATACTCAAATACATAGCTATGAAGTCTTGGATTATTTATATTTTTTTAATTTGATTTAACATCGCTCTTTTAATGCTTCCAATTTGGTGCTAATCAGCGACGGAGGCCATTCAATGTCTTTGTTAAGAAAATACTTGACGTTGAAAAAAGTTTACCCATATAATTATCTGCATTTATATAATTAAATATATATTTTTCGGCTGCATTGACTTGTTCTGTAACAATTTGGTTACAACATTCCGTTAAAACAGAAGGACGTCTTAATTACATATAGTATTATTATTAATTATATATAGCATTATTATAGAGAATTGCCTGCATCACCGGAAGAGATTTTTAACGTGGTTGCGTTATAGGTATATTATATATAACCAAGATAAGCTCGAGAGTAAGGAAAAGGAAGTTGCTCGGTGTCTGTCACGTGTCGGTCTTAAGGGGTTAAACTCGCTTCTGCATTCACCCCGACAAACGGATACAACTATCGCGAATAATCCACTTTGTCGTTTCCTGTCGACCAAACGTATTTAGCTCAAATGTCGTTTCGCGACGGTCGCTAGGTACCATACACTTATTGACAAACGTTTCATTCGAGGCTTTAACAATGTTTATTTTTTATTATTTTTATAAATTTACATATTTTCAAAGATGACGACATTTGCACTCAATGCTTATAATTTATAAATCACGTAAAAAAAAATAATTGTAAAAATTTTTAAGAAATATTTGTAACAAACTGAATAAAAACGTGATTGGTGTAAATGACTGATTTGATGAATCAAATGAATTTTTGATCAAATCGATCGTTTCTTTAAACTTTGGTTTTCATAACTGATATTATAAGTGAAATTAACTGCAAGTAAATTAATTTACGCAAATAATTATTTTTCTCAGTGTAGCGTGTCAAGCTCGTTATATTATCATTTGAGTAATTTATCCACTAAGAATAGTTTACATTAAAATTAATATTATATATTAATTATATTAATTTATTTTAAAATTAAACGAAACCACGAGTACATTACTTTTAGTTATAAGGTAAATTGGTATTATGCAAAGTTTGAAGGTGATTAGTTTACGAAATTGATTGTTACAAATTTTTGTCGGATATCAGTACAAAGCGACTGGAAATCTTTAAAACAAATAATTTGTTAGCCATACTGCGCCAACCACGTTAAAACTTTGCACAATTATATAGAGTACGATGTAACGAAGGGTGATGTTTTTGCTGAAACTTTAACCCAACTACTACTCAGTTGATATAATTTTAAGCGCGGGAAATGTGTATTATTGATCGGGTTCGACATCCCTCTAGGGGTTCCATAATCAATTTTTACCTTCCTGAAATAATTTACACGATGTAATAGTCAAATTACACGGATCTACTTCCTAATCAGAATTTGTTCGTCATGATACTTCAACGATATAGACGAAACCTTGCGAATCAATTCATTTTAAGATATTCAATAATCAATAATAAGTAACGAGTTTGCGTTGGGAACGATTGGGTATAAAACTGAATTTTACGACTAATATCTCAATCACTTAGAAAAATAAAAAAATATTGACAATATTCGTATAGGTGCAGATATTTCGAGCAAATAAAAGAAACGTTTCAAAGATACTTTTCGAAAAATAAATGAATTCATTTTGTTAGTTAACAAAATAATAAAAAGGAATGCAAAGGTAATGTAGTAAAAATATAAGTTTATCGGCCTTTTTTCTTAATAATTTAAAAATGCTCAGAATTTCCCCAAAAATAATCATCCCTTACTAAAAATTAACGCGGCATACGCGTGTTATTTTTAACAATTGTCAAATAATATTTTATAATTTGTAATTAATAATTGGTTCATCGATAAAATATGATGGATAAAAACTTATTTTAATATTTTTCCAGTTTTTTATATTCATGGTCATAAAAATATTATAAAACTACTTGAACAGGAATAGTATTAATCAAAATAAACCATAAAATTGAAGAATTATGAAGTAAGACTATATTAACTCTTATTATCTATTCGATGTTCTTAATAATTAATTGCTCATTCGCGATAACTGTAGAAAATTATCAATTGATATAAAAATCATTTAAAACAAAAAAGTTTCTATTGCAATATTGTGCTCGATCGTTGCACGCATACATACAAACAATACACCACACATAGCGTTCGTTGTATTTGCATACTTTCGACTTGAACGTTGCACATATAAATTTATAAATGTCTTACTTCGAATTAACTAACCTCGGATCAACATTTGTATTGTCTTTACATCGATTTCGCCTACAAATCTTGTATAAAAACCAAATTTTTTCCCCTCGAAAATTAATAACTGCAGTCGTAACATATAGATGTAAAAATAAACCAAGAAAAGTAATGTACACACGCATTTTCGTATTTTTATATTATTCCAATATTGATATATGTATATATCACGCGGTATATACCGTTTACATGAAAAAGTTATAGTAATGTTTGGAAATTGTTGAGAATTTCCAGCGTGAGTAATAGAGTGGACGGTTGAGTGTGCTTACCACACGTCCGAAGAGAAACTCTATATACACGTACATTCCCTATATAAAAAGAGCTTGATTTGCGTTCTAATGTAAACGACATTTTATGCATACGTTATTATTGCAACATTAACAGTTTTCTTTGCGCGCTTGTCTGCAGATTTTGCACGGAATATCGTCTCAACATATATTTTTATACGCGTCTATGTAGTTTAAACAAAAAAAGTAAAATATCGAAAATCGTCCATTTATAAATTTTGATGTTTATTTTTTTATGTACAGTTATTCATTTTTTGTTTGATTTCATCGATGCGTGTACTTCCAATATTGTGTTTATAAATATATGTATATATAAATGGATATTATTTATTCAATTGCGATTGAACGCGAATGAGAATTGGGTTTCATGATTCGATTCGCTATGTGTATTAATTAAAAAATTCATTTAATTTTTATGCCCGGAGATTATAGAGTTTCCGGTTCTTTATTTCTTTCGACGATAATTTTTATATTATTTAAATAGCATATTCTCTCCGTGATCGATCGTGATCCACCAGATGAAATTTGAGTCTATTATAGTTATGAGTCTACTACAGTCTTATTAAAAATGAACAAGTGGATAATATAATAAAATCGCATTTTTATCTTTATAAATACAATAAATATCACATAAATCAGTTGTAAAGTACAAGGGAATTTTAGAAATACATCAGAATATCTATAAGAATTTTTAATTTTACCTCACGCGGAAGTATTGTTTGAATGTTGAAGGTTTATGCTCATTTTATAATGGACTGAAAGGTGTTTCGGCACAAGCTATTTACTAGTAATTTTTCTTACCCATTACTAAAATTAAAATTTCTACAAGGATTGTTTAATGTGAATGAACGATTTGTAAAATCCTTGCCATGTAAACTTTTAAACATTTATTTAACAGTGTTCTTTATTGTTCTATTCAATTCGATATTCAACGTGACTAAATAATACCGATGTATATTTATCTTATCATAGATTGACGAATCGACTAAATTCTATGCAATATAATGATCACGTCGAAATATACATGGAAAATAATGGTTGACCCATAGAGACAACCCGGACGGAAAAGAGCGAAACGAAAAAAAAGTTTACCAACGTTCCTCGGTCTTTACGTATAAGTGTCGGTTGTGTGCTTACACATATATGTAGGTCGAGCGCTTCGCAACGCGTCTCTTCGAGGACCCGACTTCTTGGCCCTTTACCCTTTCAACGTTTATCCTGACGTTTCTTCGTTTCGTTGGATTTAACATATACATCTCCTCAAAATTCATACGATATATTTGACAACAACATTTTCTTTATAATGGGATAATAAAATAGGGCTATATTTCCATCGAGAGATGACTTTTTCAAAATGTAATTTTTTGATAATTTTAACCTATAGATATATAGGAAACGTATTTCCAAGTAATTGCATTTGTTAAAACGTTACTTCACATTCGCTCCTGTCTGTACATCCAATTCTGTAATCTCATTTTCTATAAGGATCGACGTTGAGTTTTGACATTATATATCACACCGCGCGGAACAAGAAGTTATGACAGTTGCGCCGAAGTAGTAAAACCGTACTATTTTTCCTTTTATATAATATAAATAAACGACACGGAACGTTACGCAACTCGATTGTTTGCCAACTATTTTCTTGGAATATTGTTTAAACACCTCTATGTAATTGATATACCACCATCATCCTTCCATATTTAATTACCAAAAAACATCCGAAATCTTCTATCAAGATTTTACTAATACGTACTGTTACATCCCTGGTAGAAAATAGCGCAGATTCTGACCAGAATTTCTGGTCAACACATGTTACATTGGTGTATATATCTAGAAATTCTGCAAATTTTCTGAAAAGGATTTCTAACAATATCTTATTTTCAAAAATTTTTACCAGAAATTCTGACCAGAAATAGGCTCAATTTTCTACCAGGGATCCTGTAAAATGTGTTCGTACACTCTCTACCGGTCGCGAGGTTGGATTCGCTAAAATAAAAATCAGTCAAATGTACTTTATCTAAACTTGATACAAATATTTAATATTTTTCCGAGTTTGGGAAAGTCTCGTTGAATATAAACTTTCGCTAACCACGAGTTTACATTATGGTTTAGATATACATAATTTTTTTACGTGGATTTTTTTTTATTTGAAACGTTTAAATTTTATACAAAACTTATGCATTTTTATGTATATACATGTTGTATATTAGAGCTGAGAAACTTTTCGCCGAATACTTTTTTTTTATTTTTTTTCAATTCACCAATCAATAAAAAACAATTAATTTTTAATAAATCATATTTTATATATTATTTTTTAAAGCAAAGTTGAAATAATTTTCGAGATAATATTAATTTGCTCGTTTTCGAGAGCAGGAGCTACCATATATGAGCAGATCGCGGAACAGACCGACGTACATACATATATACAGGTTTTTATCATCTACACATTATTTACTGAATTTTACTTGCATTATTTGTATCATTAAATAATTAAATAAATATATAATATATAATTATTTAAGGGGACCAGCCAGTGTTAAAATTGAAAAAAAAGATATTGAATTTTAACAATTAATAATCTTTTTCATAACAATTGAAAACATTTCTTTCTTTTTTTAAACAAATTATATTATTATAAACTTTTATTTAAAATTTTTTAGACAATCTTTATGTCACATAACTATTTAATTAATTAAGAGACTGTGTGCTCTCATCTTTTTCCATAATGGACTTACCGCAGGATTTCTACATCGAACCACTTCATCGAATAGGCTGAAATTTTAACAGCAACTTTCAAATTGAATTTAATCGACTTAAAAAAAATTAAAAAAAGTATTCGTCATATATTTTCGGTTGAATACTTTTTAAAATTGCTTCAAGTGACTTAAATAATTAATCGCTTAATTTTATAGACATCAGTTTTTGTTTTATCTCTATTTTTATTTATTTTTAAAAAGTATTAGACCAAAAGTTGCGGACAAATACTTGTCCATGCTCTGCATAGTATATATATATACACCGACTGAAGTATTTTTTATAAATATAGTTCACTGCAGTTTTTTCTAAAAATTATGCATGCGTTATTTTTAGGCATTATATACTTTCAACTTTTAAGGGAAATTTTAAATGTATATATACATTAGTTGTTTCATCAGTTTTACTCTTCATTACTTATTTCTTGATAATACCTTTGATGTATTGATGATAAGAGTTGATTGTAAATTAATTTGTAAATGATCCTGCATTGATATATCCAATTTTTTTAAAACGATAAATCTCACTAACTACTTCTCCTAATCGCTCTGTAGCTTGCCAATGTAGCTTTTGAACACACACAAAAAAGAACATTTTAGTATCCCTTTAAAAAAAGTTCAATTTTCATTGTACGAAATGTTAATCTATAGATTATCACGTAAGATACACAGACATCGTTAAAGTGAACTTTAATTTTAGCCTTTTGTTTATTGCATTAATTAATAATTAGTAAATATACTTTAATCAAAAACTTTTCTAATTACCTTTCGAACGACCTTCAAAAGGCTTTTATAGCACCATTCCGCAACTTAAAAATTCTAAGCTTAAAAATCTCCATTCTCTCAACTTTTTTTTTAACCTTTATTACTTGAAACATTTTTAAATTGCACACAGGTCGGCTGATAATAAGTACTCGATACATCGCCGCTGATAGACAGATAAAGTCAGAGAAGTCTCTCTTTCTCTGAGGAGTCCCGATGACGCCTAAATAATTTTTTTTCCGAATTTTAAAGACTTTACTAATTAATTTATTTTAATTAGAAAGACCGTATTTTTAAGTTGCGCAGTGCAGGTGCCACTACAAAATTTGAAAGTGAAAAATGTAGCTTTGCACAATTGTTATTTACATCACACAAAAAAAGAACATTTTAGTAGTAGGTTTCCTTAAATTTTAATTAAAATATTCATTTTTGTAAACTTAATTAATAATTGTAAACGCGGGAAGTTTGAATTACTATATTTGGGTTTGACATCCCTTTAAAAAAAGTTCAATTTTCATTGTACGAAATGTTAATCTATAGATTATCACGTAAGATACACAGACATCGTTAAAGTGAACTTTAATTTTAGCCTTTTGTTTATTGCATTAATTAATAATTAGTAAATATACTTTAATCAAAAACTTTTCTAATTACCTTTCGAACGACCTTCAAAAGGCTTTTATAGCACCATTCCGACCACAGATACTAAACTCCCAAGTTGGCTCGATTTTTATTAATAACACGTATATAAGGTATCTACATTGTTGTAAAGAAGACAATCATACTTATAATTTACACTCGTAACACATTCCAAATCCACTGTACATCCATTAAACACATCTCTCTAAATATATTTAACGTTAATAACGTCATATTGTCGTTCTTGTTTCATTTCAACAGCGACTCAGAGTCGATAAACGAAACTCGTGTATTTCCAGTTATTTATAAATATTAATTCCGAGAGATGCACTGTAGCTCCATTAAAATATTAATATTTCAATGCAATAGAAATATATAAACGTTCACTCGGCGTGTATGTGCATACACATTTCGCGTATATATAAATATAAATATATATTAACGCGTAACAAAAAATTATTTAAAATTAAGTGAATAATATATACTTATACCGCGTATACATGATTAATATACAAAAATATGATTATACCCTGTATTAATTTTACACGTTGAGTTACATATGCACGTTGTTATTGTGTTAGGTTGACCAATTTGTCGGATAAAAGTTTAGATATTTATATACGTACACATCTCAGAATGTGTATCTGCTTTTCGGTTTTTTTATTTAAAGGATAAAAAGGAGGCCGACGTATAATGAACCCGTAACCTATTTTACCTCTCGTTTTAGATTGACGTTTAATTATATATTTTTAGTAAACGGATTAATGGATGTATCGGTGACCCATATATTTAATATACGTATCTTTAAATGAATAATAACATATAAAAGGTTTATTATATTTACAAGGCTCGAATTTTCCTCGTTACAATTAAATTACGTACGATTTTTCGCGTTTTTCGTAGACTACTCGAAACGAAAACTAGTCTATCAGGATTAATTATCACCTTTTTTGTATCACACAGTATATTTCAAACTTAACGATTTTCATTAAAAACAATCAAATTACAAATACGTTTAAATATCGAGAAAGTAAGTATTCACTCGAAGTATCATTTAATTCAAACGATATGTATATTGGAATTTAATATAATTTTCAATTCTAAAATCTACATATACCTATATATATATATTGAATTACAGTGCTTTCAAATATTTCGTTTATGCATGTGCATCCCGCTCGTTATACAAAAAGTATCGGTATATTGGGTATAATAAAAAAAAGTGTAATGCACGAGAGAGACTGTAGAGGGGCGATAAGAATAATTCCAATTATTTCTCGTATAAATTAACCAACCTCGCGAAAAATTTAATACATATATATCAAAGAATATATAATATCGACAAGGTTACTTTTTTCTTGGTCGCGATATAACAATTCGATGGTTATTTGTACAATAATTATTATATATAATAATATAATAATGTTTGTATAATAATAATGAAGTTTAATAATGTATGATAATAATAAATAATTTAACTTGTTATATATTTAATCAATCGCATTTATTTTAATTTGATTTTTATTATTATCGCATATAACGTTATTTAATTTAATAAAGTATGTATAAGACGTACATTAATTGTTGAATAAGGTTTGTAATATATTGGATGCTGAAAATTCTTTGTTATATAAAAAATAGAGAATTTTATACTTGACCTTGAATACACTTTAACGAAAGTGTCTAGAAAGATTGAATTTATGTAGATTGATCAATTACGCGCATATATATCGATCGAACATGTAAACTCAATTTGACAGGAATAAAATTCGTGGAAAATAATCGTAAAAATATATAAGTATATATTAGACAAAAATGAAAAATGCAGTCCTCCTTTTTATTTCTCATTTCTCTCCTTTTCATACGTAAAACACATTAAAATAACATTTCCGATTGCATAATAAAAAAATTGTATGAACAAAAATTTATTGTCAAGAGATCGTGAAAGAGAGAGATGGAGAGAGATTGGAAGGGTAACAGTAGCCATAGCAATAATTTATCTCGTTAGAGCGAATGCACAAGAGTTGGACAGCCAGTACCTGATCGATATATTCTATAAATGAAAACTCGGTGGAAAAAGCTCGCGCGGTTGTCTAGTATTCCATTCGTGTCAACTCGTCGATTCATCTCTCAAATGTACGTATACTGTACACACACACACACATGCGCACCATATTTTCGGTTGTTTAAGTATAAATATCATTGATTTTTTCTGTCTGTTGACGTAATCGTATATATATATATATATTTTACGAATTTATAAGTTATTAAGAGCTATAAGAAAAAACAATACTAGGGGTTTTTAATAAAATATTTCATCGCGCATACAGCTGTGATTGTTTCCATTTTAAGTGCTGGGATAAATGTATTGAACAAGTATTCCAAAATTAATGATTTTAAAGGCGCTTCGAATCTTTGAGCGTTCTGTGAATTCGATTAGTTTGTAATAAACTGATTGTATAATCTCTCGTGAATGTCAAGATTGCACACTTATCGATTTCATTTTACATATTGTTGTTATACTATATATTATATATATTATTATTATATATTCTATGAAATCGATATAGAAATAAATCAATTCTATCTATCATTGCGTAATTTTCTTGTGTTTAACAGCGGTCGAAAATCGAAACCATTTTCGAATGTCTCCTTCTTTTTTAGGTACCACATTGACTTATTATAAGAAAGTAACTTTTTTATGTATTAAATAATTCTATATTTACATTAAATGTTTAAGATTGTAAAGTTTCAATATAGAAATATCAAAAAAAACGTGAAGTTAAACGATCAAATATTATCATATGTACGGGCCGTTTCACGTCAACTGGTGATCAAAATTTTAAGATACACCAAATTTTGGCTACAGACTGAAAATGTTATCCAGAAAACAGAAAAAAATTTTTAGGTGCAAAAAACAACATTGATTAATGGTTTTCTCTACAATTTATCCTTTCGGGTTACAAATTTTAATCTCAATATCAATGACTCATAAAGTACAAGTCAATATTGATGTATAAAATCAGGCAATCACGCTATAATCGATTTTTTTATCCAAAAAACTAAAAAGAATCATGAAGTAATACCTTTCTAATAATCCGTAGCTTGTTATTCCCATGTAACTATGTCAAAAGTTATGGTATTTTAAAAAATGACAAAAAATTATCGAAAATTCAAATGGGATTGAACACATAAATTTTTGTGAATTTTATGTCTTTCTTTAAATTATCATAACTATTTACAGAATTGAAGGCCTAATACGGAGAAAAATAATGTAGTAAATTCAGCAATATTGATTTGCTACTTAGTCGTAACAATTATTTTGATATTCTTAGCGAAAAATTTGATTCCGCTTATTACACGGTGAACTGCAGCACAATTTTATAATTGTATTAGCAGTGAACGTATCGCTAAAAGAAAAATATTTATTTTCAAACAATTTTTTTGTTCGTGTAACATAATTAATTGTTATTATTACAACAACTTACTGCTGAAAACGTCAAAATCATGTATTGATGATTTTGTTGTAAGTTTAACAGTTTCATTTAGCTAAAGCTGTGACATGAATTGCTGTTTCTTGCAAAAAATATGGTAATTTTAATTAAAACAAAAGGTTGCGAAAATCGCAGACAACACGGAGAACGAACGTCAATCTTAACCTAACATTAGTTTGAATCTCGGTTTGAACTATATTAGTATTTATTGTACTTTATAATATGAGTATTGAGAACGTATATAACAAATAAAATAAAACTATATTTTAAAAAAAGCTAAAAAAAAACCCGTACTTATGCACGAGTAATCATATATGTAAGTACGTATGTATTGCAAGTGTGACTATGCATCTGACTATGAGTTTTGACTAATCAATAAACAAAAAGATGCAACGATTACCAACAACAGTCATATCCTCCCGCGTAAAAAATGAGAAGTTTTGGGCCCATTTACCCAAGTTTATGTTTTTATAAAGTGTGGCGGCAATGTGTGCAATGGCAAGGGACTATCCGCAAACGTGGAACTCACCATTCCAAGTTTGGGAGAAGTTTGCAAAGTTATGCCAAAATTTCTACAAAGTTCTATAAATTATTTGGTATTGGTCGAAATATTGGACAAATTTTGTCCAAGAATGGGCAAGTGGTAGATTACTTTTACTACACTTTATTTTTTAGGTTATATTAATTTAAATTTGAAAGAAAGAAATAAAATAATTTTAACATTACTCGTTTACACCTGAAAGAAAAAACATACATGTATTTCCAAAAGATTTCAAGGCCTCGTAATTCCCATCCTCTTTCATCAACTCTCGCAGCACGTCATTTCAAGTCGACGTGAGGGTTAGACTGATCACGACGTCCAGAAAAATTTCTTGAGTGACCAGTAACAGAAGTCATTTGATTGCTCGTTACTTAGGAACGTTTGTGAAATTTGCTTGACGACCAGCAAACAAATGACTTCTTGTTTACTGGTCACTAAGAAATTTTCTTGACGCCGAGTATCAGTCTAACCCTCAACGTCGACTTGAATGACGTGCTGCAACGACTTAGATCAGAGGATGAATTGACCGTGACCTTGAAATCTTTTGGAAATACATATTCTTTTTCTCCAGGTGTAAATCGAGTAATGTTAAATTTTTATTTCTTTTCTTTTCAAATTTTAAATTAATATAACCTAAAAATAAAATGTAGTAAAGTAATCCTACACTTGCCCCATTCTTTGGACAAATTTGTCCCATTTTCGACCAATACCAAATAATTTATAAGACTTTGTACGAGTTTGGCATAACTTTTGCAAACTTCTCCCAAACTTGAATGCGTGAGTTCTCAAGTTTGGATGTCTCATTGCACACATTTGCGCCACACTTTATAGACATAAACTTGGGCTAAATGTGGCCCAACTAACAACCTAAGTTTATTTTTATATTTGTATACATACATATTTGGCTATATCGCGCGTAAGTGCGATTCCCGGTAAACATAACTAGCTATACCGCGATTCACGTTGCATTTAAATCACTAATTTTTTTAACCATCATTGCACGTCATCGTTAAATAGACTTTTAAGCACAAAGAGAAATCAGATCATGATTTATAATACTTTATATTCGGTACTATATATTTATTCAATACTATACATTTAAGTTCAACACGTAAAAAAGCTGTTTACTGAGTATAAGTATGCTTCTTAATTATTAATAAATTTCCGTCATCTTGAATTTAATAAAATGTTTAGTATTGAGTCGCAGAAAATCTAGTGATTATTAAAATTTTTTTCTCCGTGTATGTTTATTTCATTAAAAGAATCGGAAAGTAAAAATGTAGAGTCACGAAAAAATTTTGAAAGATCTTTTGACAACTATTACATTTTGAATTGTTTCATTTTATTTGTTTTCGAAATTTGTGTATAATTTTTATTATAAAAGTAACTATACACAAATATCAATTAAAAGCTATTGTTAAAGTAAAAAAAAAATCTACAACTTTAATGATAAATACATCAGTTGTTACAAACGAATATACTTGCTCTAGTAACCGCATCGTTTGCTAAATCAGCAGTAATTTTGTTGCAATAACAGCTAAATAAAAATTAATGTAACTAGCAACTGACAGTTTGTAAATTTAGCAATAAAAATTGTTATTTCTCCGTAACCACTAAATTCGTTACTATACGACAACTAATTTCGTTAATCTAGCTATTCATTTTTCTCCGTGAAAAAAGCTACAGACCATTGTTTCAAGCTTTTTTTAGACATTTGGATAAAAAAATCGATTATATATGGCGTAGTTCCTAAAACATCATTTTAAACATCAATATTGACTTGTACTTTATGAGTCATTGACATTGAGATAAAAAATTCTAACCCAGAAGGATAAATTCTAGACATAATTAGCATACCCGCGTAAAAAAAAATGAAATTTGGCATAACTTTTGCCAAACTTTTGCAAAACTATAGTTGGCATAACTTTTCGCAAGTTTGGGGCAATGAGACAATGCCAAACGTATTATTTTACCTCTGGCAAAGTTTGGGATAAGTTTGGCAAAAGATTGGATAATTTTATTGAAAGTATTGAGAAACTTTGCGTAGCTTTTCATTACCTTCCGGTAAGTTTTATACAAGTTTCGCAAAATTGGGATAAGTTGGGCGAAAGTTTGGAGAACTTTATTCAAAGTATGAGAAACTTGCGCAGCTTTTCGTTACCTTCCGGTAAATTTTTATGCAAGTTTTGCAAAGTTTTAGATAGTTGGGGCGAAAGTTTGGAGAACTATTTTCAAAGTATTACGATACTTTGCGTAGCTTTTAATTTTACAAATTAATAAAAAAGTTATTTATTTAAGTATAAATCCAAATTATATTATATATATCCATAATTAACCATTACCCGTGATAACGTTTTAAAATATAACTCTACATAATGTGATCATAGAAAATATATGCAACCTTAACAAATAGGACTGCAAAATTCATCATCTGGCAGTAGTGGCGATTGGTGACCTCGTAGTGATGCGTCTACGTACGGAAAAGCTGTTGACCGTCCCTTTACAATCGTCTAACCTGCAACAAAAATAGTACGAAAACACAAAGAATCTATTTTTTATATTCAATCGATAGCAAAAAATATGCACAATCACTAAGTTTATGAGATACTAAAGAAAGAAGGACTTATCTGATCAAAAGTGCAATCGGAGTAGAATTTCCAGGTCCCAAATTCCGGCGCTCCCCCCATCAAGTCTGGCTTTCAAATCCTCGAAGGTGATGATTTCCATGTTGCTCGATTCATGCACTACATTTGCCAAGGTTAGAAATATGACTTCCGCGAAGAATTTAACAGTAACTGCTTAATTAAGGAAAACATGATGTCGGAACGTACGTTGCCGCGCAGAACTCGTGAAGCAGTTACATATCAAACTGAAGTTGGTTTTCCTTAGGTTGCATATAGTTTTTATGATCATATTATGTAGAGCTATATTTCAAAAGTTATCACGGGTAATGGTTATTTTATGGATATGTATAATATAATTTAGATTTATACTTAAATAAATAACTTTTTATTAATTTGTAAATAAAAATAAAAACCTAAAAAATATAATCGATTAATTTATTTGTAAATATTACCGGAAGATAATCAAAAGCTATGCAAAGTTTCTCAATACTTTGAATATAGTTCTCCAAACTTCGCCTAACTTATCTCATACTTTGCAAAACTTGCATAAAAGTTACCGGCAGGTAATGAAAAGCTACGCAAAGTTTTTCAATATATAATACTTTCAATTAATTTAACCAAACTTTTGCCTAACTTATCCTAAACTTTGCCAAAGGTAAAATACCAAGTTTGGCATTGTCTCGTTGCCCAACTTACGAAAAGTTATGCCAAACTATGGTTTTGCAAAAGTTTGGCAAAAGTTATGCCAAATTTCATTTTTTTTACGCGGGAACGAATGTTACAAATAATGTTTTATAGTATAAGTTGATAGATTTTGAGATAAATAACGTTGAAAAATTTGAAAAAACTCACTTTTTGAGGTTAAAATAATTTTTGAACAAAATATTCTTTACACCTAAAACTTTTGTTCTGCTTTCTGGATAGCATTTCCAATCTGTAGCCAAAATTTGGAGTGTTTTAAAATTTAGATCCTATCAGTTGGCGTGAAATGGTCCATATGTTCTCATAGTTTGTTAAGAAAGATAATATTAATAAATACGTCAAGATAAAAAAAGACGGCGAGACGATATCCGTCATATTATTGTAGAGCTGCAACCAATATAATAAAGAAAATAAATGAAACTATATGCATGGATCCACCAATTTATTTTTAAGCAAATATATTAATAATTTTTAAATATTTTAATAAAGTTAAAATGATGTAAACAGGTACAAGAAGGAAAGCTAATTAAAGTAGATGAGCACCAACAAGGTAAACTAAAAACCCGAGGCGCTGAAAATTTGATTAAAGTTATTAATTTATCACTAATTGTAGGTGTACTTAAAACAAATACAATTTTAACATTACGTTTTTATTTATTAACTCAATAATTTCTTTCATAACCAATGCTAAAATTAAGGTGAATAATAAATAATAATTTACGTAATTAATATTAGTTAATAATTAATTCTATATGTCGACTGTTCGATAATATTAATTGAAATATAAATATTTTGGCCCCACAGTCTATTAATTATATAAGGTAAATTAAATATTAATTACTAGAGAGCAAAAATAATAAAACATTAAATAAAATAATAGAATTGGACTTATGTTGGAATTGTAAGACCGAAGTAATTATGTTTTTAATTAATTAAATGATATAGTAGTTAACGTAAATTTTCTAAGCAATATGGATAATAGTTATATTTAAGGTTATACTATAAAAATTAGTACTATTGCCAATATATTAAAATGCACATTGCCAACGTTTTGGCGATATATCGAAATTGGTTTCGATTTTTACGCGGGATATTCTATATTATGAGCTAGATTACTTATAAGATCTTTTACAAAATTCTTAATAGTAGTTAAAAGTCTCCTCCAAGTATTGATTTCTAAGGTATTCGATTGGTCCATTAAACTATTAACAAAGAATTTGTTGGAATATCTTATGAAAAATTTATCTACATCCTTTAATTAATATTTTATTAAAATTTAATATTCGTGACTTTGTTTAAAGTTATCATTTTGCTTCCAATTTTATTACACAAAATTTAAATTCTTAAATTGCTAATAAATTTCTTTATTTTTACAAAATCATCCTAATTTTTTAAACTTTTTGTCCTAGTTTTAATATCAAATCAAATTAACCTTTAGAGGGCCGGGGTTTTGAAAAATTTGAAAATCGCATTTTTCTATAGGAATGTGGTCTAAGGTCCCTGAGTTAGAACCAAACTAAGTTGCGATGTTGGTGAGTCGGACCCCTTACGCCTAGAGGCGTATTCCGGTCCGGTACGGATAAGGCCAAATGTTGAAATTTTCAAAATTTCAGAAAAACGTTAAAAACGTTTGGTAAAGCCAAGAGCGAGCATGTTTACTAATTTTTTCCCTCAAACATTCTTTCGGGTTATTGCTAAACATAATTTTCAAACGAAATGGACATTTTGCAAATTTGACCTTCAATTGACCTTGACCCTGAGGTCATGAGGTCAATCCGACTTCAGATTCGGATTCAGCGACCTCAAAAACATGAGCATTTTGAATGAAAAATTGTAACTATAGTGACTGCTGAAACTCCTACACATAATTTTCAAGTAGGATTGACATCGAAACTAGAAATGTCTTGGAAACTTAGCCATATTGCATCCCCCATTTTGAATTTAATTTTTTTGGTTGCAGAATCATGTTTGGAGACTTCGTTAACCCTCACATGAAAAAAAATGATTACGCCTCTAGACGTTTTCCGGCCCTCTAAAGGTTAAAATATAAAATTATTCGGCTATCCGGTGCATAAAAATTGTAGTGCCATCATTGTTAAACTTCCGAAACAAAACACGTCATCTCGAAATCTATCCCGGGCCTATGTAGGAAAAACGTCTATCTGGCAGTGTTAAAATTTCAATCGGAGTCTCAATTTTTATTATAATTTTAGACATAAGAATGGCACAATTTTGCATACGCTATAATTTCACCCACAGCATTTGGATAATTATTATTTATAATAATTTTTAATAATATTTTCCTACTTTACTTGTTTTTTTAAAGTTTTGATAAATGATCATACCTAACAACTGAAGAAAAATATGCATAAAACACCTATTACCTATACGAGGATACATCGATCCACCATATATACTAATTCAACAGTACATTTATTACACGATTTCTAAATTACACAAATATTGCATATTCAGAAAAAGTATTTACCAGAGATGGACAAATGAAGGCATGGAACTTCGTTACTTCGTTATTTTTGTGATACTATACCTTCGATACTTTTATTTTACGATACTTTTGTGCGATACTGTGGCTCGACCGATACAATACTTTTTTCGATACAGTAACGCCGATACTTTTTAGTTCAAAATATCGAATGATCCGAGAATTTTTTTCGATACAGTATCGATCGATACAATAATTTTTTCAATATAAGTATTGACCGATACAACACATTTTTTATTTACAGTATTGCCGAATTAATATATCGGAACGAATACTACATACCCGACCCGAGAAATATATCGATAAAGTATAGTTTAAAAAATATAGCGATCTACCTGCAAAAACGTGATTTGGACTCTAGACATGTCAAAACACTTTTTTAGGATTTAGCACTCAAACCACTTTTTTTGTATTTAGCAAATCAAAAAATTTACTACTACAATTATAAGTGATTTTGTAACTAAACAGTTTATAATACTATTATAAAAAATGATATTACATTAAATTATTTAAAAATATTATAATTAAATTTATTTAAAAAATTGCTATCATTCTGCTCATACCTTCATTTAATAAAATAAATACCATTTAAAAAATATTTAAAAAATGTAGGGATAATAATATTTAATGTTAATTATTAATTTATCGTGCGAATGAAAGGTTCCGCCGTTAAGTCTAAGTATATGCACTTTAATGTAAGTACGGAAAATGACAA
The DNA here is from genome assembly GCA_026168455.1 of Theocolax elegans. Lineage (NCBI taxonomy): Eukaryota > Metazoa > Arthropoda > Insecta > Hymenoptera > Cerocephalidae > Theocolax > Theocolax elegans. The sequence goes on along the minus strand of CM047431.1, from coordinate 37,223,845 downwards.
TTAGCGTTGTTCCTCAAAACTAAGCTGTTGTGAGCTAATAAGAAAAATAATCGGGAGTTGTAAACGATCGTGCCACATATAAAAAAAGCAAACTTTTACGCTTAGTTTTGAGCAGCACTCCACACATTGCAAGCTCATCTAATTTTAAATGTATTAAATTGTATAACGGATCGATCGATACTTTTAATGTTAAAATTAAAACTATTGTCACTGTAAGGGAAATACTAAAGTATCGCCCAATGCAGTATCGCCGATATTTTCGGGATAAAAAGTATTGACCGATCCGATACTTTTTTCGAAACAGTATTAAATTTTGAAAAGTATTGACGATACTTCGATCCAAAAATTTTGGAACCAAGTATCGAGTTCCAATAGAGTATTGGCGATCGATATCGCTCATCTCTGGTATCGATAGAATCGCACAATTTGAATGAACTTTACAAAATTAAATTGACATATTAAAAAATTCGTTTGGCTATAGATAACCTATAAAAATATGAGAAACGTTACACCAAAAACCGAGATGGTTACCCACGAACGGAATTCTTATCTTGCGGTTGTTCGGTCTGTATCTCTTCAGGCGCAACTTTTTTTTTCTATCTCTATACGTCACACGTGGATAAGATAAGCTATAACTTTCGAAAAAAAACATTAGGATATGCTACATGTCTGCAATTTTTTTAAACTATACATATATATATTACATTTTGATTAATTGACTAAATATATCAATGTTTAATCGTATTACTATTACAGCTAGAACGTTGCATAATTAATATTTATAAAATTAGAATTATTTAAATGTTTTAACGAAATCTGTTAAATATTTTACTCCTGACCTGACACGAAAAATTATTTAATAGAATTTTAAAGCCGAGTGTATAAATTATTAAACGGTTACATTTTTCCGTAAAAATTTATTATGTTTAAAACATTATCATTTCACTGGTTTGTCTTTTAAAGCATTAAAAAATTGTTAATTTTCTTCCCGACTAAATAAAATATTTATTATATAAAAAAAGATCGTATTTTCAGGTTTTCAGGGCCGACTATGTATATATATATATGTACACGAGTCGGTTAACAAAATTTGCGAACCCGTGCCCAGATGGAAAGAACCATAAAACCCACTTTGACTTTTTGGTAAATCATTTTGGTTCGCGATCGCTACTGCAGGATAATCCTTTTTTTTCGAAATCGCGTTCAAATTTTCACCTATATGTTGCGAATCGAATTTTCCTGTTTTTATCGACATTCGGTTCGGTATACATATATGTATACGTATATGCGTTTTTCATTTGTTGTACAAGTACATTCTATCAATAAAATTTTTGTTAAAATTTTGTTCGTACAGTAAATCTAAGTGTACTATATATATGGGTGGTTCTCTGTGACATCGAAGATGAAAAAAATAAATATTGCTATAACTGTGGGAATATGTTTTAGAGGTATCCAGTAGTTCTCCTGAATTTTTTCAGATTTTTTCTGGGCCATTATTTTAAGTTACAGAGAGTCAAAGTGGACATTTTAGCACTTTTTTGCATTATATGCCCATTTTCATGAATTTTTAGCTCCCAGGGGATGCATTTTTCACTAAAAACATAAGTATGACTTTTTTTGTTAAATTTTCCGAACTTTTCATTAAAAATACTTGTAAAGACATAAATGTATGCTGTCACACTCTTGTAAGCCATTTAAACCTTAAATAGTGAAAATCAGCAATTCTGCTCCGGACTCTGGTAACCTAATACTGTCTAAAAGATGTCTTTTTATAGTCAGAAACTGCCTAAAAATTTCCAGAGTGGGTCTAAATCATTAAGATCACTTATGGTCAAAATATCCGGGAAAAGTGCCCGAAATATTAATAGAAATGTATATTTGTTGCCTTATAACGATGAATCTAGTAGCATGATCATTGCAAAAAAATTGTGCACTTACCTTGGAGTGGTAGAAAAGTATCTTCACTTGTTTCAGTATCCATCTAATCCCCTGTAAGCTGCTGAAAATACAAATATTATTATAAAATTATAAAAAATTATTTTTTAAACATTTATAATGCTGGATTTTTAGTTTTACATCCCTTACAAGAATTATAATACTAATCTGAAGGAATACTATAAAAGTATCAACATTATTATTACAATAACTGAATATACGTATTTAATACAAAAGATATATAAATAAATCGGATACATAATTATAATGAATAATATGATAACCTGACAGTGACAAGTTTGTGAAATCTAAACAATGTATTGCTGAATAATAATAATAATAATGTTGATACTTTTATAGTAATCCTTCAGATTAGTATTATAATTCTTGTAAGGGATGTAAAACTAAAAATTCAGCATTATAAATGTTTAAAAATTAATTTTTTACATTTGTATAATAATATTTGTATTTTTAGCGGCTTACAGGGGATTAGATGGATACTGAAACAAGTGAAGATACTTTTCTACCACTCCAAGGTAAGTGCACAAATTTTTTTGCAATGATCATGCTAATAGATTCATCGTTATAAGGCAACAAATATACATTTCTATTAATATTTTGGGCACTTTTCCCGAATATTTTGACCATAAGTGATCTTAATGATTTAGACCCACTCTGGAAATTTTTAGGCAGTTTCTGACTATAAAAAGACATCTTTTAGACAGTATTAGGTTACCAGAGTCCGGAGCAGAATTGCTGTTTTTCACTATTTAAGGTTTAAATGGCTTACAAGAGTGTGACAGCATACATTTATGTCTTTAAAAGTATTTTTAATGAAAAGTTCGGAAAATTTTACAAAAAAAGTCATACTTATGTTTTTAGTGAAAAATGCATCCCCTGGGAGCTAAAAATTCATGAAAATGGGCATATAATGCAAAAAAGTGCTAAAATGTCAACTTTGACTCTCTGTAACTTAAAATAATGGCCCAGAAAAAATCTGAAAAAATTCAGGAGAACTACTGGATACCTCTAAAACATATTCCCACAGTTATAGCAATATTTATTTTTTTCATCTTCGATGTCACAGAGATCCACCCATATATATATATATATATATATATATATACACACGCACTTTATACATAATGCATACTATATTATTAGCTAAATTTTATAATACTATTTTAAAAATAATTTACAACAATTCACGTAAAATTTTTTGTAATACGTGTAACAATACGTGAACGCGAATCTCCGTGAATATTAGGGTAAAACTGTATATTTCACGAATGACAATTGAAATATCGAATGTATAGTGGGTATAAGTAAATAAAAGTAAGTATATCACGACGGGAAATTCGAAAATTTGTCTTGGGCAGATTTTATATACGAAAGTCTCGCGTAAAATGATAGATATACGATAAGCGACTTCAAACACGATTAAAATTTACTTTGTCTCGCTTACAGTATCAAATCGAATACGCAAAATTTTTAAAGACTTTGTTGCTTTAGTAATTGTTCGATATATGTGAAAATTTATAAGTTTGTTTATAGAGAACGGGAAATATAATATAATTTTTTTTAAAACAAAATATTATTTTGTTTTATACCGAATGTATACAAAGTTTGCAGAAGAATTTTAGAAAATTTTCTATTGTACATATGGTGTGCTGTGCATAGCAATTACATATATAATAATAAGCTTTTATTTCATTTTTATTTATCCTCGGAAAGATTTTTTTTCATATTTTCAAGCGTCTATAAAATTAATTACAACAGCGTGATAGAAAATGTATATTGATAAGAATCAGTAAAATATTGTAAAAACTATAAATATAAATTTTGCAAATATTTTATGAAAACATTTTAGTTTTTTTCCACAAATCTATCCACAAGTCTGAAATACTTTCAATAGTGCGACGGAACAAAAAGTTAATTATTGTTTTTACCATCCCTTCGAGCACGTAGTGTTATATACCAGTAGAGCAAATAAATAATAAGGTTATATATAAATAATTTATTTTTATATAAAATCTTTATGAAATTTGTGTATAAAGTGTCTTTATAAAAAGTTTATATAAAGTTTTTTTATAAATTCTACTCGCATGTAAGAAAATTTTTTCTATAATAAAAATAGTCTTCGTCCATGCAATCGCGTATATCGCTCGAGACTTAAAAAAAAAGAAAAATATGTATGGTCGCTAAAAGTCTCGCATATCGTCTGGTCTCGTTTTACGTGAGAAAGAGTAACGAGTCTCGGAAAAGTCGCGAATTGTGGCTTATGCGTTAAGTTCTGCAAGACTCATGCGAGACTTCCGCGCGAGACATGATCATAAGACGATGTGTTTAACAAGAAAAATTACAAAAAGTGATAACAATTGATTTCTTCTCAGAGTTCAGTCGATATATCTCCGAAGTACAGAAATTTTCTTATTTTCGTGGTAAAACACTAAAAATGCTAAAACGTCATCCGTGTGACCTAAACAAATAAAAGATTAAATTCTTGGAAAATACTTAACAATCAACTTTTTAATAATAAACAATTGGTTAGGATAATTATTGAAATATATGCTCGAAAAATACCAAAGCGTAATTTGAAAATGGTCAAAGAGGCACAGGTACGAAACGGAACGGATTACGCTCCAGTTTACCGGTTGAAAAGGGAGCCAGGTAGACGGGAATGATTGCAGGGAAAAGGGACTGGTATAGGTCAGGTAACCTCGTGCTTACCTACCTCTGTTCGTGTACATTTGCTCAAGGTATTATAAGAGCGGAGGGAATTTCATTTTTCCAGATATATTTTAGTTTCTAGTTGTTCCCTATAGAGGGCTAATGCGACAAAATAACAACTTTCCTGGTAGAAATCCTGGTATAGAAATTTAACTAAGAATTTAAGAAAATGTCCGGGGAAAATTTGTTAGCTAGTGACTATTAATGAAACGGTTTTTGGGCCATTTACTAGTTTGACACATTATCATTTCACTGGTTTGTCTTTTAAAGCATTAAAAATTGTTAATTTTCTACCAGACTAAATAAATATTTATTATATAAAAAAGATCGTATTTTCAGGTTTTCAGGGCCGACTGTATATATATATGTACACGAGTCGGTTAACAAAATTTGCGAACCCGTGCCCAGATGGAAAGAACCATAAAACCCACTTTGGCTTTTTGGTAAATCATTTTGGTTCGCGATCGCTACTGCAGGATAATCCTTTTTTTTCGAAATCGCGTTCAAATTTTCACCTATATGTTGCGAATCGAATTTTCCTGTTTTTATCGACATTCGGTTCGGTATACATATATGTATACGTATATGCGTTTTTCATTTGTTGTACAAGTACATTCTATCAATAAAATTTTTGTTAAAATTTTGTTCGTACAGTAAATCTAAGTGTACTATATATATATATATACACACGCACTTTATACATAATGCATACTATATTATTAGCTAAATTTTATAATACTATTTTAAAAATAATTTACAACAATTCACGTAAAATTTTTTGTAATACGTGTAACAATACGTGAACGCGAATCTCCGTGAATATTAGGGTAAAACTGTATATTTCACGAATGACAATTGAAATATCGAATGTATAGTGGGTATAAGTAAATAAAAGTAAGTATATCACGACGGGAAATTCGAAAATTTGTCTTGGGCAGATTTTATATACGAAAGTCTCGCGTAAAATGATAGATATACGATAAGCGACTTCAAACACGATTAAAATTTTACTTTGTCTCGCTTACAGTATCAAATCGAATACGCAAAATTTTTTAAAGACTTTGTTGCTTTAGTAATTGTTCGATATATGTGAAAATTTATAAGTTTGTTTATAGAGAACGGGAAATATAATATAATTTTTTTTAAAACAAAATATTATTTTGTTTTATACCGAATGTATACAAGTTTGCAGAAGAATTTTAGAAAATTTTCTATTGTACATATGGTGTGCTGTGCATAGCAATTACATATATAATAATAAGCTTTTATTTCATTTTTATTTATCCTCGGAAAGATTTTTTTTTCATATTTTCAAGCGTCTATAAAATTAATTACAACAGCGTGATAGAAAATGTATATTGATAAGAATCAGTAAAATATTGTAAAAACTATAAATATAAATTTTGCAAATATTTTATGAAAACATTTTAGTTTTTTTCCACAAATCTATCCACAAGTCTGAAATACTTTCAATAGTGCGACGGAACAAAAAGTTAATTATTGTTTTTACCATCCCTTCGAGCACGTAGTGTTATATACCAGTAGAGCAAATAAATAATAAGGTTATATATAAATAATTTATTTTTTATATAAAATCTTTATGAAATTTGTGTATAAAGTGTCTTTATAAAAAGTTTATATAAAGTTTTTTTATAAATTCTACTCGCATGTAAGAAAATTTTTTCTATAATAAAAATAGTCTTCGTCCATGCAATCGCGTATATCGCTCGAGACTTAAAAAAAAATGAAAAATATGTATGGTCGCTAAAGTCTCGCATATCGTCTGGTCTCGTTTTACGTGAGAAAGAGTAACGAGTCTCGGAAAAGTCGCGAATTGTGGCTTATGCGTTAAGTTCTGCAAGACTCATGCGAGACTTCCGCGCGAGACATGATCATAAGACGATGTGTTTAACAAGAAAAATTACAAAAAGTGATAACAATTGATTTCTTCTCAGAGTTCAGTCGATATATCTCCGAAGTACAGAAATTTTCTTATTTTCGTGGTAAAACACTAAAAATGCTAAAACGTCATCCGTGTGACCTAAACAAATAAAAGATTAAATTCTTGGAAAATACTTAACAATCAACTTTTTAATAATAAACAATTGGTTAGGATAATTATTGAAATATATGCTCGAAAAATACCAAAGCGTAATTTGAAAATGGTCAAAGAGGCACAGGTACGAAACGGAACGGATTACGCTCCAGTTTACCGGTTGAAAAGGGAGCCAGGTAGACGGGAATGATTGCAGGGAAAAGGGACTGGTATAGGTCAGGTAACCTCGTGCTTACCTACCTCTGTTCGTGTACATTTGCTCAAGGTATTATAAGAGCGGAGGGAATTTCATTTTTCCAGATATATTTTAGTTTCTAGTTGTTCCCTATAGAGGGCTAATGCGACAAAATAACAACTTTCCTGGTAGAAATCCTGGTATAGAAATTTAACTAAGAATTTAAGAAAAATGTCCGGGGAAAATTTGTTAGCTAGTGACTATTAATGAAACGGTTTTTGGGCCATTTACTAGTTTGACACAACCTCAAATCATTGGCAAATAAATAAAATTTAGAAAATACTAAGCACTTGGTGTTTCTGTAATGAAAGTAATTTGATAAAAATATTTTTGGATTCGGAAGGTGACCAGTTTGCAGCCTATCAACCTTGTTAAAGTCTGTAAGATCATGTCGAAAATGCTCATGGTGAAAGTTATACTAATACAGAGTTCAACCATCGGTAATGTAATTGTTAATCTTCGTATTTACTGAATTCTTTGTAGTATTTAGAATACTGTCGGCCATTCCAATTTGTCGAAGCTGAGAGGGAAATGTAAATTTTGAAGAACCAGGAATTATTAGACTCGGTTTCGAGCATTTTTTCGTATACTACAATGTAGATTCAAATGGAGTCAAATTAATTTTTAGATCCATTAATCAATGCTTAAATATTGAATATTAGGTATCGAGAGACAAGGATTGAACGTATTCAATTTTCGATCACATAGCTATTACATTTAAAGAAGTAATAATATAATATATCGAGTTTTTACTTTATTTATTAACTTTATTTATTCCAAGGTTCTTCAAATATATTTGTACGCAAAATAATTAATTGTTATTATTTATATCGAAAAAAAGATGAATTATTGTATACTTATCGGAAATTGGGTATAAAACAGTAACAGCGCGTAAAAAATTCATGTTTATATAAACTTAATATAAAGTTAAAGTTTGGGGAAAGTTTATATTTTAGTTTATGCAAACTTAAAATACTCTCTTAGGTAAGATTAAAAATAGTATTTTTAAAAACCAGATTATAAGAAAAATCTAAGAAAAAAAATTACAGATACTTAGTGTCTAAAACAAATAGAATAGCATGACAGAAAGATTTTTACGAAAGAATTAATTATTAACTAATGTCATGTAAATAACAATTTTTTATCGGTAATATATATAGCTATTAAACAATGATTCACTGCTGCCAAAAAATCTCGGTGATTTATCAATAAAAATATTTGAAAAAATCACGAAATATCTTCAAAGGAAGCACAATATCGTTACGAAACGTTTTTTTTTTGATAAATAAAATTTCTCGTTTAATAAAAAATAAATCATTTTTCTATTTTTTGGAGTTTACGTCCCGTTAATACCAATGACGAAAATTCCAAACCCAATAATGTAATAGCTACAAATTTTTAAGTTGCAACAAAACATGTTGAAAAATTGTCTAATTGATATTATCAATAAAGTTATAATGAAGAATAACCATCGAAACATCGCCAAATGTATATTTTCTTTTAATGTATTTTGTGCGAGGTTCTTTCGAAGTACTGGCCGTCTTTTATCATAGTAAAATTTACCAAACCAATTTTTCATTTTTCATATAAGGTTGTGAAAAATATAGTTAAAAATATAGTATAAGTCAGGTAGGATTCTTTAGATTACTAAACACAAAGCTCAACTGTATATATGTACCAATTTTGACTTTACCAATACTCGTAAACGAATCGGAAATCACATACAGGTCACTTGAAAAGCTACGGTTATGAGCCGCGAATTTATTATAAACGTATACGTAACGCTTTAGAGCTGAAAGCAAGAAAATAATATATTATGCAACTTAATCATGTTTATGAAAAATATTTTTGATTTGGCAAAACATTAATTGATACAATTATGTTTTTGTGACAATATAGAGTACATACTGATGAGGACTAAATTTTTTATTTATTACACAACAAATATACCAACAAGCGTTTTGCATAATGGATTATAGTTTTTTAAAGTGTGCTATTTTGGAAACGCCTTTTGCTCATCTCACGTGTGCTATAAATTACTGCATTATAGACCAATTTTAACAAAGTTACTTTTGATCAAAACTTACTGCATTTTATTACATACATTATTACATATATTATATTACTGTAAATGTACATTTACAGAGTGTGGTCCGATTTGTCAAAGACTCATTCAAAATGTGTATATTGCAAGTGTATTGTATCGAATTGTAAAAATTAGAAATGCATGTTTATTATTTAGAATCAAGAAAAATAGAAAGATCATTATTTCGAAAGTAATGCATTCGTCGGTTTTTATATATTTGTGCGGAATATTCGGAACTTTTAAGTGTAGAGAAATAACTTTTATAATATTGGTCTATTAACACCTGGATAACAAACAATACTCTTGAAAATTATTTATCTACTATTTGGAATTCGAAATACCAAATATTTGACGAATTTATTACTTTCAAATAATTTTGCCATTAATCGGGCATTTATTGGGTATTTTATAACACTATGCCATTTTTGGATTAAAATCGTTACATTTAAGGTCAGATTTCTACTAGGGTAATGATCGTTCTATTTTCTTGGTTCGAAATAACAAAAAAACTTAATTAGGCGTGTGTGCTCGTTTTTCCGCCTACCCAAGACAATATTGATTGTTTTCAACTTTATCCACTAGGGGTTTTTTCTTGGTTTCGAATACATGTAAGTGATAGAGTCTTCTAAATGTATATATATATACATATATATATATATATATATATATATATATATATATACCCCATGCAATAGTATTGTTCTTGGTCTATATCGATATAATTTCAATATTCAATGTCTAAGGTAGATTGCCAGTACTTACTGATGAGACCTACTGGCAATTGTGGTCGAAACATTCATTATATATATAATTTTATCATACACTTTCTTTATATTTATACTTAAGGGGAGTCCGTAGAATATAGTTGAATATATCACCACCCGAAAATTTGCGAACAGAAGTGGCGCTGCCGTCAGATAGGCTGAGTTCATATTCGACAACAATTTTGGACAATTAAAAAAAAATAGAGTTTTTACCACACAAAATCAGAGTTAAGCGCCATAGCTATTGATGTAATGATTAATTACATATTGCTTACCTGATCGAAAAGTCAGTATTTTCGACGAATAGTGATAAGTACGAAGTGACTTTGGTATGCGTTTTGAGCATTGATTCGTACTTATCACTATTCGTCGAAAATACTGATTTTTCGATCAGGTAAGCAATATGTAATTAATCAATACATCAATAGCTATGGCGCTCAACTCTGATTTTGTGTGGTAAAAACTCTATTTCCTTTAAATGTTCATAATTATTGTCGAATATGAACTCAGCTTATCTGACGGCAGCGCCACTTTCGCTCGCAAAATTCGGGTGGTGGATTTGTGAAGCTATGAGTACGGACTGCCCTTAAAGTTATCTTAATAATAATTTTCATTTCCACATTAATATTTTTAGTATACAGAATTAAATTATCTATACTCATCGAACATTGTGTAGGGGTTACGAATTGTAGCACGCCATGGACTAATGATTAAGAATATTTATATATTCTGGCTCGTACAGACCGTTAAATTTAATATAACATAAAATTCACGAGCGTATTACTCTTTAATAACAAAAAAACTATTCTAATTTTTAAAATTCGAAATACCGGACATATTTTTAACGAGCCTTCGACAAATCGGATCCTACGCCATTTACAGATTAATACAAATACATTTTATAATATACAGCGTATCAAAAAAGTAATGGAAAATCTTTCATAAATAAATACATATATCTGTACCGTTACTTTTTTGACACCCTGCATATAGTTTTAATGTAAATTGTGTTAAAATCTTTGATTGTATCATGAGGTTAGATACTCGTGTTTTAAGAAAACAAAAAACGTACGTAACATGTACAAAACGGTATATGTCAAGAAATTATCTAAGCTCGGCGAAAATTGCATTCGATTAATAGTGCAGTATAATCTAATTATACGAATTAAAAAAGGCACCTTTTTTATAATGTTTGAAAATGTGAATATAAACGTAGGGTGATATCTTAAAACTTTTGATTTTACTGAATTTTCAATGGTCGAAAATCCTTTCTAAAAAAATAAGGTCGAATAAAATAAAAGTATAATAAAATGTTTCATATAATCAAAAAATTCCTACAAAATAATAATTTTTCCTAGAATATCCATGTAACATTTATATCATAAACTGTATAGAAATTTTGTAAGATTTCGTCACTCTGTCATTTCGTTACAATAGACTATCGTAATTTTGAATAGAAAATGTTCTTCCGTGAAAAAATTGTGGTATAATTTCCTAAAAAACAAATATTACGCCTTTTTAGGTAAATTTTTTATCCAACATCTGATACGTCCTATCACGTTTACCGGTGTGCCGTCACGGTAATTTTTATTAAAAAATTCTTTCCGTGGTATAGCGACGAACCACCAGCGAAACTTATATTGTGATATTATCGATAAAAAAATACCTGAAAAAGAAAAATAGTCTCGAATGAAAAAATTGACAATAACGCGTTAAAAAAAGCTTTCGAATGTAATTTTTTGTATTGATTTAAAACCCGCAGTAACTCTGATGCCTGATGTAAAATTTTAAAGTGACCTGATAAACTCGCGGGTAGAGTGTTTATCGACGTTCTCTCGAACGACTTAAGCTGTAGACACTCTTCTTTTCCCAGGAATATTCATGAATTTTCGTGTCAATTGAAATATATTAAATATTTAGAACGTATAATTTACATTGCTCGGTTTAACTACTTACCTCGGTGTACTCTCGTATAGAATGTTCATGAATATATATACCTTTTTACGATATATCGTACCATTCGATGGATATATTATTTGCACAATCATGAATATTTGTGTATATATATATGGGGTATTCCACGTGAAGTGGTCCGATCAAAATTTTAAAATGCCCCAAATTTTGGGTACACATTGCAAATGTTTTTCAGAATACAGAAAAAAATTTTTAGGTACTGGAATTTATTAGTTCAAAAGTTATTCTAACCTCAAAAAGTGAACTTTTTCCAGTTTTTTTCAACACCAGCTGGGTTCATCGCTATTTAACTCAAAATCTATCAACTTTTACTATAGAACATTATATGTAACATTCGTTGCTAATTATGTCTAGAATTTATCCTTCTGGGTTAGAATTTCCAATCTCAAGGTTAATGACAAATAAACTACATGTCAACATTTAACTTAAAAAAAAACTAACTTCGCCACAATTGCTTTTTTTATCCAAAAGTCCAAAAGAAAGCTTGGAGCAATACCTTTCAAATGATCTGTAGCATTTTTATGGCCTTCAATTCTGTAAAAAGTTATGATAATTTAAAGAAAGACGAAATTTTTTTAAAAATTTAAATGGGAAATACCATGTTAATTTTTGTGAATTTTTTGTCTTTCTTTAAATTATCATAACTTTTTGCAGAATTGAAGGCCATAAAAATGCTACAGATCATTTGAAAGGTATTGCTCCAAGCTTTCTTTTGGACTTTTGGATAAAAAAATCAATTGTGGCGAAGTTAGTTTTTTTTTAAGTTGAATGTTGACATGTAGTTTATTTGTCATTAACCTTGAGATTGGAAATTCTAACCCAGAAGGATAAATTCTAGACATAATTAGCAACGAATGTTACATATAATGTTCTATAGTAAAAGTTGATAGATTTTGAGTTAAATAGCGATGAACCCAGCTGGTGTTGAAAAAAACTGGAAAAAGTTCACTTTTTGAGGTTAGAATAACTTTTGAACTAATAAATTCCAGTACCTAAAAATTTTTTTCTGTATTCTGAAAAACATTTGCAATGTGTACCCAAAATTTGGGGCATTTTAAAATTTTGATCGGACCACTTCACGTGGAATACCCCATATGTATACGGAGAGAAATTTTTTTTATTAAAAATGACAATATATTTTGTATTATAGCAAAGAAATCATAGACTGACAAACTTAAAGTAAATAGTACAATAATTATATTATTAAAGTTTATTATAAATTATATAATCTTTCTTATTGGAAGCTACGTTTAATCATTTTTAATCTAAACTTTTTCTCAATGAAACAAAGACTGCACTGATTTTTTTTTATATTCCTTGGGATACGTTCAATTAAAATAAATAAATACAGACCCTGTGGATTAAAGTGAATTTAATTTATACAATAATCAATTGTTTGTATACGAGGTATTTTATAATAAATATCTGCTTTTTTAATATCAACATAAAAAAGGAATATATGTATATAAATATAGCGTTTAAAATTGTAACAATTAAACAGACATACACGTTGAATGTTGCAAATATACAATATATGGAGTAAGCAACGTGGATAAAGGTTCTTGTTGTCGTTTTCAACCTGTTGTTATGTAGATAGAAACGAAGCCAATGTGGTTAACGCTGCTTATAGTCAATTAATATGGTTTGTCCGGCTTTTCATTGTTGTTCAAAGAGTGAAAGCCCTGCCTCTAACTGCATCTTCTTCACTTGATTTAATTTTCTTAACTGACATTTTAATGTTAACGATATTTACGTATTCTAATTTAGGAATTTTTTTGTCTATGCATATATACACTTATTCCTTTTTAACGTTTTAATCGATATATATACAATGTTTACAAGAGTATCCTATACAAATTTAATTATTGTTTAATGTCTTTTTGATGATTATCAGAAAAATAAATATATCTTCAATATTACAATATGTCTGTATATGAGACGACAAAAAATTTAAATATTGTCTTTTTTAACGAAATCATAGTAGGATTGATTGTCAGTATCAAAATTACTTAATAATCCGTTGACTTTTTAGCATGGAATGCAAGAAATAATTAGCGATTTTAAACGATTCTTACTTATTTAACTGTACAATATTATTTTCTCTTTTCGATATAATTTTAATTTACAAAACGAGTATATAGCGATCCGAATGTTTTAATTGTAATTGAGTACTTGATCACCGCTTTATACCTGATGTATGCACTTATAAAATGATTTTTCAACTACAGCTCTTAATAATGCCTTACAAAGAAAATCTGGTTGCTCCAAAGTAACTTTTAGCTACATTAAAACAGAATTTCTGTTTTTAAACAATGAGAGAAAAAAGTAACTCAAAAGATGAATATTCTAAAATCAAGGATATTCCTGTTGATTCTAAAGAAATCACCTGATTTTCTTTTTGGAGCCTATATTTAACACGAATTCCATTTAGAACGAAAATCTATTTTTGTTCACTTTCAGATCAAATTATCGTGAATATGTAAAACGGAAAAAAATACCAAGAAGAGTAACAATAATAAAAAAGTAACTATAATAAACCCGAGTTGATCACGAGTGAAACAAAAAAAAATAAAACGATAAAAATCCGGCAATATACAAATTTTTCATTTGAAAAACAATCAATTTCCCCAAAAAAAACTGTCGTTATACGTAAACCGTATATATATAAAAAATACATCTTTCCACCTATAAAAAAAAGATATAATAATTGTATTTAACGAAATGAAAAAAACGTATATAAATATATATAGGTAGATATTTGCGCCTGTGCAGTCATCGACCGACGGTCGACGTTTTTTCTCCCTCGGTCGTTTCAACGAAGCGCTGGCGTACGGGCCACTCTCATATCGATTCCAGCCCGGGACGCCCGACCTTCTCTCTCTCTCTTTCTCCCTCTTCCCCTGATGCACGCTTTTTTTCCCCTGCTCCACGGTTTATTTAACAATTTATGCAATTTTTCTACATAACTCCTTTAGAATTAATTATTTTCGTCGATTTAATTATTCAATTTATTTTAAGAGTTTTGTATATACACGAATATGTATAATATATTTACGAGGGATGAAATTTTCCTGGGGATTATTTTTAGATAATAAAATCTATATATGTACGCGTATACACGTGAAATTTTAGTGGCTGAACAGCATGTATATATGTATATATATATTTGTTTCGGTTAGATGTGTAATACGTGTTGTATAACAATATTCTCCTTTTATAATGTTTTAATATTTAAATTTCCGTTACTATATATTTTTAATTTTGGAAGAAAGGAAAAGTAACATTTTGTTTAACGAGGAATATACTTTCGTCGACCGTGTGCCGAGGACACGCTCATTTTAAAAATGAGGGTATATACCGCCTATATAAGAAATGGTAAATGTTATCATGAACGAGGTAAAACTTATCTCAAGTTTTGTCGTTTGGTGCTAAACTCTTTTGAAATATAAAATTTAGTTATTCCATTTTTTATGCATTAAATTTCTACTATATTTTTTTGTTGTTTGCAATTATTAAACCGTGTTTATAAATATATATAAGGACTAACTAAGATCGTAACATATTTTATAAAAAGTTGTATTGCTCTACTGTGCATTTAAAATATTAATTTAGAAAATATACATGCACTGCAACAAAATTTAGCGATTTTCATTAAATATTTAGTTAAATGTATACGTTTGAAAAAATATTTACGCGATACTGTAAGTAATATTTACTACATGCCCGAAGAAAATTTTAATTAAAAGAAAGCTATAGTATTTGACAACTACGAAATACTTTTCACATATTCTAACAAATATTTTATTGAATTCACTAAACGTTTTTTTAGGGAAAGTATAAATAACTTTTTATATAGGTATATTGTTTGATTAATGAAAGAAAAAAATTGTTATACATGTTAAAAAAAATATATTTTAAAACGACCAAGTAATTAAATAAAAGAGAAGAAAAATTAAGAAAATCCAACAACTCGCCCTAAAATTAAATTAAAATATCATCGTACCGTATACCGAATGCCTATCGATTAATAAAAAAGGATATTACCTTTAATTGCCATATATACGTAACGTAAAATCCAATTCACACGAGCAGTTTCCATTATCGAAGGTTGTAAAACGCCCTCAAGCCATTGTACCCAACGTATCACGCCACCACCTGTATGTTTTAAAATTCTATATTCGGATAATTTTTTTTACCTCTTTTTTTCAATTTTCCACTCTTATTTCGTTAGCCGGGTATCGCGTTTTCAAAATTATCCTCAAATTTAACGAAAGTATAGGCAATCCTATTGAGCTATAAACGGGTTTTCTGTTGTTTTTGAGAAACTGAGGAAAATTAATCAATTTGGATCGATGTATACCGTCACATACCCAATTGTTGATCATGAACCAATTTCTGATCAGTGTATTATTTCAATAAAATAATAAGATTTACATAAATCTAAACGTTGGTACGCACAATTTGAAGGTTAAACAATCAATAATTGTTTAGTAGACTTAAATAGAAAGTGGTATATGTACCGAAAATTTACTGATCAGAAATTGGTAACTTCCCTCTTTTTTTTCTTAGATTGTTGCTTACTTTAAAAATAGCTGTTATTTTATTTTTCTGAGATGGCTAAAAGGAAGTTTAATACTTATACTTTCTGTATCCGTCTAAATATATACAATTATTAGCTTTTTTAACATAAAATTATTCAATGAACGTACAGATTTACCTTAATTGATCAACAATTGGGTATGTGACGGTAGATGTCGTTATATTACTGCTGATGTCTTTATAAATTGTTGCTAAGCTAAGGGAAAACATTTCGTTTCATAAAATCTGGGAATTTTAAAACTGAAGATCGGGGACGAAACGCCTTTAATATTTGTTTAATTTTTTAAAAGGCCATACTCTGAGAAATTAAATCAACCTAAAGTGGACAAAGAGTAAAATGAGCCTGCTTTATTACAAAAGTAAAGCTTTTAGTTCGGAAAGACCGATATTATACATTTTCTTTCGGTTACATATAATATATTGCATATTATCGTCCCTATAAAATAATTTATTATTTATCATCAAAATGAATTTAAAAATAGTTTTGCTAGAATATTAACTCACTTTTTTATTATAGCTATAATAATTAATTTTTAATTACATTCCACCAAAAATTATCTAAAAAATGATAAAATTTGAAAAGCTATATTTTTACCTAAACATCTCAAAAATAAAAACTTAGTGTTAAAATATTTTAATACCATTAAAAAATGTTTTTTCGTTATACGTGTGCGCGAAATCGCATTTTATGCATTGTTTACATTTTTTAAAATGCGATTTCTCGTTCACTGTACCGAAAAATATCGTTCGCGCTATTTGTTTTTTGTAATCTTAGTAACTGATTTTTAGTTAAAATTTAGCTAATTTTTATCTAAAAATCATGACATTTTGAGCCACAATTTACCCTATTAATTATATAGTTACAAATTATTTAAATAATTGCTTAAATATCCATCACTATTTCTAAAGTAGTATCAGTGTTTTTTAAATTTATTATACGATCGTCGGTTATTAATGTATTACTATATGTATACAACTTAAATCAATTTATTCTTAAAAAATCCACCCACGACTATAGATCTCCTAAACGGTAAAAATATAAAAGCAATATAAAATTTAAATTTGCTTATACGTAAATTTTTAACTGCTCTCTCTCCCCCTCAGTAGTACGAGGGAAAAAAACCCGAGGGAAGCCGACGAGACGCCAGAACCAAAAAAAAGGTATCCGATGACTCGATTGAAAGCTCGTAGAAAGCGTAATCCAGTTTCTCGCCGCGAGAACAACAGCAACCTTTCAATTTTCAATTTTCCCGCCCCGAATTTTCGGGGATGCGGTTTCTCGCATATATATACGCATATAGATATAATGCATATACAGATATACACGAAACGGTTTGGACGTGCGGTTGCGAATTGCGATACGATTAATCCAGTTTTCCTTCGGATCGTGATGGATGATATATATACACCGAAATCCTACGACTGCCGGAGAATTTTTATTTTCATTTTCGATTGTTTAGACGACGCGATGACTTTGTGGCGTTGAGCGTAGTAATTTTGACGTTACCGCATTCGATCGGATTACTTATTTTTACGAAAACACGAGGAAACAAACGTTGAAAGTATATACACTATCGTTGTTAAAGTCTACCAAAACTTTTAGTAAAAATTGGACCATTTAATAATTGATCAAAGTTAAATATAATTTTCTGAATTCGGCAGTTTGTTACCGCATTAATGAAATTTTAGTATACAAAATTTACAGAAAATTTGGTTAAATTATTTAAAATTTTTCTCTCCGTGTATAAATATTATTTGTAGAATGCATTATAGATATTGTCGTTCACGGAATAACGATCGTTCGTTTATTTTACATAAATGTATCGTGGAATTGTATTCTCGGTCGGTAAATAACGCGAAACGTTTCGTCTTATCTTGACCTCGGGAGCTTGCGTGCGAGGAAAAACTCGTCTCGAGTTATCTGAGTCGGAGAGAAGAGCTTTACAACACTTTTTTACGCATAGTCGTCGAGATACAAACGTTCATCGCCTCGCGTATACACACACACACACAAATTTCAAATGGCAATATTTATTCAGTTCGTCTTAACAGATGGATTATCCGCGAAATTATAAATTTTCGCTCTCTCGAAATTCTACACTCTTATAATATCTCAAATAGTGAACAGTCACTTTGCAATAGGTAAAGTAACGATGAACTTTCAAATAAAGTGGATAGTCATGAACATTTAGTAAAACAGTTCATACATACTATAACTTTTTCAAAAATATATTGTTGAGAAGTGATTATGAAAAATAAAATATATTTATTTATTCGAAAAAAGTGAATCTATTCATACTTTTTGCAAAATGTATATAATTCATTTTCGAGAAAAGCGACCGGAGATGATATCTTTAATACATACGCGAGTGTGCGATAACGTGATTCCGTTTCTATAAGCAACACTTCTGAGATTACCAGCATAGCGAGAATAAATTATTCGTATATGTATGTATAATCGATAAGTCGATCGATATCGGTCTTTAAATTATTTAAAATTCCCGACTATGGGCTTCTTCTCTCGTGTCGCGATGTGTGCGTTCAATTCCAATGAAGATATAGCGGAGATCTTTACAGTAATACGCGACGTCACGAAGCTATAACACTGTGACGTCGCGCTATTTTCTACCCGTTATTTTCATATAATAGAACAACAATTCTAACACACCGGTTAATTCATCTAGCTTCATTAATTTTATATGTATAAGGTTATTATTGCAAGATATAATATGCACTTGTAAATATTATTATGGAAATTTTAACTAATTTATTTTTTGTCGCACGTTTTTTCTCTTGTAATTTTGCTATACATACATTACAACGTTACACGCCATTTTTTTATTTTTATTTAATATTTGCGTTGAACCGTATTGAATTAATGCTTTCGATCGAATTTAACAAAAAGACGTTACGATTGGCTACTTATTTTTAAGAAATCGGAAGATTTCCGTAATGTAAAATAACTCGAAAATAATAAGAAATTAATGAAATCACAGACAGACAAACTGAGGAAATTTACTATAATTTTATATTGTATTAAAATTTACAAAATTTTCAATTATATATAGTAAATTTTATGATTAACTGTCGTCATATATTTTTACTGGGAACTATATAGTAATTTTCCTCCGTTTGTTACTCTGTCATTTCTTCGCCAGAAACTCTTATAATTCTTTTTTTTTTGGCAAACGTAAATAGATAACCTAATATCACGTTGATTTTCATTAATATCGTTTTTCGCGAACCGGCGGCAATATATATAGAGGTTGCACGGTCGACTCTCTCTCGATCTCTCGCGCTAATGAACCGAGGTCCGCGTGCGCACTCCGACTTTATATGGCGCTCTTCTATTCTTACGTCATCGAGGCGTGCGTGGCCTCGGGAACCCGGCGTTTCTTGCGATATATCTCACGAGTAGAATAGCCTCGGGTGAGGTGAGCTGTTCCTTTTGACTCTTGTCTTGTTTGACTTATACCGACAACACTCGCGTTCACTCCGTTTTCTTCTTCTTCTACTTCTTTTTTATTTTAATAATGCCGTAGGTAACGTTCTTTCTTTTTTTAAAAGTTCAAAGTTTTTTCAAACTTTTTTAGCTTAATTTATACATTTTCGAATTTTGACGGATTTGAAAAAGAATTTTTTGGGTTATTCTATAGAATAGGTTTTTATTATAGGACATATTAGTAGTTATTTACGTGTATAGACAGGTTTTTTTTTTTTAAATTTTATAGTAACGTTGATATTTCAATATCTAGTTGATCTCATGGTTGACATAAACATTAAATTTAATGAATATCTATTAATTAAATTATTTACGGGCTTACGTACTACATTTTATGTAATACAAACAATTATTGTCAATGTTTTTTATTAGATGCATGTACTAAAAATGTTAATACTATAAAAACTAAATACACGATCAATGGTGATAACACGTGTAGAATCCTCGAACAATATAAAAAGTATAGTATGGATTGAGTAACTGATAAAATGTAAACGAAGAGAAGGATCAGGTATATACGTGAGTCCAAATGCAATATCTATACACAACACATGTTTTTGACCATCTGTAAAATTATTGTACTGACCGAACCATATAGAGCAGTATTTTTGACACTCGTACGATACTCTTCGTCTATCTTGGTGCGTACTTAAGGCGATGGGAATTTTCCTAAGTTGTAAAAATTATATGACATTGTAAAACACGCAACGAGCGTCTTCGTGAGAACGAATCTGGACAGTCTTTTACTACCTTTTGACCACTTCACATCGAGCAGACCATTCAACTCAAAATATTCAATTTTTAACGCTACATTAATTTAATTACAAAAGTTAAGTATTTGCCGATTAATACTTCTTAGAGGACGTATCCATATCGCCGGTACAATACTTGTCTTTCACCCTCTATTGTTGATTTTAAAAAATTAAAAGTATTATTTTCAATTTCTTGAGCACCAGGTAGATTTTTTCATTTATTTAAACTAAAAACTCCTATTTGCCCCTCAAGAAATTGAAAAATAATACTTTTAATTTTTCAAGATACCTCCTCTGTATGATTATGCGTAAATTTAAACAAAAAAAATGTTTGTTTCACGCGATAACTGTATTAGACACAATTCATATACTTTAATCTAATTTGCTGTCAACCCTACTAGGCGAGCATTACGCAGTGCTCTTTAAAAATAGTATAATTCATATATATCCCTAGTAGAAATTGAGCATTTTAAGGTTAGACAAAATTTGTAATTTGATCATATTAGGATCACATTTTGAGCATTTTATGCTAATTCGTCATTTTCTGGCTTAAAAACCGTTTCAATTATGCTCAAAATTCTACTAGGGTACCTATATAGCTGTGAAATTCAATTGAATATCCGCAGACACGAACAATTAAACGAAAACAAACAGGTTAACGCGTAGTAAAAACGAGCAAGAGAAAGGGAAAGGGAGAGAAGGAGAGAGATGAGTAAAATTCAAAGTAGGAAAGTAAAAGAAATAAATATAGTGAAACAAGTTGATGTACAGTGCGACGATGTATTACGTGTATGTATATATACTCGAACGACGAGTAGATCGTTTGACGTTTCTCCCACCCTCCGGTCGTTTAAACTCTCGGAGTGCAAGAGAGAGAGAGAGAGAGAGAGAGAGAGAAAGAGAGCCACCTGTGAATCTGTACGCGCCGAGAAACAAACACCTGTTACAGCGGCCGCGAAAACGCGAGGAGAGGAAGCGTCCTGCAACTTGGTTTTTGCGGACGTTTGAACAATATATCGAGACTCGCGCCCGATCGTCCAGTTCTATTACCTACCATACGGTATCCGAGTGACTTTACCCACCGAGGTACAAAAACACCTCGACAGGTGGCACCACTTTACAGAGTGTGAGGATTCGGTGGATATCGTTACCGATCGAGGTTCGATGCTTCTTACGCTCGCTCGCGGATGTACATAGCGTTGCGGTCGATCGTAGTTCGAACCAAGCATACTTACGCAATTCACCTACAGCAACAAAATTATATTTTAGTACCTTTTTCCGAGTTTGGTGATTCCATTTTACGCTAAGCTGACATTTTATCGCTATCATTTATTTTTTAGTAATTTTAAATAAAATAACGTAATTTTTAGGAACTATTAATACAATACTATAATTAAATTTATATATGAACACTCCGGATTTAAAACTACATTTCTTATACTTTTTACATTTATTACTAAAAGTTATTGTTATATAATTATTACTTTTTCAATAACTATAAAACTTGTTAATCATAGTTATTATTTATTTTATTTTTTTTTTATTTCTTGTTTCCTACTATTAAATATAATCTTTATAATTTTTTTTATAATTATAACACTTAAAAAGTATAATTAATTTTAGTATTAATTTATAATTATTAGTATAATAGTTATTATTTTTTTTTTTTGCGTTTAAATATTGGTTTCGTGGTAAAAATAGAAAAGTTGGTAAAAAATAATAATAAATTTTATAATAATAATAAAAGTGTACAAATCCCAGATTGTGAACAATTTATACACTTTCATATCGTTGTGCCTTACGAAGAGTAGCAGGTTTACATTTAATACATCATTCAGATGTGCTAGTCTTTGTAAGACATAATAATTAAATATAATGATTATTATTTTTATTTTTTATTAAAATTAAACAATTTTTATTTGGCTCTCTACGAAATTGTAATAATTATTATAGTATATACATATACAAATCTTAAAACTTTCTATATGCGCAACTTTCAACCTAGTAACTAAATTTAAATTTCTATCCCAATTTCACTAAGACACGTTTAAACGATGAAATATCGATCTATCTGTTTCACGACGGAATAGTACTTTTAAAAAACTGATAAAGAATAATATCTCGCAACAAATCATTCCGTGTATAAGATAAAAAAAGAGGAAACACTCGACACTGTCAAAGTTGCTCTTGAAAATTTGACTTCTCGCAGCGAGTGAGAAGGAAAATATACCGTTTTTCTTTTCAAATACCTAGTTATATATTTCTTGAGAGGAAAAAAAAATCCAATCGGTTGACTAATGCGGATCTTCACAGCGTAACGACGAGTTGTCCACGCTTAGCTTGAGAGGCAAAAAGACAACAGGATGCTCGAATATACCTGAATATACCGAACCAAATTTTCGAATAGTCGATCGATCGAGAAAAAATAATTGTTACAAAATCGGAGTTTAATATTGTGTCAAATTAATTCTTTACACGAGAAAATAATAGATAATCATTCTTTATTACGAGAAAATAATCTTAAAACATTTTTGAATTTTACAACATCAAATTTTGAAAGATATACAATCAACCTGACAGTGCACGGTTGATACGTGATAAAAATTACTATTTTTATAGGATAATTTACCAGATGTATATATAGTAAATTTTTATCGTATGACTAGTCAGACGGTAATTTCCTATGATACACGTGGTCGAATACGGTTATATAGACATATATAGCGAGTCACTCTTACATATATTCTCTGAGTCATAAGTTACGCCAATCCTGTTGGACTTGACACGGAAGCGCGTAACTACATGCCAGATAAAACGAGAAATTTAGTTGCTTCGAGTTTTTTTTTCTTAGATTGTTGCTTACTTTAAAATAGCACCTATTTTATTTTTCTGAGATGGCTGAAAGGAAGTTTAATACTTATACTTTCTGTATCCGTCTAAATATATACAATTATTAGCTTTTTTAACATAAATTATTCTATGAACGTACAGATTTACCTTAATTGATCAACAATTGGTATGTGACGGTACCTAGTTATATATTTCTTAAGAGGAAAAAAAAATCCAATCGGTTGACTAATGCGGATCTTCACAGCGTAACGACGAGTTGTCCACGCTTAGCTTGAGAGGCAAAAAGACAACAGGATGCTCGAATATACCTGAATATACCGAACCAAATTTTCGAATAGTCGATCGATCGAGAAAAAATAATTGTTACAAAATCGGAGTTTAATATTGTGTCAAATTAATTCTTTACACGAGAAAATAATAGATAATCATTCTTTATTACGAGAAAATAATCTTAAAACATTTTTGAATTTTACAACATCAAATTTTGAAAGATATACAATCAACCTGACAGTGCACGGTTGATACGTGATAAAAATTACTATTTTTATAGGATAATTTACCAGATGTATATATAGTAAATTTTTTTTGTTATAAAAAATCGTAATTTTTATAATTAGTCAACTTTATTCGATTAGAATATTGTAATTTTCTCCGTGTTCAATAATTATTGCATAGGTGCCTTAACGATCAAATAAAAATTGACATTTTCGTTCGAATAGAAAAGATCACTCGTCTAATTTGTCACGATAGGACAAGTTAGACAGATATCCACGTATACATATATAAATATCCAGATAGTATAACAAAGTTGAGGGAGACTAGTCAGACAGTAATTTCCTATGATACACGTGGTCGAATACGGTTATATAGACATATATAGCGAGTCACTCTTACATATATTCTCTGAGTCATAAGTTACGCCAATCCTGTTGGACTTGACACGGAAGCGCGTAACTACATGCCAGATAAAACGAGAAATTTAGTTGCTTCGAGTTTTTTTTTCCTTTATTGCCTTCCATACGACTTATTTCACTAGAAATACTATACTTTTTTTAATTATCTTTTTTTAACACAATCATTGAGAATCGATCAATTTGGTTAAACGTTATATCGGTTTAACACTATCAAACATATATAGATTCGTTTTAATTAAATATATACACGTATACCTGCATACATTTAGAAGAAATTATTTTTCTAAATGTCAAGATGAATAATTACACAACACGTTATTCTTCTTTAAATAAACACATTAACGCAACATAATATTTGTATTAAAATTATAAGACTTGCGATAATAAAAAAACTAACGGCATTCTTAATTATAAATAAAATGTAGTTATTAAAATAATTGTTTAATTTATTGACACTATGCTCTCCGACTTAACACGTTAAATATATTCCCGAGGTAATTTATGTATACTCAACGTTAATTATAAGTTTAAAATTTTAAATACGCAAATTTAAACAAACCAAAAAAAGTACCAATATACCACTTAAATGTATAATGCTCAGTTTCATTGAAAAAATATCAATCAAATCGAATGGATAAATTTAAAAGATATCGAATAAAAATGAAAATTGTATAATAATCTTAAATAAAGATTAAAACTGCTTAAACAAAAGATAACATTTTCTAATATATTCCAACTCGAGAATTAAACGTTAAAAAACAGCTGTATTGTAAAAAAGAAGATGGTGTTTTTTTTGACTCGGCATCCAGTGAATCGACGTTTCATGACCGAGCACTCCCTTTGGAAAGAGAATTTGAAAAGCGACTGCTCTTTCGTATAAAAAGTAAACGGCGAAGGGATATTTGACTTTCTTGAAAAATAAAAAAAAAATTCCAAGGTATATTACCTTTGCGACATTCAAAGTTCTATTCGTCTTTTACGGTTTTACTCCGCAATTATATAAAGCTTCCGTTCAACGCGTTAAAATATTTATATATATAGGTGGAAATTTAAAATTCTTTATATTTGGAGGAAAAAATAAATAGTTAATAAAAGAATAAACTACAAGCTACATAATATACTACGAATAAGGAAAAAAATAAGAATATGACACACTGATCATTATAATAAAAAGTAATATTGTAAAAAAAATTATACACCAAAAATTTCAGCAGTTTCTTAAATTCAAATTAAAAATATTTTATATCTTAAGCTCGTTCGAATAAAACGAATATTTAAACAAGGAAGCCTCTGAAACGTACAATGCACGCCAATATAAAAAACCCAGATACAAAAATCGTAACGATAGATTGCGTAAGAATAAAAAAAATCGGGATTCTAATGAAAATTCACGTAATTCAAACGTACGTATATATAGGCTCGATGAAAAGAAAATGATTAAAATGAAGGATGATCACGAGGTGTTGGCAAAACATGCACGGGATTATAACGTATAATGCACGAGGCATAAATCCGGATAAGTATATATGTAAGAAAAACGCGGATCAACTTGTTAATCGAGGAAGATGCGCAAATATATATATATATACATTTCCCTCGGTCACTCTTTTTACGTAATTCACAATCCTGAGAATCCCGATATAACGAGGCGTAACAATTAAAAAATCATTCATCCGTGTTTATACGATTGCGTAACTATCGTTCCGATGTACCATATTCAATATATACGAGGATTTTGATCGACGGTGGAGGTTTATACTTTTCTTAACTAAACAGTTTGACATTGAAAGTTAAATATACGATATTTTCAATGTTTTTATGTATAGATTTTTTTACCATGCCTTATTTTGCGTGGATAGTACATCGTTTACCTATACCCAATTATTGATCACCACTGATCGATTCTTGATCATTTTTAAAACAAAATTTGATTAATTGATCTATAACAATGTAGAATCTTATCAGAATAATACATTGAATATCATATATTTATAATCAACATGTAGCAGTGATCTGCATAAATGGGTCTTAAGTGATCAAGAATTGGGTATGCAACGGTAATGAGAAAGATGTATGGTTTATAGTGAGGTTGTGACATACACTTAGATTATTACAATTACTTATACACTGACAAGGGAAGTACATGACCTCCGGGAAACGTATCTCATCCTAACATTGGTATGTCTTTTATAATATAAAAATATGAAGAAAGCCAAGTTATCTCTTGCCAATGGCCACTTTTACGGACGTTATTCGACATCCAATAATAATAGCAGTAAAAATTACTTCCAATTCGATCGCTTATAACTCGGAAACAAATAAAGATAAACAATCAAACCAAAAACCAGACAAAAGTTGAGTTCATGTAGATATGGTTTGAAAAAAAGAAGCTCAAATTGCTTAATTTGAAGCAAAGTTATGAAGAAAATAAAAAATTGAAGAAATTTTAACCAAAATTTAATATGAAAAATTTATTGTTTCTTTTAGCCCAAAATTCTTCAATTTCTTATTTTCTTTATAACTTTGCTTCAAATTAAGCAATTTGAGCTTCTTTTTTTTCAAACCATATCTACTTGAACTCAACTTTCTTCTGGTTTTTGGTTCGATTGTTTATCTTTATTTGTTTTTGAGTTATAAGCAACCGAATTGGAAGTAATTTTTACTGCTATTATTATTGGATGTCGAATAACTTCCGTAAAACTGGCCATTGGCAAGAGATAACTTGGCTTTCTTCATATTTTTATATTATAAAAGACATACCAAAGTTAGGATGAGATCCGTTTCCCGGAGGTCATGTACTTCCCTTGTGAGAGAAAGAAATATTTATGAGAAAGTAATCGTGCATTTGTTGCTATAAATTGACATTGACTTGTCATAAAATGATATTTCATAAGTATTAACGCTCAGTTCTTAACTGTTAAGATTTTACGTTAATAGAAACGAATTCAAGTTTAACTGTTAAGAACTGCCTCAAATAATACTTAACTGCAAAGAAATATTCATTTCCCCATATTTAAGTCATCCGATCTTAACAGTTAAGAAACGTCATTTGTCTCAAGCATTCCTTTCTCTCAGTGTACTTAAACAATAGGACGTTAATTTATGAAATTCTATCAGTTCGTTATCCCTCATTTATTACTAATTTATCCACTTATGTGATTATTGATTTTCGTGAGCCGCTTATTAAAAATCGAAGGGCCGCTATAGATTTTATTTTAAATATTACTATTTTGTGCCATATTATAGATCGGTATTCTCATAGTTAAAAAATCATTGTGTGCGGATTCGTGAGAATCTCTTTTTCTCTATCGGAAGATGTATAGTAATCTTTTCGTATAATCTCACTTTTATATATACATCATATTAATTATACTTTATGCGCACTAGAATATCGTGGTAAAAATTACCATGACTTTATTGTAAAAATAACTAAATATCTGACGATCTTCATAATATAGTGAATCGTGTCGTGAAATTCAATACATTCAAGTCATTTTAACACATCCAATTTTTTTTAAAATATTTTGATCAATGAATTTAATATTTTAATGTGTAATCACACATTGAGATAAAAATATAATTAATTTTATCAAAAATATACCAAAAATCTAGTATTATATATGAATACAACTATATTAATTAAAACTAATCGTAAAATATAGAATTGATAACTAATACTTGAACTGAATATTTAATGTAAACTTTTATATATATAAATTCAATATAAAAAGATGGTATATTTAAAAAATTTTGTTGTAATATATACGAGATAATAGATAATAGTTAACTTTCGCTTACTCAATTTTCTATTTTCAGTATAATTTTGTAGAATATAATGATAATTTACATTTTTAATTTAAATTTAATTTTACATTTTTTAAATTTATTTATTTTATTTCGCATGCCCCAGAAAGTATTGTAGCGACAACAATTTTTACTTCTTACATTTGTTACAACATTTACATAGCTACACTGATTACTATACGTAGATTTGATACATAATAATTACATATTATTTATATTTATGTGTATAAATATTACAATTTAATATTGATAATAGTGATAGGCTATTATATTGTTATTTATCATAGTTATTCAATTATTAGGTTATACAGATTCGTATCTTGTAGAAACTTGATTAAGGTGGTACAACTTCTCCTTGTGCTTAAATTTTCTGTTCTGATTTTAGTTTTTATAAGTTTAAATTTTATCCGTTGGTCTTCGTATTTCGGACAACGGAGAATGGTACGTTCAATACTGTTGCGAGTTTTGCAGTTTTCGCACACGAGGGAGGGGGGAATGGGTCTTCTTTTTTCATTAAACAATCGTGTGTGATAGATGATTGTCCTGTTCTTATCCGAGAAATTAGTACTTGATCTCTTCTCTTGAGTTCAAATGCTAAATTTCTCCTGAATGCTTTTTTAAAATTTTTTTTCAAATGGCTATTTTTTTTATTCAGTTTTTCATTGTTTATTTAATTCTTTCTTTATTTTAATTTGTATATACTTTTTCCGTCGTCTTTACTTACATTATCATTATAATTATAAAATTCTAATTTACTAGCTACCTTGGCTAATTCGTGACTTTTTTCCTTATGTTTGGTGTCGTGTAAGAATGATAGATATAAGGATATTAATTTGGCAAATAAATGCGTTTTTTTGTCTATATTTATTCAAGAGGTTATGTATTAGTTCTTGTGATTCTACGTGTATAATAATTTTTGTCTTATCTGTTAAACTTTCTGTAATGTTTATGTTTCTGTAAGGCATAGTTGTGCCATGACTTACTGGTCGTTTCAATAAGATGTGTTCGTTATTTGGTAACCAGGCAGCTAGTCCTATGAAGGCAGAATCACTTTTTACTGCTGCCTAAATGTTTAGATACTCGAGATAATTATTAATGAATTGTTGAATTATTTTCCCTACCATATTATTTATTGAATATTGATCGTTATTCCTGTAATCTGTTGTATCCTGTTTTTGTTATAGATGTACATTGATTTTAGGATATTATAGCTGCTAAAGTAGATTTATGCTTTTAGGTAGAAGAGTTAGTTAGTGTCAAGTGAAGGATACTTTTTTTTGTGATGCAACAGTTTGGAGGTCTAATTGTTAGGTGGCTATAATAATATGAGGGCGTAATTTCCGACAAACTGTTTTCTTTTTGAATTTGGTATGACGATTGCCTCCTTCCATATCTTAGCAAATACTTTTCATTATTGTGTTCATATTGTGTTGTAGATTTCTAATTACCACAATTGTGCTGATATAGGGAGATTCTTGAGTATGATATTTGGTATTAAGTCCGGGTCTGATGCTTTTTTTCCTTTAATGTAAGGTTTCTTAAAATTCTTTTAATGTTATATTATTGGGTTATTAGCTTCTTATGCTGCATGTTAGGTGGGTTGATCACTGGTTTACCAGTATTCTCAACTTTTTAAATTCTTTTAAAAAATTTACGTCACTAGAACTTTCTGTAAAAAAGTTTGTAAAAATATTTGATATTTGTGTTGGATCACTTATAATAATATCATTATCTTTTAATGCTGGTATAGAAGATGTAGGTTTTTCTAGAATAGATTTTATTTTTTTCCATACTTTGTTGCAGTTTGATAGTTTATAGAATCAAGGTATTTTAACCGGTAGTTTGTTTTACTAGTCTACATAGTTTGTTTTGCAATAGCTTCTAGTTTTTAGAATTTTATTTTATTTTCTGTTGTGTTCTTCTTTTTAAATTTATTCAATCCTCTTTTCGCATTTTTATGACTTCCGATTTACCCTTTGTTTTTGGGATACTTTTATTTGCTGCTTCTGTGATGAGGGTGTTAAATTTTTTATAATTATCTATGTCGTTATTTTATGTTCTCTGTCATGAATATACGTAAATCTAGTTTTCTTAGTTTCCATCAGTTCTTTAACTAGCTTCATTTTTGCGTTAGGAAATTTCCAACTGACAACCCGCGTAAAAAAGCTTAAGTTTGGGCAAAATTTAAAAAAGATTGTTTGGCAAAAGTTTTGCCGAAATCGGGAAATGAAACAATTTCAATTGGCATAAGTTACATAAAAATTAAAATAAACTTTACATTCACTAAATATGACATTTAGTCACAAATTTTAAAAAGTTGTTCGCTTATTTACAAATGTCAAGTATAGATAAAGTTATATGAAACTTTTTTAAAAAATTTAAGTTTATATGAACTTTATAGTTTGGCAAAACTTCATATGAGGTTGGCCAACGTGACTGGCCGAACTTGTGTAATTAACTGTTCGAGTCCAGCAAAATTAAACTATAAAAATATTTAACTTACGTCAGCATTACGTAGACTTGGTAAAAAATGGATATACTTATGTTCCAAAAATTTCGAAGCTTCCACCGACAAGATGTAGTCCATATCCTTAGTCTTGTAGATCGCGCAACGATGCTCATCAGCTCGTTTATACATACTTATAAACTACGATTCGCGATAGTTGCAATTATATTTATCGAATTGTCTGATTTGAAAAAAGTAATTATCTAGTCTATCGATCTGTCTCACGCTGCTCTCGCGGGTGAACTGTCAAATTGGTTAGGTGTCGATAAATTAGCCAAAGAAAAAAAAACAAATTAATGTCGCTTTGAAATCTAACCCTAGCGTCAGTTCATACGTACGTATAGTTCATACTGATTATATTTTCACGTATCTGTAAATAATAAGTTATTTGTATTATAATTAATCAGGGTGTCTAGCACATGACCGAAAAAAAATTCCCTAAGTTTTCCAGGATTTCCAGAGTGGATTTTGATAAAATTCCAGGTACTATGGATACATAAAATAAAAGATAACACAGCTTTTACGCTTTATGTAAATATTTATTTCATATTACATATCAGTTAAAAATAATGCATATTATTTAGATTGTTGCAATGCCAAAATTTCTTGCTCTACGTTGGCGGTTTCTTTTAAAGCCTCATCCATAATTTTCTTCTTTTTATTTTGCAATTCTTGCACAGCAGTTGCAAATCGTTTTTTATTTTTTTAAACTCTTCTTCTATTTCTCTATTTTTTTTTTCTTCTTCCAATGCTTTCTTATACCATGAATATGAATTTTTTACATAGTGCAATAATATTTTGGTAACGATAAACTCTTGAAGGGGCTGGTTTGTTGTCATAATTGCATCGTAGATTATACGTTGAGCTATTAAGGATTTTTCCTTTTGATTCTCTACAACACATTCTTTATTAACAGAAAATCCCCTTTCAAGTGCAGCATTGCCATGTGAAAGAATCATAATAATTTTTATTAAAGTTAACAAATTTTAATAATTTTCTACCCCGTGCAATTGTATAATACTAACCTATAAATTATCTAGTCTAGTTTCAGTTTTATTGTATGACTTTAATTTCTCACGTGTGGTTTCGAAAGCAATTATTTGTTTGAATTCTCTTTCCATTTTTTCAGCCACTATAGCTGGTATAATATTATTTCTCACAAATTTTTCCAGAACGATTCATAGTCGTTTTTCCAATATATTTATTTGTAGAGCATTTGAAGGATTGAAACACGAAATTCCCTTGATAAAGTGAATATTTTAAAGGTTATTTTTCTGAAATCTTGCTGATAAATACTTTCATTATAGTACGACAATCATTTTTAAACTTAAGAACATCAAGACCCGGAACGTCCTTTACTTTTCTTAAAACATCGTTTGTCGCGTAGCCAATTTTTACTTTCTCCGCAGGTAATAAAAATTCAGACTTATTTAAATCAATTTTTAAAACATTATTTTCATACTCTTCCAAAGTTTCTGACTTTACAATTCGTTTTAAAACATTGACGTATAAGGTCGACAGTGTGTCATGTAAAAGCGGCACATTTGGATCATTCGTTTGAAACTCACTTAAAAATGGTTCAATTTCGTTGGCGAATGTTTGAAAAAAAGCTAATTTTGAATCAAGTAATTTATCTGATAACGTATTTTTTACAATCCTGTAGCTATTGCATGTAGGCTCTGTTTTTTCTTTAGTTACTTTTGCAGTATATTTTGAAACGTATGGTAAAACTTGCCATGCCCTTTCGGCAACAGGGGCGTTTTCCAACCAACGTATTCCACAAAAATCCTTCGGAAATAAGTCAACGTTTGAAGCAGCTATATACTCTGCTCTACGCGCTGGTACATTATTGAATAAATTAAATAACGCTCTTAAGAAATCGACTATATCCCATTGCACTGCTTTAATACTTGCTTTGAATGCATTGTGAATTACATGCAAACCGCATGTACCTATATCTATAAGAATCTTATTGTCGTTGTCTAAAGCTGTATCGTCTTGCAGATCTCTCAAAAATTTTAGGTTGACAATAGGACCATCCATTGAAATTGGAATGATTTTATCAAACATAGATTTAGGTATACTATCTTGAAAAGCATGTAATAAATCCGATGCTCTAGTTTTACCTAAAAAAGATGATGTTAAATATCTAGTATCGACTTCATTAGAATTATTATTCCAAAATCGAACAACAATATCCATTTGTTATTTTACTGACAGTATTTAAACTTTCATTAATGCCTACTACTATTTTGTCACTAGAGTTTATTAGAGTTATCAATTCTTCAAAAAACTTTCGTAGTCCATATGTTATTATGTAAGATGCTTTTGCCTTACTCAATTTTATTCTCTGAGCAATTTCACTGGCAGGGAACATTTTTGCCATAATAGATATACTAGTTTCTATATCACGTAATGAAGTGTGACGAATTACGCTATGTAAAATCCAGATTGTTTCAGCTGTAGTTACACATTCAGAATTAAAATAAGATTGTATTTTATTCGATTGCACTGATTTGACTACGTTTGGCATTACTTGACTAACAGGGAAATCTTGATTTTCCTGATCTATAGTTCCACTTGTTGGTTCAACTGTAGAACAATTACTAAAATCTCTTTTTTGATTCACATTGGATACACCTGGTACATTTGTAATGTCAACTATAGGATCCGAATTCGTGCGAAAAATTGTCGATACAGGAAGTATGAACCCTTTTATACTCTCTATACTTTTGTGCTTTTTTTATTTTGCATGGCTAACCAGCGCTGGCTTACCCATATTACTCAGAGAAAAAATATGATCGCACAAATCGCATTTTACGTTATTTTTATTTCCTGGAACTTCTTGTGCCCATGGGAATTCTTTCTTATATTCAATTTTAAAATTACATTTAAATTTATTTGTACTCTTCGGATTCATTATACTACAGAAAAAGAAAATTGGGTAAATTACAGAAAAACTTGTTTAATGTTTTGTAAAGTTTTCACATAATACATTAATAATTTCATTTAATAAAAATCTATACTACATACCAGATTTGACTGTCTGTTATGAAACGACGATTCTATCCTATTTATGATATAACTATATACTTCAATAATTCCCTTTGCTTGAATAACGCGTTGAGATACGCAATATGGCAGTATATATTATCTATATAAGAATCCTGAATATATACTTTCGCTTTGTTTTGGTAAACACTTGTCCTTCAATATAAATAAAAGATCAAAATCTTTTTGTCTTTGTATGTGCCAATTATCATTTGCGCTTATAAGTAGTGTTCGGATCGATAAACAACTGTTTTCTAAAAATTATTCATGTATCGCTTAGAAATATGTTTCTAAATTTATATACCTTTTTATCAAAATAGAAATACATTCACTTACAAAATCAATCCATGAGTTTCACATTTTACATATGGAACAGTAGTATAATATACAAGGACACGCAATATGTACAAACACGTTTTTGTTGCTGACGATAAGCGCAATAACACACGACCTGCACACATCGCGAGTCACCGTCGAACTGAGCCAATAATTCATATTAGTGGCCCTTGTGTATGGTTTGCAGAAGAGCGAATACTCGGAAAAACAAGTAAACACACGATGTGTTTCGAAGACTGTCGGAATCGAGAACGAAGCGCGCAAAACCGCCGTTTTCAAAACTAAATAATCGATTACATAAATGTGAGTTTTCAGAGAAGTTATAATACACTGGTAAAAAAGCGCTAAGATAACTAACGCATAAGTATGTGTGCATTATTTTGTTTCCTTTCCATCTTAACTAGATTCTACTAAAGTGGTTTTAGTAGAATCAACACTTTTTTCTCCGTGTACTCTCCGAGATTTACTTTCTTAATAATTCCAGAATTCACAAAAAATTCCCTGATATTTCCAGGTTTTTTCCAGGGTATATATTATTCCCTGAGAATTCCAGGTTTTCCAGGTTTTCCAGGTGTGCTGGACACCCTGTTAATATCAAATAAGTGTTTTGCTTGCAATTCCTAATTCTCTAAAAATGATTATTTTCTTCATGTCATATTCTCTAACTATTAAGAATTATGTACTTCATATAAGATAATGTACTTTGATACTTTTCTTTTACAAGAAAAAGTTTGTAATAGTAAAGGAATATTTCTTAAATATTAAGAAAATGACATTCATGGTTTATTTGAATGAAAGAATCGATTTTCTCAGTGTATTCTTGTATGTTCCTTAATTTTGTAAATATGTATTTTTATTAAAATATATTTGAAAATACAACATTCATAGAAGCAATTCGTAACAAATAATTCAATTTTTATCAGGTCTTGGTGTCCGGTAATAGCATTGATTTTGATCAGTATACTCGAGGTTGTGTTGTGTTCGATGTCATTGTCTACACATTTAACTTACATTATACTCGGGTGAGCGAGTAATTCAAGTTACAACTTTATATTATAAAGAATGCCAACTCAAATTTCGATTGGAAAAGGAGTCAGAGCTCAAATAATACTTTCAATTTTGGAATGCAAATATTGTTGCTAAATTTTACTTTTATATGGCATCGGTTAAACACTTAAAAATTTAAAATCGGAGAGTACCTGTAGGTTTTTCATACTCTTCATTTCTGGCTAAACCAGAAAAACCACCAACCAGATTGCGACGTCTTAGACCGAGTCGCAAGTTATTTGCAATAAAATGAAAATATCGTTCGGTAATATCTATGAGTAAAGTATATAATATCGGTCTATCAGGAACTAAATGCTTTAATTTAAAATACCACCACTAGATGGAGATTACTTTCTCTCTACACTCGTTGGAGAGATCGTCGTCTCTTTTCTATATATGGGCTATTTCACGTCAAGTGGTACGATGAAAATTTTAAATCGCTCCAAAATTTGAAAACAGGCTGGAAATATCTTTCAGAAGATAGACAAAAATTTTTAGGTGTTAAAAATAATTTGCCTAAGAGTTATTCCACCATGAAAAATGGAAATTTTTCAATTTTTTAGAAAAATTTATATTTTTAAAGCCATTTATCTCAAAATCTATTGATTTTTTTGAAAAAACATTAGAAACAACTTTTGTTCAAAATAATCTTTAGAACTTATCTACCTGGGTTACAATTAATGTTTTTTCAAAAAAATCAATAGATTTTGAGATAAATGCCCTAAAATACATGAAAATGAGTGATTTTATGAGGTTTATGGGGTATAACTTACACCAACGGTCTTGGCCAATAATCTAACCACCGCCATTCGAAAGCTCGCGAAAAATGTGATCTTTTGAGCGGTGTTAGATCAAAATCGATTGTGGCGTGGTCGCCTTTTTTTGATATTCAATATTTCCGGGCGTTATATTTCTTCGAGATTTTAAAATTAAGAATTGTAACCCAGGTAGATAAGTTCTAAAGATTATTTTGAACAAAAGTTGTTTTTAATGTTTTTTCAAAAAAATCAATAGATTTTGAGATAAATGGCTTTGAAAATAGAAATTTTTCTAAAAAATTGAAAAATTTCCATTTTTTATGGTGGAATAACTCTTAGGCAAATTATTTTTAACACCTAAAAATTTTTTTCTATCTTCTGAAAGATATTTCCATCCTGAATTCAAATTTTGGAGCGATTTAAAATTTTCATCGTACCACTTGACGTGAAATAGCCCATATATATAGCCGCAGAACATCGAGCTGGCGTCAGTCCGCTGTGAGCTCTCGCGCGCGTCGGACCGTTCTCGCTCTTGCTGCTTTCTCGCTGCTTCGCTGTAATCGGTCCTTTTCAGGACCATCGCACACGTAAAGAATCCAACCATCTCTCTCCACTCCTCTGACTCACCATCCTTCTTCACCTCTCTCACAGTCACCTCTGTAAGGAACAAACAAAAACCAACAACCAATCTTCAATTCCATTGTTCGGCCATCCGGCCGGCCCTCGGCCTCCCGATGGAGTTTCACTCCTCCACGCAGTCCTCAACATCCGAGGAATTACTAGCCCTCGTCTACGAGCTTCGCCAAACTATCCAGAAACTTACCGAGGAAAATACCTTCCTCAAATCCACCCTCGAATTGGAACGCCTAGCATCTTCACCCTGTTCACCGGCTTATCCGTCAGCCTCCAACAGTCAAACCCAGCCCTCTACCCCAATGTATACCGACGAATTTCAAACGGCCACACGTAAACGCTCAGGGGCCTCTCCGCCCCCCCCTACCCAGCTCTGACTCATCTTCTTCCTCTTCCACGTGCTCTGAAATAGAACCCGACCCTGAAATCAGCCCAAAGGTTCAAAGTCCTCCCCCAATAGTTATTAAAAACAAACAAGCCTGGCCAAAGCTAAACGCCTCCTTTGCCAAACAAAGAATCAACATTCGCCGTGCCGTCAACACCAACGACGCCGTTCGCGTCTACCCGAAATCTATCTCAGACTTCCGCGCCTTCACCTCTCATCTAGATCAATCCAAGATCGACTACTCCACCCACCAACTACATCAAGATCGTGACCTAGTAGTAGTCATCCGCGGCATCAACGAGTTTATACCCGATGATGAAATTCATAAAGAACTCATCGACTCACACCTCCCCATTCGCCACATTCACCGAATGAAAAATGGCACAAAAATCTGGCCCCTGATAGCTGTCCACCTCGACCCCTCCTCCCCAGAAGCAAACTCCATTTTCAAACTTCAAACCCTCTGTGGCCTCAACATCAAGGTTGAGCCCAAGAGGAAGAACCCCACCATACCCCAATGCAGACGCTGTCTCAAATACAACCACACTGCAAATTACTGCCACTCTCCCTGGGTCTGCGCCTTCTGCAGCAAAGACCACGCCTGACTACGTGTCCTCCACTTCCTCGACCCGCTCCACTTTTTCCCGCGCTTACCCGATCCACTCACCCCAAACCACCAACTCAACAGCCTATCTCGATCCTCCCCACCAAATCCTACGCCAACGCAGTCACACATGGCCCCTCCCACTCCCCCATTTCCACTCTCGCTCCTCTACTAAGCCAAACACTCCTAACCTTTCAAACCTCCCTCTCCAACATCATAAACGAACTTTCGCCGTTCCTCACAAACAATCATGGACCCAAACAACACTAAAATCATCTCCATTCTCTTCTGGAATGCCTGCGGCATTCTCGCAAATTCCAAAACCCTAGAACTTTAATCGTCTCTAGAATCACACAACATCCTAGTCGCTTGCATCTCCGAAACCCATCTCACCCCCCTCAAAAAGCTGTATATCCCAAACTATATCACCCACCGCAAAGATCGAACGAATTCCCCCGGAGGCGGTGTGGCTATTCTAGTCCACAAATCAATCCGCCACAAACCTATCAAAACTCCCCACTCTTCCGAAACCATAGGCATTGAAATAAACCACTCTAATGGCCCACTAAGAATTATCTCTGCATACTCTCCACCCAGTTCTAAACTCCCCATCAAAGAAATCGAAGAAATCCTCAAACACAACTCCCCCACCATCTGTGCAGGCAATCTTAACGCAAAACACATAACCTGGGATTGCCGTTATAACAACACAGCCGGCACCTCGCTCCTAAAGTCCTCCCTCAAATACCATTATCTAATAGAAGCTCCCAACGAACGCACCCACATACCGAATAAAAAAGACTCTCTCCCCGACATCCTTGACCTCTTCCTAACAAAAAACTGATCCATAAACTCCGATCCAGAAGTCATCCATGAGCTAAGCTCTGATCACCTCCCAATTATCCTCAAAATACCTACTCATTCTATCCAAACCCTCCCTCCCCCCTCTTCCACCGACTGACTCCTGCTCAGATATTTCCTTGAAACCTCTCAATTCAAATGCCCCACCGTCCGTACCATCCCTGATTGACCAAGCGATCACCAGCCTCACCGACGAAATCAATTCCGCCATCTCCCAAGCCACTTCCCCCCAAACCAAACCCAAAAAATTCCAAAACCTACCTATCGATGCCACCCAACTCATTAAAGACAAACACCGCGTTTGCCGCCTTTGGCAGCATCTCCGTATCCCTTCCTCAAACGCAAACTAAACTCCCTCCAACACAAACTGAGTGCCCGCCGAGCAGACATCCGCAGTTCCTCCTTCAAC
This sequence comes from Theocolax elegans, assembly GCA_026168455.1. Taxonomy (NCBI): domain Eukaryota; kingdom Metazoa; phylum Arthropoda; class Insecta; order Hymenoptera; family Cerocephalidae; genus Theocolax; species Theocolax elegans. The sequence goes on along the minus strand of CM047431.1, from coordinate 37,185,054 downwards.
GACTTCCTTGAAGAAGCTGAATCCCACCCACGAAGCCTTTGGAAAGTAACTCGTGCGTTACGAAACCGCTCCCCCCAACTCCCTGCGCTAATAACAGATAATAATCACTATTACCTTGACGAAGAAAAAGCCAATATCTTCGACAAATCTATCTCAAACCAATGCTCCCCCCTCCCCAGCCCTGAAGATCTCTTACCACTTCACCAGCAAATCACCCAACAAATCCAAAACAACTCCCCTACCTCTTCCATCAACCCAATTAAACCCGCCTCACCGTCCGAAATGCTCAACCATATCCTCGCGTCCAAAAGCAAAAAACCGCCCGGAGCTGACAACATACGGTTTAAAGCCCTAAAACTTCTCCCCCGTAAACATATCGCCACCCTAACTAATATAATAAACGCCATGTTCCGCCAACAGTACTTCCATACCGCCTGGAAATAAGCCACCATTATCTGCTTCCCCAAAGCTAATAAATCACTTTCGGACCCCTCCAGCTACAGGCCAATTAGCCTTCTTAACTCCCTGAGCAAAATCGCCGAAAGTATTATCCTCTCCCGTCTCACCAAACATACCATGGATAACAATCTCCTCCCAGACTTTCAACACGGAATCAGACCGAAGCACGGAACCGCCAACCAACTCCTAAGGGTCACTGAATACATTGCTAACAACCTGAATAAAAGAGTTTGGCACGAAGGTCTTGTTCACAAACTCTTTACCCTCAACTTCCCCTACTACCTAATAGGCATTACCAAATCCTTCCTCTCTGATCGCACTTTCCCCGTCTGGGTAGGCAAATCATTCTCCTCCTCACACCACATCATAGCTGGAGTCCCACAAGGCTCTAAACTCTCGCTCCTCCTCTTTAATCTATACTGCCACGACCTTCCCTCCCAATCCCCCATCATCACAGCCCTCTTCGTTGACGATATAGCCCTTCTTGACACCAGTAAACAAATAGCCGCAAGCTCCTCCAAAATCAAGAAATTCTTACCCATTCTACTCGAATGGTACCGATCCTGGAGATTATCCATCAACGAAACGAAATCAGTCGCCGTCTTCTTCTCCCATCATAGGATTAAAAGTCCCCCTAACTTCATTATTAACTCTCGACCTATCCCTTGGAGCCCGTCTGCCAAATATTTGGGCGTCACTCTCGATCGAAAACTCTCCTGGATCCCCCACATCAATACCACCAGCGTTTTCTTCCAACTTAAACCCTTCTTTTTAAATCCCAAAATCTCAAGCCAAACCAAACTTCGCGCCTTCAATGCCCTCATTCGTAGCATCTTCTCGTACGCAATTCTCATATGGGGTTGTGCCCCTCCGCACAGACTTAATAAGCTACAAAGCACGTACATGCGTCTCCTAAGATCATCCCTTCGCATCCCCTGGTTGACCTGGTTCTTCTGAAACTCTCTAGTTCTATGCGAAACTAACGCTCCTACCATCCCCGAAACGGCCGCCTCTCACGTGACAAATCTTAGAACCACCCTATTAAATCACTCCAATCCAAGCATCAAAGCTATCACAGATTACGCCCCCAAATCCTACGACAAAATTCCAAGGCCCTGCTATCTCGTCAGGTAATTCTCCCCCTTTATACAATTCACCAAGCTTCGCACGCAATGCGTCAGTGACCCAGTCTTTTCGACTAGGCCCTCCCCCTTCCATCAGCCAAATTCAAACATAGGGATTAGAGCTAATTAGCTGGCATCCCACAACACGAGGTGGTGGTTTTTAGTCGGTAGGCGTCTAATTTAGATGAATCCGACACTACCCTACATTTGTAGGGTGTCTTTTAAAGATTTTTATCCTCCACCTGCCTTTCAAAAAAATAAATCTTGCTGGCGTCGCGGTTCATATTGCGACAGGCGTCTAAGGTAAGATCTCCAGTTCCTTACTGAGGAGTCCAAGCTGGAGATTGAGGACGAAACGCCTTTAATTGATTTAAAAGGCTGTGCTCTGGGAAATTCCACCAACCATAGTGGACAAAGAGTACGATAGGCTTGCTTTATTTTAAATTAAAGCATTTAATTCGAGAGAGACCGATATTATATACTATACTCATACATATTACCGAACAATATTTTCATTTTATTGCAAATGCCAAAAAAGTTTTTGTAGTTTGGTGTTTCGTTCAAATTTAATATATTCTCTTTTGCAGTTTTGAGGTTATGCTATTAGATACATTTGTAGGTTACGAGAAGTAATTGCGCTCTTGAAGACTTAAAATTGTATTAAAAAAATTTTCTAGTTCTTTTTGCGTCAAGTAAAATTGTAGGATGTACTTGTATAGGTACTTAGCTAACGAAAAAATTTTTAATTGTTATTGTTTTTTTAAGATTGGTATGATTTTTTAATTTGAATGAAAAGAAAATTTCACATTGAAATTTTAATAATTTAATATTAAAGTCAATATTAATGATTTTATTGCAAAAGTACTTTTCATTTATGCTGTACACTTTTATTTTTCGCGAGAAAAAAAGGAAACTATTGGAATTGGAACGTGCGCGACAATCGCCGAGTCGAATAAATGTGAATTTTGTTGTTATCTGCTCTAAGGAGCCAAATAAGTTCGATTCGGCTAGGGGAAGGTTAAATTTTAAAATAGTCTTCGTTGGATCGTACGCACTGTATTTTCAGATAGAGCAAAACGGATATATTATAAAAATTTGATTCATTGTAATTATGTAAGTATACATACTATATTTTTTTACTATTTATTTAATAAAATTATCATTTATACTAATTAAACTAATGATTTTATTTTTCAGATATTAAATGTTTCTGCTGCATGAGATAATAAGGACTTTTATAACAAAGTAAATTCAATCTTATTTTTCATTTTTCGGAAGTGTAAGTATTTTTTATACCTATTTTAAATAATTTTTTAATTCAGCAATTAATATGAAGTTAAAAAGTAATTAGAGAATAAGAGCGAAAGAGTAGTATAGACCACCAAAATTGTTCAAAAAAGAGTATTGTCATGTATTCATTTTTTAATACACCTATGGAACGATCGATAATGTCTTTAAAAAGCTAGGCTTTTGCATAGACAAGGGTTAAGATTAGTTCACCCAAGAATTAAACACATAATATTTGTGCACAAAAATCGTGTACATTACTTTTGTGCACAGTGCACAAATATTTTACAAAGTAATTTAAATTAATAGAAATAATCGTTTATTTTGTGCACATGAAAATTGTGCACATAAATATTGTACACATAAAAATTGTACACAGAAATATTTTTTACTTATTTTTATGTGCACAAATTAAATGATTATTTTTATTAATTTAGCTTACTTTGTAAAATATTTGCATTGAAAAATTGGTACCAGTTGATGACCATTCAGGTAAAATATAAGTTTATCGCGTTATAATTATACTCAATATAGTATAATTATATTGCGTGTCCAATAAGTAACGAGACACTTAAAAATTTCACCTAATACAGATACTTTTTAAAAAAACAAAGGTCATTCTTAAAGTAACTTTCAACGAGGAATCCAATGGCAACCTTGGATTGACCTTGAACTTCATCTTGAAGTTATTTGAAGGTCAACTTTTTTTTAAATAGGAACCCCGTTTTTTTGACAACGGCAATCGATAGAGCGGGAAATTTTATGTACAAATATGTATTTGGATCATAGAAAAATATGACCTTGAAGTTCATTTGAAGGTCATTAAGGTTGAACCACATAAGAAGCAGCTGTTTATGAATGAAGCAAACTAACTCTTCGAGTAACTTTTTAACGGGGAGTCCAGTCATGACCTTGGATTTGACCTTCAAGGTCATTTCAAGGTCAACTTTTTTTTTACATTTAGCGTTAACCAGGAACAACGACGTGGACGTAGTAAAATCTTTTCCCTTTGGGATGCTTTATTTAAGCGAGTCCCCTTGCCTCTCGCGATTTGAGGTGCTTGGCTTACGTGAGTCCCTCTGCCTCTCATTAATTAGTATATCTTACTTCAACTGCTCGAATTGTTCGCCATTTACTTCTTGACAGTATGCCAATCGATGGTAGAAAGTACTAATAGCTTTTTTGATCATTACAGTAGAAATTAGCATGGATTCATCGATGACTCTTTGCCGTAATTCATGTACATTTTGGGGTTTGGTTTTGTACACTCGATTCTTCAGGTACCCCAATAAAAATAATCTAAAGGCGTCAAATCTGGAGACCTGACTGGCGATTCAATCGTGGCCCTCCGTCCTATCCACCGATTATCAAATACCTTGTCTACGTAAGTGCGAACGTCTCGTCCATAATGAGGCGCCGCACCATCTTGCTCAAACCATGTGTCTTCAAAATTTTCGCCGACTATTTCTCTGGTTGCAGGAACTATTTGATCTCGAAGCATAACTTCGTAGTTTTGAGCATTTAAATTACCATTAATAAAAAATGGTCCTATAATTCTATTGTTTAGAATTGCAGCCCAAACATTTAATTTTTGCGGATACTGCGATTTATCTTCTCGCATCCAGTGAGGATTTTCCTGTGCCCAATATCTACAATTATGTCTATTTAAAGATCCATCAAGTCGAAATCATCTCCATTCAATTTGTGAACTAGATGTACTTTGAATGGATGGAATTTTGCTGTTTTCAGAACATTATGTACAGAGGACTTACTAATGTTATGTTCCTGAGCAACGCTGCGTATAGCATTATGCGGATTTTCAGTAAATGATAACAAAACATTCTCCGAGTTCTCTTCATTTGTTCCTGATTTTGGTCTGCCTGACTTAGATAGATTTCTGACAGTGCCAAAATCATTGAACTTTGTAACTAAATTCCCAATGGTCGAAAGAGAGATTGGAGTTCTATTAACTCTAAATCTGTCATTAAAAGCATTATTTATACTGCCCTTAGAGATCTTTCCACTGGACCCCATTCTCTCATCATGAGAATCGTAATTCTCTCTCGTTCAGTCAAGCGTTCCATTTTAAGTTTGTTGACCAAACCTTGTACAAAAACTTATTGAGAAGGAAAGCAAAAACACAGGTAAACGTTGGTAAAAAAAGAACTTGTAAAGTGTGTTTAACAATGAAACTCTATCACAATCTAACTATTCCACTAATTATTGAATGAGACTTTCGAATCACAACACAATTTTTTCTTGTTTAAGATTTAGTCGTTAAATAAAAAATTATAAAAAATAAAGATATCTTTAACGAATAAATTTTAATGATATCATTTTTTTGAAAAGAAAATAAAAATCAAATTATCTACGATTATTTTATTATTTGTGAGATAGATAATAATACAGTAGTATGTAATACCAATATTCTTTTTATGACGTGACCGGTTTTTATAAAAATTAAATTACAAAATTAATTTTTTTTTATTAAATATTTGAAAACTGAGGAGGGGACTCGCGTAAATGAAGCACACCAAAGGGAACAGATTTTACTACGTCCACGTCGTTGTTCCTGGGTAACGCTAAATGTAAAAAAAAAGTTGACCTTGAAATGACCTTGAAGGTCAAATCCAAGGTCATGACTGGACTCCCCGTTAAAAAGTTACTCGAAGAGTTAGTTTGCTTCATTCATAAATAGCTGCTTCTTATGTGGTTCAACCTTAATGACCTTCAAATGAACTTCAAGGTCATATTTTTTCTATGAACCAAATACCTATTTGTACATAAAATTTCCCGCTCTATCGATTGCCGTTGTCAAAAAACGGGGTTCCTATTTAAAAAAAAGTTGACCTTCAAATAACCTTCAAGATCAAGTTCAAGGTCAAATCCAAGGTTGCCATTGGATTCCTCGTTGAAAGTTACTTTAAGAATGACCTTTATTTTTTTAAAAAGCATCTGTATTAGGTGAAATTTTTAAGTGTCTCGTTACTTATTGGACACGCTGATATTCTGGAATTGGTTATGTTGATAATTAATCAACTGATGGGCATGTACTGGGACCAACATTTTAGACCGCGGTACAGAATGATTCTATAGCGCCCATGGTGCATGGGACATTTTGATGTTTTATTCATCTATCAGATTAAGTCAATGTATTTTATTGGTTATAACAGATTTTTTATTAAACGTTAGGCAAACTTTTTCCTTTTAATAAAAATTTTTTAACTTTCACACATAATTCCATTTAATATTTCTAAGTAACATAATTTTACGGTACTAAGGTGGCACACTACCGAGACATCAATCTTAATTTCTTCAATTTCTTATTTTTTTCCTAAATTTGCTGCAAATAGACCGATTTTAGTTAATTTCTTTTAAATCGTATTTATTTCAACTTTCTTTTGCACTCGGATTTTAGTGTTTACCTTCATTTGTTTCCGAGTTATAAGCGACCAAAGTCAAGGGTTTTAGGCGAAATTTTTTGTTATTCCTTTATATCTGTCATCCGGATTTCTTCATGTTTTTGTAGTAGAAAATATATCCTAGAGTTTAAATCCTAGAATTTTTTACTGTACTCGTACTAATATAATAAATAGTTAAATATTTAAATCGACGCATATTGCATGGTTAGTTGTTATATGGTACGATTTATTTAAAAAGGTATAGCTGCTCCTATACAGAGGTTTACTATATATACAATATAGTAATATCTACATAATACGTAATAGTTCTCAGTGGAAATACTTGGCTTACGTAGGGATTAAAATAAGTTAAAAAAAATATATAAAAATATAGATACACTTGAAAGTCCATAATTTGAAAATGTATCGAAAGTAATACTTAATAAGAGACGCTCGTTGGAAAGTGTTTAAAAAATCTATATTGACCAACGCAGCGACAAAAAAGGTAATAAAATAGTTAATAAAATATATAAATAAAAAGAAAAGACAACATAAAACTTTAAAAAGTAAGTTGTATGCATATGTACAAATTACAACCCTTTTAATCGATATGCGTAAATATAAATCTCTCAAAAATGTAAAAGTTAAGAATATGTAAATAAAAATATGTGAATTTACTTATACAATATATACTACGCAAACCGTAAAATGGTAGAGTTACATCGAAAAATAAAAGTAAAACCGAATAATTCGTGGATATGTATGTATATATATAGATATGTTGCAGCGTTAACGATTTTCGATCGAGGCTACAGCACGCACAATTTCTCGCGCGTTCATGCGACTAATAGCAGAGTACCGCCGCGAGGGAAAAGAAAAAGAAGCATTGACATTACCCGCATATACACGAGATATCGATGCATCAATCCACGTATACACACATACGAACGAGAAGACAACCGCGCGCACGTCTATACCTATATATGTGTGGTTATATCAATGGACCACCCAGGCTACTCCATTTTAATCTCAAGTTCATCTCAAGTGGCTCTATACGCTTTTCCCAATCGGATCTATGTATGTGTATATTATATACATTTATATATATGTGTGTGTGTGTGTGTGTGTGTGTATGTATGTACGTAAAAACCGAAAATTATACTTTGCGGGCGTTGGCATTACAGTATTCATAAATATACGACAGTGTCTGATTCTTGATATAGATAAACCTTTCTTTTCTTTATATCAATTCAAACTGCTAGTTCCCGATCGAAATCCCTCCATTCTTATATTCTTTTTTAATTTTTACAAATTTTAATCCGGGAACCTCGAGAAATCCAGTTAAATGACTATATTTTATATAGTATTTAGATATTGTCGTATTTTGGGAACCATGAAAAATTTTGTAGTTGTGCGGTATCTATATTGTATTTAAAATTTTTTAGATTATCAATCAATATTTATTAGTGGATTAACCAAATTAGTTTTTTTGGCTACGTTTCAATCAACATCTTCCATCTACATCAGGCTATTCCTTTTTGTTTATAAACAATTTATTATTTCACATATTTTTATACATGCATTCTTACAATTTTTTGCTAATACTTATTTTAAAATTATGAAAAACCAGAGTGAAAGAAACGCTTAAAATTAATATTAATATTTTATTAAGAAAAATTAATTTATCGTTCGCTAAAGATTTTTCGACTTTGCGAACCAATATCTGCTTTTTTATGCTAGGCTTTATACTATCATTTTTACCTTTTTCTCGTTTTATACCTATATTAAAAAATAAATAAAACAACTGACATAATAATTTAACACACAAACAAGAAAGCAGTCAAGATAACTTGTTTTATTAAACGCTACAATATATCATAACCGTCTGTGAACAAATAAGAAATATAGGAGAAGCCGACAGAGATTTTTTTGAAATAATTAATTTTAAGATAATTAAAAACTAATAACCACTTTTCGTCGGTAACAATTATGTGAAAAATTTTATTGGTCCTTGCGGCTACACGAAAATTTCGATCATTTTGTGCTAAAAACTTTTGGAAATAATCATACGTACTACCCAAAGCAAGAAGGAGAGCGTTACAGAGAGATTGTTTTGACAGATTTTTTGGTCAACCCATTATTTATTTCAAAATAAATAAATATTACAATTTCTTTAGTTTCACAACTCCTTAAGAACATGTCAGACGCAGAAATTTGTTATTTTTCACATTTTTATACACAAAATAATGAATTATTGAAAAAAACCTAAAACATTATAGGTCAGAGATCCTCATGGCATGTTTTAAACAATATGCCCAAAATCCAGATTTTTACATTGATAATTTAATTAGGATTTATGAGTTGAAAGTTTATGTATTTTTTATTACTAATAACCCAACAAAAATTGTTTATTTAATTATTATTAACAACAATTATTTTGTTATATAAAATAAAAACAGCAGGCCTTTTCTTATGTACTAAACTATCTGTAATTCTGTTTAGATTTTTAATTTAATATTTTCGATATAATTTTTTAGTAGAAAAGTGTACATCTCCGTAATTTGGGTCGGACAGAATATTTTTTTCATTATTTTAACAAATTTTTACTGAATTCATTTAATTTATTTTAAGGGCAGAGATATACTGCGATTTTTACAATTTTGAACACAATACGTAACAAATTGTGAATTACACATTTTAATATTTACTATAAAATTCCTATGTAGACATAAATTGTAAAATTTGATGATTTTTTTATCTACCTATAGATTGGTTATATAATAATTATACGAATTTTATAAAAAAATTCTATAGAAATGTATATATATATATATTTGTTTTATTAAAACGGATGACATATAATTATTTTTATAGACGTTGTAAAAAATTGTAATACCTGTATTGTGCATAATCTATAGAGTTATATAAAAGTAGTATTGTTATATTTACGCAATAATATGTATTATGTAGAAGTTTACTAAAATTTTATGAAATACTTGTATAAATATTGTAAAATTTATATAGAACCTATAATTTACATATAAAAAATTTAGAATTTTTTCCACATGGGACGTACGTACAGTCAATGTCTACATCATATTTCGTCTTACTGTACAGAGTGAATGAGAAACATCGATATACCTATAACGCCTTTTTTATTTAAAATTAGATTTTCTATTCGATAAAATCAATAATTTATTTATCCACGTACGTGTTATAATAATTTATTAATATATTGCATATTCTGAACGCAAACCTTAATATTTTTACATACACGCACGATATGAAATTCTATTGAGATTTTCGGCGAAATTTTCAATTTAAGTAAATACTCGAATATTATTAATTACATCTTATTCCTTCAAATGCATAATTTGGATCTTCAAATTAAATGTAATAAAAAATTATAGAAAAATATGTTACATAAATTACATTTTTTGTAATACCTTTTTCGCGTTTTTATTATTTAAAAAAATAATCGTTTGTATATTACTTTTTTATTGCAATATGCAATATGTATATTAAAAATGCTATAAAATTAATAAAAACTTGCGCGAAAAGAAAAAAACGTAAGAAACTGTAAAAACCGTTGTGTAATATTATACGAACAATTGTTCACTCATATATATATATAATCGTAATTAAAGCGTTAAAGTTATATACAATTAACACTTTGAATTTCCAGATGATTATTTTTTTCTTGTTTTTAATACCTGTTAGTTAAATATCAAAGTCTATTCGATTAAACTAAACCACTTAAACGTCATACAAGTATACAACATATAATGTGAATTTTATAACTTTTCAGCAATTTATTATATACACGATACTTCCGATGAAATATTAATTAATTATGTAAACTAAACGTGTGCTACAGCTTACATACATCTCAATTATAAATTATAATTTTATATATATATATATATATATGGGGTATTCCACGTGAAGTGGTCCGATCAAAATTTTAAAATGCACCAAATTTTGGGTACACTTTGCAAATGTTTTTCAGAATACAGAAAAAAATTTTTAGGTACTGGAATCTATTTGCTCAAAAGTTATTCTAACCTCAAAAAGTGAATTTTTCCATATTTTTTTGAACACCAGCTGGGTTTACCGCTATATAACTCAAAATCTATCAACTTTTACTATATAACATTATATGTAACATTCGTTGCTAATTATATCTAGAATTTATTCTTCTGGGTTAGAATTTCTAATCTCAAGGTCAATGTTACATAAACTACATGTCAATATTCAACTTGAAAAAAGTGCAAGTGCGCCACCTTTGATTTTTTCATCCAAAAGTCTAAAAGAAAGCTTGGAGCAATACCTTTCAAATGGTCTGTAGCATTTTTATGGCCTCCAATTCTGTAAAAAGTTATGACAATTTAAAGAAACACGAAATTTTTTTAAAAATTTAAATGGGAATGACCATGTTAATTTTTGTGAATTTTTTGTCTTTCTTTAAATTGTCATAACTTTTTACAGAATTGGAGGCCATAAAAATGCTACAGACCATTTGAAAGGTATTGCTCCAAGCTTTCTTTTAGACTTTTGGATGAAAAAATCAAAGGTGGCGCACTTGCATTTTTTTCAAGTTGAATATTGACATGTAGTTTATTTGTCATTAACCTTGAGATTAAAAATTCTAACCCAGAAGAATAAATTCTAGATATAATTAGCAACGAATGTTACATATAATGTTCTATAGTAAAAGTTGATAGATTTTGAGTTATATAGCGGTAAACCCAGCTGGTGTTGAAAAAAATATGGAAAAATTCACTTTTTAAGGTTAGAATAACTTTTGAGCAAATAGATTCCAGTACCTAAAAATTTTTTTCTGTATTCTGAAAAACATTTGCAAAGTGTACCCAAAATTTGGTGCATTTTAAAATTTTGATCGGACCACTTCACGTGGAATACCACATATATATATATTGAATATTATTAAAAATTGTCATTTTTGTTATTATACACTTCTTATTCGATTCCATCACAAAAAAAATATTTTTATTTTTGAACAAGAAGTCTTGACAGTACCCGATGTATAAAAAATATATTTATATATTGAAAATATGATAAACAATAGCCAAAGGACTAAAATAACGGAGGAGTATCAGGTCGTACGAAGGATGGATGGACAACGGAGAGCAGGTCTATATAAATCAGAAGAAAAGTGTATTATAATGTCCAGTGCGAGAGAAGTGATGGTATTGAGGTTTTTGCGCGCATGCGCGTACATCCGTTCTCCAGATAAATCTTATATCACCGAATTGTCAAAATGTAGGTATCTCTCGAATTTGCGTGTTGCGGCGGATGTTGGACGGTGATCGATTGTTGGTGTAACCAAACATTCAATTAGCGAATTTACACGCGTTAAATTACGTTTCGTCGGGGATTGACGGAGGAATACGCGCGGTGATCGTCAGTAAACCGTTGCGTTACGAATATAGGTATATTCGATACGATACGATATTTGAATCCTCTTTATAGTTTCTTATATTCAATTCGTGAAAATCTGTAATTACATTGATAATCAATCGTATATTTTGAGTTGAGATTGGTAACGAATTGACATATATATATAGTTGATACACGAATAAGTTAATTAGCGTGTAGAAAGAAATATAAGTACAGTTACATTTTGGAATAAATTATTATTATACGATAATTAGGTATATGTAAACGTTAATTACGTTATTCTACTAAAAACACACAATAAAATAAATAAAACAATTGTAAATGTATAATTTTCAAAAGTCCACTTTCGTATTAAAAAATCTAAAAAATATTGTAAGAATAAGAGACAGGACGAGGGCGATTTAGAAAAAGATAAAGATTAAAAAATTAAAAAGATTGTGTACGTATTATCCGAGTTAAAAATGTATAGCCGCATTGTCGCGTTCGCGCATATATTTGTAGTTAAATAAAAGTATAGGCAAAGTATAACGTAAACGGGTAGGGACAGAGCGGGACGGTCACGATACTTACACACGCGTGTGTGGGTGTTGCACATATAGCTTGCTCGGTCTCTCGGTTAAAACCCGAGCGAGAGGGACAGAGAGAGAGAGAGAGGGAGTGGTGGGGGAGGTAAAAATCCAAGAGCGAAGCGGATCGCCGCCGAGGCTGGTGAGCCTGGAGAGCGCACAGCCGCACAGTCGTCGCACACTGGTATATAGTGTAACGCCTGATAAGACGAACGGACGGACGATGGACTGCGTCGCGCGTAACGAGTCGACTAACGAGTAACGAGTTACGAACGGAACGAGTGTGTATATACATACACACACAACACGAGTTACACGAGCCCTCCGTGTCGAGCCGAGCTTCTCTCTTCTCTCCGTGCATCGCACACCCGGACGATAATTCCACGTACACGCATACACACGACCCGTAAAGGCCGTAAACATCAACGACAAGTTTCACAAGTGTTTCTGTGCGCGTAGTGCATACTGTGAGAGTGCTTGGTGCGGTTACTATTTTATTTGCGTGCACCCACACACACACACACACACACGCGCGCGTGTATTTAGACACGTACATATACATATATATACATATATCCATATACTATATATTGTAGGTTATGGTTAAAGAGAGACAGGAGGCAGTCGTTTTCCCTATAAAATTCCTATGTAGACATAAATTGTAAAATTTGATGATTTTTTTATCTACCTATAGATTGGTTATATAATAATTATACGAATTTTATAAAAAAATTCTATAGAAATGTATATATATATTTGTTTTATTAAAACGGATGACATATAATTATTTTTATAGACGTTGTAAAAAATTGTAATACCTGTATTGTGCATAATCTATAGAGTTATATAAAAGTAGTATTGTTATATTTACGCAATAATATGTATGTAGAAGTTTACTAAAATTTTATGAAATACTTGTATAAATATTGTAAAATTTATATAGAACCTATAATTTACATATAAAAAATTTAGAATTTTTTCCACATGGGACGTACGTACAGTCAATGTCTACATCATATTTCGTCTTACTGTACAGAGTGAATGAGAAACATCGATATACCTATAACGCCTTTTTATTTAAAATTAGATTTCTATTCGATAAAATCAATAATTTATTTATCCACGTACGTGATAATAATTTATTAATATATTGCATATTCTGAACGCAAACCTCAATATTTTTACATACACGCACGATATGAAATTCTATTGAGATTTTCGGCGAAATTTTCAATTTAAGTAAATACTCGAATATTATTAATTACATCTTATTCCTTCAAATGCATAATTTGATCTTCAAATAAAATGTAATAAAAATTATAGAAAAATATGTTACATAAATTACATTTTTGTAATACCTTTTTCGCGTTTTTATTATTTAAAAAAATAATCGTTTGTATATTACTTTTTATTGCAATATGCAATATGTATATTAAAAATGCTATAAAATTAATAAAAACTTGCGCGAAAAAGAAAAAAAACGTAAGAAACTGTAAAAACCGTTGTGTAATATACGAACAATTGTTCACATATATATATATATACACCGACATCGTACACATAGACACACACGCGACACAGTTAAGACAAGTGGGTTTGTGTGTGCAGTGTGACGCAGAGGAGGAGCGAACCTAACCTACAAATAATAATCCCCCCATCTAGACGATGGAGGCGATCGCGAAACACGATTTTACCGCGACCGCCGAGGATGAACTCAGTTTCCGCAGAAGTCAAGTTCTAAAGGTAAGCTCGTCACTCGTTACTCGTTACCTTCCTCTCCTCATCTTTAACAATCCATATACATACATATATACATATATCGTACGATCCTCTTTCTTTCTTTTATTATTATTTTTTACTCGGACCGTCGATACGTACACACGTACACATACATATATAGGCGTATGCCTGCCTGCTGTGCATGTGTCTGTTGTGTGTGTGTGTGTACACGTACATGCACGCTGCTGTTGCTGTATGCTCTCTTGCGGGGTTCGTCGATCTTTTCTTTCTTCCTCTCCCCCTTATGTCGTTTTCCCCCTCCCGTCGAGCCCCTCCATATTTGTAGTTAAATAAAAGTATAGGCAAAGTATAACGTAAACGGGTAGGGACAGAGCGGGACGGTCACGATACTTACACACGCGTGTGTGGGTGTTGCACATATAGCTTGCTCGGTCTCTCGGTTAAAACCCGAGCGAGAGGGACAGAGAGAGAGAGAGAGGGAGTGGTGGGGGAGGTAAAAATCCAAGAGCGAAGCGGATCGCCGCCGAGGCTGGTGAGCCTGGAGAGCGCACAGCCGCACAGTCGTCGCACACTGGTATATAGTGTAACGCCTGATAAGACGAACGGACGGACGATGGACTGCGTCGCGCGTAACGAGTCGACTAACGAGTAACGAGTTACGAACGGAACGAGTGTGTATATACATACACACACAACACGAGTTACACGAGCCCTCCGTGTCGAGCCGAGCTTCTCTCTTCTCTCCGTGCATCGCACACCCGGACGATAATTCCACGTACACGCATACACACGACCCGTAAAGGCCGTAAACATCAACGACAAGTTTCACAAGTGTTTCTGTGCGCGTAGTGCATACTGTGAGAGTGCTTGGTGCGGTTACTATTTTATTTGCGTGCACCCACACACACACACACACACACACGCGCGCGTGTATGTAGACACGTACATATACATATATATACATATATCCATATATCTATATATTGTAGGTTATAGGTTAAAAGAGAGACAGGAGGCAGTCGTTTTCCTATAGAGATAATACAGAGAGAGAAAGAGAGACACACACACATACTCAGAGAGACAGACAGACAGACAGACAGATATATAGAGGTCTACGCATCACGACGTGTGATATACCGCACGGGAGAAGAAACGAGAAGGACGAAGACGAATCCGAATCCGCGGGCCGATCCCACGATCCGCGGGATCGATATATATATATATACACCGACATCGTACACATAGACACACACGCGACACAGTTAAGACAAGTGGGTTGTGTGTGCAGTGTGACGCAGAGGAGGAGCGAACCTAACCATACAAATAATAATCCCCCCATCTAGACGATGGAGGCGATCGCGAAACACGATTTTACCGCGACCGCCGAGGATGAACTCAGTTTCCGCAGAAGTCAAGTTCTAAAGGTAAGCTCGTCACTCGTTACTCGTTACCTTCCTCTCCTCATCTTTAACAATCCATATACATACATATATACATATATCGTACGATCCTCTTTCTTTCTTTTATTATTATTTTTACTCGGACCGTCGATACGTACACACGTACACATACATATATAGGCGTATGCCTGCCTGCTGTGCATGTGTCTGTTGTGTGTGTGTGTGTGTTTGTGCGTGCGTGCGTGTATGTATGTATGTATGTATGTGTGTGTGTGTGTGTGTGTGTGTGTGTACACGTACATGCACGCTGCTGTTGCTGTATGCTCTCTTGCGGGGTTCGTCGATCTTTTCTTTCTTCCTCTCCCCCTTATGTCGTTTTCCCCCTCCCGTCGAGCCCCTCCCCCGCGTCAGCAGACCGATATCCCGAACTTTCCAAGCGCTGTGCGTCGAGTGTCGACGCTCGTTTCTTTCGGATCCTTCGTTTCTTGTGGGTGTCTCCGATTCTTCTTTTATTCTTCTCCTCTCCTTTTCTCCTTCTCTCCTTCTCTCCTCATCTCCACTCTTTTTTCCTCTTCTCTTCTCTTCTCTTCTCCTCGACAGACCAACATGGGAGTCGCTTTCGTGGGCGGTTGACTCCGTACAATTTTTATCATTTTTAATCGATTATTTTGTTTAGCATTTTTTTGGACTATGGACCATCGTTTCTTTCTTTTCCTTACAAAGATTAATTGGTAGAAACCGTTTACGAGACGTTTGTAACTGTGCTTTGTATTTTCAAACTGACATATTCGTTTTTTAATGGGATAATTAGGGACTCGACGAGGATATTTGTACCATTGTTGTACACAACATTTCTTTTATTCTACATTTACTACTTTTCTTGCTATTTCCTGTATTAGTTTTTAATTCTTCTATTCTACTTATTCCTATAACGATGTACAATCATTTTTATTTATTTGTAAAAATATCTAAAGTGTATCAATGAGTGTTAATTGTATTCGACAGAGTAATTTAATTGATCACGAATATTGTAATTACCTTAGATCAATGAAATATAAGTACTTATTGTTACACTTTGGAAAGCAAATATTCTTATGTAAACGTAATTAGGTATTATTGTCAAAAATACGTTTATTTACGAATATTTTAATAAACCACACAATTAAAATAAATTTAAAACAATTGAATGTATATTTTAAAATACACTTCGTCAATATAAAAAATTAAAAAAATGTGTAAGAATAAGAGGACAGGACGAGGAGATTTAGAAAGATAAAAGATTAAAAATTAAAAGATTGTACGTTTTATCCGAGAAAAATGTATAGCCGCATTGTCGCGTTCGCGCATATATTGTAGTTAAATAAAAGTATAGGCAAAGTATAACGTAAACGGGTAGGGACAGAGCGGGACGGTCACGATACTTACACACGCGTGTGTGGGTGTTGCACATATAGCTTGCTCGGTCTCTCGGTTAAAACCCGAGCGAGAGGGACAGAGAGAGAGAGAGAGAGGGAGTGGTGGGGGAGGTAAAAATCCAAGAGCGAAGCGGATCGCCGCCGAGGCTGGTGAGCCTGGAGAGCGCACAGCCGCACAGTCGTCGCACACTGGTATATAGTGTAACGCCTGATAAGACGAACGGACGGACGATGGACTGCGTCGCGCGTAACGAGTCGACTAACGAGTAACGAGTTACGAACGGAACGAGTGTGTATATACATACACACACAACACGAGTTACACGAGCCCTCCGTGTCGAGCCGAGCTTCTCTCTTCTCTCCGTGCATCGCACACCCGGACGATAATTCCACGTACACGCATACACACGACCCGTAAAGGCCGTAAACATCAACGACAAGTTTCACAAGTGTTTCTGTGCGCGTAGTGCATACTGTGAGAGTGCTTGGTGCGGTTACTATTTTATTTGCGTGCACCCACACACACACACACACACACGCGCGCGTGTATGTAGACACGTACATATACATATATATACATATATCCATATATCTATATATTGTAGGTTATAGGTTAAAAGAGAGACAGGAGGCAGTCGTTTTCCTATAGAGATAATACAGAGAGAGAAAGAGAGACACACACACATACTCAGAGAGACAGACAGACAGACAGACAGATATATAGAGGTCTACGCATCACGACGTGTGTATATACCGCACGGGAGAAGAAACGAGAAGGACGAAGACGAATCCGAATCCGCGGGCCGATCCCACGATCCGCGGGATCGAATATATATATATATACACCGACATCGTACACATAGACACACACGCGACACAGTTAAGACAAGTGGGTTTGTGTGTGCAGTGTGACGCAGAGGAGGAGCGAACCTAACCTACAAATAATAATCCCCCCATCTAGACGATGGAGGCGATCGCGAAACACGATTTTACCGCGACCGCCGAGGATGAACTCAGTTTCCGCAGAAGTCAAGTTCTAAAGGTAAGCTCGTCACTCGTTACTCGTTACCTTCCTCTCCTCATCTTTAACAATCCATATACATACATATATACATATATCGTACGATCCTCTTTCTTTCTTTTATTATTATTTTTTACTCGGACCGTCGATACGTACACACGTACACATACATATATAGGCGTATGCCTGCCTGCTGTGCATGTGTCTGTTGTGTGTGTGTGTGTGTTTGTGCGTGCGTGCGTGTATGTATGTATGTATGTATGTGTGTGTGTGTGTGTGTGTGTGTGTGTGTACACGTACATGCACGCTGCTGTTGCTGTATGCTCTCTTGCGGGGTTCGTCGATCTTTTCTTTCTTCCTCTCCCCCTTATGTCGTTTTCCCCCTCCCGTCGAGCCCCTCCCCCGCGTCAGCAGACCGATATCCCGAACTTTCCAAGCGCTGTGCGTCGAGTGTCGACGCTCGTTTCTTTCGGATCCTTCGTTTCTTGTGGGTGTCTCCGATTCTTCTTTTATTCTTCTCCTCTCCTTTTCTCCTTCTCTCCTTCTCTCCTCATCTCCACTCTTTTTTCCTCTTCTCTTCTCTTCTCTTCTCCTCGACAGACCAACATGGGAGTCGCTTTCGTGGGCGGTTGACTCCGTACAATTTTTATCATTTTTAATCGATTATTTTGTTTAGCATTTTTTTGGACTATGGACCATCGTTTCTTTCTTTTCCTTACAAAGATTAATTGGTAGAAACCGTTTACGAGACGTTTGTAACTGTGCTTTGTATTTTCAAACTGACATATTCGTTTTTTAATGGGATAATTAGGGACTCGACGAGGATATTTGTACCATTGTTGTACACAACATTTCTTTTATTCTACATTTACTACTTTTCTTGCTATTTCCTGTATTAGTTTTTAATTCTTCTATTCTACTTATTCCTATAACGATGTACAATCATTTTTATTTATTTGTAAAAATATCTAAAGTGTATCAATGAGTGTTAATTGTATTCGACAAGAGTTTCATTGTCAAAAATGCATTGTTTACCTTGATCAATGAAAGAGTGCTTATTGTTTCACGTACACAAAGCAAACGATTCTTATGTAACTATTTTTATTATCAAAAAATACTAAACTTTATTATAGAATAGTTTTGAATAATCCTTTCTATAAATTTAGAATACATCTGGCTAGAAATATACTTATATTTTAAAATACATTGGCAACCTATTTCTGAATTGTAAAATGAATCGTGGATAAATGTTCTCGATTATGGTTTTAGAGTAAAAAGTATTGTAAAACTTTTTATACACTTTTCTAAGAATAACATTTTATGTAATGAAAGATGGAAATAATTGAAACCAGTTTTTTCTTTGTAAAATGCTTAATGGATTTTTAGAGTTTTATTTCAAAATGTCAGTTCTTAGAAACTTATTATTTGAACAAAGGTTTTAGTGATTGTTGTATACACGCATGTGAAACATTATCAATCTTATCTAAGAAAATTTTCATAGGAATTATTTAATTGCTTTCACCTTCAGTTCCATCGAATGCAGTAATATTTAAATACTGAAAGCAACAGACTTTACTTGTGTAGGAATCTGTCTCGATGGCTTGTAAATTTGAACCCGTTTACTTTACACATATTTCCCCTTATTAACAAAGTAAATATATCTATACAAGAATTGATACATTTGTGTTAATTAAACCAATAACGGTACCAACTTCCTTGAATATTTTTTACCAATTTTCTTTAACTGGTAGACAAGCACACCAATAGTTTATTAGAGAAGAATGAAAATTTTTCAATTGCATCAATAACACAGGATGAACAACACGTATATACTAGTTTACGTCCTGTTACGTCAAATGTCAACTTTACAATTGATAAATGACCGATAATTTTGAGGTTAGATTTTACTCTCTCTCTCTCTCTCTTTGCTGCACAAATAACGAAACCTGCAAGTATATCTCGAAGCATATTTTTTCACGAGAAAAACAGTGAAGGCAATAAATGTTACTACCAGCTGTTCCATTTTTAAGAGCAGAATCTTAAAGTATGTAGATTCAACAGGTACAACCGATCCAGCATTTCGATGACGCACGTATATACTTATACGTAAAAAATAAGAAAAGAAAAACGAGTCCTGAAAGCGATAATGGCGTAATTCGTAACACTTGACATTTCGCAGAGAATGTATTTTTTTCGAGATTGGACGATAAATCGTACACTTTTCGTTTCAAAATTAAGTACAATGTTAATATTTAAAAAAAAAGGTGAAACAAAAGATTAATCAATAATCTTAAGTATAATTTTGCATATACGTATTGCTCGTTGATTAATCCGTAATGAAATACATAAACAATAAAACTAATAGGTATTTATAATAATACTAAAAATAATAATAGTAATAAATAAATAAAAAATTATATTTCTCGAACAACAGTTTCGACGAGGCTCATCGATTATTCGTCGAGGTAGTATTCGCGTCTCGTGGAAGAAAACTTGGTAGTCATTATATATTTGTTTACCTACTTCTATTCAAACATCAGGCCTTTTATCTTTTATTCCTCTCGCTTCAATTAGTCTGCGCGTTTCGGTTTTAAAGCGTCTCGTACGAAAGAGAGAATGCAAACACCTCCTGGAAAATTTAAAATACTCGCACTGTACGTCTATAGCTCTATATATATATATATATATATATACACGTATATAACATTGGTTATACCGTTGTATTGAGTGAATAATAAAAATATTGTTGATGTCAGTTAATCGAAAAAACAAGTTGTTTGTTACACGTTTTACGTATACTTCTTTTATTTTAATTCAATAATTACACGAATGTATATATTTTTTAATGCTCCCTTATACTTGTCGCATACATTACTCGAATTATTAATATATATAAGTGTATGTATATTTAAAAATACGTATTTAAATGGATTACTGTATATAGTTATACAGAAATAGTCATTTTTGTATTATCATATATTAACGAAAAAATGTATAAGATAATAGTCTATAATATATAATGTGAATATTAAAACGAATAATGTCATTAAAACCACATAAACTCGACGAAATGATAAAAATAAATGATGAATTTCAGGAAGTAAAAGTGATTAGAACTATTTCTGTTATCATACATATATATATGTACACACACGCGTGCGTAAATACAAATTCTAAATAATTATATATGGATATAACTACAAAAATATACACACGTATATGTTAAAAAGATATACGTTATCGAATGTATTTATAAATTTGTATACGCAATGAATTATATTCAAAAGTGTATAATTCTAATCTTTTTCTTAAAACTGATATACATTTTCTTCTTGAAATTAGAAAAAAAATGTATTATTAACCGATAATTCTGTTAATACGTGAATAATGACAGTAAATAACTTTGGATTATTTCGAAATATTATATTTATCATTTGCTTTTTATATATATAAGTATATGTGAAATTAGTATTTTGTAATTATATATAAATACAACTGTCACGAATGAAAATTAGTATAGAATGAATTTACAGTTTCTATCTGTACCTCTGTTTTAAACAGTTTGACACATACGAGTGCAAGGTATTTTAGATATTTTAAACATTTTTAGGACACGGAGATGTATTTTCGCGTGTCTGATGCCATGAACACACACACACAGAGAGATCGTATCCGCGTATATATTTATATATATTCGTGAAATTCAAACGCATAGGAAAATATATTATTTTGAGCTTGACGTTCTCTTCTTGTCCTCTTTTACAGTCGTTACGCTATTTTCCCCCCTCGATGGATCCTTTGTACCCCGCGCGTATGATGCACGCATCGCTGGAATTTCGAATAAAATTTTTAATCGGAAATATATTCGAAAAGCTTATCATACATCGATCGTATAGGTATATTGCGGATCGTTTATTATAAATCGTACTTATACTCGCTATATATACACTATAGGTATATCATTTATATCTATCGAAAGTTAAGCGATGCGATGCGATGCGTGTGTGTCAGCGTTTACGTATATATATCTATATACCTATATCGCTTCAACAAAATTATAATATGCACCAAATGTACAACTAGGTTATCGTATACTTCGTATATGTTTCCACGCAAATATCGTATACTCTTTTTATTTTGTCTAATCTGCGCCCCCGTGCGTCTATATATCTATACTTGTACTAAAAAATTCGCATATATGCGTAATATTAGTTTCGGTGTGTACACGAAAGAAAAAATAATTAATAGATGTATATATGTGCATCAAACGTTCGAGATCAAACGTCTCTCGTTATGTAATTAAATTACGATGTTACGTTCCACGTTACCGACTATGCACATTTTGCATTTTTCTTTCTCTATCAGCGGGATATCTTTCAAAATAACCATTTTTTCTTCTTTACAAGATGGATTGATATTTATTTATTTATAGAGTCGACTTATTTTTATTAAAGTATTATAGACATTTTTATTAAAACTTCAGTAATTTTTTGCATTTTCGCAGTGTCTATTACCTCGTTAATGAAAGTTTAGAGTCAAATTTACTGAATTTATTCTCTCTCGCGTGTGTACGACAGATATGTGTTGATATTTTTATATTAAGAATATATATTAAAAAACATTTGTATAACATAAACGTATTTATCAAATAAATAATAGATTACCTTGCTAGAAATCGTAACAAATTTTTAGAGGCAATTAAGACAGCTAATTTTAAACATTTCAGCAAATTTTTGGCTATACTGAATTTACCGAAATCTTAGATAAACAAAGTTAGGCTTAGTTTTAGCTAACAAATTGTTGTAATGTTGACTCATTTTTTAATTAAATATATTTATTTATTTTCTACCAACAAAATTTCATATGTATACTTTGTTCAGTTATTTTAAAGAATAACGATTACATTTGATCAAATACATTGTAATAATTATGATATATAATATTGGTTAGTAAGTAAAATAATGTTTTTTAGTAATAAATATATTACTTTTTTAAAAATATTTCAAAGCTTTATTTATTTATTAATACTACATGTTGTTGCTATGATTTTTAATAAATTTTAGACAAAAATTAAGTAAAAATTAACTAATTTTTAGGTAATTTAAATTATCTAATTGTAACATCTTAATTAAGAAGCTTTTAATTTTTTTAGCAGGGTATATGTAGTGCTGCTTATGATATAATTTCTTGGATTTACCTTTTTTTTGCTTAATTAAACTTTCGGTAGGAAATTTAAAAGTTAGGTTGCATCAAAAATACTTCTGTAATTAAACGATTTCTTAATAAATGGTAAATTTTTAAACATTCGTTTCTATAACTTTACTAGTGTAGTATAATTATTGAAATAAGAATCAAAATTAATCTAATAGTTAGTATTTTTTTATCATTCTCCATAATAAAGCCATCAATGTTGATTACTCTCTCTTGTAAAGATTTAATTAAATACTTTTTTGGGGTGGGGTCCGATTTGTCGAAGGCTCATTCAAAAAGTAGCATTATTTCGAATTGCAAAAATTTGAAATGCATTTTTATTATTTCGAATCAAGAGAAATAGAAAGATTATTATTATTTCGAAAGTAATGCTGCATTCTTCGGTTTTTAGATATTTATTCCGAAAATTCAAACTTTTAAGTGTAGAGAAATAACTTTTATAATATTCGTCTATTAACACGTTGATAACAGCCAATAATGTAGAAAATTATTTATCTACTATTTGGAATTCGAAATATTCCGCCTAATACCAAATATCTGACGATTTTATTATTTTCGAAATAATGATCATTCTATTTACTTGGTCCGAAATAACAAAAAAACTATTGTAATTAACAAGATTCGAACGATCCTTCGACAAATCGGACCCTACCCCTATATTGTATATATTCTACCTCATTACAATGCAATATTTTTTTTTTGTTATTTATACATTTGTTTTTGTATATACGCTTTTATGCACGAAACACAAATAAGCGCATATGAATGAGTAATCGATAAGGCCACTCGACTTATTATTTTAATTATCTTTAAAAGATATTATTACTACACTTGACATTTCTATATCCCAATCTCATATTTGTATAAACTGCTTATAAGGTAAAATTCAAATGGGATGAAGTTTGTGTAAAAATTATTATTTAAAAATATAATATATTTATGTACAATATCAACTAAAACGATGCACCAAGAGATGATGGGTAAATTTTGCAGAAAGTAAAGTTTTTCATATGTGAAAAATTTTTGAATAATTTTCGCGAGACACAAATATCTATGTAAATTTGGAGAGATATAAAAACTTTTTAGAGAATTGAAGGTGCAGGTAAAGATGAACAGAACATAGTCTAACCTCCAATAATTATATTTAAAATAAATAATTAATATTATAATATATAATTATAATACACAATAATCTATAAATATTATTATTATTATAAATTATAATAATAATTATAAGGACCTAATGCTTATTTAAACTTATTTAAGTATAAATTGTTAGTAACAATAATTTTTAATTAGTTATGTTTATCACATTTAAAAATTTATTTATAAATAAGTCAGTCCCGCAACATTACCTATTAGTTTTGAGTTTCGAATTGAGGTACTTTACCTTAAACCCGCGTATAGCGTTCGATCAGAAAATTCCATACAAATCCTCGAGTCTGACGATCAAGGATTAGGAACAAGAATTAACGCGTATAGGATATATACATATTATACGCGAGGGCAATTTTGTCGATTCTCGTGTTTAATTTTGTGAGTTGCTGTTGCATGCTAAATAACTCGGTCGTGACGTTGTTGTACACCACGATACGTAGCATTGGCTCTGCGGAACACACCGGAATAACAAAAGACCGAGCGCGTATCATTGGCATTCCGTATATTTACGAGAAAAGGCAAGGATCACTCGTGAATTAAATATTACTATTTTTTTTTTTCCAACGTTGAAACCTTGGCATGTTCTCCTTATCTGTTACACTTCCAAAGAGCTCGAATTTTTCTGTCTAATCCAATCGGTAGTCTATTTTTACATTACATATTTGCGCGAGGCGACGATGCGTCACTTTTCCAATTTGTTGACCTTTTCCTACATAAAACCGGGAAGCTGAAAATCAATTTTTTTTCTTTTCGCAAATACATAGAGAACGTTACACTCTTTCTCTCGAGTTTCTTTTAACGATGTTTAATCTTTGCATTACCGATATTTAACTAGTAATTATTCTTATTACATCGGGAACACTATACTTTCTCTCATTGTTTTCCTTTAGTTACTTTTATTATCGGCTCTCTGGTACAATTAGGTACATCCATAGTCCTGTAGTTAAAATTTTACTTTCGTACGAAGAATGATCGTTATTTTAAAATCGATGTGTCGCTTTGCATTAGCCTACCGTGTTGTACTACCTCGATATTAACTCGTTGTATACTTTGACCGTTTAATTGCTCATTGTGATCGTTCGTACATGAAAAATATAGCAGTTGTTTCTAACATTTTCTCTTCGACCTTTTTCTTTAGACGTACCTTATATAGGTTTCTACTCAAGCGTTTGAAAATTTACAATTATTTATTATTTAAATATTTAACAATTTCGTACATGTGTCATTTGAGGCGTTTACGATGAGCTAAATAATAATTAATAGTTTTTTCTTGCGCGCGTGTACGAAACGAATTGTCGAAATATAGCACGAAATATATATATATTCGAGTATAATGTGTAATAAATAAGAAAAATCGACTACATGTACCTCGAAGCGTTGCATTATTGCTCAACTCTATCTCTCTCCTATATATATATATATATATATATATATATATATATATATATATATATATATATATATTCGTCTTATCTGGCTTATAGTTGCAAGGCTAATTGGTTACACTCGAGTCATTATACCAGAATATTGAAATCCTATATTAATGAATCATTTGAATAATTTCAAATATTCCTTTATGTACGTATATATATCGCTTTACGATGAATATTGTCGATTCTTCCTATTAACCCAGAAATTTATCATTTCCTCAAAATCTACGACGACTAAGAAAGTAAAAATTACGCGTAAATATAATTGATACCGATGAGGCAATTTTGTTAAATGGAATTATATCCGTAAGCGCATTGAGATCGATCGAATTTAATTTTTTTTTAATCGCAACGTGTATTGTATACGCTTTAAAATATTATGTAGTTTTACTATATCGATTTTTAACGGATACCTTTATGTACAACAAAATTGTTAAAAAAATTTTTGTACAAGAACTATTGTTTAAATCGAATCACGGTTTTATTTCGTTTGATTGTGACACATCTTTTAATAAACACTTGCGAATGTCTTAAAATGTTTATTTGATATATATGTGTAAACAATAACTTATTATATTTTTTTGAACGTATTTTAATAATCTATACAAACGATGTTAAGAAGCAAAAATAGTAAGCAAATATTAAGGATATACATAAAAACACAGTGAGACATATCTTGTTAAAAGAATTTATGTGTGCATTATATATATATAAACCTCATGAATTATCTTTACTGATAAAGTAGACAAAGTAAACTTAGTAATCTGTTTTGTTTTGTCGGATCAACAACTACCTTATATATTTTTGTCTAACTATATATACATATATCGTATGTATTGACGTTTAGGTTTATCGTATGTATAGATACAAAATAGTACAAATTGGTCACACATTTCAAATAAAATAAAATCATTAAAAAAAACAAAAGGGTTCCCCCCTCGAAAGAAAAGTAAAAACGAGAGATATTTTTTGTAAATACTTATCGGATACCATATATATATATCGTGTAAGTACATCGTTATTACACGTTAAGTTCGACAAAGCTCGCATAGAGGAATTGTTAAGTTGTTGTGCACGCGCGACGGGTGACGCGGTCGTTCGATTAAGTTCGACACGAGCGAAAGTTGCAGGCTTATACTTCACCTATATATACATGGAGACCCGATAAGCGCGCGTCAAACCGGACGTAAACGCGTATTTTCCTTTCGTATTTTGTAAACACTGTCGCGATCGTTAATTAAGTTTTACTACGTTCTTATATATATATATATCATCGTCTTGTACCTATTTGATGCTCTATATCGTACATAATATTCACTGAGAAAAAAAGTTGTAGTAAAAATGACAATGTTGTCTATTAATGCAGGGACAGACAGAAACCAAAAATTTACCAATAAATTTTACTGAACTTGTAGTAAATATTACCAGTATCATTGTAGTAAAAATTAATAGCTTTCTACTAAATTTTATTATACATTATAGTACATTTTTTAATTGAGTCAGTCTATCTCTGCATTACTAGACAATATTGTCATTTTTACTATAACTTTTTTTTCAGTGTTATATGCACGTATACATATTTAAGAGGGACGTTTTACACCTGATATAAAGTTTCGTCGATGAGTCTCAAGTTTAGAATCAAGGATTTTTATTCGTTAACGTAAACACGTACAGAGAAAAATATTCTAGTAATGACGAGACAAACTTATCAAATGTTGAAAATTACTATTTTGTTTTAGGAAAATGTTACTATATATCTATTCTTAATATTTTTTTATGTCTCGTAAATTGTTTTTACAATAAAATAATAATTTTTATCATTTGTCAAGTCTATCTTTCCATTACTAAACAATATCCCAATTTTTCTTCTCCGTGTGAATAAAAAAGTGTCATCAAAAGATTGAATAAATATAAATATAATATTATTAAAACGTAATATTAAAACGTAGTATTGATTTATAAAAATTTTGTTATTTACAAGTGTCAAATTTTGATGTTTCTTTGAGAATTCACATTTTTGCCGGAAAATGATATATATTATAAATGACGACTATTTTTTATTTTTACCGTATACAAAAATTAATCAATGTTTGCTCGTGTAGGAGACGAGACACACGTGGAAAAAATTTACGACGTTACTCTGTCCACATTATGTTTCTAGTCTATTGTGCAGTACGGATGCGTATTACACCGTATATACATTTTCCATGCAATTTTAGTTTTCCGGCAACTGTATAGCTCTGCAATCGTATACAATTCTTCTTGACGGTTAATAACGAATAACCGAATATGATATACAGTCAGATAGATTTTACAGTAGTTTTCAAACAAACATTGGTTAATTAATTTTCTATTAATTTTTAAATTTAATACACATAACCCCGATGGAAATCAAACTATTATATTAATTTTTTTGAAATATCAATTAAACACTTGAATGCATTGAAAAAAAAAATTATTTTCGTCTTTCTAATAAAAAAATCTCATTCTTATGAATGAATTTCCTAAAAGTATCATTGATAACTCCATAGCAATTGAACTAGGACTTTTTTTGTCGTAATAAATATTATTAATATAAATACTATTCTATTGTATTTTTGTTTTTTATTGATTACTTAATTTTTATTGATTTAAGCAACAGTTATTCAAGTTTATTAAGCAATTTATATGCACAACTCTGTAATAAGAAAAATGAATTTCATTTAATATTAATGTTCATATATAATTTATTATATGAATTAATGTTCATATAATGTTGTTCATATTTATATTTCTCCTGAAAAGTTGCATTTAACGTATACCCTGAGGGGGTTGATTCAAACAGAGTAATAGTAAAGTTGATGTAAACACGAAAAGAAATTTTTTAATTTTGTTTTATGCAAAGAGAGAAAGATATAAAGTTGTTAAATATTTTGTACTTGTTCTAGATCCTGAACATGGAAGACGACATGAACTGGTATAGAGCAGAGTTGGATTCTCGAGAGGGTCTGATACCAAGTAACTACATAGAAATGAAAAATCACGAGTAAGTCAACCTTCCTTATTATTATAATTAATATCATCTACATACGTCTACGTAATTATTGTTGAGCTTAAATTTTATATTTGCAGCTGGTATTACGGAAGGATAACCAGAGCGGACGCCGAAAGGCTACTAATGAACAAACACGAAGGCGCTTTCCTAATTAGGATCAGCGAAAGTTCACCCGGAGATTTTTCCTTATCTGTCAAGTGAGTAAACTTATATTTTCAATTATTCAAATAGGTCTTTAACTATATATACACTAATTGATTATAAACATTCATTCACCTTTACTTTAATATAATATTTTTTATTCAAAAATCTTCGCCTGATGAAATTTTATGCAAACAAAAATTGTATTTGGAAATACTTAGAATGAACTAGAAACTGAATTCAACAATGAATTACAGAATGCACCAGCTTGATTGGCATAAATAATTTATCGTTTAATTTGGACTACTGGTTTATTTGATCTACGCATATTACATTAGGAAGTTATTGTTTTACTGTACAGGATGTTATAAATACTGATTTTCATAATCATATAATATTCAATAATATTTCATTTTATAATGAACTGGGTTTAACATACTCAATATATTATTAACAAAACAATCTGTATAATATTTATATTTTATAAATTGAAAAAAATTATGAACTTTGAGAACCTAAAAATGTTATATTATGCACTTTTTAACAGTATTATTAATTATGGATGATAAATAAAAATATAATACAAATAAAAATAATACGTAAAATAGCTCTATTACAAAAAATTACCCATTAAAGTTAGAACAATTATAAGCACTAGAATTATTAGTAATTAATTACGATAAATTGAAGTTACTTATCTTTGGATAGTAGAACTAGAAATAAAAGCACTTTAATATCAACAAGTAAGAAAACAATAAGTAGCAAAAATAGTTATATCAAGGCTATCGGAATTTATAATGATTTACCAAATATTATAAGAAAAAAAGTCTAAGCGTAAAATTTTTTCAAATATACTAATGTTAATTTTCAAAGATTATAGTGTTAATTGCTTTAATCTATTGGTGTTTTATATTTTATTATTTGTATTTTGAGTATGATTGAATTAAGGATGAATGATATAATTGGTAAATCCTTAGGAGTGAATGTTATGCGTTTCAAATGAATGTAATATATTAAGAAATGAAATATCAAATGAAATATATTAAGATTTTGGAAGTAAATAAAATAAAAATAAGATAAAAGTACAGATGAATTATCGTACGCTGATGTGTATGTAATAAAATTATGCAATCTTTTATATGTGTATATAATCGTAGAATATCTTGCGACAGGGGTTTAAAGTAAGATTTTGAGTTCCTTACTCAGGAGTTTAAACAAGAGATCAAGGATGAAAATATCTAAATTTTTTTAAAAAAAGTCGTGCTATGGGAAATTTTACTGACCATAAAAGACGATGAGTACAAAGAGCCATCTATAATTTAAAATTAGATTTAGTTCGTACAGACCGATAATATATAATTTTGAAATATTTAACGATTTTCTCAAGGTCAGTCAATACGTCTATCTTTAGTACGTTGTACTTACCGACATTGCAGTTGTGTGCATTATTTTGAAAATTTTCTAACTTTCTTAGCTTTTAATTCCTAAAAAGAATCAGAAACGAAATTCAGGGCAACGTTGAACAATATAAAAAAACGAAACGAATTCAAAATTTTTAGTAATTAAACCTGTATTGTTTTATAAATTTTATAGAAATGTAGGGTGTTAAAATAATAAAGTGTTATTTTATTATTTTTTAATTTATTTAATGCAGTCGTAAAATTGATAAAATATTTCGTTGTCAAGTACAGTCCATCAAAACTTAATTATATGTAAAATATTGCTGAAGGAATCGAACGAAAATGCATTACAATTTATTACTTCTAATTCATAGATTTAATCACTGGTTCGCTCCTGAATACGAATTGAGCAAATTAATTCACCTAAATCGAGAAATGAATTTCATATTATTTCAGAATAGTGCATATTATTATCTTCCTTTTTAGAATCAATTTTTTATATCACATAATAGATAATATATATTTTTTTATATAATTTAATACAATAAACACAATTTGAAAGTTGAAACAAATTTTCAAAGTTATTAGTAACTTCAACAATCTATTTTTTGAAATAAGTGATGAATATTTGAGTGTAAATACTAATAAAATGTTTTTCGACACATGTACAGATGCTCGGACGGCGTGCAGCATTTCAAAGTCCTGCGGGACGCTCAAGGCAAGTTCTTCCTTTGGGTCGTTAAATTTAGCAGTCTTAATGAATTAGTCGAGTACCATCGTACGGCTTCGGTATCACGCTCGCAGGACGTCAAGCTACGCGATATGGTCCCAGAAGAGGTAAATTCAACGTAGTTTAACATTTTATTTCTACAACTATATTTTCTTTCTAGTTCTATTGCAACATCAATAACTATTTTTATTAAAGTTTTATATCTCAACTTGCAATTGTCGTAAAAAAACAGCGGGTGATAAATTTAAAGATTTTTGATGTATCTTTCATACTTCGGTATTTGAATAACTTAATTAATATGTAAAAAATATGTAGATTTTTTTATTAACTTTAGTGAGATTTAGTTTTAAAGGGAGTGCTTTAAATTTTCATTTTATTAAAAAAACATAGATTTTCAAACAAAGTGTTATATTTGAGTATATTTGGTCTTTACAAAAGAAAACTTTATAGCAAAAAGATTTTTTACACAAAAATATCGATAAAAAAATTAAAAAGAAAATTCCCGTTTCATAATTATACTTGAGGTTTTTTACAACTATTGGAAGTCGAAATACAAAAATGCGAAGTCAATTTCGAAGTTCTGTTGATTTTGTTAGAAGGATCGCAAAGTTATTAAGCGGTATACTGAATATCGTATGTATAATTACTTTGCATTAAATTTTTTTATTTATTAAACGAATACACTTATAAAATTTTGCACAGTGAATATAGAAATGAATTTAATTATTTTTTTTAATATGCAACAATTTAGTGTTTTCCATAGTTAATGCCAATTTGATAATAAAACTAGCGGAAGTTGTTGGGATCACTTCAAATTCAGTTATTATTTGAAGCAATTATTATTACATACCATTAAAATTCGAGCTTTTCCTCTACGTGTTTTTGTCTGCGGTTTTAATTTTCAACTAGAGTCGACACGTAACTTTAAGTATACATTTAATGTATAAATATTGATAATTAACCATAAGTATATAAAATTTATAATAAATTATATAATGATATTTATTGAATATACTATACATATTATATTTGTAAAATTATAAATATATAAATAAATATCTTAATAAATAATAAATAAATTAATATGAATTAATAACTCCTTCAAAATTAATAAATATTGAAATCAGTGTGTAGCATGAAAAAATCCAATAAATACTTTTCGAGTTTGCTTGGGTTTACTAAGATTCGCTAACATTATATTTGCGTTAAATTCAATCGGTTTATTTACAACAGCTTGTTACTTAATATTTAACCAAACATTTACGTAACGTATACGCTATTACTATTATACCATATTACGTTTATTTAGAAAATGTATATTTTTTTAAATTTTAACGCATACTTTCGCGTGAATTTGTTGGCTTAACATAAATATTTATGAGTGTACATTTTGGACGTTTAACAATAAATTGTAGTACAAAATTTATACCTAATTTACACATAAATACACGCTATTCAGTACGATTGTTATTTAAAAATATAAGAATATAAAAAAATACTTTTTCTCGCTGATTTAAACAGTTTCGATATTTGAATAACGCAATTACAATAGCAGACTGATAAATCTAAGTTTTCCTCGCGTTGATTCATGCACACTTTCGAGTTTGAAAATAAAATTTTGTAGTATATCGCTTGTACTCCGTATACAGTTTCTCTGTTAAAAAAATATTTTTGTAATACAATCGTTTCATAATCGATTTAAAATTAATAACCACCTTATTCGTGTCAATAAAATTACGAACACAAAAAAATGACATATTTCATATTCATTCGGAAGCAAAACGCGTTATTTAATATTTTATAAGAGGCAATGAGAAATATATTATCTTAACCCAGAAATCAAATAAACTGATAATATACGCTCAAGATTTTTAAATGTTAATTTTATCCGTATATATAATAAATCCGTATATATAATAAATCCGTATATATAATAAATGTTTTTTTTTCTAGAGCTAAAAATAAATAAGGACGCGTATAATAATAATGAAAGAGTGAACACTAAAAATTTAATTCACTTACGTAGATAACGATGGCGATCGATTTTTTTTTCCTTTTTCTTTACGCGAATTGGTAAAGAGGATTTTCGCGTGTAATTTAAGTACGCAGTATACACAGTATATACAGCGCAATTACGAAAGCGATATAATATGGCGACGGCGGTTTTGAGCAACGTCAACGTCTCGTGCGTGCGATTTTTTTATTTTCTCTATACACGTTTCCTAGAAAAAAATCAAGTTGCGTTCTTAATTAAATTTCGTATACTTTGGTTTTTGTAAAAATTTTTTAAAGATTTTTTTTTAAATACGTATTGTGTATACTGCATGCCGGTGAATGTATAGATTTGTAGGGAAATGCATTTAACATTGAAACGAGAGAAGTAGGACAATTAGAACAGTACAGTTTTATTTTTTATATATATTCACGAATAAATTAATAAATTTAATGTAAGTGTATATATGTCTTATACAAATAATATACATATTCAATATTCAATCCGACACTTAGTAGATTATTGAATTTTCATTTAATCTGAAATCTATAAATATACAGCAGCGAGATAATCAATTGCCTTTTTTTTAACGCACAAACCTATATCGATTAGTTAACTTATATTTAGATTCTTCGTTGTACGTGTTTTAACAAATAATTGTGCGGCACAGTGCAATGTGTAACCAACGACGAATTATTCGGAAATTATATAAATTAGCTATATGAATGAGATTACTATCTTACCGACACGCATACTTTTAATCCTAAAAATCCAATATTTATTTTTTTAATTTAGATAAAATGAAAGAAAAAGAGAGTTTCGTTTCAGTATAATGTTATATATGTGTTTATTTATCAAGGATAAACGTATGAAACATACATCCAAATGCAAAAAAAATTATACAAGTAATTCCTAGGATAATAATCAAATAGGTTCAAATAGTCTTTTTGAGTTTTTGTAAATTTCGATATACCTACTTATATCTTGCAATACATTTGATTCATTCCAACATTCTTGGGATAGATGTAAGAGTAAAAGAAGTAAATTATAGGAGTGTATTAGAATTAAAAGAGAAGTAAATTATGTATTTGACAAAATTAAAAAGAAATAATTTAAACTCTTTAAAAAAAGGTTCCATTTTCGTAGTATACAATTTTAATGTACGGAGATGTCCTTGACAGGTTCAGACGTTTTTAAAGTGAACTTTAAATTTAACCTTCTGATTATTAAGTTAATAAAAAATTGGAAAATAGATTTTAATAACAGGTAAATTGCTAATTTATTTAAATATATATATAACTAACAGATTTTTGTAGCATCATTTGAACCAAAGATATTAAATGTACAATTTTTCATTTTATTCGATGAATGCGTGAAATTTCCAAATTTAACCAATGTGCAACAATTTATGTATTAGATAGATTGTAGGTACATTCGTAAAATTGCAATTGAACAAAAATTGACTGCATAAAATAAAAAAACGATAATGTCGGTACATATGGTATACAGTGTGTGATTACAAGGTATAGTTTTATCTGTAAAATTCATTAAAATTTAAAATTTCAAAAAATTTTAATTTCGGGCAATACAGAATATGTTAATGTGCGTAAATACAGATACCTATTGTTTTTGAGAACAGTTTGGTTAGAAAAATTGACAAAATAGACTTGGTTTAGGGAAGAACACAAAACCAGTTAATACTCACTTGCTGTAACTTTTGAGAAAAGCTTCTTCAAATTAATTGTTAGAAAATTATAGAAACATGAATTTTTTGTTTATCAAAGAAAAATTTGATTTTTATATAACTTCTTTTTACGTTTTAACAAAATTCTTGTTAAATTATTGTTTTAACAAAGTTAAGAAGTTTTTTTTATTATTATTGTTCCACTTAATTTCTAACAGTAGATTTTAAAACGCTTTTCTCAAAATTTCAGGCTAATCCAGTGAAGAGTCAAAAATAAATGTTTTGACAAGTTTTATACGAAAACTGATTTTAAGTTCTTTCGCTGTACCAAGGATTCTAATGGTTCTATATTGTCAATTTTTCTAACCAAAATTTCAAAATTTTTACTAAACCAATATCTTAATTTATGTACATTAACATATTCTGTAATACCATGAATTAAACTTTTATTCGAAATTTTTTATTTTAATAAAATTTACAGGTAAAACAGTGTCTGGATCTCTTGAATTTCAAAATTGGTTTGATTTTTACTTTATTCAACCCAAATTTTTGACCGGTATTGTATAAATTGCATATTGTATATAAATAACTGATTATAAACTTATTAATTTGAATTATCTTACTTGGCAATACAGGTGTGGATGGCTATGTCAAACTTAAAATAGAATCATATATAAATGTTTATTTTACAATGAAATTAATAGTAATATTTATTGACATAAGAAAATGTGTGTTATTGTTTCAGTGTCTGGTGCAAGCCCTGTACGACTTCACGCCCCAGGAGCCCGGTGAGCTCGAATTTAGGCGAGGCGATGTGATCACCGTAACGGATCGCACGGATCAACATTGGTGGCACGGCGAGATTGGCAATAGACGAGGACTCTTTCCTTCTACCTACGTAACTCCGTATCACTCCTAGGTGCGATATATATTTATTTATTTTATTTTATTTATTTCATCGACCAGATAAAATTACAAACGTTACAACAGAAATGAGACTAAGTTCCTATATTAATTTAATTTATTAATTTAATAAATTTAATTTATCTGTAGCTCTGGCTATTTAAATTAAGAAACAACTAAAACTTAAATCTTGAATATAGATTACAGAAAACATAAAGCGTAAGAATAATAGTCGATGTAGTAGTATACAGGAAAGTGTAAGAAACAACGCGAAAACTAAAATTTAGTTTGTTTATTTGTATACTTTTTGTGATTGACACTTAAAATTAAGAAATATTACCTGATGCAATGTATAAAGTAAATGTACTTTGATTGTTTACTCAATTAACATATAAATGATCCTTATCTGATCAAGGGTCTTTAACAAATAGTAGGATCATTCAATGTACTTGCAGTTAAAAAAATTCTGATAGCACAGGAAATGTTATAGTAAATATTGAATAATTGACTACAGATTTATTAATATCTACTTAATATATATATCTGTTAAATTTTTTTCAATTTTGAAGACAAATTTTACTGTGTAACATGGTATTTTTTATGATTTTATCAAATTCGTCACTTAATTACTCAAATAACATTCTCATTTTTACTACATTTTTCTCCGTGTATCAAACAAATAATCATGAATATTTAGTGCAGTTTTATATCAAAATCATCTTTTGGATGTAAATCTTAAAAATATAAGAACTAACATCGATTTTTTTATTGCTTCTTTTTGAATTGATAAGTAGCTTTAAAATTATCATTTTATGTTTGTCACGTATTGTTCAAAGGTAATATGATAGTTTGATTTATGCAGTATAAATTTTGAATACCAGTTGCTATTTATAGAAATAGATTGTTTGGCACATTTAAGCATAATCGTACATAGTACATATAACTGTAAGATTTATGTTGTATAATATATTTTCATTTATTATTTTATGTCTAGAGATCGCACGACCCACGAAAATGGAGGCATCAGCCTTTACCTTTGCCCATAACCTACTGGATTCGACTAACTATGGAGCTTTTGAACAACATACTTCAGACTCCATTAATCGAATGGACCATCCGTATGTACTGGTGGTCAAGAATTCGGGCCTCTCGCGGAAATCGCGGCTCCTCGTTCATAGTCTGCTGAGGACACAAGGAGAGGACCGACCTCTTTCTATCTTATTTTTTTTATATCATGCACTAAAACCGACATTGCGTTGTTTTTTCAGTTAATAACCTAACTTCTCCCCTTTTCTTATTACTTTGTGCTTGTAATTATACAAGGAGTGCTTTACATTCAAGAGCAACTGTGTTTTCCTTCCATTACGAAGGGATACGATAATACATCACAACGCTGATTATACATAGGTGTGTTGTTGCAGCAAGCATCGACTGGGCAATTCAATTGCAATAGATTTTAAGGAGCTTTGAGTATTAATTGTTTCTTTTACTTTTTTTCTTCCTCGAGTAGTATTACAAGTTATGTGGATTTATAGTATCTGCCGTGGGCTTGCGTTAGGTGAAAATTTGTATAAAAAAACTACTGACTTGGATCATTTGAAATTGTGCAGTCGATGGCTTTACAAGGCAAATGTTGCTTATTGCGTAGAAATCGATTTTTGACTTTATGCTGCAACGTCATAGGGTGTATTTTTTAAGATTATTACTGCTGGCCTAAAAAGGCAGAAGTTTGAGCTCATTTATTATATTATTGTACATGTAAAATCCATATATATTACATATTAGGACGATCGAAAAGAATAATGAAGACACATCGCTGTAAAATATTTCTTCGAGCAAATTTAAGGAACTACGAAATATGGATTTATTAAGCGCACTTTTGCGATTATGTATTGCGTCGTTTATATATTTTGTCTGTGTATGACAGAGCGAACATTTTTTTTTGTAATTGAACAATGTCCATGAGAAACTTACAGCGATCAAGTAAGTTTTCAATGATATGCATATTGATATCGATTTTTACAATTAAAGGTGATGTTTTGCTGGTACAGTTCGAATTTATACAATTTTTTTTTGTCTGTGCATATATTTTGCCGTTTTATTTAATCACTGCTAGAATCGGAAAGTGGGCTTAAAAAGAGAAATACGAACTATTACGGTACAAGATCTCAAGTGGCAATTTAATAATGTAATTTTTATCCTTTACACTTCTTTTTTTTCACTGCATATTTTTTCTCCAGTATTTTGGTGCTTACAAAACTTTTTACCTTCATTCTTAAAACGACAATTTTTGTAAAACATTGTGTGAACGCAAATTTGTTTTATTTATTTCTGTAAATTGACTTTGATAACAAATTGTTTCTTTCAAATTCAAAGAAATTCTGTTGTGAATACCAAATACTGGGGTTTATCTTTGTTGAATGTAACGACACTTGTAGTCATTTAAGGTGTTTTTTTTAACAAAGCGCTAGGATCATTAAAAGCAATGTATAAAAAACAATAATTGTAGAGCATTATCCGTACTCAGATCAAACTCTTTCTGTAGAATTTTTTGTAAGTGGCATTTTTTGTCATTATTCGTCAGCAATTCAGTACTTTACACATGCGCTGAGAATATCATTGTAATGTACATTTTTTTTCATCTTATTAATCACTGTTTTATTAGCAATTTTTACTTTTTACTCTTGTACTTTCCTTATCTCCTACACTATTGCCGAATCATGCTGCTATTATATCCTTTTTTTAAATAAAGCCTTACCTTTACTTTGTAATTATTATTAATAATTATTATTGCGTTATGTTACATTTTATTAATATCAATATATATTATATTAATCGTATGTACACACGTTTTGTTTCCTTATTCGTATTCACACGAGCCCTCATACAGAGCAATCATAAAAAAAAACGGAGTATAATTAAAAATGATTGACGAGATGATCAAAGACTTTGTAAGTAGATATTAAGGGTTTATTCGACTGAAGTAAAAAAAAAAAGAAAGTAAACAATTTTCTTACAAACGAAACAAGATCTACAATGCATAAATGACAGTTCCTGCCAAAATGCTCTTAAGTTCAATGGAAAGAAAAAATAAAGAATGAAGGCTCGAGTTCATTTTGTTTTCTGCAAAAAACAACTCGAGTTAACTTAAAATTTTATTCTATCCTAAGAAAAAAAATGTGTTCAATCTACGGTGCTTCAGAATTTGTACTTTACACATGAAAGTTGAACATAAAAAAGAAGAAGTCATTCTTGTCAAGAAAAGTTTTCAAAGTAGATTGATAAAAAGTAGAAAAAATTTACAGTAGGGAAACTCGTTATTATACAATTGTTTTTTTAGCTAAATTAATTTTAAATACTTTTATATAATTTCTGTAGTTTTCATATTATGTTTTATACATTAAATAAATGATTAATTTTTGTCAGAAAAGTACGGTAAGACAAAAAATCAAATATTCTTAGCAAACTTGTTGAGCTATGAACAATATGTAAGAAATTCAAACTGATACAGTGTATTAGATTCACCGCAGCTTTGGTGTTTGCAGTAAATGCTTAAAGCAGCTTCGCTTATCTTGTAAGAAGCAATTCTGAATAATCACTTATAGCTTTAATCAGAATTTCTTTCAATTTATTATTTATTCATGTACAATGTATCATGAATGAACAATATAATGCAAAATAGCAATGCAAACTCAGCCAAAATATTGTTAAATCATTAGAAATTTTTTCAATTTAACTGGAATTGAGATATGAAACTTGATAAAAATTCTTGGACCAAAATGTTGTATAGTGAAAAATAAAATATCCTATTCATTGTAGCTGCCTGAACGTAAGTCGTTCCTTTATTATTATTTCCATAAATAATTACGACATTTTTACCTATAGTAGAAACATTGTCTTGATTTTATGTAAAATACTATGAATACCATTATGTATAACAAATATGACGATCATAAAATAAAGTGTTATTTCAGAAATAATTTGTTTATAATTTGAGCATTAAATTTCCAATTATTTTAAACAAAAATTTATCTAAATTTTGCATTATACTTCACTATACATTACTTTTACTATATTTAAGTATTCATTTAAAATATTTAAAATATTTAAGTATTCATGTAAAAATATTTAATAGAATACAGTACATGTTTTTTATTTCATTTTGTATTCACAATTTTCTTCGATTTGCTTGTTTAAAGAGAACGAGAATTGAAATACAGAAAAATACTATTTACAAGATATATCAAATATAAAATAATAAATTCTTTTTCTTCATTGCTCTTGTTTTTCGTAGTACAATTGTAAAAAATGAATCAATTGTTTTATATGAAGAGTTCAATGCCTTATTAACACACTAATCTATAAGAAATATAACGTCCAGCAGTTTCCGACGGTCGAATAATTTTTACTACTTGACCTCTTTTTAATCCAAAATATCTTGCAACAGGGTCATTGGCTTGAATACGCATAAGTTGATTTTCTTTTAGTTTATATCTAGTTAAAAGTTCCTCTTTTTCATCAGGTGTTAAAACAATGTGTTCGGGTACCAATTCGTGTTCTGTAATATTTATGAGTAATTCTGATTCCAAGAATTGTTCTAAGATGTACTTTGGTGCCATGTCAACCAAAGATTGTTTTGCAGATGGCGTCATACCAGATTGTACAACGATGATAGCTCTAAAAATGGAAAAAGAAGTATTTACTTTCACAATATAAATAGTAGTTTATTTGAAATATCAATTTAAAATAAAAAAATATCATATAAATTATAAGAATTGATATGAATTTATATTATTATAATGTTAATTTCATTTCGCTACTATTGATTAAAACATTGTTTTCAAATAATAGATATAAATTTTTGTTATACAATTAATCAAAGATTATATATTTTGAAATATTTGAATGACAAAGCAGTAAGTAAATATATAGGCTAGTTTTATGTAATATATATGTTTCAGATAACTGATAAAGGTATTGCCTAAAGATATGAAGGATTTCCATCAGAATATCGAAGAAAAATTATTAGTATTATTATTAACCATTCATTTACATTTCACATGTATTTTTTAATTGAAATCTAAAATTATTATTTAAAATGTTTTCTGTTACTGTTGAATGTATTGGAATGTTTTGCAAATAGAGATCCCAAATTGTTGTACATAGAGTAAAAGAGTAAAACTCTTACATTTAAAACTTACTACTCAGTGATTAAAAATTGCCCCATAAACAAATACAGTTTACAATGTTTAATAACCATGTGTTATATATTAATTATCTATTAAATTATAAATATAATGTTAAATCGATATTTTCAATTAACATAAATAAACAATGTACAAAAAACTGTTTTGTAAAATTGAAAATAATTTAACAAATCTTGTTTAACTATTGGTTCAATATTAAATAAGCAAAATTAATAAGATGAATTATTTCAACATTTTTATCTCAAATTTTAACAGTAATTAAAAATAAAAGTTGAGTTCTTTTCATTATGTTGTTGGAAAGGATGCTTAAGTATTATATTTATAATAATTATTAAAAATTGGGCGAGAACATTTTAGAAAAACTAGGTAAGCTCTTTCTTATCTGATCTAACAGAACCTTTGTAAACGTTCAGTTACAAAAAAGAAAAACAAATAGCTGCAATAAAATTTAATATATAGAATTGTTTAAAAGTCAATAAAAAATTAAAAATAACCTGTGAATTTTTTCTTCCTGCATCCGTTGACAATAAGTCTTGATGGTTTTGATACCAATTTTAGGTTCATCCGGAAAGAAGACGAACAACTGATCGGTTGGATCATCGTTGTGAGCTACTAAAACAATCAAATCACTACGAGCTGGCCTCTTTTCACTTGGTTTGTCACCAAACTGTTCTTTAAATTGTTCCAAAGTCTGATCCAATTCATCCTGTGTAACGAGGTAACCTCGGTCGTGGCATAGCTGCATCACCGTTTTCCTAATTCTCCAAAGTTTATAAGTTTCCGCCTCGTCATCCATCGTACACTAAATGATTATTTTATTCTCAATAATAATTCAATATTGCTTATTCGTGCAATTCCAAGTTTTATAGAAAGAATTTAATGAGCGGCACGCGAAATCCCAAACTCGTGTAAAGTCTTAAGAAGTTGTTGTACACAAAGGTAACATAACCTAAAATTCAAACGATGGTAAGGTAGATCCCGCGATCATATTTATTGATTCGTTCTGGCTTTTTTTTACTGTACGTTGATAAACGGCATGTAAACGTATAATACATATACACGAAAATTTGTAAATTTAATAAGCAATTAAAAAATGATCACATTTGTCGATATATATATATATACGATCAAAATACATATATGATAAAATCTATCTTCTTAAATCATTTTGATTATTACTTATTTAACAATACTTAATAAAATTTAAAAAAAAAAAACGAATTATTATTTACGATGCGTATTTTAAACGCAATTCATTCGCGTATACATCCACTTACAGTTTTTAAAAATCCAAAATAATGTCAAGTATTTGAATAGCCCATTGCATACAAATACATAGTATATTATATAAATTATAAGTTGCGTTTCCTGTTCAAATTTAAAAATGAAAAAACATAGGCATTACAATGTGCTATGAATGGAAGTGGATGTGATATCGTAATCTAAAAAAATATCGTTGGTTTAATTACTCACCTAAAATCATATTTTTATCTCGCGTTCTCATTATGAACATTTTTTTCAATAAGTAAATCATGCGTTCCAATTGATAATCATATACTTACAATTTATAATGAATTAAATACATTTTTTTTATAATTTCTTATACTTTGTTTTTTTTGTATTTTTTAAGTAATCCCAGTTGAATAATATTTTAATATTAAATATATTTTGTTAATTCATTTATTTATTTACTAAATTAGATGAGCCTGTTGAAATCCATACAAAACGACACGCTTACCGAATTTTTCGTACTTTTCGTTCCCTGGTAGAAAATAGCGCAGATTCTGACCAGAATTTCTGGTCAACACATGTGAAATTGGTGTATATCTAGAAATTCTGCAAATTTTCTGAAAAGGATTTCTATTAACAATATCTTATTTTCAAAAATTTTTACCAGAAATTCTGACCAGAAATAGGCTCAATTTTCTACCAGGGTTATTTACTTACGATTATTGATATATATTAATTATTTTTGTCATTGACAGCAATAATTATGTAAAAAAACCAATAATGGGTTCCCTTGGAATTACGCCTAATAATTGGAATGTCGGTAATCTGACACGAAATTCATTATCAGCTACCTTGAAAATCTATACAGAAAGACGTGATTCAGCTTTGTTCGATATTTGAATATTTGTATGCACGGCATGATAAACATCATATCACCTTTTGATCGAGGATCCATAATATTGTAGACTATTCAGTAACTTTTTACACGAAATTGTTGAGTCTAACCGAAAAATGATACGAATAAATTTGATTCAAAAGTTTTCGTAGAATAAGGTAGTATTCATTATATTTTAATTTTTGAATTGCAACATTAAGCCCAATAATTGGAATTTTGGAAATCTGGACCCGGATTTAGATTGATAGTGATGCCAGAAATCGTAATTTTCTGGTTTCAGAAACGCAATGACTAACAGTTCATTATATGCACGAAAGGGTTAATAACACAACAATATTATATACAATAATACCTAAAATTACAAGAGCAAATAAAATGAAATACAATCCCAAGTTTATGTCTGTATAAAGTGTGGCGCAAATGTGTGCAATGAGACTATCCCAAACTTGAGAACTCACGCATTCCAAGTTTGGGAGAAGTTTGCAAAAGTTATGCCAAACTTCGTACAAAGTTCTTATAAATTATTTGGTATTGGTCGAAATATGGACAAATTTGTCCAAAGAATGGGGCAAGTGGTAGGATTACTTTTACTACATTTATTTTTAGGTTATATTAATTTAAAATTTGAAAAGAAAAGAAATTAAAAATAATTTAACATTACTCGATTTACACCTGGAAGAAAAAGCATACATGTATTTCCAAAAGATTTCAAGGTTTACGGTCAATTTCATCCTCTTGATCTAAGTCGTTGCAGCACGTCATTTCAAGTCGACGTTGAGGGTTAGACTGATGCATCGACGTCAAGAAAAATTTCTTAGTGACCAGTAAACAAGAAGTCATTTGATTGCTCGTTACTAGGAACGTTTGTGGAAATTTGCTTGACGACCAGCAACAAATGACTTCTTGTTTACTGGTCACTAAGAAATTTTTCTTGACGTCGATGCATCAGTCTAACCCTCAACGTCGACTTGAAATGACGTGCTGCAACGACTTAGATCAAGAGGATGAAATTGACCGTAAACCTTGAAATCTTTTGGAAATACATGTATGCTTTTCTTCCAGGTGT
Source organism: Theocolax elegans (assembly GCA_026168455.1). Taxonomy (NCBI): domain Eukaryota; kingdom Metazoa; phylum Arthropoda; class Insecta; order Hymenoptera; family Cerocephalidae; genus Theocolax; species Theocolax elegans. Next base: position 37,141,138 of record CM047431.1, on the reverse strand, counting down.
AAATCGAGTAATGTTAAATTATTTTTAATTCTTTTCTTTTCAAATTTTAAATTATATAACCTAAAAATAAAATGTAGTAAAAGTAATCCTACACTTGCCCCATTCTTTGGACAAATTTGTCCCATATTTCGACCAATACCAAAATAATTTATAAGAACTTTGTACGAAGTTTGGCATAACTTTTGCAAAACTTCTCCCAAACTTGGAATGCGTGAGTTCTCAAGTTTGGGATAGTCTCATTGCACACATTTGCGCCACACTTTATACAGACATAAACTTGGGCTAAATGTGGCCCAAACTTTCTCATTTTTACGCGGGATATAATAAATGCAGAAAACGATTATTGATTAAATAATAATAACTTATTTTATATACGACATTTACGCTGTTACAAGAGTATACACTGCATAATAGTTAATTACACATTGATAAAACAGGTTCGTAAATTTTAATAACAATAATTCAGGTTCACCCAGAGGATGCCCATAAAAAAAAGACTACAAATAATATTTGTATTTACGTCACTTTGTTTTCATTATTACATTTACCTCGACGTAATAAATATCGCTCGATGAATAATTAAACATTGACGTACTGATTTTACTTTTAAACTAAAATGTGTATATACATACATTGCACAAACACCGCGGTTACTCATTTGCAATTTTCATAATTTAAAAAGTAATATATTATTTAATAGACAGAATAGTGCACACCGATGTGTATCTTTTACATCGGTGTGAGTACAGTATATTATTCAGCGTAAAAATGAGAAAGTTTGGGCCACATTTAGCCCAGTTTATGTCTGTATAAGTGTGGCGCAAATGTGTGCAATGAGACTATCCCAAACTTGAGAACTCACGCATTCCAAGTTTGGGAGAAGTTTGCAAAAGTTATGCCAAACTTCGTACAAAGTTCTTATAAATTATTTGGTATTGGTCGAAATATGGGACAAATTTGTCCAAAGAATGGGGCAAGTGTAGGATTACTTTTACTACATTTTATTTTTAGGTTATATTAATTTAAAATTTGAAAAGAAAAGAAATTAAAATAATTTAACATTACTCGATTTACACCTGGAAGAAAAAGCATACATGTATTTCCAAAAGATTTCAAGGTTTACGGTCAATTTCATCCTCTTGATCTAAGTCGTTGCAGCACGTCATTTCAAGTCGACGTTGAGGGTTAGACTGATGCATCGACGTCAAGAAAAATTTCTTAGTGACCAGTAAACAAGAAGTCATTTGATTGCTCGTTACTTAGGAACGTTTGTGAAATTTGCTTGACGACCAGCAACAAATGACTTCTTGTTTACTGGTCACTCGAACAAACCATTTATATAAAATTTTGGTTTCAACGCAATGCGAGTTCATAACAAAGTTATACAACATTTTACAATAATACAAATACAAGAGCAAATAAATGAAATACAATAATATATATAATAAATGCAGAAAACGATTATTGATTAAATAATAATAACTTATTTTATATACGACATTTACGCTGTTACAAGAGTATACACTGCATAATAGTTAATTACACATTGATAAAACAGGTTCGTAAATTTTAATAACAATAATTCAGGTTCACCCAGAGGATGCCCATAAAAAAAAGACTACAAATAATATTTGTATTTACGTCACTTTGTTTTCATTATTACATTTACCTCGACGTAATAAATATCGCTCGATGAATAATTAAACATTGACGTACTGATTTTACTTTTAAACTAAAATGTGTATATACATACATTGCACAAACACCGCGGTTACTCATTTGCAATTTTCATAATTTAAAAAGTAATATATTATTTAATAGACAGAATAGTGCACACCGATGTGTATCTTTTACATCGGTGTGAGTACAGTATATTATTCAGCTAAACGGGATAATTACATTTTTTTATCGGTAGAACGCGGTTATACATAATTACAGTTGTAGTTGTATATAGAGAAACAAGTATATTTCTTTCATTGGGAGAAAAAAAGAAGGTTTAGTCAAGGTATTCAATTGTTTACTTTGCTTTATTAACCATGACATTCTCATTTCTCGCGACGTTAATTCCTGGACTACTATTTTTCCTTACCAGTGATCGTTTAATCATCTCCGTGTTGAAAAGTGCGGCCGATGATTGTTTGAACAGTCTAAGAGATTTCGTAGAACAGGAGGCAACGATATATCAAGCGATAATCATGAATGACGATAATTATGTAACTTACAGTTACTCGATCAGTGAGATCATTACCTCGAGGATACCAACGATTATCGTTGACGAAACGGTGACCGAAAGTCACATGGTTTACCAACCACCGTCCTTAAAAATATTTCGACCGAGAACGTTGTTCATTATCGTTACGTCGAACGCTACGTATTTCAAACACGTGATCGGTGTTTTAAACCGGAATTCGTGGTCCACGCATCGCCAACAAATTTTGTTCGTCACCACCGACGAGATTTTAAAGGACCTCTTGATATTCGGTTGGACCAACAATTTCGTAGACGTCGCTTTCTTCCAAATCACCGACAGTCATAAATTTACAATCGAGTACAATCCGTTTACCGAGTCGTACTCCAAGTCGGTGTGTTCGAGGGAGACCGTTTGGTTCCCCAATAAACTGAAAGACATGAAGAAGCACGTTTTGAGGGTCGACATGCTGAACGACCCGCCGTTCTGCAATATCCTCCGGAACTCGACGGGCCACGTGGTCAAGAAATTCGGCGCGGAAGTTAGGATTTTAACGTTTATCGCTGATAGTATGAATTTCACGCCGTACATCATCCCGAGGCGAGCGGAAAGAAAATTGAACAAAACGGAGACGTTCGATTACTTCCTAGCCAGAAGAATCGATTTGATAGGTAACAGCGAGCCATCTAGACGTGTACCGGAATACCAAGCGATTTTCGACTGGAGTAACCACGTGATCGCTGATGAATTTTGTCCAGTGGTGCCGATCATCCGAATCAAGCGAACGACCATCGACAAACAATTTTTGATATCCTTTCTCGTGATCGTGGTAGTCGTGATAATCGACGTGATCATCGCCAAGTATTGTTACTTCGACAGGCGTTTCTGGAACGTAATGGAGATCATCAAACTGATTTTAGGATTTGCTGTAAAGGGACAGCCACAAAAATTTCACGAACGAATAATGTTCGTCTGTTTGATCGTCATCTCGATGACCTACTTGGTGCACGTGTTCAACGAGCTCAGGAAGTTAGAACTGAACGACGACAAGGAACTCGTATTTGACGAGTTGGACGATGTTCTGGAAAGTCATTTGGTACCGCAAGCTGACGTGAATGTTGTGCCTGATCGGATACACGTGACCGCGGGTACAATCATCCACAACGTGGTGGTCGAACATTGGGGAACGAGGGAACAGTGTCTCAAGAGAATCATCATGCACAAGAACGTTACGTGCTTCATGGGGAAGATCATTGGGAAGGCACTGGTACTGCTGAACAACATAAACGAAGGCAAATCTGTGATGAAGGTGGTCAACAAATGTTTTTGGACTTCCAAGTCACGACTCGTTCTACGGAAGGGATCTCCCTTCTTAAGGGAAATTAATAATAATATCGAATTGCTCAAACAGTCTGGTTTGTTGTTCATGTATTTGGATTACGATTATCACGTTCTTATGCTCAGGGAATCGACTATCAAGGATTCGAATAAGGAAGATAACGGTATCCAGATGCAGTTGAACGACCAACTCTTGTTAGGATTCATCGCAACTGCTTTTACTTTGGCTACGATTTTGTTTATTATCGAACTGTTTTACGCGCACATTAGCCAGTTAGATTCACTGAAAATAATAACGAATTATCGCTTAAGATTTGGCTTAAAAGATCAAGTTTCATATTAACCACTTTCATCGAGATGTATAGGGAGTCGAACTCTATCTAATTAAAGTTTGTAATAAATAGTTTAACGTATAATCTTTTTTAGAAACATGACTTTAAAAGTAACGTTCTATTAGTTTAGAACACTTATTTTGAGATAACACAAGTTTACCAGTATTAAATCAGTGAAGACGTTATTAATATTGTAATAATGATGTTAAAGGAGTGCCAAAGTCAATATTAATTCTCTCTAGCTTATCCGAGTTAAATAAACAATTGAATTATAATTTATATATGATATGATAGTGCTTGAAAAAATATGAGAAAGCATACCTTTGTTTACAAACGATTAATCTTTCTCTGTACGGAAGTACAGGCTAAAAGAAAGCGGATGCAACATAATTAACATTTTTTGGTAAGGGATTGAATCGAAGGAACGCGATTTTATTTTAGTCTGAAATTTTTTACAAGCTCGCTATCTCCTGCATTTTCAAATATTATATTTTATTAATTATAATTTTATTCTTTGATTAGCTCGGTTGTCTAGGTAGAGAGGATTAAAGTTAACTTTGGACCCACGTTAATATAAACAAATAAATATGATTGAAAAAATGTACATAATAAATTAAGAGTTTGAATATAGATTCAAGAAATGTTTTTAAATTTTTAATTATTTTTAAAAAATTCCCAATATGCCAGTTTTTGAATGCACATATTCAGTTAATAACACAGTTTAGAGCATTTCGTGTGTCAGAATTGGATAAAAAATTTATTTATACGAAATTAAAATCATTAATTCGTAGTATACAACATCTCGTCTCCTCAATTTGCATAGTTCTTTAGGTACATTAAGAGGATGACGGGTCCAAATTACAGGAATTTGCACCTATCAATTAAAAAAAATATCTAAAATATTCAATAAACTATCTGAACCAAAATCATACAGATAGCTTGAAACATAATGAAAGGCATGACATTCTGATTACTAACGAAAAATATAATTGCTGTTAATAATAAAGTTTTAGTCAATAATTATTTATTAAAAAAACACACATCTTCAACCCAAACATCCTATAGGGTATACTGTTTAAAACATGCTTGAGGGTCTGACGTTCAGGAGTTGCTATATATTTTACTTACAAGGGGACTACTTGACCTCCGTGAAACCACATTGACGAAAGTTATTCGACATCTAATAATAATTTCAAAGAAAATTACTTTCAATTTAATCGCTTATAACTCCGAAACAAATAAAGATGAACAATCGAACCAAAGACCAAAAGAAAGTTGATTTCAAGTAGTTATGGTTTAAAAAAAAGAAGCTAGAATTGATCCATTTGGAGTAAAGTTATGATAAAAATAAGAAATTGAAGATATTTTAACAAAAATTTAATGTCAAAAGTTTGTTTATTGTAGCCCAAAATTCTTTAATTTCTTATTTTCTTTATAACTTTGCTTCAAATGGAGCAGTTTTAGCTTCTTTTTTTTCAAATTATATCTACTTGAACTCAACTTTCTTCTGGTTTTTAGTTCGATTGTTCATCTTTATTTGTTTCGGAGTTATAAGCGATTACATTGGAAGTAATTTTCATTGAAATTATTATTAGATGTCGAATAACTCTCGAAAAAGTGTCCATTGGCAAGCAATAACTTGGTTTTCTTCATATTTCTACATTATAAAAGATATACCAAAGTTAGGATAAGATTCGTTTCCCAGAGGTCATGAACTTCCCTTGTTAGTATTCATACGCAGAAATTTGTTTTTTCATAAAAGGGTACTTATTTTTACTAAACAAAGTTACTTTATCAAATTGACACGTTAGGCATAGTTTAACTATATTACCTGTTAACGAAATTTACAAAACTTGTCTTTTGAAACACGAATAAATTTGATTCATATGTCGAGAAGAGATAGTGACGAATTGTATTAATTATTAACAAAAAAATTAAGTGTTTCGAAAAGGCAAGAAACGACGCAATATTGCATACGCAAAAATATTAAAAATTAATTAGGTATAAATGGAATTTCACGCAGTCCTTTACACTTTTGTATCGATAGTCACGTTATTACAATATTTTTAATTATAGCTTTCAACAAAATTAAATTATTGATTATGGACTTATTATTTCGAAAAAAAAGAAATCGCAGCAAAGTCGCTTTAGCAACCATTTTGTACCGTAATAAAGTGTAAGGAACATTTTAATTCATAACAATTTACATAATGATAAGAGGTAGAAATTGTTTCTTCGTTTTATTTAATTTGACGATTCACCTACTTGTTGTAATAAAAGGTCAAAAAATCATCGAGTGCATAAATAGTTTAAAGAATTTTTTACACGCGTCGCCGAAAATATATCAAGTGGTCGTCGTGTACGAAAACGTCTCCGTACATTCGGTCTTGTACAACGAGATAGTAAAGCCGATATGTTCAGAAACAGGAATGGTACACATTGATGAACCGCCAGATCGATTATCGTCGATTCGAATTTCACGTTCGAGAACGTTATTTATCTTGCTAATATCGAACGTAACGTTGATCGAGCGTACGATCAGTGAGTTGAATCAACTGCATTGGACCGTGCACGATCAACAAATGTTGATTTTAACAACCTATCCGTTGCACAAGGAGATACTGGTTTACGCGTGGAAGAAGCAATTCGTCGACGTGACAATTTTGCATAAGCGTGAGGAAACAATGACGGTTCATCGATACAATCCGTTTAACGACACTCACAGCAATGCGATGTGTAACAATGAAACTGATTGGTTTCCCGTAAAAATGGAAAATCTATTTGGTTACACGTTGAAAGTCGGTATCCTGAACGATCCTCCGTTCAGCAATCTCGAGCGAAACGAGACTGGTGACATCATCAGCAAAAACGGGACGGAATGGGAGATCATAAAATTTCTGGGTTACGCGATCAATTTCACGATTAAGACAATGCCGTGGACCGGTAAAAACGTGTTTAGTTGCAACCACATAAATAACTCGACGAAGGACAGCTGTTACTTCAAAGATCTGCAGCTACGTAAACTCGATTTGATCGCGAATCACAGACCCAGAAGATTCAAGAGCGAGAACAACCTCGAGTTCAGTAGGTCGCTCTTCATCAGCAAATTTTGCGCAGTCGTACCCATAATCTACGACAACAAGAAACAAATAAACTCGATAATCGCCGGTATCATCGTAATCTACTTGATCCTCTTGTTCACTCGTTTGTGCAAATTCCGAAGTGAATTCTGGACGTTCAACAACATCATTATCGTACTGCTAGGATTCCAAGCAACCGGCGAGCCGGTAAAATTCATCGAGAAGTTAATCCTGTTCAGTTTGAGCTTCACCTCGATGACGTACTCGTCGGTGCTGTTCAACGACTTGATGCACAACGCCATGGACATCAGGACGGAGGTTCAGTTCAACGACCTGAGCGATTTGATCAAACGGAACATCGTGCCTCTGGCCGATCTGACGGTCGTTCCCGAGTACAACGCGCTACGAGGCGAGCACACGAATTACAAAATCGAGGAATGGGGATCTAAAAACGAATGTCTGCAAATGTTGAAGGAGTATAAAAATGTGACGTGTTTGATGGGGAAATGGGAAGGTCGGGGTAGCGTTTACATCGATTCGAGCGAGGGCAAACCCGATATGAAAATAATGAAACAGTGCTTCTGGACTTCGATGGCTGGGATAGTGCTCGAAAAGGGATCCCCTTACATTAGGATATTCGATAAAAAATTGGAGATCCTCAGGCGTACTGGAATCGACGTAATGTTTGCTTTCAGAGACTTGAACAAGTTGAAGCAGAAAGGGGCGCTACGCACCCACAAGCAGACCGAGGAAAAAAGGAGTGTTGAGTCACTTATGACGATGCTTACCTTTGTATGCTACTTGTACGCTTTCGCCATTTTTATATTTTTCGTCGAGAAGATCAACCAACAAATTTACCCGTCCGAAGATACGAGACCGAAATTAATATCGTACCTCACTAAAATAATATTTTATTAAAATCTGGTTATGATTATAAACTTACGATTATCCGTCACAGGATTATTCGTACATGCTGTGTCGTCTTAAAATGGTTTTATGCAAGAGAAAGGTATTGTAATATATCTTGATTGGATAAGCCGATGGAAACGACAAACGATTGATTATTTATCGTGGCGTTACGTCCACTATACGTTTTTGTTATACGTTGTAATTATCAATTATAATAAAATATGTTAATACAGCTGTATTTTAAAATTAAATTATTGTGAATTAGGGTGCTTGTAATAATACGCATTAAAATAATTGGGTATTGATGAAAAGGAACAATGCAATCATTCGTTAAAATTTGTATGAAAGTTGCATTTACCCTAAAGTTCAAAACGAGAGTTAAGAAATGCATCGATAAATTATTAAAAATTATTCGATTTCCATGTACCACAATAAAATAAAATATCTACAAGAATATTTAAATTAAACAGCGACCCTAATATATAAAACAATTATGATAAACATTATAATAAATAGATTAAATGAGCTAGTCTGAAAATTACTAGGGCTTAAAAAGTCAGATATATCTTGAATTACCTTTGACAAGATATATTTTAATATATTTTCTATTAAAATTTGATAATCTTAATTATATCAATAAGTGGAATTTATCGTCCATACAATTTATTTATAAGGAAAATGGTTTTTTTCAATATTGATGAACTAATCATAATTATAATATTTGACAATGTTTTGATAGATCTTCTCCATTTTCGCTCTACTATTTATTCACAAAAAAATGATACATATGGGCTATTTCACGTCAAGTGGTACGATGAAAATTTTAAATCGCTCCAAAATTTGAGAACAGGCTGGAAATATCTTCCAGAAGATAGAAAAAAAATTTTAGGTGTTGAAAATAATTTGGTTAAGAGTTATTCCACCATGAAAAATGGAAATTTTTCAATTTTTTAGAAAAATTTCTATTTTCAAAGCCATTTATCTCTAAATCTATTAATTTTTTTGAAAAAACATTACAAACAACTTTTATTCAAAATAATCTTTAGAACTTATCTACCTAGGTTACAATTCTTAATTCTAAAATCTCGAAGAGATAGAACGCCCGGAAATATTGAATATCAAAAAAAGGCGACCACGCCACAATCGATTTTGATCTAACACCGCTCAAAAGATCACATTTTTTGAGAGCTTTCGAATGGCGGTGGTTAGATTATTGGCCAAGACCGCTGTTGTAGGTTATGCCCTAAAATACATGAAAATTAGTGATTTTATGAGGTTTATGAGGCATAACTTACAACAGCGGTCTTGGCCAATAATCTAACCCAAGCCATTCGAAAGCTCTCGAAAAATGTGATCTTTTGAGCGGTGTTAGATCAAAATCGATTGTGGCGTGGTCGCCTTTTTTTGATATTCAATATTTCCGGGCGTTCTATCTCTTCGAGATTTTAAAATTAAGAATTGTAACCCAGGTAGATAAGTTCTAAAGATTATTTTGAACAAAAGTTGTTTGTCATGTTTTTTCAAAAAAATCAATAGATTTTGAGATAAATGGTTTTGAAAATAGAAATTTTTCTAAAAAATTGAAAAATTTCCATTTTTCATGGTGGAATAACTCTTAACCAAATTATTTTCAACACCTAAAATTTTTTTTCTATCTTCTGGAAGATATTTCCAGCCTGTTCTCAAATTTGGAAGCGATTTAAAATTTTCATCGTACCACTTGACGTGAAATAGCCCATATATAGAGCGGCGCATCAGAAAAAGTAACACACACGGGTAATTACAAAAATACCAGAGTTGATTAAGTTAAAATTTTTTTTATTTATTAACACAAGGTTACTAGGGCCGTATATCACAGTCAATTATATTTATATAGGCGCGATCGTCTCTTTCGTTCTGCCTCGGAAGTTGAGCGGATTGCGTCCGTTGGGTTCCTCTCCCTTACATTACCCAAAGCCGCCGGTGTACCACTAATATTATTATATACTTAGTATGTATTAAATGACTAAATAGTGAGCAATTTAAGTAATAATTTTATGTTCAATTAACTCATAAATTTAAGTTTAAATATGTGCGATAAAAGATGTTAAATTGTATGATTGCTTTGTGAATAAAAGGTATTGCTTGATGACAATGGAGAAGATCCATCGAAACGTCCTTAAATAATATACTTAATTATGGTTAGTTCATCAATATCGAAAAAAAACAATTTTCCTTTTATTAATAGTCTTATATTTTGTATATTTTAGCATTGTTATATATATATGCATGTATATATTAAAATTTGTTCGATCTTCAGCGTGGTATCCAGTGTGATATGTTTCATGTAAGTCATTAATTTGTACGCGCATTTAAGTAAATGATAAATTATAAACGACACGGAAGTTACTTTTTTTTAATTCGTACATGTGAGCCAGATTTGAGTAAAAGTGAGATTTGTTATATACTAAAATCTATCCCAAAACCCTTGTAAAAATTTAATATTTGGAACTAAAATAAAACTCTAATTTTGATATTCATTTGTCATTTGTTCGGTGATTTTAAAAGCGTTATATCTATATGGTCAGATTTGTACTATGAGGAATTTTGAAAAAGAATTTTACTTTTCTTTCGCACAAATTTATTATTAAAATCTCAGCGATAACTACTTGATTGTATTACTTGACAATTCATTTAGAACATCAAGGTTACATATCTCTCATCGACAAATTGGTCAGATTTTGTTCTTAATTATTTTACAAAATAAATTCTCATTGGAGAATCTTAAAGGTTAACCAAAACCATAAGATTCTTATAATGGGATAAGGTATTATTTTCATTTTTTATACTTGTATCTATATGATTTACATCAAATGATTCTACTAGAGTTATTATCAACAAAAAAGTCTTGGTCAAATAAATATTTATAATTTATTTGTTAGGTTAACTTAAATTACATTTACTAATTTCATAATCAAAATAAGATTAATTTCGTTTTATTATTTAAATTAGATATTTTTAAGAACGACTTCGCGGTTACCGAGTGAAATTCGAAGAAAAAAAATTGAAGAATAATTAGGATTTTTAACACGTTGATTAATAGGGATCAATGACACAAACAGCGAGTAATTTGTTGTAAAAAGGAAATTTTAATTTTCTTTTGTTATTCTAGAACTGTATTAACAAGATAAAAATAACATGTTTCGATAAAGCGAGTGATTCAAAATTATTGACAAATAATTACCTAATTGTGGAATTGACATTGCAATTAGATTTTGTTTTAAAGAAAAACTTTGATACCAGGTGTTTATTAACCTTTAGAGCGCCGGGGTTTTGAAAAATGTGGAAATCGCATTTTTCTGTAGAAATGTGGGTTAAGGTCCCTAAGTTAGGGCCAAACTAAGTAAAGATGTTGGCTAGTGAAACCCCTTACGCCTAGAGGCGTCTCCCGGTCGGGTACGGTGTAGCTAATATTAAAAATTTCAAAATTTCAAAAAACTTTTTGTTTTTAGCATTATTTATGTTTTATCCTGCCAAATAAAGTCACTTTGTATCATTATTGCTTGGAAAACATTATATAGGGCGCCATCAACCAAAATTTGAGTTCCTCTCAAAACGTGAATTTTTACTCAATTTAAATGAAAATAATGAGTAAAATTTCTTTACGCCTCTAGGCGTTTTCCGGTGCTCTAAAGGTTAAAGCAATATAACAATTAATTACATGTTTTAGAATCAAATAATTATGTATATGTAATTAAAAAGTATATTTGTAATTGGATGTTGAATATTTCAGTCAGAATCAGTATTTTTTACATCGTGCAGATACCATTTACAATTTTCATTTTATTCATTTATAAAAACTTATTTCAATATCTAATTACGAGAAAAGTACAAAAATGATGTTTCAAACTCGGTGTATAGTATCCGAACAACAAATATCCCTTTACGAGAAAATATTTAATATATGCAGATACATTTCTTAAATTTGTAATTAATAATTAACAACTATTTTAAACTATATCAAATGCAGTAAATGTCTATAGAAGAATGCATCTAACCTCAATATACAATTTATGTATACAAATCAAAGTGATCTATTATTTTATCTGCTATTCCATTATTATAGCTACGATAATGAGCATTAAAAACATAAGATAATTTAAAAAAATGAATCATAAAGACATATCGTATATAAACAAAATTAATTCTATGAATTCTTTAAGTTAGATTAAAAACCCAATAATTAATAGCCCTCTAAAATCATTTAAGAGGGTCTCGCAAGTACTTTTACTCAGCTCGTAACACCGACCTGAAATGAAAAAAAAGAAAGATTTCCATAGCTAATCAATGGGAATTACATACAGCGGTCAAGTCCAAGTGTAAAACGTCCGTTAAAAATCTTAACCATTAATCCAATGGACGTTCACATGTATACACTTACACTTACACGCACACGCACGCGTGTATATATACGTATATAAACTCATTGGGTGAAATGTGGCGATTGTAACCTTGAATGACCTTGGCAATGCACCGAAAGAAGGACCGTTGAGTTGATATATAAATGTACCTTATACATTCGTTAAACGATAAAACAATGTTTTCCTCTCAAGATGTACACATGTATACACATGCGAATGTACGTCTATATACGTATAGAATTCTGCAATTAATGCAATGTACGTTTAGCTCTCGAGTATATTATACGGGCTAAGTACAACCGTTCGATAGTAAACTTCGTCGTATTGAATTTTCCATAGTAGCGTTGCGTGTGCGCGCGCGTGTGTGTGTGTGTAGGTGTACATGTGTATCGACGTATGCTAAGAGTTTGTTCTTAATTATTTTACAAAATAAATTCTCATTGGAGAATCTTAAAGGTTAACCAAAACCATAAGATTCTTATAATGGGATAAGGTATTATTTTCATTTTTTATACTTGTATCTATATGATTTACATCAAATGATTCTACTAGAGTTATTATCAACAAAAAGTCTTGGTCAAATAAATATTTATAATTTATTTGTTAGGTTAACTTAAATTACATTTACTAATTTCATAATCAAAATAAGATTAATTTCGTTTTATTATTTAAATTAGATATTTTTAAGAACGACTTCGCGGTTACCGAGTGAAATTCGAAGAAAAAAAATTGAAGAATAATTAGGATTTTTAACACGTTGATTAATAGGGATCAATGACACAAACAGCGAGTAATTTGTTGTAAAAAGGAAATTTTAATTTTCTTTTGTTATTCTAGAACTGTATTAACAAGATAAAAATAACATGTTTCGATAAAGCGAGTGATTCAAAATTATTGACAAATAATTACCTAATTGTGGAATTGACATTGCAATTAGATTTTGTTTTAAAGAAAAACTTTGATACCAGGTGTTTATTAACCTTTAGAGCGCCGGGGTTTTGAAAAATGTGGAAATCGCATTTTTCTGTAGAAATGTGGGTTAAGGTCCCTAAGTTAGGGCCAAACTAAGTAAAGATGTTGGCTAGTGAAACCCCTTACGCCTAGAGGCGTTCTCCCGGTCGGGTACGGTGTAGCTAATATTAAAAATTTCAAAATTTCAAAAAACTTTTTGTTTTTAGCATTATTTATGTTTTATCCTGCCAAATAAAGTCACTTTGTATCATTATTGCTTGGAAAACATTATATAGGGCGCCATCAACCAAAATTTGAGTTCCTCTCAAAACGTGAATTTTTACTCAATTTAAATGAAAATAATGAGTAAAATTTCTTTACGCCTCTAGGCGTTTTCCGGTGCTCTAAAGGTTAAAGCAATATAACAATTAATTACATGTTTTAGAATCAAATAATTATGTATATGTAATTAAAAAGTATATTTGTAATTGGATGTTGAATATTTCAGTCAGAATCAGTATTTTTTACATCGTGCAGATACCATTTACAATTTTCATTTTATTCATTTATAAAAACTTATTTCAATATCTAATTACGAGAAAAGTACAAAAATGATGTTTCAAACTCGGTGTATAGTATCCGAACAACAAATATCCCTTTACGAGAAAATATTTAATATATGCAGATACATTTCTTAAATTTGTAATTAATAATTAACAACTATTTTAAACTATATCAAATGCAGTAAATGTCTATAGAAGAATGCATCTAACCTCAATATACAATTTATGTATACAAATCAAAGTGATCTATTATTTTATCTGCTATTCCATTATTATAGCTACGATAATGAGCATTAAAAACATAAGATAATTTAAAAAAATGAATCATAAAGACATATCGTATATAAACAAAATTAATTCTATGAATTCTTTAAGTTAGATTAAAAACCCAATAATTAATAGCCCTCTAAAATCATTTAAGAGGGTCTCGCAAGTACTTTTACTCAGCTCGTAACACCGACCTGAAATGAAAAAAAAAGAAAGATTTCCAATAGCTAATCAATGGGAATTACATACAGCGGTCAAGTCCAAGTGTAAAACGTCCGTTAAAAATCTTAACCATTAATCCAATGGACGTTCACATGTATACACTTACACTTACACGCACACGCACGCGTGTATATATACGTATATAAACTCATTGGTGAAATGTGGCGATTGTAACCTTGAATGACCTTGGCAATGCACCGAAAGAAGGACCGTTGAGTTGATATATAAATGTACCTTATACATTCGTTAAACGATAAAACAATGTTTTCCTCTCAAGATGTACACATGTATACACATGCGAATGTACGTCTATATACGTATAGAATTCTGCAATTAATGCAATGTACGTTTAGCTCTCGAGTATATTATACGGGCTAAGTACAACCGTTCGATAGTAAACTTCGTCGTATTGAATTTTCCATAGTAGCGTTGCGTGTGCGCGCGCGTGTGTGTGTGTGTAGGTGTACATGTGTATCGACGTATGCTAAGAGTTAACTGCTCTCTCATATACTAGCTTTACATTAGAATTACTTAAATTCCAAACACGGAAATGGATATAAGTCGCCGCGATAGTTTACCCTCTTTACTATCTATTATTCATCCTGAAATCCGTGTTGTATTATTGTCACAATGTACACGGGGTTACTTACTTGGTTGTTTATGCCGCTGCGCGATTGCTATCTCTCCATTATTTACCGATATTGTAAATTTATTTTTATATGCATTCGTGTAGAAATTTGAATCTAAGAACTATACGAGTTAAAAATTGGTAGTAAGCACCTTGTGGGTTTTGCACACCTCTAGGTCGTTACTGAGGAGCCCAAACTGCACAGAGAATAAAGTTGTAGTCAAAATTGAAATACTGTCAGACTGTCAAAATTATAAAAGTTGCTATACTGTAGAGTAACATTTACTAAAACTCTATTAATTTTTACAATTATTCTAATAACTACCGTAAAGTCATTTTTTTAATATTTACAATCTGTAATTTCTATACTAGACGGTATTTCAATTTTCACTACAACTTTTTTTTCTCAGTGTGGAGATCGAGAACGATAACCCTGTAATTTTTTACAAGTCTTCTTTATTAATTAAAGCCTTATTTACGTTAAAGACAACGTTTGGTTCGGAAAAACCCGATAAATATCTTATACGCACACACACACACACACATATGTAAAATGACAACAACCTCAAAACATTCGAATAATGTTTCCATGTTTCCGCGAGCAATAGAAACTTCAATTTTCCTATAATTGCGGACGTGTGTTTAACGTCCTCATCTGATTCGTATATTATATTTCCAGATATTTACGCAGATAATCGCAATATTTTATTCTACTCTATTAATACAATTTATTTAATACCTATGATGTTGATTGTTATTTATTTCGAGAAACAAATTCGAGTGTCATTTTTTGATTTTATGATCAATTATATACATACCGCCCCGCCTCGAGTATAATTAGGATAAGTGCAGGGTAAGTAATTATATACGGAAAAGATTATCGGTGAATTAATTGACCTATTTATAGCTTCGTTACACGGATTCCGTAAGATGATTCGATTCCTTCGAAATATATTTACCAATTCGTAAAAAAAGCGCCCTCGTTTTTGAATGTAAAAGGACTCTTTATAGCGCGACAATGCAGCATCCATAGTCTGACAAAATTCTTATATAACATTTAGATTATTTATCAGAGTTAGATCAGAAAAAAACTAAGTTTTCTCTCACGTGTAAGATGATACAAATGATATATTTATTAAACAATTATTTGGGTTAATAATGTGATATTATTTAGCAATATTTAAATAATCAGTAGAAAATGGCTTGTTGTCAGCTATGAAATACCTGTTTTTAGTATAAAATCCATTAAGGAATGACCAAATTTCTATGAGAAATAAATGGTGCATTTGTTGTAATAAATTGATATTAATTAACTTGTAATTTCATATAACATAACCATATAGGTTATGTTGTGGTAAATAACCGTTTGTTAACAGTTAACATCGGCAAATTTGATGCGAATATGAAGAAGTGTAATCAATACTAAATGTTGTTCTTCAGAAAAATGTAAGTTGATTTGAAATGTGCGCGATAATAAAAAGTATTTTAATAAACTATAATTAATATATTTTATTCTTTAGCAACTATTAAATAAACATCGACGTTGCAAATAAATATATCAGTATTATTGGTAATAATTAATATTATATTATTATTAAGAATGTTATATATATTATGCGGACTCATAGGACGTAAATATTTTTTAAAACTATACTTTAACAATTTACATTTTGCTAGTTTTCCTGGCAGTATTAATTCGTAGGATTTTATGTGATCATTAAATCCTGTTGTAATACATTCTTCGTAGTAAAAAAAATCATCACTGTCTTTTAAGATTGAGACTATATAACGACAAAAATAGGATCGTTATCTGAATTAATATCAACATTTAAAATGTAATTTTTTTTGTACAAGATACCGTTAACTTTCAAATAATTAACTTCATTTAATACAAATCCATTAATTGAAATTTGTTTTGGTTTACCACTTACATCGCCAAAAACAATATTATTTTCTAGTCCTCTATTATTCCGAACTCTCGACTCGCGAGTCAAGCGCCACCACGCGACCAAACCCTTTAATTACGAATTCTACATTGCAGAGTTGTTAACTGTTAACAAATCATTTTTCTGACTAGCATATTTACTTTCAACGAATACTAATTTGTTACTTTTAAATATATATAAAATTTCTACGCACAAAATTTCTGTTAAATATTAAAACGTTATAATAATTATAAATATGTTGTATGCTTTATGTTTCAAATAAATATATTTATTAACAGTAAATAAATTCTTCTCTCAGTGTATGACCTCCGTCGATGATCAGCACCGATTTGGGAGCATAAAAAGAGCGACGTTTAAATAATAATAATAATAAAAAAAACAAAAAAACACTTGATTCTTAACGAAGACTTTAGCAAATTAGAAATTCATGAAAATTTAATTGTTAACAACTGGTCCTTATTGATTCGCTCGTATTTAAGTAATTGTATCTTGACAGTGAAGAAACGTCTATTCTATGAAATATTCCTTTAATTCTAAATGTATTTTGTACAGAAAATCGGCATTTCGCTGTTGCGAACGAGTAGTATCAATTTTTCTCTAATACAAAAAACACACACCTCCAATTTTTCTTATTACTATTCAAAACAAATGTACAAATAAATTATTTGTATCATTGTGTACGTGAGAAAACTTAGTTGTCTCTGAACTAACTGTGATGAATAATAAACTATGTATTATAAAAATTTTTTTTAACAAATTCTACTGACGCGCTGAAAAACAAATTTAAATGTAAAATAACTGACGAATTGTTCGAGTCGCTTAATTGCTAGTTATACATACACAGAGGTATACTTGGTAAGAAAAGTTTCGGACGTATAGAGTCAAGGCGATATTCAGGCTAAAATCGATGTTTCATCGCGTTCTTTCCATTAATAATTAAATTAATCATACTACAAAAATATTTGTTCAGTTAAAACTATCTTTCCAATCGGTCGTGTATATATATACATGTTAGCTATTTCAAAAATTACTAATTACTTTAACACATTGCGCGGTAATCGATATTGCGTCAACGTTTTCAGAAAAACGTTAGTAATGTAATGTTAAATAAATAGAAAAAAAATATTATCTAGTATTTATATCGATACATAAAATATATTCGAACTTGAACCTGCGTGCACATTTTACATTCCGTTTGTTGTACATATGAGGATGTGCGTGGATCGAAGAAAAAAACAAGGATACAATGATAAAGAGGTGCGATATGTACTTTTTCATCGACACTCGCAATTAATCTTGGAGATAATCGGATGAAACAAAAGATCATAGAATTGTACTGTATATAAAAAAAAACCCGTTGTTCGAATCATCAATTCACAATTCTAGAAAAGCAAATAGACATTATGTTCTTGTACCCCGCGTAAAAATGTAAAATTAATATCAAGTTGATATAAAGTTTATGTTTGGCAAAAGTTGATATCAACATACGCAATGAGACTATCCCAAACTTGGAAAAATATTAATTAAACATTTGTATAAAGTTCAGATAAACTTGATATAATCTCTTAAATAAGTGTAAAAATATTATTTTTGAACGGGTAAAATTTTATTAATAAAAAAAAAATATTTATTCCCAGATTCGAACCTCCGATCTTTTACTTCGAAGTCTACTACTCTCGCTCTATCAACTGAGCTATTTTATTGTTTGTGTTTAATAAGTTACATTCAGGTTATGAACTTAGAAGAATGTTTCAATTGTTCTTTATAACCAACATTTAATATTATGATATAAACAATAAAAATGGCTCAGTCGGTAGTTAATAAAATTTTATCCGTTTAAAAATAATATTTTTACACTTATCTAAGAGATTATTTCAAGTTTATCTGAACTTTATACAAATGATTAATTAATATTTTTCCAAGTTTGGGATAGTCTCATTGCGTATGTTGATATCAACTTTTGCCAAACATAAACTTTATATCAAGTTGATATTAAGTTTTACATTTTTACGCGGGACATTGATGAAAAGTGACTATTGAGAGAGAGAGAGAAACGTACACATTTTTTGTAATATATATATATTTTGTCAGTTACATATACGTTTGTCTCTTGTAGGACTTCGCGAGTAAGGTCGGGAGATAATCCTCGTCCGACAGCTTGACTGTCAAGGGTTGCGTGCACCTTTAAATTTATCTAGGCCAAACTCTCCCTTTCTCTCTATCTTTCTCTCTCGCTCTTTTCTATATTTTCTATTTTTTTTTCATTCTTTCTCTTACAACGGGGAAGTAACGTTCGCAACTGATTGATTTTGACTTATACGACCGGAACGTGAGAATGTAGATTATTGTTTAACTCCTCGTTTCCTTTGTTCAAATTATATGGAAATTCATCTTTATCTGGTACTTACGTTTTTCACGAATAATGTATACGAGTGATTTTTATTTAATCATAATACTGGAGCGTATAAGTATATATATAAATTTGATCTAAGGAGAATCATTATGCCATACTATATATATATGTATGTATATGACGTTATGTTGTAAGATATTTGAGTATTCACGTTAAGGGGATGCAATACTCAATTAGTTACCTACCGAGCCATATGAGACAATTATATTTAATTAACTAATACATATTTTGAATAAAAGGAAATGATGACATCATTGCCCTGTATACTTGTATAATCTATTTTTCTGCAAAAAGTCAAACAGATATTTTAATTCGTATTAAAATGGCATTGGAAGGAAATTTTCACATAGTGGATATTAGGTTATAAAATTTCCTTCCAATCATTCTCGTTAATTATTGCGCGTACATACTTTGCGCTTTGCTGAATTACAGAAGGTACCAAATACGGAGGGCAATGATGTCTTGGTTTTACATTTATTCACGTATTTAATAATTAATTAACAAAATGCGTGTGCCATTACTCGGTCGGTAAAAATTGACTATTACATCCCGTTAAGTGGTCCGATCAAAATTTTAAAATGCACCAAATTTTGGGTACACATTGCAAATGTTTTTCACAATACAGAAAATAATTTTTAGGAACTGGAATCTATTTGCTCAAGAGTTTTTCTAATCTCAAAACATTAAATTTTTCAAGTTTTTTTCAACACCAGCTATGTTTACCGTTATTTATCCCAAAATCTATCAACTTTTACAATACATAACATTACAAGTAACATTGGATAACATTATTTACCATCATCAAGAATAAAATTGGGCCAATTTATCAAAATTTCATAGAAATTTCGATATTTAGTTACGTTTAAGAGTAGGTACATGATTATTAAACAATTAGGACATAGGTTACACGATCATTTAATAACATGTACACATAAAACTCTCAGTTTATTAATATAATTTATACGAAATATTTATATTGAATTGTTAGGGCAGATAATGATTCAGAAAGAACAGGCGCTTCAAATGATACAAAATTTTTTGAACATTTGTGCTTATTTCATTGTAAACACTCAAACCTAAATAAAAAAGAAAGTTGAGATCAAGTTTATGTTTGGCAAAAGTTGATATCAACATACGCAATGAGACTATCCCAAACTTGGAAAAATATTAATTAAACATTTGTATAAAGTTCAGATAAACTTGATATAATCTCTTAAATAAGTGTAAAAATATTATTTTTGAACGGGTAAAATTTTATTAATAAAAAAAAAATATTTATTCCCAGATTCGAACCTCCGATCTTTTACTTCGAAGTCTACTACTCTCGCTCTATCAACTGAGCTATTTTATTGTTTGTGTTTAATAAGTTACATTCAGGTTATGAACTTAGAAGAATGTTTCAATTGTTCTTTATAACCAACATTTAATATTATGATATAAACAATAAAAATGGCTCAGTCGGTAGTTAATAAAATTTTATCCGTTTAAAATAATATTTTTACACTTATCTAAGAGATTATTTCAAGTTTATCTGAACTTTATACAAATGATTAATTAATATTTTTCCAAGTTTGGGATAGTCTCATTGCGTATGTTGATATCAACTTTTGCCAAACATAAACTTTATATCAAGTTGATATTAAGTTTTACATTTTTACGCGGGACATTGATGAAAAGTGACTATTGAGAGAGAGAGAGAAACGTACACATTTTTTGTAATATATATATATTTTTGTCAGTTACATATACGTTTGTCTCTTGTAGGACTTCGCGAGTAAGGTCGGGAGATAATCCTCGTCCGACAGCTTGACTGTCAAGGGTTGCGTGCACCTTTAAATTTATCTAGGCCAAACTCTCCCTTTCTCTCTATCTTTCTCTCTCGCTCTTTTCTATATTTTCTATTTTTTTTTCATTCTTTCTCTTACAACGGGGAAGTAACGTTCGCAACTGATTGATTTTGACTTATACGACCGGAACGTGAGAATGTAGATTATTGTTTAACTCCTCGTTTCCTTTGTTCAAATTATATGGAAATTCATCTTTATCTGGTACTTACGTTTTTCACGAATAATGTATACGAGTGATTTTTATTTAATCATAATACTGGAGCGTATAAGTATATATATAAATTTGATCTAAGGAGAATCATTATGCCATACTATATATATATGTATATATATGACGTTATGTTGTAAGATATTTGAGTATTCACGTTAAGGGGATGCAATACTCAATTAGTTACCTACCGAGCCATATGAGACAATTATATTTAATTAACTAATACATATTTTGAATAAAAGGAAATGATGACATCATTGCCCTGTATACTTGTATAATCTATTTTTCTGCAAAAAGTCAAACAGATATTTTAATTCGTATTAAAATGGCATTGGAAGGAAATTTTCACATAGTGGATATTAGGTTATAAAATTTCCTTCCAATCGTTCTCGTTAATTATTGCGCGTACATAGTTTGCGCTTTGCTGAATTACAGAAGGTACCAACCCGCGTAAAAATCAGAAAGTTTGGCCAAACTTGGCCCAAGTTTATGTTTGTATAAACTTGGGCAAACTTGTGCAATGAGACTATCCCAAACTTGACAACTCATGCATTTCAAGTTTGGGACAAGTTTGCAAAAGTTATGCCAAACTTCCTACAAAGTTCTTATAAATGATTTTGTTATTGGCTGAAATTTGGGACAAATTTGTCCAAAGTATGGCGCAAGTGTAGGATTACTATTGCTACACTTTATTTTTAGGTTACATTATTATAAAATTTTAAAAGAAAAGAAATTAAAAACAATTTAATATTACCCGATTTACACCTGAAAGAAAATGCATACATATTTTTCCAAAAGATTCCAAGGTCCTCGGTGAATTTCATCCTCTTCATCTAAGTCGTCGCAGCACGTCATTTCAAGTCGACGTTGAGGGTTAAACTGATGCATCGGCGTCAAGAAAAATTTCTTAGTGACCAGTAAACAAGAAGTCCTTTGATTGCTGGTTACTAAGGAACGTTTGTGAAATTTGCTTGACGACCAGCAAACAAATGACTTCTTATTTACTGGTCACTAAGAAATTTTTCTTGACGCCGATGCATCAGTCTAACCCTCAACTTCGACTTGAAATGACGTGCTGCGACGACTTAGATGAAGAAGATGAAATTCACCGAGGACCTTGGAATCTTTTGGAAAAATATGTATGCATTTTCTTTCAGGTGTAAATCGGGTATAATATTAAATTATTTTTAATTTCTTTTCTCTTAAAATTTTATAATAATATAACCTAAAAATAAAGTGTAGCAATAGTAATCCTACACTTGCGCCATACTTTGGACAAATTTGTCCCAAATTTCAGCCAATAACAAAATACTTTATAAGAACTTTGTAGGAAGTTTGGCATAACTTTTGCAAACTTGTCCCAAACTTGAAATGCATGAGTTGTCAAGTTTGGGATAGTCTCATTGCACAAGTTTGCCCAAGTTTATACAAACATAAACTTGGGCCAAGTTTGGCCAAACTTTCTGATTTTTACGCGGGAAATACGGAGGGCAATGATGTCTTGGTTTTACATTTATTCACGTATTTAATAATTAATTAACAAAATGCGTGTGCCATTACTCGGTCGGTAAAAATTGACTATTACATCCCGTTAAGTGGTCCGATCAAAATTTTAAAATGCACCAAATTTTGGGTACACATTGCAAATGTTTTTCACAATACAGAAAATAATTTTTAGGAACTGGAATCTATTTGCTCAAGAGTTTTTCTAATCTCAAAACATTAAATTTTTCAAGTTTTTTTCAACACCAGCTATGTTTACCGTTATTTATCCCAAAATCTATCAACTTTTACAATACATAACATTACAAGTAACATTGGATAACATTATTTACCATCATCAAGAATAAAATTGGGCCAATTTATCAAAATTTCATAGAAATTTCGATATTTAGTTACGTTTAAGAGTAGGTACATGATTATTAAACAATTAGGACATAGGTTACACGATCATTTAATAACATGTACACATAAAACTCTCAGTTTATTAATATAATTTATACGAAATATTTATATTGAATTGTTAGGGCAGATAATGATTCAGAAAGAACAGGCGCTTCAAATGATACAAAATTTTTTGAACATTTGTGCTTATTTCATTGTAAACACTCAAACCTAAATAAAAAAGAAAGTTGAGATCAATTATTTAAAAAAGAAGTAGCTCAATTCGGTCTACTTGGAGATAATATATGTAAAAAAGAAGAAATTGAAGTAATTTAGACTCAAAAAATAAATAAATTTTTCACACTAAATTTTGGTTAAATTTCTTATTTTCTCTACATCTTTGTTCCACTTTACCGATTTAAGCTTTTTATTATTAAATCGCATTCCCTTGATCTCAACTTTCTTCTGTTTTTTTTTATTTAGGTGCGTACCTCTATTTATTGTTTATTTATTTATTGTTATTATAACTGGATGTAATTTTTATTAAAATTATTATTAAATATCGCATAACTTTCGTAATAGTGGTCTCAGCTTTCTTCATATTTTTATATTACGAAAGATATCGCAAAGTTAGGAAAAATTTCCGTTTCCCTGAGTGCGTGTACTCCCCTTGTTAGTAAACATTATGGAAACTTTCGAGGTGACAGCTGATTCTCGCAATTATAGATTAGATCGCTTATTATTGTACTTTTATACAATTAACTAATGTATTTGACAAATCTGAATCTGAGAGAATGAGAAATATTCAATTTTGTTTACTATCTGACCAGCGGCTCTTCAATTTTGATCAGGATGATGATAATTAGAAACTTATTTGATGTATTTTTTAATCGAAGAGGCCTGCGATGGCTCGGTCGGTAGGGCGTCGGGCTCGTAATCTGGAGGTCTCAGGTTCGATTTCCGGCCCCGGTAGATTGATACAAGCACCACTGGCGAATGTATTTTCAACAAGTGCTTTCTTCACCAAGACATCGTATGCTACCTCCGTCGCTGATTACCACCGGTTTGGGAGCATAAAAAGAGCGACGTTAAAATAATAAAAAAAAAAATTTTAATCGATTGAGTTAAAAAAATATGATTTTTTGGGGGTAAAATTCCAAACAAATATCATAGGGGCAAATATTTGTGGAAATATAGTATCTATATTTATCATTGAATCCGGCAATACTCTTTCAATGTATAGTTGATCGTAAGTTCATTGTGTACTACATATTAATTAGTATTAAGAGAAAATTTCAATTAACCCTTTCACTGGTGCACAATCGAATAAACTTATTATAAAAATTTTATAACATCATTTTTATAATTTTTTTATAAAACTTTCATAAAAAAATGGTCTTATTGAAAACTAATAAAAATTTATTAAGATTTTATAAAAAATTATACACGGATTATATTACAAATCATATTCACAAAAGTTTTTAGGCTAATAAATAATTTATATTTATTTAATAAAAATAATTTACATTTAACTAAATTGAAACAATAATATTATAATTCAACTAGAATTGTTCTTGCGTTTAAGATTTAAAAATTGTTTTTTTTTTATTTAGGTGCGTACCTCTATTTATTGTTTATTTATTTATTGTTATTATAACTGGATGTAATTTTTATTAAAATTATTATTAAATATCGCATAACTTTCGTAATAGTGGTCTCAGCTTTCTTCATATTTTTATATTACGAAAGATATCGCAAAGTTAGGAAAAATTTCCGTTTCCCTGAGTGCGTGTACTCCCCTTGTTAGTAAACATTATGGAAACTTTCGAGGTGACAGCTGATTCTCGCAATTATAGATTAGATCGCTTATATTGTACTTTTATACAATTAACTAATGTATTTGACAAATCTGAATCTGAGAGAATGAGAAATATTCAATTTTGTTTACTATCTGACCAGCGGCTCTTCAATTTTGATCAGGATGATGATAATTAGAAACTTATTTGATGTATTTTTTAATCGAAGAGGCCTGCGATGGCTCGGTCGGTAGGGCGTCGGGCTCGTAATCTGGAGGTCTCAGGTTCGATTTCCGGCCCCCGGTAGATTGATACAAGCACCACTGGCGAATGTATTTTCAACAAGTGCTTTCTTCACCAAGACATCGTATGCTACCTCCGTCGCTGATACCACCGGTTTGGGAGCATAAAAAGAGCGACGTTAAATAATAAAAAAAAAAATTTTAATCGATTGAGGTTAAAAAAATATGATTTTTTGGGGGTTAAAATTCCAAACAAATATCATAGGGGCAAATATTTGTGGAAATATAGTATCTATATTTATCATTGAATCCGGCAATACTCTTTCAATGTATAGTTGATCGTAAGTTCATTGTGTACTACATATTAATTAGTATTAAGAGAAATTTCAATTAACCCTTTCACTGGTGCACAATCGAATAAACTTATTATAAAAATTTTTATAACATCATTTTTATAATTTTTTTATAAAACTTTCATAAAAAAATGGTCTTATTGAAAACTAATAAAAATTTATTAAGATTTTATAAAAAATTATACACGGATTATATTACAAATCATATTCACAAAAGTTTTTAGGCTAATAAATAATTTATATTTATTTAATAAAAATAATTTACATTTAACTAAATTGAAACAATAATATTATAATTCAACTAGAATTGTTCTTGCGTTTAAGATTTAAAAATTGTTTTTCTTTTATTTCAATAGTTTTCTGCCTCATACTGGCTAAAATAGTTTGCTGATCCCTTTGTTGCCATCCTCTTTTTTTTGCAAAGCGACGTGCAAATACTAAAACAGATTTTTTATCAGTCACGTATAAAAATAATGGTAAACTACAGTGTTGGTAAGTTGTTTACATAAAATAGTATTAATTCCATCGTAGTTTAATCCAGGACGAACATTATGCGTAGCACCTTTGCCATTTGCCTTCTGTTCTTTGATAGAACATATGGACAAAGCTTCTTGAGTAAAGACGCAATCCATAAGTGACCTGGCTAATGTTGTCTGACGGTCGCAAGTTTTAGTTACATTTTTTAAATTAAATGCGTTAACAAAAATATTTGATCCTTCTATTAGCTCAATAATCTAAAATAACATAAAATTATTAAAGAAATCTTAAATTAGAATATAATTAAAACGGTATTTTATTATTATACATACATTATTTTCTTTATGAGAAGAAGTATATCGAAGTGCCTGTTCTATCGAAAGTTTTTCTTCCGTAACCTCTTGACTAACCTCTACATCTGATAATTTATTAGCAATTATATTTGGTTCTTTAGAAAGTCCCGTTAAAATATTCTAAAAGTCAAATTGTATTGTGTCATATGGTTTCATTAAACATTTTTAATATAAACGTTCGAACTTTTAAATATTCATTTACCTTTGACTCTGGTGGACTTAGTGGTAAACCATAACTACATTCAACGTCCGAGTCATTTTCATTAATTAATATTCGTTTTCTTTTCTTTTTCATTGGCTACAAGAGAGAAGAAACTGGACTGTTGTTTCCAGAAAAAAAATTGGTCCTGAAAAATATAAATTAATTCATTATCTAAATTTGTGTGAATGTAATTACTTGAAAGATTTACCCATTCATCCATTTCGTGATTTTCGGTATTTGCATTAAATTCGACTTCATCTGCTATAGGCATGCCATATGATCGTCTAGATGAATTACTTATTTTTGTAAAATCATCTATTTGCTGTTCCTCTGACTCAATATCAATTGTAGGTAAAAAAGTATTTTTTGAATCACTTATTAAAATGTCTTGCAGGTATTCCATTCACTATAGAAAATAAAATAATGATATAAATTAACATTGCATATATTATAATAAGATACTGTTTAATACGTACTTCATTAATCGTATTATTGTTATTGGTTGTTTCTACCAATAAAGCGTTATTTCTGTCAACATAGCAACGTATACTTTTTATTTCTTCCAGTATCCATGAATATTGTGAGGTAATCGGTTTATCGTCAAGCATAATTGATTTATTATTAGATTTGGACATATTATCGGACGAACAACTTGATAATGGATGTTCTGCAGTTGTTTTCTCTACGCTTGGTCCAGAAAAAATTTGCTGCTGCATTTCCTGCATAATCCGACTATCCAGCAAATTAATAATTTTATGTTTCAAGTTATCTTCTCTAATTTTAGAGACATTTTTCGTAGTAGTTTCCGTCGGTTTAAATTTATTTTTTATATGGTTATCCATCATTGCTTCGTCCTCTACATGTATGAAAAAAATATTTTTATGTATATCAAATATTTAGAATTAACAAATCAGTAGTATTATAATTATCCTCTAATAAGTAATTAATTTATAATTTTTACATTAAATAATATTAAACTTTTTCACTAGTAAGTAAATCTATTTATATTGTTCATAAATTATATTGATAAATATATTTAACATTTAAAATACATAGGCTATACTTAACCTGACTTTTGAATAATTTTTCCTTTATATTTTTTGGCTGATTTAGAGTTTTCAGGCCAAAGAAAGGTTATATCGGTTCAATAATAGATGTTTCGTAAACAATGCAGAAGGACGTATCACGACACTCAATTAAATACTGCATTTCACTTTGTTAGGCATACACAAGAAAAAATTCTCAATTAACTTAAGTAAACATTAAACTTATTTTTCGCTGTAGTTGTTGCTATATTATTACTATGGTAAAGAAATAATTGAACATTCTCTCTGAACTATGATGCATTAGTCGATTCAAAATTGAACATGAAATAACCTTTAAGAATATAGATGTTAGTAGATATAAAAGAAATTTAATTCTATATATAATATAATACATAAAAAGTAATAAATGTTTTAAAAAGTTCTCTTACAAAAAAGGTTATTTAAAGGAATATGTTAAGATACCATAATTATAGAAGAAACCTCAATCAGGTAATTTAATAAATTATTTATTTCAAGCTGTAGTCGTTTGATATGTTAAAAAGTATATATGTATTTATGGTAGTTAGGAGAGATTCCGCGAACTACAATACTACGGTGGCAAAAATTACAAAAATTTATACCGGATGTAAATTTACAAATTGAAAGACATTCTGAAAATAGCGATGGCAACATAGACTCCATGGAATTTGAGGTATTAAAGTCAATTTATATTTACTGTCTATGACAAGTAACTCAACATAATTTTATTTAATTTTTAGCAATTTAAAGTCATTAAAAAAATAAATTAATATTTAAAATTGTAGAACACAAATTTATCTTTTAAACTTCAAATTTAACCAGTACTTATTACACGCAAAATATATTAGGAATTGGAGGACAATCGTAATGAAATCTTGTCGGACTCTTATTCTGATCTATCTTCATTGTCACGCGCACCTTCATACGATAACTTATACAGTAATGAAAGCAATTCTAATAATATTGAATCTGATGAGAGCTATGGCGAATATGAAGATGAATGTCAAGATAACGATCAATTTTCGAAAAAATTACATAATTACACAAATATAACCGTAGGTGAAGCTCTTTATGAAGTTTTAAATTTTTACGTTCTTAATGGACTTAAAAAAAAGCTATTAATCATCTTTTGGGCATGTTAAATAAATTTCTTCCAGATGGTAATGAAATGCCCTAATTAAATTTTTTTTTTTCAAATCTATTGACTCACTTTTACCTTCAGACGATAAAATTATAGAAAAACATAGAATATGCGAAAATTGTAATGATTCAAGTATTAATGGATTATTTGTGGAGTATAATCTAAATATCTGATTTAAAAGATGCTTTAGAGCATATGACATCTCAGTAACTTAATTGTTGAACAATCAAAATACTACTAAAATTAATGAAAACTTTGTTAATGACGTCATTTCATCAGTAAAGTAAAGAACTTAAGAATATTGCTTTAACAAACACATACGTATTTGCCTATTTTGGAATTCAGACGGATTTCCTATTGCTAACAGTTCCAATGGGACAAATTTGGTTAGTTCAAACTGAAGTCTTAAATATACCACCTCAAAATCGACGAGATTACATATTTATAAGTGCAATATATTATAGTAGAGTAAAGAAACCGAAATGAAGACATTTCTGTTACCTTTTGTAGAAAAATTAAAAAGTCTTAATTCAGATGGAATCGAATGAAAGACGAATTCAGTAATATTAGGCCATTCTAGAGTTATTGCTATTGTTGCGACTTTAGATGCTCCTGCAAGAGCAGCAATTCAAAATTTAATGTTGTACCAATGGTGAGTTGGCTGTACTTTTTGTGCACACCGAGGTGAAACATGTTTAACAGGTACAGGTCATAATAGAGTTTTTCCCTTCTCAAGTGATCCTAACCCTATTCTACGAACAAAAGAGCGCATGTTTCTGCAAGCTCGAGCAGCTTTGAATGAAAATGGGAACATGTTAGAGGTGTAAAGGGACCATCTGTAACAGGTTTAATTCCATATTTGTTGTATCAGAATCTTTTGTACCTGATTACATGCATGCTAATATTCTCAGTACATTTCGAATGCTTAATTCCTTATGGTTTTAGTTCAATAAACAAAAATCGCATATTTTATGTTTTAAAGATTTTTCGCGATGAAATTAACCTTGAATTACAAAGCATTTTTCCTCCAGATTGTATACTACGAACTCCAAGATCTCTTAAATATATTAATCATTTTAAAGCATCGACTGATGGGAGTGTTTAATAAATTACTTTCCAGTATATTAAAAGATCGCTTGATTAAAAAATATTATGAACACTTTTTATTATCTGTGTACGGAACTCGTTTATTGCTTCAGCCAAAAATTCAAATGTATGAAATTGAAATTGCTGATTGCCTATTAAAATTGTTCAACAGTCAAATAGAAACCTTGTACGGTTTAGAAAAGTGTTTATTTAACTATCATCAATTGACTCATACAGCTCGTAATGTACTTTTATGGGGACCTCTCCACTGTTGGTCGATGTTTCCATTCGAAGATGTTAATGGTTACGTAAAAAAAATCGTTCGTGGGAATAACAAACTTGATATGGAAATCGCGAATAGCCTTAAAATATTGAATATTTACAAGTTTTAAAACATAAATTTAATAATTGTCATAACAATAACAAATCAGATAATGTTTGGACAGTTATTGGCAAACCAATACACTTTGAAGAAAATTATATTATTTCATTGCAAAATTTTTGTATATTAAATAATTTTTTTTGTAAAAAATGTTCAAATATTTTTAAAAATAAAATTGTGTAATACTATTTTTACGTATGAAAAGTACAAAAGACAGAAGAAAAGACAAAAATTTTTTGTATTTTTAAGGGACAACACGTTAGGTTGTATTTTACATTATTTACTTGTAAATAATAGATTATTTGTTGTTGTAAGAGAGATTGTATTTGATCATATGCAACCAAGAATCTGTATTAATTCTTTAGGTATAGACTTTTCCAATTATATTGTACCCTATCGTGAAACTTATAACGTACGTTTTGTAAATATCCGAATGAGAAAAAATAGGAATTTTTTATATTTATAATTGTACAAAATTATAATAAACTATGTAAAACTATATTTATGGGAATTGTTATTACATTTAATAGGATAATATTTTTAGATAAAGTTTTTATACAATGTTTATCAATGTTTTATAAGACCATTTTTTTATAATAGTTTTATAAATAGAAAATATAAAGCTGAATTTATAAAATTTTTATAAAAAATTTATTCGATTGTTTTACGTGGGAATTTTTTAATTCTGACCTTAGATTCGTAATCAGCAAACCCCAAAACTCTTACACACCGAAGTTGAAATGAATTGACTGAAAAATGCAGCAGTTATTCAATTTTATCATATATGATACATCGTCAGTTGTGGCACAACTTTTTTTTGATCATATATGATACATTACCAGTGAAAGGGTTAAACATAATTTAAAACATAGTATATTTAACAATATTGTATAGTGGAATAATGATACTGCAATAATATAATGTAACAGTCCCACGTAAAAAATAGTATACAGATTGTATACAAAATGTATACAATTATTTTATACAAAGAGTAAAGAAATTTCTTTATTTCTATTTTTGTATAAATAAAAAATTTGGAAGACTGAAAACAGAAAATATTTTAGGCATTTGGAAACAGCTGCAGCACTGCCCTGTGAACGAGAAAAACTGTATAGGTTATGGACATCAGAACCATCGATGATGAGGAGATTAACGCAACCAAGAATTGCTGCTGCCACTGACACCAACAATCTTGAAAAATGTCAACACCTTTCCTTCATCGCGATTTGGCCAAAATTTTCAAAACTACCATTTCGTTACATCCACGGACTCTTCAACATCGACTTGCACATCATGAAGGTTAAACAGGTCTGCCCAAATGTTTTGTTCTTTGGTTGTCAGGTCGATTTTCAACTTTTTTTATTACGCAACCGAAAAGAAAGTTGAAAATCGACCTGACAACCAAAGAACAAAAATTTGGGTCAGACCCTGTTTAACCTTCATGATGTGCAAGTCGATGTTGAAGAGTCCGTTGGATGTAACGAAATGGTAGTTTGAAATTTTGGCCAAATCGCGATGAAGGAAAAGTTGTTGGACATTTTTCAAGATCGTTGGTGTCAGTGGCCAGCAGCATTCTTGGTTGCGTTTAATCTCCTCTCATCGCGATGGTTCTGATGTCCATAACCTATACAGTTTTTCTCGTTCACAGGGCAGTGCTGCAGCTGTTTCCAAATGCCTAAAATATTTTCTGAGTTCAGTCTTCCAAATTTTTTATTTATACAAAAATAAGAAATAAAGAAATTTCTTTACTCTTTGTATAAATTTTTATCAAATTGTATAGACTATTTTTTTTACAGATTGTATACAGATTTTATACATATTGTATACAATCAATATTGTATACTATTTGTATAAATAAATTGTATACATTTTGTATACAATCTGTATACTATTTTTCTACGTGGGAATAACAACATTTTAATTGTAAATATTTTTAAAAAAATTATGGTGTTACATTAAATATTTCTAAATAGTAAATTTAACTAAGCGAATTACAGTAAAAAATACTGGCGAATATCAATAAATCAGCTGGACCCATTCTACTAAAAGAGTTGGTTAATTTAAGTATGCGTTTATAAGTAATTTAGCCATAGTATAGTGAAATCAATAAAATAATCAGGTTGTTTTAGTTACATTATACTTAACTTTATTTTTTTGTAAATATTGCTGTGCAGTTTATTCTCGGTGGATAGTTATTTTTGACTAAATATACTTTTATTTTTTATTTATATTATACTGATGGATTTTTTTATTCGATAGTTTTGTTGCTCTGCCTACCAACAAGGAGAGTCCGCACCCTTTGGGAAACGGATCCTTACCAAACTCTAAGATATTATTTCTGCTATAAAAACATGATAAAAGCCAGAGATTTAGATTCAAATGCCCTTTTTTACGACAAATATAAGCAAATAACGAAAAATCTCGCTAAAAAAACCATTAACTTTGATTGCTTATAACTTGGAAACAATTAAAGATATACATTCCAACCAAATTTTAAAAGAAAACTGAGATTGAGTAAATATGCTTTGACCAAATGTTTTGTTCTTTGGTTGTCAGGTCGATTTTCAACTTTTTTATTAGCAACCGAAAAGAAAGTTGAAAATCGACCTGACAACCAAAGAACAAAACATTTGGTCAGACCCTGTTTAACCTTCATGATGTGCAAGTCGATGTTGAAGAGTCCGTTGGATGTAACGAAATGGTAGTTTGAAAATTTTGGCCAAATCGCGATGAAGGAAAAGTTGTTGACATTTTTCAAGATCGTTGGTGTCAGTGGCAGCAGCAATTCTTGTTGCGTTAATCTCCTCATCATCGATGGTTCTGATGTCCATAACCTATACAGTTTTTCTCGTTCACAGGGCAGTGCTGCAGCTGTTTCCAAATGCCTAAAATATTTTCTGAGTTCAGTCTTCCAAATTTTTTATTTATACAAAAATAAGAAATAAAGAAATTTCTTTACTCTTTGTATAAATTTTTATCAAATTGTATAGACTATTTTTTTTACAGATTGTATACAGATTTTATACATATTGTATACAATCAATATTGTATACTATTTGTATAAATAAATTGTATACATTTTG
The DNA here is from genome assembly GCA_026168455.1 of Theocolax elegans. Taxonomy (NCBI): domain Eukaryota; kingdom Metazoa; phylum Arthropoda; class Insecta; order Hymenoptera; family Cerocephalidae; genus Theocolax; species Theocolax elegans. The sequence goes on along the minus strand of CM047431.1, from coordinate 37,107,780 downwards.
TATACAATCTGTATACTATTTTTCTACGTGGGAATAACAACATTTTAATTGTAAATATTTTAAAAAAATTATGGTGTTACATTAAATATTTCTAAATAGTAAATTTAACTAAGCGAATTACAGTAAAAAATACTGGCGAATATCAATAAATCAGCTGGACCCCTTCTACTAAAAGAGTTGGTTAATTAAGTATGCGTTTATAAGTATTTAGCCATAGTATAGTGAAATCAATAAATAATCAGGTTGTTTTAGTTACATTATACTTAACTTTATTTTTTTGTAAATATTGCTGTGCAGTTTATTCTCGGTGGATAGTTATTTTTGACTAAATATACTTTTATTTTTTATTTATATTATACTGATGGATTTTTTTATTCGATAGTTTTGTTGCTCTGCCTACCAACAAGGAGAGTCCGCACCCTTTGGGAAACGGATCCTTACCAAACTCTAAGATATTATTTCTGCTATAAAAACATGATAAAAGCCAGAGATTTAGATTCAAATGCCCTTTTTTACGACAAATATAAGCAAATAACGAAAAATCTCGCTAAAAAACCATTAACTTTGATTGCTTATAACTTGGAAACAATTAAAGATATACATTCCAACCAAATTTTAAAAGAAAACTGAGATTGAGTAAATATGCTTTGAAAAAATAAAGCTCAAATATCTTAATTTGGTGAAAAGTTATGAAAAAAAAAAAAATTAAAAGAAATTTTGGCATAAAGAAATCACCAAATTGCAATGCCAAATTTTCGATAAAATTTCGTCTAATTTTTATTTTTTCCATAACTTTTCACCAAATTAAGATATTTGAGCTTTATTTTTTCAAAGCATATTTACTCAATCTCAGTTTTCTTTTAAAATTTAGTTGGAATGTATATCTTTACTTGTTTCCAAGTTATAAGCAATCAAAGTCAATGGTTTTTTCAGCGAGATTTTTCGTTATTTGCTTATATTTGTTATAAAGAAGGGCATTGAAATCTAAAACTTCGTCCTTTTTCATATTTTTATAGTAAAAATCGTATCCTAGAGTTTGGTATGGATCCGTTTCTCAAAGGGTGTGGACTCTCCTTGTAAGTTGTAGACTTGCAATTTTTTATTAATATTTGATTTTGTATTGATGCTTCCAAAGAAGGTATTTATTTTGCAAAAAGGAACGTCAAATTTTGGGTAAAATTAAACACTATATATTTCAATAATAAATAATCATTTTATTTTTTTTAAATATATCAAAGTATATTTATACTTTATATAGTTACAAAATGGTTATAAATACCCTCTTATCATGAAAAAATATATTCGATAATTTTAAATATAAGAAAAGACGTAACTTTACCGATTTTTTTTAAAAAGAAAACTATTTTTATAATAATTATTGAATAAACAAATGTTTGGTCGGTACTTTTAAGTAAAAAACGTTAAATTCATTTTTGCATCTAAATAACTTGGGACGAATAACAAATTCTTTGTAACCATCTGAAAAAAGTTAAATTCAAACATTATTCAGTTAAAGGATATAATATTTTTTTTTGTGATAAAAAATATATATTGAATGCTTATTTTTTGAGTTCGACATCCCCTTAATACATTATTGCAACTTGTATTATTGTTTACTATTTTCTACTTATATGCAAGATATTATGTTTTACATTGTGTATTATTATATTGAATTAATAGAGAATATTATTTAATAAACATAATACACAAAATTATTTTTTTTAAATTCTTAATAAATATAATAATCTAGAATAAAGTAGAAAATAAGAATTACCTTATTTTTCTATTACAGAAGAATTTCAGCCATTCTAATAAAAGATAACCATTCTCCTAAAGTATCCTTGAATCTCAACAATCGTTACATCACGTACAAACGAAAAATATTAATCCGTAGGAAATAAAATTACCATATATTTTCTTATTTTGGTAAAATGACTTCCTTATTAAAAAACTGAACAAAATCTAATAAACGATCCATTCGAATTTCAAACGAGGAAACTGTAAACAAAAATGACATGTAGCAATAAAATTTACTTAACTTTGAAAAATTAAAGTGTACGATGAGTTTACGAAAATATTATTTATGTAACGTAAACCAGCCAGCTACCTGGCCTACATGTACAAAAATTGTTGAGTTATCGTTTAAATTTTGTATCTACTATATAATTAATTTAACTTAATTAAACAAATTCGAAGACTATGAAATAAAAAATTAATCCATTCTATCACATTAATAAAATAAAACCAAAAAATTTTTGTTCGACCGTTATTAAAATGATGATATTCGGTATAATAAATTTTACTTTTATTTTATTTTGAATGTGAAGAGCAAGATTATATTTTTAAAATTAAAACAATTGATTTAATTGTTCATTTGTGTTAATAAAAGAGTTAATTAAAAATACCATATACGATGTTGTTAAGAAAGTCGATTTGTTTTATTTAAGCTTTACATTCGAGTAATGAAAAAGTATTCGAAAATGAGTGGTCGACTACTACATACCCAACCTGTAGGATTGATAAATTCATCTGAGTTGACCAGAAATCATGGGCTAAAAAGGTGTGTGATAAACGTATCATTATTGGAAGAAAAATTTTACACCGTTTTTTGACAATTTTTGAAAAACTATAGCAAGTTACTACTCCAAAAATGGATTTGATTCCACTAGGGGCGTTTATTGAATTTTTCAGTGACCCGATTTTTATGTAGTTTTCACAATAAAAATACGTTTATTATTATTAAACTTGAGGTTGTAGATTCTCTCCTCTCATCACTCTTCTTAACGGAATGTCGGACCCAGCTACAGGGATCTACACCTTTCAACATAAGCATTATATTGGAAATATTGAATTAAAAAATTGAAAAAATTCATATGGGTAGTATAAAACAAAAGCGAGGGCAGGACGTTTTGATTTTTAAAGAAAAAAATAAATTTGTTAATAATGTTTTGAGTAACAATTTTCGGCCGGTAATTATTATCTAAAAGCATGAATTTTCAACGAAAAAACTCAGAATTAAATATAAATTTAAAAATCTGAAAAAATTTGAATATACCTGTTCAAAACATGCCTAAGAGCAGGGCGTTTGCGGGATTTTTTTTAAATAGTATTATTTTGTTTATAAAAAAATATTAAAAATGACCATTTTTCTAGTCCGACATCTCCGTGTATTAAAATCATCATCGATTGACTTCCTCTTTGTTAAAATAACGAGTCACTCGAAGACTATGGTCGCTCAATTTTGTCGGATCCATTCGAATGAGATATAACCTTTCTAGAGGGAAAAATCACTCGAATATTTATAGAGAAGAAACTATATTACAATTTTTCTAAACGTAATATTTTAACCAAGAGTTAACCGTATTAGTTTGCGATACGCTGCTATAAAGCAACGATTAAATAATGCACGAAAATAACTTTCAGTTCAGCGCGATACGAAAAAAGGTTTAATCCTATTTTCGGGGTGGGTGTGTGTGTGTATAAGAAAGCCTCCTAAAACACCGGAGAAAAGGGTCGAAAACCAATAAATCGATCGTATACACTTAAAGTACTGAACGAAAAAAACACACAAAGGAATCGTTGAATGCGCGTTTATTATTCCCTACATAATAATACACCTCCATTGAGTTTTCGTTTAAATTTTGTATCTACTATAATTAATTTAACTTAATTAAACAAATTCGAAGACTATGAAATAAAAATTAATCCATTCTATCACATTAATAAAATAAAACCAAAAAATTTTGTTCGACCGTTATTAAAATGATGATATTCGGTATAATAAATTTTACTTTTATTTTATTTTGAATGTGAAGAGCAAGATTATATTTTTAAAATTAAAACAATTGATTTAATTGTTCATTTGTGTTAATAAAAGAGTTAATTAAAAATACCATATACGATGTTGTTAAGAAAGTCGATTTGTTTTATTTAAGCTTTACATTCGAGTAATGAAAAAGTATTCGAAAATGAGTGGTCGACTACTACATACCCAACCTGTAGGATTGATAAATTCATCTGAGTTGACCAGAAATCATGGGCTAAAAAGGTGTGTGATAAAACGTATCATTATTGGAAGAAAAATTTACACCGTTTTTTGACAATTTTTTGAAAAACTATAGCAAGTTTCTACTCCAAAAATGGATTTGATTTCCACTAGGGGCGTTTATTGAATTTTTTCAGTGACCCGATTTTTATGTAGTTTCACAATAAAAATACGTTTATTATTATTAAACTTGAGGTTGTAGATTCTCTCCTCTCATCACTCTTCTTAACGGAATGTCGGACCCAAGCTACAGGGATCTACACCTTTCAACATAAGCATTATATTGGAAATATTGAATTAAAAATCTGAAAAAATTCATATGGGTAGTATAAAACAAAAGCGAGGGCATGACGTTTTGATTTTTTAAGAAAAAATAAATTTGTTAATAATGTTTGAGTAAACAATTTTCGGCCGGTAATTATTGATCTAAAAAGCATGAATTTTCAACGAAAAACTCAGAATTAAATTACAAATTTAAAAATCTGAAAAAATTTGAATATACTGTTCAAAACATGCCTAAGAGCATGGCGTTTCTGGATTTTTTTTAAATATTATTATTTTGTTTATAAAAAAATATTAAAAATGACCATTTTTCTAGTCCGACATCTCCGTGTATTAAAATCATCATCGATTGACTTCCTCTTTGTTAAAATAACGAGTCACTCGAAGACTATGGTCGCTCAATTTTGTCGGATCCATTCGAATGAGATATAACCTTTCTAGAGGGAAAAATCACTCGAATATTTATAGAGAAGAAACTATATTACAATTTTTCTAAACGTAATATTTTAACCAAGAGTTAACCGTATTAGTTTGCGATACGCTGCTATAAAGCAACGATTAAATAATGCACGAAAATAACTTTCAGTTCAGCGCGATACGAAAAAAGGTTTAATCCTATTTTCGGGGTGGGTGTGTGTGTGTATAAGAAAGCCTCCTAAAACACCGGAGAAAAGGGTCGAAAACCAATAAATCGATCGTATACACTTAAAGTACTGAACGAAAAAAACACACAAAGGAATCGTTGAATGCGCGTTTATTATTCCCTACATAATAATACACCTCCATTGAGTTTTCGTTTGTTCCTGTATGCGTCGGACAAGGGTGTATATATATTTTTTATATAGCCATTTCTACGGAACTTGTACGAGCTCTCGATAAATTAGACGTTATCTACACTAACTTAAATATAACTAAGTGAAACTTTTTCTTTTTCAACAATTTCGTCGTTAACTATACATGTTTGGAACCTTTTTATATATTTTTCAAATTATAATTATAATTTTAACATATTATATAAATATAATTAATACAAGAAATAACGATTATAATTATATTAATATAATATATAATTATTCTATATAATCTAGTCGTTATTTATAGAAATCTTAAAATATCAAATAAATAACCTTTACTCAATCTAAAACCTTAAAATTAAAGTTTGTAACAGTTCGAAGATCGAGTAAATTATCGGCCCGTTTGAAATATTTATTATACGTTTTTCTTCGCGTATAATTGTTGCGCAAGTCGATCAAGTTTTAAAGGTATCCATACATACACGTACCTCTCTCGCTCTCTCGCAACGTTACCTCGATATATATATATATACTTGAAACGAATTGTTCCGAAACGATTTGCGCTCTAAAATCTCAATTTAAATTCAATTACCATCAAATTTCCTTGTTCTCCTTTCTTCTTCTTGTTTTTTTCTCCGGGCTTCTTAATAGACACGACTATAGCCGTTAATACCAAATGAAATTCCATTAAACAAGAAGATTTTATAGTATACATCCCGAAGTTATACATATGTGTGTGTGTGTGTGTGCGTGTATCACGAGATTGAAAACCCTTTACGACGAGGAAACTATATAAATTTGGAAAATTCAGTTTTGAGGGTTCGGAAACATCGGTGAAAAGTTTGAAAGAGGTCGACAATTCTTTATATATGTATATATACACGCAAAAATAACACGTGTGTGTGTGTGCAATGTATCCGTGCATGTGTGTAAAGGTGGAAGTCAAGTTAAACAAGTAGGTCGTCTGGCATTTATTAATAATTTCGAAAACGCGTAGCTTTACCCTTTGATAAAATACCTTTGCGCTTCTGCTCCTACGCTAATTAGTACTTTCGTATGCTAATTTTCTCTCTCGCTACGTTAATATTTAAACGTCTCGTACTTTTCCTGAATTAGATATTAATAAATGACACTTTTACCTCCTTTGTATGCATATTTACTCGTTATATAACAATGAACAATGCGTACGCATTTTGTTTTATTGTATATATGTACCTATATACTCATTCTCTCCCTACGAGATGCGAATTTTATTTCTATTTTACTATTTCATAATACATTGTGTAAATACTTGATTAAACAATTAATTTCGTTTAAATTGACATTTTAATTATTGTGTTTAATATGGTTTATTCAATCAAGAGAGGGTCGGAAAGTGTAATTGCTTATATATTCATTTTATACAATATAGAAGTACATTATATATTTATGTAGGAAAACTACATATGTGTATGCTCTATAGGTACATTTAGGCACGATAATTGCAATAATACGTGCTAATTATAAAACATATTTAACTCGTATTACAGTCTGTAATTAGTTAGATATGTATATAGTCAAATATTTACGTTTGAAAAAGAACTATTATTTATAATTCTTTTAGTAGAACATTCACAAAAATAAGTTGAGCGTTTCTCGTTACACCTGCTCACCTTTAAAAAATTTAACGTTGTCTGACCAAAAACCGATTGTCTGACTAATAATAGCTGAAAATCAGTCTCGGATAACCTCGAAAGGTTCAATTTGTATATAGATTGTATATAGACACGATATTTTTGAAGATAATATGAACAAATCAATTTTTCACCCTAATCATCTAAAAAAGTCTACTTTATTGACCTCTACAAAGGGAATAAAATTGCGTTTTTTTCCTTCGATGATTTTATTCTCCGCATACTCATTTTATTCACCGTAAACTTACTTTTGTATTTGCAACACTTACTCCAGCTTTTTCTAACACGGAAAGAAATTTTTGCATCCCGCAAGTCCAAAATTTACATATAATGCTACCACATGTAATAGAAATTATGTGATACCAAATGATACATCTGTAATAACCAAAATAGTTATGTCCCTTTTTTTCCAATAGATGGTGGCTTTTAGTATTCCATCTTAGGAATAATTGATGCAAAACTTGTAATTATTTCCCTGGTAAGAATTGTATCAAAGAGTATTGGGCTGTATAGCCATTTACTCGGTATGTAAAATGGGTAGTTTCTAGTAGGAGGTGAAACGCTTTTTTTCACATTATCATCCATTTAATGGAGTGCCCGTAACCGTTAAATATTTTGAGCAAATCTAACGGTGGTCTATCTATTTAAGTTGTGATTGGTCAAATTCGATCGGTTTTTTAATTGCGGATATGATTAGGCAATTGTTTACTTTCCTCGAATCACCGTTCAATATATATATCGAGATTTACGAATTTTTCTTAAAATCGAGCCGAATCTATCTTACAAGCCATTTCATGAGCTAGAACGAGTCAGGCAACCTATTTCAGACTAAAATGCCGACTTTCTGGCTAAGAAATAGACTGATCTTGATAAAATAATGTTGCAAAAAGCGCTTCATCGTAAAAATAAAAATGCTCACATTTTAAGCCCATTTTTTTCGAAACAAGCTTGTTACTACTAAGAAAATGGAGACGATTCTTACCCAGGGTTCTATTGCTGAATATTTGAAAACCGTTTAATACAACGATTGTAAATGATGCTTTTCATAATGGTCATTAAAAATGCCTATTCCTGACACAACAAATATCAAAAGATGTTTGGCAAATGCAATTTCACTGTTGGGCAAGTGAAGCGACCAAACTTGAAATGTATCATATAAAAGAAACCCTATAACCTTTCGATTCGATAATTGGCAAGTGTAATTTCAATCTTAGGTTCATATGAAATATGTACATGTAAGTGAACTGCTGAAATCTCGCATAATGAGTGTAAAATATCATTCAAAACGTTTAAAAAATAATTTTAACTCTTATGCGGCAAGCGATATTTACACTAAAATTGCAATTCCCTAATTTTTCTTCGCATTGGGTCATTGGGTTACAAATATATTGTATACAACAAGCAGGTTGTATTTGGAAGTACCGCATTTCACTGCTTGGACGCTTCACGTGCAAAACTTTGGAATTCTCGAATACATTAGTAATACTCCTCTTAAGAATACCAAATTCGTACGCTGTATGCTCATCTTTTGTACCTACGATTACACATAGTTTGGCATGTGACATTTACACCTAACTTACTGTAATGGCATTGCCAAATTTATTTCCGTGTATATTTAGAAAATTAAAATTTATATGATATTAAATTAAATATACCAAAAAATCTTACAATATTGAACAAAATTTAAAAGTTTAAAAAAAGTTGTTGTTGGATAAAGTGATTGTTCAAACGAGCAGGATTAAAAATTTGATATCCGCTTCGGGGGTAAAAGGCACTTATTGTACTGTCCCGCGTAAAAAATTAAAGTTTATATGAACTTTATATAAACTTTAGGTTTGGCTAAACTTGATATGGAGTTCGCCAACGAGACTGAGCCGAACTTGTGTAACTGACTGTTCAAGTTTGGCAAAAGTGTACCAAAAGTTCATCTGAAATTGATATAAAGTTTTTATAAGGTTTTGTTACAATTACTGACAAATAAAATAAAGTTTATACTAAGTTTAACCGAACTCAATATCAACGTGATATCAAGTTCAAATACATAAAGTAATATAATGTTGATATCAGCATTTCCAAAGAAAAATTTTAAAAATCTTCTTTAACTGACATCAGTAACATCGATTAGAAAAATGGATATTTGAGATATATTCTAAAAAATTCGAACCCGGCACGAAAAGTGTTGTCCATTTCGTTAGTCTAGAAGACATAACCTAAAAGAAGAAAATTAAAAAAACCACAAAGTATCTATTTTTACATATTAAAATATTAATTAAAACATAATTAAGAACATAAAATTTTTAATTTAAATAGAGAAAACTTATCTGATCCAGCGATCCTAAATGAGCCTTCTTGTGTCGTATTTTTCATGCTGACATCGTTGTCCAGATTACGCCTTATATGTACACCGATCGCGCAACGATGCTCTTTCAACACGTTTACACACTAAACGGCAACTCCACCCGAATAGTCCAGTTTATCAACGTTAAACGGGAGAGTAAAATTGTATTTCATTCCCGAGGGAGTAAAAAGTACTTTTAAATTAAAGACACGTTTAAATTAATATAAAAAAGAAAAAACTATTGAATCGTCGCTGCTGCGAAATAAAGTGATTTTTTCCAGGATGATTTGCATGAAACAGTTTATATACTCTTCGGGAGTAAAAGGTGATTATTCCCTTAGATGAATTAGTTAATCCGAGCAAGTAAGTAAAATTATAAAATTCTTGATAATTTGAGAAATTTGTGAGCGGAAAAGTATACTCTATAAATTTGAGTCAAATCGGTCAAAAATTAACCTAGTAATTCAATACTTACATGATTTACACATCTTCGTTAGATACATTTTAGATAGAATCTTGTAGGAGTTCCAAGTTGCGTAAATATTATTTTTTAAATATAAATATGTACATCGCTTTCTGAGCTATCACTGCACATATTACAATGATGAAAATATAAGACCCTCCTGCATGTGTACAACGATCGTGGCTAAAGAACAATGTTGTATGAAATAAACAATTTATCGGTAGCGATAACAATTAATTAAACCAAAATTAAAATTGTTTACTATAAATTAAAATTTGAATAAGACAGTCGAGCAGCACGAACAGTATAATTAAACAAATGAATCAAAACCTCTTTAAAACGCATAGATATACATCGAAAATAAATAACAAAACCTAACGATTGCGCATTTGCGCAACGATGAAAAACGTTCGAGACAAAACGATATCTCAAGTAAATATTCGAAAACGCGCACAAGTTTAAAGTTTAACTAACGCGATGTGTATATACATAGATATATGGTATACATCTAATGTAGAGGATATTGCGCGATTATCACGTAAACATACATCGAAATTCGAATTCCATACGGAATGAGAAAGGAAACAGAAAAATTCAATTTGATTATATGGTACATTAAAAAGTAACGTTGACTCACCTTCTTTATATATATATATACATATAGGTATAGCTCAGGACGTTTAATACGGTACTTCGTATATATTAAGTAATACCTCGTAAAAACCGGGGACGGGAGGGATTACAGGGAATAAACAGGCGTGTATATCTTTTACAGATATATGTACGGAAGAGCCTAAGGAGATAAAGGAATTCTACAAATTTACTTGGACTATCCTTTTTTTTAGCTTAACGGACAAATTTAATACATGATCGCTCGAGAAAAATATCGTGTATATATACAGGTATTTTAAACGGTGTATATATCGATTACACGTCTGCTTAGTCGTTTAGCCAATTTTTATTGGTATTATCTTACACCGATTTACGCACACACACACACGCGCGCGGGTTTTTCATTTTGTCTGGACTGTACGTTTATATATATATAGTTGCGGAATCACTCGAAACTTTTAGTACTTGAGATTTTACGTAATGTATACATTAATAAGTATCTAAAGTTAAAGTATTACGCATCGAGGAAGTAATTGTAAGTGTACATATATAAATACAAAAAAATTATTTTCGTATACTGTTTCTCGCGTATTAGGTTGGAACGTGTTATTGAACATATATATTTATATCAGCGTTTTTTCTATAAGATAAATATTAATTTTTTAATCGACATTATGTATCAATGTTTAGAAATTTTTCTTTATAGGTTTCGAACTACACGCGTTGCTGAATCGAGTAGTATGTATTTCGTAATTTTAATTATAATACAATTTCATTTATTTTTCTATTTATAATATTGTCAAATTTTTGTATACGCGGTGAATACAATGTGAAAAAAAAAATAATTTAAGGTAATATATATTTTAAAAAAGGAATCAGCCCAAGGTACTTAAAATTAAGTACATTAATTTATACATTAATTGCACTCTGTATATGATTTATTGTTTAATTAAAATATGAAATATATATGTATATATAGATAATTACATTTTTATGCGGCAGTCTTATTTTAATTAACGAATATACACAAATGTACGATACGATCATAAACATCAAACGGACAGCTTTTTCTTTTTTTTCGGAATCATATTCGCTAATTATGATTAATTAAAATTTTACATTCGCTTCTACGGGCGATACAAACATCGTTAAGAAATATTAAGCATGAATACTTTTTTTTTTTGGAAGATATTTACTTTTCCTTGATGAAAGAAGTACACGTAAAATAGACAGAAATAAAAAGAAAAAAAATTCTACTCTTTTTTTCATTCTCACGACCTGTACAGATAAAAGTTAGTGAATTTTAAAGAGTAAGTTTAAATTGAATTAAATGAATATTTATTTACATTGATTAACTTTATATACTTAATTTTGTTTAATTAATTAAATATTTATTACATTAATATATCAGTAAACGTTTATTCTTCCGTAACGTTTCGCAGTAAAGGCATCAATACAATTTTGTTTTTAATTTATTTTAATATCTTCCATTTTATACAAGACGACGAACAGCACGCAATACTATATTTTTCTACACAATTTATTTTAGTTATAGGAACAGTGCACTGTCATTGCAAAATGCGATCGAAATGTTGGCATCCAATTACTATTATTTTACCTTTTACAATATCGATCAAAATCTTTAGCTTTATACGCGATCAAATTTGAAAGTATTTTAATATTGTTTTTTTTTATTAATGTACTTTGTCCATATTGTTTCGAGTTTTTTTTACCGGAAAAAAATATACGTCTAAGCGGAAATATAGGAATGAACTACGATTAATATTTTACCGCAAGAAATAAAAAGAGTACGTATGTAAGGACTAATAGCGTAATTACTACAAAATGACGACATCGGTGTTAATCAACAAATAAGGAATTCCTGATTTATTTCCAACAAATTGAGCATCCCGGACGAAAATGGATATGTAGGAGTTCAAACCTTTTATAGGATAATTTTATCACCTTTAACGATATAAGGTGACATTTAATAATATTGAATAATTTTAAAGACAAATTTGTTATTAGTAAAGAAAAAAACATTATGTGACACCAGTTGGATGCCACTTAGAGTAATCTAACTGATAAAACTAATTTATTATTCTCTTGATTTTTCTCTTAAGGAGATATGATAGCCAAATTACAGGGATCTACTTATGAAATCTCACAATTATCGAACTAAAAATCGGGAAATATTCACACGTAATAATTGTGTAATACAGAAGAAGCTGGCAGAGAAATTGTTTTTAAATAATTAATTTTCAATTAATTAATAACCATTTTTCGTCGGTAATGATTGGGTGAAAATTTGATCCTTGCGACTGCAAGAACTCGTCATTAGTGATAAAAAATTTTGTAAAAAATTATACTTATACTATTCGAAGCAAGTAGAAGACTTGGAAAAAATCAACCTATTAATTAAAAAATAAATAAGGTTTCCAAATTCTTTTAGTCTCACATATCCTTACTTTATCAAGGTATACGGTAAGAATTTTTTTAAAGTATTTAAATGTTTTGGATAAAAAATGTATAGTGTTCAAATATTAAAAATAATTTTTAAAGAAAATACGAGCTTGAGATCTATATTTTAAATCCTAAAGTGTAATATTTTACGCTAGAATGTGTAAATCGAAAAGTGTATAATTTGAGAATTGTATCTTAAAGGTATAAAAGATATGATAAGAGTAAATAATATTTAGTTCACTATAATACAATATAAAGGGGATGACAAAGTCAATAAAAAATTTGAATTTTCCGCCCTTAAAGTTATCAACTGCAAAATTCAATTTTCGCAAAAATGAATATTTTATATTAAAATTATGGAAATTTGCATAGTTATAAGATAATTGGTGAAGTACTTGTTGAGATCAATTGTTTTAAAAATTTTGATAATAGCCGATTGTTGCAAACATTTTTGAAACTTAATTGATCGTATCAAATCCTGCACCAATCACCTAGAAACTTTTCACTATTATAGATTGCATAATAACGACTGGGGTACTGCTTTCGTGATTTTTTGTAATTAGCGCGTGAAATTCAATTTTTTTATTGACTTCGAAATCTTTTTAATAAACATCCGTAATAATTTAAAAAAGTATAGTGTACATTATCGTAAATGTTTTAATTGACGTTATAGTATTATAGTCCTTCCATGTTTTGAAGTACAAAATATTTTCCTTATTTTCATTCGTTCGTATTTAGTCGACTTGAAAATTAATTATTATTATAGCTTACTTTTGTTCAATAAAGTAAGAATTGTTATATTATTATTAAAATTATTGGTTGAAATTTTACGTTTTTCGTACGTCTATACACGGACAGAAATTTTATATTAAAAATTACTACAGTTTCTAGTGAAGAAGTCACAGACTGACAAACTGGGAAAAATTACTATAGTTTATATTAAAATATAGAAAAGTTATAGTGAATATTACAAGAATTATAGTAAATTTTATTATAATCTATAGTAATTTTTACTGTAAACCACACTAATTTTTCTCAGTTTGTCAGTCTGTGACTTCTTTACTAGAAACTATAGTAATTTTTAATCTAAAATTTTTCTCAGTGTACTTGGCTTTTACACAATCTAATCTCACAATTTTTACTTCTCAGATTTAGGGTGTATCCCTTATCTGGAAATAGTGATATATATCTAACGTAGTCAAAAATATCAATCTGATTTTCATTGCTTAGAGAATTCTGGACTATAACATCGTATACAATATCTTTTTATCTTAAAAATTTGGTCATTTTTATTAATTTTTTTGACCAATTTAGTTATTGTTGTATAACTTTTCATTCGTTTAATATGCAGACCTATATTCAGGTACTAAAATTTATTTTCATTATAGAACACAAAAGAATAGAATGTTAACAAGAACTGAGGTATACTTCTTAACGAATATAGTGATAATTAATGTATGTGAAACTAAAATTTTCTTAAACTACTTACAACATTACATTACATTACTTATACCTACTTACTCAGTAACTTGCAAAATAAACTTGCAAATGTTTTTATCTATTCAAGTAACTTGTAGAAGAGTTTAGAGATCATTCAAATTTCAGACCAAATTATAAATAACTTTTCGCAAAGGCCGGGTTGATATATTTACGTTTCGTTTTCTTGAAAAAACAGAATTTTATCTTTTTAAATCTACGTTTAATTTTTTAATTTTCTATGTATTTCAAACGATTATAATCGTCTCTCGCTAAACATGACCATCAGCCGACGTATAAAAATCATCACTTTTAATAATTTCTTCTCTCTTGTATTATTCGGACAACCTATAAAAAGAAATTTTTTAAAAATAGTTCTCTTCCAAAGAATATTATAGAATTCTTCGTTTCTCTTTCATTTTTGGCTTACACATATTGAGGTGTTGTACCTTAATATTTTTGTAGAGGAACAATAAGTCAGTACCAGAAAACGCGCAGAGAACAGAGTTACGATCATCAGTCATCGCCGAATAACACGAGAAGGCAAAGGCGACGAGTATTTGCACGGAAGCAAAAGATAGATGCATGTGTTTACAAATTAAAAGTAATTTCTTGAAAACGAGTGAATTCGGGACAGTTATTTTCTCGTTTATATATTACAATGAATGATGAAAGATGATCAACGTTATTCATTGTTATTTTTTTGATAATCTTTAATTTTTCGTTTTAGGCAGCGTTATACTTTTTCTGATTTAAGTTGTTAAGAATTTTCGACAATTAAATTTATACACAACTCCTATTCATATCCTATTTATCTATATAATATCTTTACTTAACGGGGTGCCATAGTCAATATTTATCCTCCCTACCTTACCGGCAATCGTGTTTATTAGTAATATATTTGTAAATAAAACAGTAAGTGAAAAAATAAGAGAAGAGGCGCCTTCGTTTATGAATAATCTAACTGTGTGCTGAATTTCAGATTAAAATTATATTGCGTTTTTGAGAAAAGTCTTACCAAAAATGTGAACCTAACCTCAACGAGGTGAAAATATTTGATATTTTTGGTAAGACTTTTCTCGAAAACGCAATAATATTTTAATCTAAAAATCAGCACACAGTTAGATTGTCAATAAACGAAGGCGCCTCTTCTCTTATTTTTTTACATACTGTTCTACTTTTTTATTAATTAATCATCAAAAATTGAGTATGGAACCCCCTTAATTGTATAATGTCGACAAGTTTATGATTATGGTATTAATGTTATATATATATATATATCTTAACATGGCAGAGTATTTATTACAAAATTTTGTATTAACTATATAAGGCAAATTTATGGAAAAAATTAAAGGTCGTAAAAGTGTTATGTAGGTCAATGGATATTTGTTAGAATTTTTCATTTCTGTATTTATATATGAATATTCATTAGTTATTAATATTAGTTTCGATATATTTTTATTTTTTTTCATAAAATTGTTGATTATTCATATATATATAGTAATGCGGCACTGTCTGAGAAATTGTTAACAATATTGTGTTTTTTGCTGTATAGAGTTAAATTTAAAATTAATTAAGTTTTTGCTGTGATGTTACTGTTATTAATTGCTGTATTATTATTAATATATTAACTTTTGTAACAGATAAACTGTACATGATTATTATTATATATGTTTGAATCTCACCTTTCACTATTAATTTAATTATTAATTTATTTATTTATTTATTTACGGGTAAACCCTTTTGCTATTTGTAAACATGTACATATAACCATCAATGCTAGGTAGTATTGCATATTTATTATTCAATATTTTCATCCGTATTACAAGCATTAATTTTGAGTTTTTCTTTATTTCATATTTCGAGCATCCAAATAAATCAATCCAATCTACACATTTACACTTATTGCATGATTTAGTGACGGGTGATATTAATTCTAAATGATTATTATATATAAATCAACGTTTTAAATTTTGATTGTCTGCACCTCCATCTCCTAACTGGTACATATACATTATTATTTAACAGTTTATTTATCAATATATATTGAGAGTCACATATAGGTTTTTCAATTAATAATAAAGAAAAAAAAAACTGTAAGAGTGATATTACTAACAATTACATATTGTGTAATAAAATAATAAAAATAGTTTAATTCATTCGAAGATATTGGGCGAATTTCGTCAACGCGTAACACAATTCTCCTTTAGTCAAATTAAAAAAAACTCACCTACGACCTTCCAGAAATAGATAAATAATTATTTTAATCTTTTTATCCAAATTTTCTAAATAATAAAAAAAAATTCGCAGCCAAAAAAAAAGTTAAACGAATTTTGGCGTTGGCCATACAGTATGTGTAGGATAATATTTCAAAAGCATACGAAAGAACCGTTGGACGAATATTTGCGCCCGTCTTCGGGAGATTCCCGATGGTCAGAAAGACCAAAAAAATGATCGAGGGCCAAGCGTATATTATACAGAGTTGGCGCGAGCGTCCTTCTCGAGAAATGAGATTGCAGACCCGTCCGAAAGAAGAGGAAGGAGGTATATGGAAGACGAGTCGGAGAGTAAAAAAGAAGAAACGAAAATTCGTCGAGGCCTTTAGGCGACGGATAGCCGCGCGTGTATTTCGTGGAAGCGCGCACGAGAGGATGAGCCTGCGCACACGCGCGCGGGAGAAAAGTCCGGAGGAGAACGGCTTTCGAGAAATTCCGTATAGGCTTATATTGTAACGCGTTACGTATTATATACATACCGGATGTAACGCACTCCCTTTCAATTTTTCTGCGTATATCTGTGTTTTTTTTATTAAATGCTTTCTTAATAAATCATTTATTTCATTTTTTCATCTAATTTTTTTCGTTTATTTTATATTGTATATATATCACGGCTAATAATAAATTTAATCCATTTCGAAATTATATATATATATATATATATCAATTTTTTTCATGTGGATCTATTATCTTTATAAGGTCATCCAAATGTTTTTTTTTATCTATAATTATTTATAATAACTATGCATATTAACACAATGATCGATATTATTGATTGGGTATGATTTAAAGTTTAACATAAACGTTAATGGCTATTTCATGCAGTCCTTTTTTGTAATAAACTAATACTAATCCGTACACTTAAATAATTATTGTTGATTTATCGGGTGTATTTGACGGTTGTTCTTTTTTTTATTTAACAAAGATGATTTATTAACAGATCTCCCGATGGTTATGGGGAAAAAGTGTGTTATCGACAATTTCGATCGTAAAACAACTTTGATGGCTCAATGTCTCTATTTACTTATACTTATCGTTCGACTCGTTAATAATCTTTTTTATACATTGAAAAGTGACTAGGGCATATTTGACGCTTAGTGCACCATGCATCATGATTCATCAGTTATATAGCTATATATATTATACTGCTTTTTGTTAAAAATTTTTGCAAAACGTATTCGTCTAACGATCATCTCTGGTGTAATTGAAAAAAACAAACATCTCTCTATGTATCCGTGTTAATGGAAATTTGAAAAAGTTGTATATTTGTTTTTGATATTTTATTCGGGTCTGTAAACAGTATATATACGGGAAAAAGCAGTTGACCTTTTTAGATACATTTGCAACTGTGTGTGTGTGTGTGTGTATGTACAACTGTAACGGAGAATTTTACATGTACAACTTTTCGAACCTCTACTAAATATAGTTTCGTTTGTTTTAACTACTTTTTAGTTTTCCTTTTACTAATTAACGGTTGGGTCAAAGATTATCGTTAAAAGATATTTAAATGTATTGGCTTGAACGAAAGTTTTTAAACTACTCATTGTGTTACTTATGAGCAATGTTAATGTAACGTTTATTTATTATTTTTCGTTTTTTTATTATATGATTATACACACGTATATCGTTGTTTCATCATTATTAAGTTTTAAAATAGACAATATACATATGGTGTACTTACATAGATTTATAGTAAAGTTGTCAAAAGATAAACGTTTAAACCCTGACAGTAAATTAGCTGTATAGCTTTGTTATTTACATGAAAAAATCAAGTAATTTAAATAGATAAGCATTAACTACATTTTAACTAAATTTCATAGGAAATCGGCTAAAATTCAATTAACTCAATATAATGATTTACCTTATTTTTTGTTTTTCTGACATTTTTTCAAAATCGTTATTATGAAATACTGAAAACATAAACATTTGAAATATTGTAGAAAATAATATATTTAGTACAATAATTGAATATTATTTTGCCACTATTATTATACCCAACCACGTTGTCCAAATATCTTGTTTTCGATACGTCGTAAAACCTAAGAATAAATCAAAATTACTGTATATTAATTAAATTATTCTTAAATATATTTTTAATCGATAAAATTTGATTTGGTTAAACTTTAAAACTGAAATAAAATTTTCTTTACAAAAATAGCTTAATATAATTTTGACTCGACAATTGGCTGGTTCACTAGATAGAATTTTTTTATTCGAGATTCAGTTAATAATCGCTTAACAATCTATTACGAATTTCCAGCAGAAAAGCGGATTAGATCGTTCGACATGTAAATTATTCTAAAACGTAATTATAATAATATTCACGAAATATTGCAATTCTTCAAAAAAACAAAAAAAAAAAAATAAGAGAAATATACCGTTCACCAGCTAAGTAACGAGTACAAAAATTTATTATGCATGTAAAAATGACTTTAGATTCACAATACAAGTCAAAAAAACTAGAAATAAGTTTATTTGTAACTATTTATATAAGTAATATACTTTTAAAAGTAGAATCATCGAACTTCGAAGTTCCAAAAAGTAGAAAAATATATCCACTCTTCTTTACACTTTTTAAACGTATATTTTACTTTTACGAAGTATTAATAACAACGAATCTCGTCTATTTAAAAGGTAGAAATTATATACTTTTATTCCATTTGAATACGCGTATACATATATTATTCGGTATATATATAAAACAATCAAAAATTAGCCGTTGGTCACTGAAAAAAATATATTTTTTTGATCTAAGCAGAATTCTTGTTAAATATGCTTCAAGAAGAAAATTCGGTTGGTCCAATGCGATTTTTTTATAATCGAGAAAAATCTGATTGATTTTCGCATATTGATCTTTTTGAGTTGTGCTATCTCATTTTGCAAAAAAAAGACTCGGTAGATTATAGAAGAATCCGTTTAATTACAAAAGAATCACATTGGAGCAAACAGATGTACTTCTTGAAACATATTTAAAAAGAATTCCGCTCAGATAAAAAAATCTATTTATTTTAATGTTGTATTGTGGAAATATCCGTAATAAATTATAAAATATATACACGTAAATAATTGTTCAGGTATATACGTATACTTGAACAAGTTACGTAAAGATATTCATAACGTAATCTGTACGTTTTTTTTGACAAAACTTGTCTTCAAAGGTCAAAATCGTACGGGTCGGTCGTTCACATACGCATATATAGGCTTAATTACACAATTTATCCAATGCAAAAGTATTCGAGCGGTAATAACCGAGACTAATAAGCAAATTAGCTACAGGAATACGTCGCGTATTTTAATTATATATATATATATATGTATACGCGTAACGCGAGTATAAGCAGCCGTTTAATACCTATTATCGCGTCGTTAATATATATATACCTAATCGCTCGTTATACGTATATATTTGGTAACTCTGTTGACACAACAATATTTTTTACGTCAAGTCAATTGCCTTCTCATAAATTATATGCATATACATCAACTTGAAAAGGAAAGTGTCCGTGTATACCTATATAGTAGTTGGGTAAAAGAAAAGGCGAAAGTTAAAAGTACAATGTAATATTTTAGTTATTACTACAGTTGCTTTATTTGTTGTCCAATTATTCGTCATATTTTATTTCTTAAATCTCTGATTTTATTTCAAATTATATTTCCGCCCATATTTTGCTTAAAAAGTTACCGTATAGCAATACCATACCCATTCCACTATTTGAAAAAAGCCTATATATATATAAAACATACAATAACACAAAAAATTAATATAAAATAAGATACTGAAATTCATAAAAATTGTTTATAAAAACGCGAAACAAAAAAAATTTTGCGTAATAAAAGCATTTTTAACCTGGATGCTTTACGTCAAAAAAAAAAACGATTATTTATTCGACGTTTTAAATAAACGTGAAATTTAATTTAATTGGTGAATATTCTATTTCTGACGTCGCAATTTCCGAAGGGGGATGATGACTCAGTTATTCGAACCGGCGGCGTGTATATACCGGTTTTCAACTCGCGGAAACAGAAATTATTGAATTGTACATCTTTGCGCGCTTTATATCGCGAGAATTATATATGGAAGACGAGCGCGTTCGAGGAATCGGTTTAAAAGTGAAAATTTCGTTACTATAGCCACTAAATGTTATTATATTTTATAACGTCGTTGTACAAGGAAAACGATTCCGGGACGATCGATCTCGGTGATTGTATTAAAGAAAATTTGGTGCGTTCGACAATTGCTTAAGTTGATTCGCGACGGCGCTACTAAATTTTGAGAATCGTGGATCTACTGTGATAGAGTATACATATAATACCCAAAGTACAAAGAGAATTATTATGATATTTTAAAAGATTCATTAAGAAAACATTTTAGGAGATATTATATAGAAATAGTATTTATTAATAGCAATAATATTAAATTGTTATGAGTCGTTTACAAATGTTTATTAATTTTGAATAAGTATGTAAAGAATTCACAACTTTTTTTTCATAAAATATTATGGATCGTAAAGTAACATGGCTTTATATATATATTTCAATTCTTTTCGAGATTCTTTTTAAACAAATGCATCGTAGTTAGTAAAATAATAAAAACTAAACGAGAGACAATGACCATCGCGCGAGCGTATTGTAAATTTCATTCATTCGATCGCGCAAGCTTTATATTCACATCCTGTACGGAATAAAAAATTGTTCGAGTACAGAGAAAGTATATTGAATCTACATCGTTCGATAAAAAGTATTTAATTTTACTTTAAATAATGAATGACATTATAAAATATCTGCAACATCATCAAGATCCCAGGTGTCAATGGTTCTTCAAATCAATTTTCCCAATTTATAGAGTAACAAAGAAACACCTCGAAAATAAGAGTACACGTTCCCTGTCTGAATATATATGTATAGGGTGTACAGACGGTAAAACAGTCTGTTGACTAGTATCACTTTGAAAAAGGGTATAAACAAGTGTAATTGCACGTCCGTCGTTCGCGCCATAAATTACGGCAATTTGAACGAGCGAGGCATCGACATCGCGCATACACATACATACATACATATATACGTATATATATATAGGAGCCTTGAACAAGTCCCCCGGACCTTGCCGCGGGCTACTTTCCCGCTCCTTACCAGTTAAGCCTTGGACGCGCATCTTCGATAACGACCGATTAAAGTAAAAATACGTACACGCCACGCTATTCTCGTCGGTTGCGTTAAATTTTTTCCCGATGAATCGACGACGGTCTCTGCCCCTTCCCCTTCCCCTTTTCCTCGTTTTGCCGGCTCTATACCGGTAATTACCATTCAACGACGCGCTGTACCTGATGCCTCGTTTTTCTAATGATAATTAGCCTGGATTTAGGTGTGATAACGGGCTATTTCGCAGCTCACTCGCTTTTACTTGGAACGTTTAACTTTTCCTTTTTTTTCCTATACTCGATGCTTCAACTTTATGTAATTTTTTATGCAATCGCAGTGTTTAGTTAAAATAAAGGGATTTTTGTCATTTGTTTCCAAATAATGGAAAATCATTGGGTAAAAAAATTTATGTTTATGTATGAACCTTGTATATATATATATATATATAAACTTTAAATTTGGCTAAATTTCATATGGGGTTGTCAAACGGGACTGAGCCGAACTTATTCATAAGTCATGTATAAAGTTTAGCTAAAATGAATAATCGTTTTTATAAGTTTAAAATAACTTATATGAATCTAAAATAAGTTTTTAACTAAAAAAATTATCTATCGGTGATTTGAATCTCCGATCTTTGGATTTTCTATATACCATTGTCAGTTTTTTGTTTCTATCGTTATGTTAAACTTAGGTTATCAAGAATAATTGAAACATCGATTAAAATATTGTTAATTTGAACAAAAAATAAGGTTGTATATATGAATTTATATTTTGTCCCTTGCAAATAATTTAAATAAGACGATACAATTTATAAAACATGAATTTATATCAATGGTTAAATTATTAATAATTTTGTACCACATGCGTTATTTTAACAAATTAATTACCGAAAATTTAAATTTAATATCGATAGCTACGTCATGCGCATGGAATCTCTTGTTCCGAAGATCAGAAAATTCGTATTTGTATTCGCATTTTTTTTAATACTCAGAATATATAACGAGTTTTGCGTTTTCGCAATCTCGCGGTGATGAGTTACAAAGATTTTAATAAAGACTAAGCTTTTCATAGAACGGCGTTTACTGAAACTGTTTTGTGCGATCGACGTATTAATCATAAAAATATCCCGATTGCAATATTGTTTATAGTAATTAATTTTTTCCCCGATCGACGAACAATAAATAGTAAATTAAAATTTGCGCAACATCTATTAGTAGTAACCGACGTTCGGAACAATTTTTAATTATATCAATAACGATTAAAACTTTTTTTTTCTAAAATTTTACGATACCGCGAGTAATGCTAAGAAAAAATATGCGCGCGTACATAAACAACAATTAAAATATAAGTATATATACACGCGAAGGAATAATAAATAACTTGACAATATTAAAAAGAGTAATAAATTATTTTGACCAACAGACTCTCCTTCGTTAAATATATATGATATTTCAATATATTTTCACGGAAGTTACGATATATTTCGGGATTGGGCAATTGGACGCGTAACGTCGTTGTTGTCGTCACAATTGAATTATCTCAATTACGCTGTAATATCCGTTCTTGTTAATCCGTAACGCAGGTTATATGCGTTTTACACGATTTCAAATACAACCGATTAAAATTGTAATTGAAAGTTTAGCAACCGGCCCGATGATGCAATTGTATATATGTATCTATATAATAGAATTATATACTGACCACGCGCACAATGAATCCAAGTGCACTTACGGCCTTCCTTCGAAAAACGGATGAGTTTGAATTTCGATATATATCCAGATAATTAATTTAATTATATACAGATATGATTTTTTTACGAGCGAAGGGAAAGTAATTTATTGGTTATTCAACGTTGATTACCTCGATCGAATCCTAATGAATTAAGATGTATGAGTGAGGTTAATTTTGATGTATTCGTAATTGTTTGTGGGACTAGTCATTATATATTACACATTTGTTAAATGCTTTCGAGGTGTGCATATATATATATTCACATTGTTATTAAATCTTTACGTAATATCGATGAAAATTTCAGTGCGTCATCTTCAAATTAGATCTAATTGCGGCTTAGTTTTGAGCAAAAATTACGCAATAATAAAAAGTTGGAAAAATTCGGGGATGAGTATACAGAGAGGTTCGGTTTGATAAATTATCCTGCTATATAGGGATTGAGATGGATTTTTAGGAAATTATAAACTAATTTTGTTAAAGTCAGATAGTTTTTTATAACGAATTCAAATTTGGCTTAAAACTAATAAATGAAATAATTATAATATGGGTTGTAGAAAACATTTAATTATTAAACGTATTTTAACGCCGAATATGATCAGTTAATTAAACGAGTTAAAAATAATAAAATTTTATTTTACAGTAATTTATATATTAAGAATAAATTATATTTTTTAATATGGCAATTTTATGTATTTTTAGGGTGTACTCATCAACATATCATTTGGAAATTAATTATTTAAAAAATTTTAAAACACTTTACAACACTTTAAATTTTTGTCAATATTTCACTTTGCAGTTCTTTAACCGATTTTAGACGAAAATAAACTAAAAATAAGGTAATCGTTAGCTGTTCGAATTAGATTATTTTTAACCATTTTTCGACGAAATTCAACTAAAAATTATTTGATTCTATCCTATAAAATTAGATAAATTTTTTAAAGAAAAGGTTTTATTCTCGATTTTGATGGATTGATCAATTGTATTCTTTAAAATAAGGAGTTTCCGTTATTATTATAAAAACTATGATTAATATTTAATGTCATATACCAGACGCATTAAGAGAAAGCTAAAAATTTTTGAGTACGTTAACCTGAAAACTAAAAAATATTCAACGATTTTATTATTAAACTGCGACAATTTTTCGAAAATAGTCCAGTTCCCTCTTGTCGATAAACTATACGATTGGTTTATCCTCAGCGCAATTCAAAATGAGTAAAACAGAAATGTTAATATCAAAAACTTGAAGAGCATATAGATGTCTATTAATGAAATAATGGTATTATTCTCAACAGCCCGGTTGAACGTCCCGAGGCAAGAAGAAGAAGAAGAAGAGGAAGAAGAAGAAGAAGAAGAAGAACGACTGAAACCGCGTCGTTATTATTCCGGGTAGGTTAAGCTCGTTATTTTATTTAATCTGTTGAAAAAGTGTCATTCTTTTTGGTATACTTGGGATGAAACCAGTCCAATAACAGTTCGCGATGCGAATTAGCCGAGGCTAATGCTCGAGATGGCAAACCAGTTTCTTACAGGTCTATGCAGCTCTCTGGTAACCATACCTTCGGTTGTTCTTCTCGCGCGACGCCTATATAGACTACGAGCTTATAACGCTCTCGCAATCCATACATTTTTCTCTCCCGAATTTCATATCTGTTTTATTAAATCACGATGTTCGGATATACGCGGGTACGTTTTGTTGTTTTACATTTATATACCTCTTCGAAATACATATCGATTCGCAATCGATATGTATATACCAAAAGAGTTTCTTGGGGGTTTAGCATTACGGATGGTAATTTTATAATCATCCAATTTCAATTGAATTTCGATTGGAGAAGGTGGGTTATTTAAATATTTTCTATACCGAGGAGTCGAATTGACGACGCTTTTTAATTATGCAAATCTACACTGTGCAAGAGTGTTTATTTCAGGATTTTTTCTTGATCAAGATGGAAATTCCGCATAAATTAATTAAGATTTGTTTCTTTATATAAATACACTTTTTTCAACCAAAAATTAATCGACCAGTAATGTAACGAATATAAAATATCTCATTATCCAATACTCATAATAAATGTTCCACGTAAAATTTTTTAATTCTATTAATAAAAATATGCAATATATTATTATATATTTATTAGTTACCTCTGATGAAAATTATCACTAAAAAAGCTTTAGTGACAATCTCTGCTGTAAAAATGATAACCGCATTTCGGAAAAGGTGG
Source organism: Theocolax elegans (assembly GCA_026168455.1). Taxonomy (NCBI): domain Eukaryota; kingdom Metazoa; phylum Arthropoda; class Insecta; order Hymenoptera; family Cerocephalidae; genus Theocolax; species Theocolax elegans. The sequence goes on along the minus strand of CM047431.1, from coordinate 37,082,266 downwards.
ATGTGCAAATTTTACAAGATAGGTTTTTATTAAAATTCGTTATACTGACCCCGCAATATTTATACTATTCAATTTTTTTAAATGGGAATTCGTTGAAAATATGTCTAAACTCACGTTGTATACGTATCTTTGTATAATAAAAAATACTATTCATCATAATACATAAATGGTGATGAAAACGTTATTGAACGATCGGAAGAGGCGAAACCCTATATATATATAGTAGAAATGAATGTATTTAAAGTACCACATGGCTAGGAAAATGGATATAAAAAATATCGTGTTATTAGTTTAGAGTTAAACGCTTTTTTTACTCATAATATTCCGTTTAATGGAATGTGACCATAATCTCTGCATTTATTTTTGAGTTTTCGACAATTATGGCTCTCTATACTCGGAATTTTCTATCGAGTTTAATCAGTCACTCGATTGTCAACTTCTACTTTTTAATTTTTTCGACTTTGAAACAATATTTTTAAAGATAAATACGTTTTTTTAATATCAGAAAAAAATTGTCAAAATTATTTTTAATCCTGTTTTAATAGCTCGCTCTTTATAGGTTTCAACTTACTCGATAAAACGGTGTACTTTTGAAAAGTTAAAAATACCTTATATAAATCGACAAGTACCATAGAACGGTTATTTTAATTCTAATAAATGCAGCACACTTGAAAAAAAGGATTTCATTGCAAGGAAGAAATTGGAAACATTTTCTACTCATTTCTATTAAAATGTCTATTTTATAGTTGAGAAACGGACTGAATTGCTGTACTATAGGGGAGGTTTGATTTGAAAAAGCGCCTGGGATTTCTGTATTTTATTTTAATGACTCAAATAAACGTACTTATATTTAATTAAAATAATTTAAACTATACCAAAAACTGCAGATAGACGTTTAGTTAAAAAATAAAAAAAAAAGGAAATTATCGTACTCATGAATATCTTCGATTTTTGGGTAATATAGACTACCAGATACATTTCTGGCATCTAAAATTTTAGAAGGTAAAATTTTCTCCACATACACGCAAGTAAAAAGATGTAATAATTCGAGTAATTTAAAAATGTTAGTTTTACTAATTAATTGCATTATACGAAATTGTACACTTAAATTAATTAACTCGAAAGATCGATTACGCACATTGTACTGCGGTAAATGTTTCACTAACAGACTGTCAAAATAAAAAATAAATATATAGTTTGTAAAAGTACTAATATGATTACAGATTATAAACGTTATATTTATTTTTAATAGAACCTTTTTCCCACCGTGTAAAGATCACAATTTCGGTTTCAGGCTACATTTAGTTTATTTTTCTGTATTACACGTGTGTAAAAAACGAAACGATAAAAATAATCATATTACTACATACTAGTTCGATTGATCGATCGGTATTTAACATCAATAGATCTTTATTATAGAAGATACATCACGCACGTTACTCACATGGCGTATTAAGTACTAAACTATTAATTTTAAAAATCTCAAATTTTACCAAAATACGCGTAATACATAACTGCGTATATTTAAAAATATAAAATATCAACTCGTAATCGGTGAGGATACGTACGATTGCGGTAAAAAATTTATCGCTAATTAAGAAAATCATACCTTTCGCGTCGCTATACTTTCAAAATTTCTCAACAGCGTTGCAATACTTAGATCGAGAGTGTGTATGAAAGTATTTTTTTTTAATTTCGGTATGTATCACCGAAAATTTGTACAAAACTAATGATTAATTACAAATAGAAATGAAAGAAATCAATAGACTTACCAATAATTATTACGACGCAACAATTTTTCGCAATTCCCGTCAAGTATATATAGTTGCGTGTATATTTTTGGTATATCTATATACACGCTGGATACCTTATACCTCAATTTTGTGCAAATTTGAAGCTTTATACCAAAGTTAATATGTAATTGCAAAATACAAGTAACAGATGAACCGTTCAATTAATTTTCGACTAAAATTAAATAAAATTTGAATTTTTCGCGAAAAGTAATAAAATTAATTAATCAAACATGTTGGGAAATCATCTAAAAGCTTTTTATAAAATTATCTAATTTGAATAGGTAATATTCAAATGATTACTTTATTTAAATCTCATTGAAAATTGATTAAAAGTAATCTAATTCGAATAGCCAACGATTAACTTATTTTTTATGTTTTAAAGTAATACTTATATATTACTAATTAAACATTATTATTGTTGAACCTTTTAGATTTTTATATATTGTGTATGTATAATTTAAATCAAACTTATGCGGTAAATTATGAATAAACCAGGATATCATTGCCCTTCGTTTCAGTATTATCTAACACCGAGTAAAATTAGAAAAAAATAATATTGATGCATTTAAAAATGTCTACGAAAGGAAATGTGACTGTTAAATATGTGACAGAAAATTAAGAATGAAATTTCTTTTTGCAGTTATACTTGAATGCATTAATATTTTTGTATGGAATTTAGCACATTGATATGGATAATAAGCTGAAGCAAGGGGAGCAACGATGCCTTGGATTGTTTATATATAAATGGTATTTCCATTAAATAAGAATTAAATAGATAGTTTTAATACAATGGGCCAAAAATAGTGGAAACATTTTTGTCATATCGGTGAAACGCTTTCTCTTTTATTTTATAACCATTTACTTTTACCCAATTTTGAGATTGCAAGCATATAGATTAAGATTTAAATATCTAGTTATGTGCTATATGTGTATTAATTAGAGGGGCCGAAATATGTACGTTTTTACATTCTAAGCACGATCGTTATATTTAAAAAAAATGACTGTTATTTTAATATTTAGGAGTTACCATAAAAAAAATTTCAGCCAAATTGGTCAAAAATTGACTGAATTTTTCAATCGGCTTGTTTACATATGTAGCACATATTCGTACTTTACTTTTTGCCTATATGAAAATTATGAAATAAGGGATGCATCGGTCTATCCTTGATAGCTTGCTTTTCCTTCTTTATTCATTTTGCATACAATAAATCCTCATTTCGAAGCATTTTTACAATTTTACAAGTAATAAAATTAAATATTATTAATTATTATTATAAATATAATTGATTTATAATAATTAATCATTATTATAAATTTCAATCGTGAATTTGATTTCACAATTAAACTAGACCAATGTAAATTAATTAATATTGTTAAAATTTATTGTTATAATATGGTTTACATGTATAACAAATATTTTTACTGTTATTGTTCTGATAACCAAACGGTCACGGTGACGGTTACACTCAATTAGGATAGAAAAATTACTCTTAGTGCGTATCGCACGGATCACACCTATATGCAGAAATTGGATTATTTCCACTTTCAGACAATTTTTAATATTTTCAACTAAGTTTTAATATTTTTTTTACATTCTGATTTTTCAACAGGCGCTACTGTGTCGCGTATCTCAGTTGAAACTTGAAGAGCTGCTGCTGTTGAGCTGCCGTAAACAACGTACAATTTCACTAGTTTCAACGAGGCTTGATAGTGCAAAAAACTGTTATATTCAAAACGCAATATTTATTGTATCATATTTTTTTGTAATTATGGTGAAACGGTCGTATGCTACACATCCGTAAAAGTCAAATGTTTTTCTATATAATAGTGTATAATAATATACGTGTTGTCTAATTGCCGGTTAATCATTTCTTTTATTTAACAGAGTTATGCAGTTGAATATTTTTATTGTTTCCACGATTTTGCGGTTCAAATTCGGACGGTTACTTCCTAAAGTGCTAATAAAATTGGTGGAAAACCGTTGTCATCGCAAGTTACTTACTACCAATTTTTAACTCCTATTTTAATTCCTAGTTATTAAATACAAACTTGTACTATAAAGTTTCGCCAAAATGATGTATGAATTTTTTGGAAATTGATAAAAAAGTATAAAATTTGAATCGATATTAATTTTCTATGTGCCAAAAGAAAACGAAATGAAGCTTCCAATTGCGGCATCGCCCATATTCGAAAATGTATATAGAAAGTTGAGTTGATCGTTTACACATCAGTGATCGATAAAACGCGTGTGTAATAAAAGTGTATCTAAATATAAATCCCACATGTAGATAGAAGCGAAGAGAGTCTCGCAGTTGATTCGTTTGGATATAACGAACGGTACTTGACGATATAAGAGGGAAGCGCAAAAACCCGAAGTCTTTTGTAATTCCGCAACATTCCGTAATAACAGGCTGCGCTCCCGCTTAACGAATTTATTGCGATGTGTGTGCAGCCTTCGGTGAGTAAGAATCCAGAGATTTCCGAGAGATACTCCTATAAGTATAAGCTTTTCGAAATCTGACTGTGTCCACATACAAATATACATTATATACAGTGATGAGAAGACACTCGTGTACAGTTGTCATTATAGTATATTTATTTATTCTTTATACAGGATTTTCAATGTTTTACGGGATTATTCATTTCTACGTTTTATGATTCGACCGATTTAAACTTGTGTGTATATATTATTTTATTTATATATATACATACAATGCATATACTTATTATCACCTTGACTCTTAAACAGTTAATCATTGCAATTGTTACATTTATCGATACATACCTCCCCTCTCGTAGGATGTCCAATTCGTAATTCGGTGTCGTTTGTAAATTAATTTCAAAAATGGGATTATTGATCGATAATCACCTTTGAGTTCACAGCTCGGTTATCGCATTTTTCGAATGATTAATCATCCGATTCCCGATATAAAAGTACCACCAGTCGACGTTTGCGGTGTTGACTGAAAAATTTATTTCCAGTATTTACTCATAAATCAAAGAAAAAAGTGCATAAATCACTGCACTTTTATGCACATATCTTTGGTGTAATCTACATATTTTAAGTGTTCTATGATTAATCAAGTTTTAAGGAAGAGAACAAAGAATAACATTTTTAAAATGTACGTGCATATTCATCCATGTGTAGATAGTAGTTTTTCTCACTAGACTGTAAAGTCATTTTCACGCGTAGTTTACGCAAAAAATGCGAATTTACGCGTCGTTGAGATAAATGCATAAAGTACCACTTTACGTGTAGCGCGCGTGTAAAATTGTCTCGAGATCGTAAATAAAGTTCATTGAACGTACGAGGATAAATATAGGAATATAGAAAAAACTTGTACTGCACGCGTTGAATCGCAAAAATGCGGGTGGTAAATATTGGAAAATAGTTACTTCCAAACTCTTGGCCGTTAATAACGAAACTTTAGAATTTTCTGAGATTTTTGCTACGCTAAATAAAGGCTTCTAAGGAAAAAGGGGTATTTCGCCAAAAATTACATTTTCAGAAAAATTAAAGTTGTACGTTTTCATAATAATAGAATACATTAATTATAACAATAATGTTTTGAACTTTTACAGGTATAATCAACACTGTCTAATAAAAAATAAAATATATTGAAAAATTCAATATAAAAGTTTCTATAATCAGCCTACAGAAAAGAATAATCTTAAAAGTATACGCCCTTTTTCCATTCAATAAATTTTTAAACAATTGTAAAGAGGATTCAATTTTTTTGTTAGATAAGAATCTCAAAAAATCATCGCTTTTGATTTTGCAACAAATAAATAATTTCCATTGATATTCTCGTAAAAAATTTTCTACGTGGAAAAGCAACATATTGACACTAAATTTGCAAATCTCGCACTAAAACATTAAAAATGTATTAAAAATAAAATACAAATACAATTGTACCTACATATTACAATGTATATTTACAAACTTTGAATGAATTGTCCCCGTAACTCATAACGTTCAATTCACATTACGAAATATCTAACGCACGAAAAAGAAAAAAGAAGAAAGAAGAAGAAGAAAAGAGCACGTCAGTTGTAAGGTAATAAGGTAATGTTTCGAAGATTGTTAGAATCGAAAAGTAAAAGATAAAAGTTACAAAATAGTCGTTTAATCATGAAATTAAACTCGAACGTATGGTATAATCTCCGGTAGGTTTGATCATCGTTTTCTGCGGTGACAAACGACCGAGGACGCCGGTGTAGAGTGTCGCAAAAAGTTTGCGCGATTTAATTTTCCCTGATGGCTAATTGACAATTGCGCGGTCCACCGGGACAAGGGGCGTTACGGCCATAACTTAGACTTTCCAAAGGTTATTCCGCAACCGCCACGTTTTAATTCACCCAAACCATTAATCGTTCCCTTTTTCTCTCTTCTCAAGAGTGCTTCTTTTTTTTTCTTTTGTTCCTATTTTATAATTAAACGCTTCGAATATCTTTGCGGAATTGCTGCTCTCTCGATGACAATTTACTTTTATTATTTTTCAAGTACGGCACGATCAGAGTTTTAATTGCTTAGAGACAATTGTTAATTTTATATTACACGATTCGTTTGCGTATATCAATTACAGCTATTAACCTCTTTTTGCGATACGACAACTTGATTGTCCATTTTCAACCTGACAATTTTTATGTACTTTTTGGTTATACACTATCTGAGTGTTAAAATTGATGTTCGAATGTTGTGTGTCAAACGAAAACTATACGATTATGAAAAGAGTGCAGAAATGCGAGTATTTCATTTAGTTTTAATAGGGCTTGCGATAATTGCAATTTACACTTTGAAAACTACAAAATTATTCATTTACACTTAACGTTAATTTTTACTCTTTAGGATTTAGAGGATAGATTGATATTCAAAATAATGGATTTGTACAACTTGTTTGCTAATAACGAATAATCGTTTTGTTTTAGTATATAACAAAAATAATTTTTCACTTTTAATAAACGTCACTATATATATTACATACAATTATTTAAAGACTGAATATTTTTATAAATATTTCACTTTGACGAATTTTAACAAAATTTTTCGAATTATTAATTATCAACACTCTTCAAATTGGATAACTTTTAGCCAATTTTAGACATAGATAACAATGAGTTAATTTTCATTATCTTAAACTAAAAAGACAAGTTAATTTATACTTTTTAACAGGTAAACTTACGATCTAGTGTAATTTATACACTATTGCAATCCAATTTTATACGTCTTACCTTTAAAAATTAATTTTCTTAATAAAAAAAAGCTACAAAATTACCTATAATTTTGCAATTACTAGAATCTCCACAATCATTAGATAAACGGTGATTTTATCGCTTCTCACTTGAAACATTAATCGTTCAACAATGACATCCATTAATGTTCCTTTTTGTATTCGCAACGACGATATAAAAATGTGTATACCGATCCGAGTATAAATTTGAAAAATAAAGGAACTTATACTAATTATTGAACTACACTTCCACAGCAATATATCCTCGACGAAGGAACGAGAAAAAGAACTGTCATCGTCTAATAGTTACGGCAAACAAGAGACAAATCAAGATCTATAACACTTCACATCCGGAATTAATTTCATCTTTATACATATATATATACATATGTATATATACAGACAGACACACCAGTGCGAACAGGCAATTTTCAATGAATTATAATGATTATAATGATGCTATTTGTGCCACGCACACCTAGTTAATAATGCATTTCCAAAATTGCATAGCTATTAATGAGACACGCGTATAAGTATATATATACATGTACATATACAAAGAGCGCGAGGAATAAGCGAGTTACAAGCTCAGGGTAATTAAATGCAAATAATAGACCGGGATCGCTTGTTTGATCAAAATCTGATATTTCTTTTTCGGTCTCCAACGAATTCTCGGAGAAATTTTTCAACGAACGGATATACGTTGTTTGGGTTTTTTTTCTGTACTTATTCAGTGAGATTGAAATTTACGCGATATTATGGCTAATTATTTGAGTAATCGAAATTGCTATTATTTGTTTAATTGAGTAATTCGACCGAACAAATATATGCATTTTTTCAAGACGATAATTATGAAGCTTAAAAATTGGCAAATGATATCAGTTATCGAGAAATTAATTGTTTTATATATCTCTTGATTGAAATTAATATTTGATTAAAGTATAATAACTAAACGATAAGAGGTAATTGTTAATTTGGGAGAAAAACTAATCCAATCGAATTTAGGTATTCAAAAATGATTTCGTTCAAAAGTGTGAAAAGGGGGGGAAAAAGTAGGTCAAAACTCTATTATGTGGGTATCACGGACGTTTTTTTCTCTCCTACCGTTTCCAGTACTAACATTTGGACAAAAGTTGTATTGTTTCTTGCCAAATGTGTACTCGGATCGGTGTTACAATCCTTTCTTTCTTTGTTTTTATTGTTTTACAGCTCGAATGAACCTTTTTAATATTTCGTATACATATTTTAGATAACTGAAATATAACTCTATTTGAAATACGTTTGTTCGTATTATTAAGTATTGCAGAATTTTATAATATTTGCGTAATGTAAATTCATGAAAACCATATGTGCTTTTTCACTTTCCGAGCGCGGTATATATGTGTGTGTGTGTGAATATATACATATATATATATATATATATATATATGACTCGGAGCAAAAATCAGCGGACCGTTGATTAATATAACTCGAACAGCGCACACATTGTGCATAGTTTGAAGGACTTTCCAACAAGTGTGATAAATTTAGTATTTTTGAAAATTGTTTAGTTGAATGATTCACAATTTTTCGGATCGAATATCTTGATTCGAATGTATATACTTATATCGTAATTATTACTAATAAATAATACGTATTTATAATATTAATACGTGATTATTAATTAATATTTTTTTTTAATCCAATTTACCTTTTTTTGGCGTACCCCACAATTTGATACTCTTTCACACATTGATTTGATATTTTTAAGTTCTACAGTTCTACAATTAATGAAATATAGATTTTTCATTACGTATTCAAACGATTGGTTTAACTGTCAATCAATCAAAGAAATTATTTTTAATACTAATCTATTATCTATTAGTGATATAATAAAATTAAATTTTACTTTTTAAAATATTGTGAATATAATAGGTATGATTAAAGAATACAAAAATAAAATAGAGTTATTTTATAAAATATTTGTATACCATGGTTTTATTAACATTTTAAAGGTAATCTTTAAGACACCGTTAATGTCCGATTTTTTTATGTTTTCTTCCATAGTTTCTATATAATATACTTACCAATTATATCGGGTTTTTAGTACAATATTTTAAGTATTATTTTTATGTAAATCGTTGACAATAAAACTAAAGGAAATTTTTTATTCTATTTTTTTTATAGTTTCAATGTCGTACACGTGTCTCCTAAAAAACATTAAATATATTCTTTTTACATAAATACCGTACAATCGAGTAATTTTTGGGGGAGTAGAACTCGACTCTCCACTATTCCGGTATAGTCGTTATCGTAGTTTTTTTTTATCGGAATCTCTCGATGACACTTCCCACAGAATGTAGGAAACACAGATATAACAAAAATTTGACTAACCGAACAACGGTATACTTTCGGTTTATATAATTTTAAATATACTGTATAGTTGCGTATTCAATTGCCGATGATGAACAAATTTCTGATCAGTGTATTTTAGTGAAATAATAAGATTTACATAAATCTAATTGTTCATCAATGTCAATCAGTACTTAATCAATATTAAATAAAATCAATACGTATTATCAATACCATTTAATCAATCTATTATAATTGGTTTACAGCCTTGATCAGGTATTACTATATATACGTACCGAAAGTTTAGTGATCAAGAATTGGTACTTTTTTCTTATATTGTCGCTTATACTTATTAAAAATAGCAGTTATTTCATTCTTCTGCAATGACTAAAAAAAAATTTAATACTTAAACTTTTCCGTGTATGTGTCAAAATATATAGAATCATTAGTCTTTACTAACATTAAATTAATCCTATGAAAGTACGGATATGCCTTAAACTAATCAACAATTGAGTACGTGACGATATAAAAATTTTAAAATAATTCACAAAATGATTTATACCACAACAAAGTGTTATATCGGTCATCTTCGCTTACACCCGTCAACTAAAAATTATAACAACTTATGTATACAGAAGAAAAAAAAATAACAGTTGTTTTTAGCAAACACACTTTTTTTTCTTTAACTCTGCGATCCGATATTAATCACGTATTTAAAATGGCTTAGTACTGTAGTCTATTTTTAAAGAGGTATAATGGGCGTCACTGTCAATACTAAGATGATTGATGGGACACACCGGTGTTATCGGTACTGCAAAATGATTTTTTAACGACACCCGATAATATATATATTTGTATTAATACTTGGCCTTATAAAATAGACGAATATATGTATATGCAACGTAAGTATTAAAAAAAATGTATAACAATAAATAATTCATGAAATAAAATTATATTAGATGAACGATGTCGTTGTGATCGACCGCACCGGTGAAATGGTGAAATCGTATATAGAAACGCTCTTGCAGGCAAAAATTGAAGAAGAAGAAAATATACTTGACATTCGCACAGTTTGAAATTAAAGATAATGGAAAATTCGTATCGCGTTTCAGGTATATCACGTATTATATACACAAGTATTGGAAAAAGAAAGCGTCGTCGATCAATGGAATTTTGTATATACACATACTTCTTTTTTTATTGAGATGTATCGAATGCGACAACTTTCTTTAAGGAATTCCATTTAGCCTAGTTATAAATTCTGGTCTCCCGAGGAAAACTGGTCGACATAAAAAAAATCGAGTCGATTAGCTTTCGGTGGGTTTGCTCGTTTCGTTATTAGATATTTTTTTTTATCGCAACCAATGAACCTGTAAAGATAAAAGAGAAGCTATAGCTCATTTTTTCACTTTATTTTACGAACATCGATACTCCAATGAGTGAACGCGTTACTAATCTAATAAGTGCATTCGAATTTTTAAATGAACAGATAAATATATAATCATTAATTATACGTTGATTAACTGATTTTGCATCGATTATGTGTATTGAATTTTTTTAACGTTACACACTAACCTAAACACCTTCATTATTTTTTCTTTGCAACAAATTATTTAACAATCATAAATTATCATGTACAAATAATGCGAGTACGTACATTCATGCAAAAAAATAATAATTTTGTATAAAACAATTGAATATATACATTTTTATTAACGTTATGCTCATTAAAATTGAAATGTAAAACGACGAGTATTTAAATTTGGGATACCCACTCGTAAGAAGTAGTACATACGTAATTAACACATTTCTTATAGGGAAACTTGTTTTTTTTTTCTTTACCTAATGTGTTCGCGTTTCAATTAATGCCTCTGGATTGTAGCTAAAATTAAAAAGAAGGTATGAAACCTAACGAAAAAAAATGTATGAAAATCTAGAACAACCATATGTAAAAAAAATACAATTCAATCAAAATATTTTATATGATACAAAAATAATAAAATGGTCTATGAAAGTAATTGAAAGGAAACAAGTTTTATTTGATACAAAAGTAATTGAATTTATATTGATCGAAAAAACGAGGTTTTATGTATATACATTTATACGTTTATTATTATTGATTTTAAGTAATTAATGACAGTTTTCACAGGAAGCAATTAAGAAACTTTTTACCGAGTGACCGTATATTCTCTCTCTCTTAAGTAAATTGGAAATTTTGATGTTTGAAAGCTGATGTTTTACTACTTTTTTTATACGCTTAAGAGATAACCACGCGACGATCGCTCTGAGATTATGAATTATTCATTTTTTGAGTATCGTTTTGAAATGTTATAAATATGCAGTATCACAATATTATTTATTTTATTTATTACTTACTATTTTCATCAGATAAAAAAGGAACATTGTGTTCTCGTTTAAGGGGACAAGTGTGGATTAAAATTTGAAAAAAAGTATTCAATATTAACAATTAATAATTCATTTCGTAACAGTTGAAAACATTTCTTATTTATTAAACAAATTATATTAGTATTAAATTTTATTTAAATTTTGTTAGCCAATTTATATGTAACATAACTATTTCAATTAATTATGAGACTCCGTACTCTGATTTTTTTTCCATAATGGTCTTGCCACATGATATCTCAGGAACAACTTCATTGAAAAAGCTGAAATTTTAACGGTGACTTTTAAATATGAATTTAATCCACTTAAATGAAAAAAATTTCAAAACGAGTCTAAAAATTTATAAAAAAGGTTAATTTGCTGTTATTGACACAATTTTTGAATTTTTAAAATAATTTGGTAAGAATAATTTTTTTATTACGATGTTAGCGCAGCCTGTTCTACTCAAATGGATTAAAATCGTATTTAAATATTACTATTAAAAATTTAGCTTATTCGAAGAAGTAGTTCCAAAGACATACTGCGGTAAGTCTATATTATGAAAAAAAATCTGAAAACATCAGAGTCCCATAATTAATGAAATTGTTAAAAATAAATTAGCCTATAATTTTTAAATAAAAGTTGCTAATAATACAATTTGTTTAAAAAATGAAGAAACGTTTTCAATCATTATGAAAAAAAAAATCATTAATTTGTTAATACTCGATAGTGTTTTTTTTTTCAATTTTAACCCAGGCTCGTCCCCTTAAAGAACATGAAAAAACGATTCTGTTGATAGTAATTAACATCTTGAGAAACGCAGATTGGCAAAAAAAGTCGTAAGGATATAAAAATAATCGGTCATTTTTTTCCAATATCACATGTATTCCAATATACAATATTGTTATATGCGAAAAAAAGTGTCAGTATACTGCTTGACATATTTGTTATTTACGTGTCCATTAACCAAAACAAACCAGACCAGCTTGCTCGAATCGCAACACGTGCTCACTTCAATATTCCCGATAAAGAAATGGTTACACATGCTCAAAATGCGCGACACCTACTTATCTAAACTGTACACGTCATTGTTAGATATTTACAAAATCCTGTATGCTCGCGTACACAGCCTTGATCGTTAAATGTATGTCATTTTTTTTCATGAGTATATATATATATACACTATATATTATACGCATGATAATTTGATATTCTCACTGTTAAATTGTACAATATTGTAAAATTTAACATACAATTTAATGTACTTAATTGTTGTTACGACAAATAAATCCGATATAATAATTGTCAAGTAATCTTGTAACGTATAAATACCATAATTAAATTTAATAAACAAAATAGTAAAATGTTATAAAAAAGTAAAATGCTTGTTTACAGAAAAACTTTTGTAAATTCTTTAAAAATAGCTTCAATTTTCATTGTATAAAATTTTAATTAACACATATCATTGCGTGTGAGAATTTTTAAAGTGATCCCTAATTTTAGCCTTTTTGTTTTAACCTTTTGCTTAAACTTATTAAGTTAGTTAAAAATTCGTAAATTAGTAGAAATCGACGTATGGTCACACTGCTAGGAAATTGGTTAAAAAAAATAATTAATCGATAATCGTGAAATGATTTTTTCACTATATATGAAAGCCCATTTAACAGGATATGAGCATAATCTCGACATTTATTACAATTGAATATCTAATACTTATGACTATTGAAACTCTGAATTTCCTAGTCACTCAAGTATTAAAGTACATTTCCTATATTCTTTCTGACTTTGAAACAATATCGACACCTATACGTTTTTAAAAATTTGCCAAAAAAACCATTTTGATCCCATTTTAACAACTTTTGCATTTGACCTTGACATTCTGATTAAAATCATGGGACAATCGATTTCATTCTAATAATTAGGCGAAAACAATCAAGAAAAACGTTTCACTTCAAGAAACAAATTGTGAACATTTTTTACCTATTCCTATATTTAAAATAGATATTCCATACTTCATAAATAGAATCCATTTCTACCAAGGTAGACTATAATTACTGGTAAATTGAAAGTTTTTTTAGTACGATCTCCAACAGGTTTTTATATAGCATCATTTGAATTAAAGATAATTTCGAATAAACTTCGAAGTTGGCTCGATATTCTTTACTTTACCCAAAGTTTTAAGCGTATTTTACTAAAAGAAAATTTATTTATACACGTGTTCAAAAAAATAATAATCGAATGTGATATTTTTTGTATATACAATTAAATTCACTTTGTAATTATAACACCGAAACGAAATACTTTTAATCATTTATACGGATGGATAAGAAAAATTTTTTATTCACGAATTTCAATGCTCATGATTTTAATTACCAACTGCAAGTATAATTGTAGGAGGTACAAATGCATAATTTTGTTTATATTAATATATATTTATAAAGGAATATCCCGAGTTCACTCCTCAAAGTTTCATGTAGTATCGATCGGTGGGAAAATTTTGCGCAGATGTCTCGTTATATTTTTAGTTGTCGTCGCGGCACACTCTATATATCCTTAACAACCTGCAGTTTCTATTAATACACACATATAAACGCACAGGCACACACACACACACACGAAAATAAAAATATGAAAAATAAAGGGTTGGGAATGACGAAATCTACACGTAATGTATATATACAAATTTTCAATAATGACAATTTCGTATATTTTCGAATGTATATTACATAAAGTTCTTACAATCATATATATGTATATATATATAATTGTCGAAGCATATCGTCAGAATGTAAATGTCTTCGTTAATTTTTGGTTTGTTTCGCTTCCATATACGGGATCCTTGGTCCCATTATTTTCTGAATCGAAGTAATTAAATTTTCACGCACCTACGATGAGTTCGTATAGGTATCCTTGATATGTCATTGTTTCGAAAAATAGAAAAGAGAAAAAAATATATAGTCCGTGTATAATATAGAAATCGGAGATTGTGTGTCCCACCACCGATGAGTATGAAAAATAATGAAAGAAGGCGGTAAGTGTTTTGTCTCTGGTATGCAAAGAATAATTTATTTCATCAATAGTTTTATTTATTATGTCTTTTTTTTTCATTTATAAATAAATAAAATAATTTATTTGAGTAAACAATTTTTTCAAATATTCATCGTTGAAAAGGACAGATTTATTTTTCGCCGGTACGCAACGTCGTACAAAACAATTTCATTGATCTCTTTTGCGTTTCATTCGATTATTCGTTAAAGCGATTACAATTATATAAACGATCCAATAGGATGCAATATACATAATACACATTCACGTATACATATATGTACGTATGTATACATATATAAACATAATTTGTTTTCTTCTCCTACAACTAAAGTAAAACGATAAATTTTGATCCCAAGGGAATATACTTAAACAATACTTTGAAAGCTACGATCTACGAGAACTAATAAGGCAGCGTTTAAAAATTTCATTTTTTTCTTTTATCATTATTTATATCATCATCATCGTCATCATCATCATCATCATCATCATCATTATTATTACGGAATAAACGTGGCGTACGTAGGAACGCGGATTCTCACCACCGCAGTACGACAAAGAATTCACACATTTTTTTTATGGCACTTAAGAAACTATGATTTTCTTCTTTTTTCTTCTTTTAACCACTTTGTCGGTAACAATTTTTTATTTAAAAAAAAAAAGAGAGAAAAAAGATAAATTTACACAGTATAACACTTATATTGCACGTATTTGTACAAAAAATTCGATGTGTCGGGTATACAAAAGGATTTCATTCGATATCGTGAGTATATATGATTATCTAGGCTTTGACTAGATAATATTAAAAAAAAAATAATAAAACGAGTAGTAAACAAAGGCAAAAATTCGAAATCTCGACTCGAGTCGGGATACACATATATATATATATAACGCCTGTGTTGTAAAACAATTAAAACATCGTGTATATATAGAGGAGAAAAAAAATGGTGCACCGTAGTGACTTGGAGGAACAAAAATCTAAAAAGTCGAATTATCGCGTGAGATTAAGATAAAAAAAGAAAAGAAAGAAAGACTAAATATATGCACGTATCTTGCACTTTAAGTACAACTTGCGTATCTCGTGGAACCTGGATATATATAAATATATGTATATGTATATATACGGTGAGTCGAAAATATAAAAATTCAATTATCCTACAATTATTATTATTTTGTTCGTCGTCGTTTTTCGCATAGAACGAAACAGAAAAAAAGATAAAATAAAAGAAAAGTAACAGAAGATCGTGTTCAGTACAATGTGCATCGCTTATACGCTCTGGTATTACAAAAATGTATATACGTATACGAGAGCCTTTACGAATTATGCATGTATAAGACGTCATTCGCTTTTATTTTGCTTCTGACGACGAGGAGTGTTCGTTTATAGTTAATAAGGTACAAATAGAATTTCTTTTTTTCATTATTCTCTTTAAACATCGTCGATTTATCTGGTTTATTATGCAAGCTATGGAAATATATATATATACGTGTGTGATGACGCTTTGCAAAGGAAAAAATAAAAGTATGATGAGCTGATTTCCAGAAAGTGGATTGCACCGAAGCCCCTCGAAACTTAATGCAATGACGTTCATTCGATGTCTACTTACAATTTTTTTATTACATGAAATTGGGGGATGTGAGTATTCCAGGATTTCTTAAAATGTAACGGGAAATGTTTACTGCACCTTGCGGAGGACGACCAATAAAATTGAATTTTCAAATAATCGAATTGGACTCCTGTAGATGGAGGGAATGCCGAATTATTTTATAAAAACTAATCATCAATATAATAATTACCATGACGATACGTCAAAAATTGTAATGATTTACGCGAAAGCAAGTATTACGACGTTTTTACGTTAATTCTTATCTAACAGCTGATAAAAGATCCAGGTTTACAGCGCTGTCACGGTAATTTTTATTAAAAAATTCTCTTAATATAATTATCTAGATATTATATTAACTTCTCTTCGTTAAATTTATAAGTTGAATAGAATATTTTAAATACGGATATTATTCTCGAGAAGGTTGACGTGTAACCGCGATAGCATATTCCTAAATTGCCAAGTGTTACGAACACCATTCTGTGTGCTAAATATTAAGATTTTAAGTTTATTAAAAATTTGAAAGAAAAACGGGTTTTATTTTAACTTTAATCAGGATAAAAATTAGGTTATTGTTGAAAGTAGCATTTTGATAAGTTTATGTGCGTAAAAGTAACTAACTCGGTGTTTCGCATAAAAACAAGAGAAAATCGCGTTCCAAATAAAAATAAGGTATAACTCGACGTTCGAAATAAAAGTGAGTCGTAACAATATATATATATATATATATATATTTTGGATTTCGGTATTAATTTTGCGAAATTGCGTGCACGTCATTTCGTAGGTTAGGATATAGAGAATACATTTACAGGTAGCGAATTCCATCGCATGAGTATGAACTCGGTTGTGGATTACGTCACGTAACCTCGACCGTCAACGCGTGACAGCGAACGATGACGACGAGGTTGCGCGGATTTTAAGCGGCATAATCCATCAATTAAATTTTTTTTATTTATCGAACCAGAATTATTTAGAAAAGTACTTTACAATACATCAGAGGCATGTGCAAAATACATCACCAAAATAGGATGCAACTATATCCTTTTACAACAAATAGATGGATCTAAAAATGAAGCAAAAAAAATTGATTTTATTGGTTATACCGCGATCATGTGATCATTTAATATTGAAGAGGTAAAACCGCGAAAATTTAATGTTTATGAAAACCGATAAAAAGGGCACGCACAGCGCGCTTCAAGATGCTCGAGTTACTTAAAATTTCAAATATTTTTAATCGACGTTTAAGGGATAAGTGTATCGGTAAATATCTACAAGGATCCTGGGCGTATGTGTATTACCGACGGTAATAATATTCGTAAACCGCGTTTTTCGAATGTCGAAAATAATTGGTTGTTCGAATGTTTACTGTTGCTTATTCGGCCTCACCGGGAATGCGATCAAGGCCGATTATTACGCGAATCGATCGAGCGATCAACCACCCGGATCAATGCCGAAGGATAAGAGACTAGATTAGAGAGTTGGAGAAATGGCCTACGATCGCTTATTGCTGGATGTATTTGTAGCTGCGAGATCTGATAGTAATTCGGTCGCACCAAAAATTGATCTCTTGTCAATGGGATTCGCTGTTCTTCTCCATATCCTAACTTACAAAATGCAAGAATCAACAGTTGTACTATAAAAATGTTGACACAGTTTTAATATTCGTAGATTTAAAAAATAGTAGGATGCAACCAAACGAATCTTCAAAATTTTGTTATGTTAGCGATCACTTTTGAGTTACAAATAAGTACCTGGATGTACAAGATTGTCAATTTCAAAAGATCTCTTTGAACCTTTAGATGTACCCAATTACTTTCATTCAAATGGCTTAAAAGTTCATTTGTAAGGGGTTTTCAAGCCTTCAATCGTTATTCAGCAATGAAAAAAAATAATTTAATTCAATTGAAGTGTCGATTCATAAAATTTGTATGTTTAAACCGCATAGGCAAGTCCTATAAATAATGTTTTTATAGTATTATTAAAATAAATAATTTTAATATTATAGTAATATTAAAATAAAATAACTATATTTTGTGTCAAAAAAAAAACCAAAAATAATAATATTGCAATCGAAATCTTTTTTGAAATTTCGAAAATTTTTACTTGCGACATTTTACTGTACCGGACCGGTATACGCATACATGCGTAAAGGATCTGACTTGTCAACGTAAAAACTTAGTTTAGTTATAACTTAGGTACCACAGATCATATTTTTATAAAAAATGGGAATTTCAACTTTTAACAAACCCCGACTTGCTAAAGGTTAAAAGATAAAATTTGAACTTTGATTTCCGATCCCTATTGATGCAAGCGCCATTGGGGAATGTGTTATTCGACGAGTGATTTCTTTACAAAGGCATCGTCGATAATTAGCACTAAAATCGGGAGTATAAAAAGATAAATGTGAAATAATAAAGAAAAAAGATTAAATTTAAAATTCAAGTCTACAAGTCGTCCTCTTAATTAAAAATTATCTCCTATATTAAAATAGGCACTCGACTATAACTCCTTAGTCACGCGACCTTAGAGGGAAAAGCCTGAATAAATTTGAAAAGGAACAACGTTTTTTTGCCAAATTCTCATAGTATCATTATAAAGGTGTTTTTTAATTTTAGTAATTCTGACACCGTAATATAAATAGGAATTTTGTATAGTACTTAGGAGGAAAGATTGAAAAGTTCAAAGTCTCTCAAATTAATGGTTTATAGTTTATCATACGTGTTCTTAAACATATAACTTAGCAAACAAATGTTGTTATTGTCGCGTTAATTCAGGCTTCTCCCCGTAACTGAAGGTTAATGAATAATTAATGATTAATGGCTATTTGCATGTAATCGATGCAAGGCTGACTGCTGCGATATACCGCAGAATACCAACAAAAGTGATGAGAAAATCTCTGGTCGTCTTTCTCTTGTCGGTATAAAAACAAAACTTAACAAAAGTTGACGAGAGACAGGAGAGATAGAGAGAGAGAAAGAGAGAGAGAGAGAGCCTCCGATTATTGGCGTGTATCACCATCAACAATGAACTTAACTAATTTACACATTAGAGTAAACAATATCGTATTTCGACGAGTTGCAATTTGTGCCCTTACGTGTCACTGACGCGATGAGCCGAGATTCGATTGCACGTAAGTCTATGATTACCACGATATGTAGACATGTAGAACAAGTTCAACGCGACAAGAAGTTTAAATAATATATTGCAGTCCTTTTTTTACTTTTAAGTACAAAGTGGCGAAGTTGCGGTACGATCGATCATCTAGTTTCGCTGACTCAATTTAAAAAGAGGAAAATACGTACATCGGTAAAAAATAATATACAGTTCTCGGGCAAGTCGTCGTCAAAGCCGTCTTCCACAGATCGTAAAGAAAAAAAAAGTAGTGACTATCTAAGTGAATCGTATGTCGAATCAGAGCGTCAGTGTTCCCGGACAATTAAATATTCGACAGGCTAGATATATGTATCAGTGGAGCACATGAACAGTTTCACAAATACTCCGTCAGTCGAGTCAATGTACACTTGATACTTACTTCGAGAAATAGAGTGTAAAATAATCGTCTTATAAAGAAATCACTTGCACTTAGTTTTCCCATCGAGCAATTTCTTCCAGAGATCGAACTGCTCGCTGTACTTGACCATGTGTATGCTGATCCCCCGTTGAACGTTGCACGGACTGTACGATATCTTCCTGTTGAGGAACTCGTTGGCGTGGACCCGTTTGATATCTAATTTATTGGCAACGATCCCCGTGACGAAAACATCTTCCAGTTTCAAAAACGTCTCGTTGAGCGCACCTTCGTAAAGATTGTGCACGATATCACTGGACATCAGGTAGGCCGGACCCGTGCAAAAGTCTGGATAGAACGGTTGTCTGTACTGCGCCACGGAGACAAAGTATTTACTGGACTTGTTGCGCACGGGTTTCCACTTTTTCGCCAGTTTACCAAATATCACGTTCTTGTCGCGCTTGTGCTTGTTGATGAACGACACGAGCCTCGGAACGTTGATAAACATGTCGTCGTCAGTTTTGAGGACAAACTTCACTTCGGAACAATAAGTATCGACCCACTCGAGGGTCGAGATTGTCTTCAAAGTTAGATTCGAATAAGAGTCGACAAAGTTACCCCGTATAATATCCCCGTACATATCTTGCTCCTTCTGGAGATTCCGCTCGAACCTCAGGTCGGTCGTGCTACCAAGTATAAAAACTATACCGATATCTCTACGTTGTCCGTAATGGCCCCAAGTCTGTCTAATGGCGGTCCTCGCTTCGAAATGCGTAGGTGCCGACATTATCACTATTACGAGATCCATCGACCTACCGAAATCTGGACATTTGTCGGATACTGCTATCGAATGACCAGAGACGTATATCGCTCGTGCCGAGTCTTTATCGATGATAGGTGCGGTTGACGGAGCCACCGTGGTTGTAGTCGTCGTCGTCGTCGTCGTCGTCGTTGTCGTGGTTGTGCTGGTGCTGGTGGTGCTGTTGATGACTTTGACGGAAGACGAGCCCGAGGAAGCCGAGATGACGGTGATAATGGACGAGGCGCTCCCGTTAAGACTAAGATTGTGCGATGCATTGTTGACGTTGATCAGCGTTGGACTAGATGCACTGTCCGTACTATTCAGATTTCTGAATATCGGAGTCGAACCTACGTCCGAGCTGTTTGCGTTTACGTGGCTGTGGACCACCGATTCGTAAAACGATGTTCGATCTGTGAACAGGTAAAAACAGTTTCTTTCTCGTATTTCAATTATATTTTACAAACTTAAAAGCAGTACAAGCTTTCGTTTGGGATGGTATTGCAGGCATGAAATATTTGTAAGCATGCTGTTACTACTTCGACATCCATTAAAAGCAATGTAGGTTCAAGGTTGTACTGTGTAAAATATTTAATTCTTTATGTATGCATAGTATAATCCTGTAGATATTTATTAAGATAAAAATTATTCCGATTTAAATTTGTCTTCAAGAGTGCTCCTCGCAACTCTTGCGCCCTCTATAGTCTGAGAGAAATTTTCTTTTGTAATATTTAGTTTACTTGTCAGAGTTAGGTCCGTGAAAATTGAGTTCCCCGTATATAAAATAATATAATTTAAATGTGTGGGATACCATACCTGAATTAAATCCTACTTAAATGCTGACACCTGAATGTCACATGCATTATTTCTTATATTACAATTATTTAAACAACGACATCTTGAAAACGTAGTAGAGGCATATTTTTATTACATATTTGAAGTAAATTTGTAACAACAAAAATTTAACTCGTATTTAAATATTCTGAGAATATGAAAAATACGGTAGAAAAGTTGAAGCCACGGTGGACAGCCATCTGCTCTTAACCACCAAGCAATCCAATTTTTTTTATAAAATACGCCTTCAATTTTCCACATTACTTTTCAAAAGAATAGTCAAATAAATCGTTTATATTATTTTACACGCGGGAAAACTGAGTTTCTTTTGATCTGACTGTCATACCTAAAATAAATATTATAGAGAAAATGATTGACAGACTAACGGGCGTCTTGACAAGCCAACTCTGGGAAATTCCACCAATCACAATGTACGAACAGTAAAAAAGCGCCTACTTTAATTTAAAGTCAAGCTATACGGTTCGGTAAGATCGAAAAATATAATTCATATACATATCGTCGAACGATCAAAATTATTTTATTTGAATAAGAAGCGCTCAATTGTGAGGAGTACACGTAAAGTATATTTCCAACCTAAAAGTTACGGTAACAGCACGATAAACTATTTTTACAATTTCTTTACAAATATTAATTTTACGTTAACTTGTGTTGAACAGCACGTGTGGGGTACCAACGGTCACTCCTATTAGAAAATTTTCTTCTTATATTTTAGTGTTTATATTATTGTATAACTATTGTAGAAATTTGTCCCTTTTTTAAAGGTTTAAGTTTATAAATTGTTACTCGACAGGTTGTAAATAAGCATTTTTCGCCCATTTTTAAAAAATGTCTACTTTATATCTAAAATATAAGGCTCTCCCTTATAACGATCGTGCCTAAAAATAGAATCAATTTATACTAGGTACATACAAAATTAAAAATCACGGATTTCTGAATATTCGAAGAGCATTGCATAAACTGCACATATATAAAGAATAAAATTTCTGACGAAAAAAATGAACTTTATATTTAATCGAGTCGACAATTTAATTATTATATATATACTTTAAAATTAACGTATATTATTTAATTTAATGCGAGATTTAAGAAGTAGTTCATCCTCTGTAACGAAATTTAAAAAAAATAAAATCCGTATGTCTTTAATTTGCCCGGTAAGTTGGGAATATTAAGAAGAAGCATAAGAGATAAATTATATAAAACTTGTCTAATTATAAAGGACGTAAACTAATTAACGCGGATGTATATACATATATACATACAGAAACAGTAAATTCGCAGAGTTTTAATATTATTACGGGTTTACGCGACTTTGCGCAATCGGATCGTTAAAATCTCCCTCCCCCTCTTTCTCGAAGATTCGCGCAACACTATCCGTAATTTGATTAGAGTCTTTGTATCAATTTCAACATTGCAAATAATAAATAATATAAATTAAAAACTCATTCTTCTATAACGATGGCAATGAGCATAAAATAAGATAATGATATATACCCGTGCACACCCGGTAATCGTCGATGCCGGTAAAAATCAAACAATAATTTGCAAAAAGAAGTAGGCGAGGTCGAATCAATTCAGTATTCCACGATTTCGTAAACAATAAGCGTAATATTGTACAATAGTAAAATACGAAAGATGGAGAGAGAAAAAAAAAGAAACGAAATATTAAAACGAACGACAAATATATATCGTTAGCGGAAAGTAATAATTTTTTAAAATACGTATAAATATATATATATAATCCCGGTCGTTCGCGTATAAGGACCAATTGGGTGAACCCCTCCAGTAGAACCGCGGTAAATTCGTAGAATCCGGCATCGCAATTTCCTCTCGTGATAATGACATTCTAGTGGTGAACACGTTCGATTCCGCAAAATTCGAACCCTGTGATGGAGGGCCTCATTTGCAATCGGAAACTCGTATCCAATATTTATTCTTTTTTTTTCACCCGCTTCCTCTTATAGCTCTCTTCGTTTCGATTGTTCGCTACTGGTGAAAGCGGATGAATATTCCATTTTCCTAATTGATAATTGTTCCTCTTATCGGATTTAATTGTTCGATTGTTATCGATACTTATTTGGATACGCCATCGCGGGAAATATATAGAATACTCGTCGTAGATCAAACGAAAGTAGCAAGAAAGTTTTTTAGAAATTTGTAGAGTGTATCGGTACATATCAAAAATCTTTTAATACGATAATAACATTTTTGCATTCAAGATTTTAAAACAATCGATGTTTTAAAAAAATCGATGTTTGACATAAGCGAAATTTTTGTTAAAAAGAATATTTGCTTTCTATAATGTGATTCTTCTATAATCAAGCAAAATGTCTGTTTGTGAATAAAATGAGAAAGTATAATTTAAAACGATCAATATTCGGAAATCAAGGAAATTTCTGTTGATACTAAAGAAATCACAAATTTAACAAGAATTTCGCTTAGATCAAAAATTAATTTTTATCAGTTTGTATCGTTATTTATGAATTTTAGGACACTAAGCGAATCTCTCTTTCAGAATATCCAATTGACCGATATTCGAGAAGAAACATAAAATGTGATTTTGAAAATCGAATAATAAATTATAAAGTTCCATAATTATCTAATGCATTGGTAAACAACATCTAAAGAGCGTTTGAATTTTTCGAATCTTTGCAGTCGTTATCTTTGATTTGAAATATTTTTTCGTAGAGAAGACTCTTTCTAATGCGCCGAAATGTCATAAATTATATTTTACTGACGTACTTTATAATAGGTCGATAGTTCAGTAGACTGATAAATTATTTGTCAGTCATCTAAAAATGACTAAACTTTATAGTAATTTTGTAAAAATTATTAATTCGTAATTTGAAGAGTATTTACATTAAATGACATTAAATAGAACGACCATAACCTCAAAATATTGGAATAATACTAAACATTTCCCATGATCAAGAAACTTAACAAACTCTTATGAATTTATATTTATATATTATATATTTATCAATCTTTCCAAACCAAAACTTGATTTTAAATTAAGAAGCATCATTTTACTCTTTGTCTATTACAATTGGTGGAATTTTCCAGAGTAAGGCCTTTTTAAACATTGTAAGTATAAAAATTATATTTTATGAATTCGGTTAGATTTTTAAAGGATCCTTGTTATTTACTATTGATTTGAGTTATATTTTCAGTATTTGCAAAGATAAATGTGTATAATATTTTCCACTTAACCATTTTTAATAGGACTTTTAAAGTTTATAACGAAACTGTAACTTTATCTGCATGTATAGAAATTAAAAACTAGTATTTTACTTTAAAATGCGTTTGATCGGTAGGATCAAAATGGGCACAATTTTTCGCCCATTCCGTTACAACGATCTATTCAACGATTACTTCGACGATAATCAATCGAGTTTATGATTCCTCGTAATTTATACAAGCGCAAAATTATGAAATATTTGTTCAGCAAATTAAAAATTACAAGTATCATGACGTCTGTCAGACTAATTAATCTCCAACAGGTGACGTGCTATCACTGTATAATATTTATTAGAAAAATCGCTAAATAAAAATAGACAAAATATAGATCGTCGTCTGTAAAAACTCGTAAAATCCATCGAATAAATTAGAGGGAAATCAAATCTTCATTCCACACGAGCGCAGTGCAAGTTAAATAAATCGGTGGTTTTGTATAAACAAACAGTTTTAACGAAAACACCTGCATCGTAAAAAGTGACGGGGATCGACAAATTTTTTTTTTTCTGCGAGAAATCAAAGTTTGAACGTATATATACACATATATAGATAAATTATTATACATACAGATACTGACATACACCCATGAATAATGAATGACTAAAAATATACGCGATGTTAAATTCAAATTATTAACCGAGGTTGCAGTGTAACATTGTAACAGGATATATAGAAATCAACCGGGTTTTCTCTTAATATTTTATGCACGCAGGTGAGTAAAAACCAAGTGTGCATTAGAAATGTTTCTCTTTCTTTCAATGAAATCCAACTTTTTGTGTTTCTGTCTCGATTTTACGATACGCACACACGGCCTCTTATCTTTTCACTCGATCGAAGAGCAAATATTTAAGGATTTAGCGCAACATTTGTTATCTCTGATTGATGGGAATCACCTTAAACGTTAATTTGACACACTTGCACGAAATACGTTTTTCTTTATTCGATCGAACTTTTATTTTATTTTCTTCTTCTTCTTCTCGATTTATCATTCGAATTATTTACGTTTTCAACTCGTTAGTCATATTTATTTTTTTTATTATTATTATTATTATTATTTACACACGGTAATGAAAATTATATACATATTAGAATAAAAGTGTAGTAGTAATTTTATACTATTTCACGCTTGTGTATACAATTAAACTTGAGAGAAAAATGAGTCAGAGCGAAAATATCATTTATATATATATATATATTTTAGATGTAGAGTTCTAATGAAACCTAAGACCGAGCAATACTATAAAAATGTTAATTAGTTTTCTCGTAAAAAAAATATACCGAACGAAATTGCATTCCCAACCAGTTTAATTAACTTATTTATTTTCATATTAATCTTTCGTTTAACGTTTTTCCTTTATTTTATATAATATCTCGAGTATTATTCATTCCTTTTTTTTTTAACGACTAGGAAAACAATACTCAAAGAGATTTGTTGCAATCCGGATTCGTTCGATCGTTTCCACTATACGATTAATATTTATATAAATAATTAAAATATAAGAGAATATATCGATTTTCAAGGATTAATTTTTAATAATTCCAACAATGTCGTATAATACACCTTTTATTATTGATTTCTATTTCAATTGTGGAAGAATATTAATTATTAATTGCAATATTCCTCGCTTGTTGGATTACTTAGAGCTTTTTATTTGACATTTTAGTAATAACAACGTGTAATTCAAAATAATGGATATACATCAATAATTTATTGATAAAAGAAAAAAAATTTTGTAATTACATTGATTGTTAAGTTTTTAGATGTAAGTATAAATTAATGTAGAAAAATTATTGTCTTTTTAATTATAAATTATTATACGCTTACAATAAAAGTAAAAATTAATTTTAATTTATATTGGAAATAAAAAGTTATTTAATAAGTATCTTTTACTTTCAAATCTAATTAACAAACCTGTATATATATATATATATATATATATACGTTACCATTAAAATTGTAAGTGCATACCAGTTAACATTATCAATGCAAAAAAGAAACTGTTTTATTTGAACCTAACTGTATATTACATATATAACCAGCATCATTATAAAATGTAACTTTTTTCTCTTAATACAAAATGCATTAGGTATTTATAATCAGGTGAAAGTTTTCAAGTTACACATGTTCTATTAAACTGGTATGACTAATTTAAAATTGATGTACATTGTAACACAAGAATTCCATCAAGATTTAAAACACATTTGATTAAGACATATTGTATTAAGCGTATACCTATTAATTATATATACAAGTAAGCGTATATAGTAGGTGATGTATATTGTGTTACCGTAACACCCAAAATCTGATTACGAATGCTTGCTTAATTCAATGATTTTTAAGATAATTATTACCGTATTGTATATTATGTAACTTTATTGTAATATTTAACAGTAGGAAAGATCTGCTATTGCAAGAATTTTTAAATTGGGTTGTATCCATAAATAGATGAGTTGATTCCACTCAAAGAGAGTTGTATTACATTAGGACCTTTTTTTTTATTATTTAAAGCAATTTTGATAGAAAATCTTTTACTTGCAAACCTGAATGTTAATTTATCGGTGATTAATGATTGTGGAAAAGTGATTAATGGAAAATGTTTAATAAAAAGTTTTAAATAATAATTAATCTTGCATTACTGCAATTTAGTACAACTTTTACACAAACTTTAATTGCATATAAATATTATTTAAATACTAATATATTATTACTTTTATTTATAATAATTAGTTAAAATAAATAAAAATAACCTCAAAGTATGAAAAGATTTTAGAATGTTTTACTAGGTTTCAGTACACAATTTTAAATTTATTAATACAAAAGTTTTGACTTGTATAAATAAAAAATTACAGTACTATAAAAAATTACAAATATAAATCGAATAACTTATTCCCTAAGTAACTTTACTCGATTAACTACGATGTTTCAATACTTGATGTCAATTTTGTTTTTATTGCAATTAATACATATTAATTATTATAATATTTTAAGCGTGTTAGTGCAAATATAGTTATAGAAGAGTTTCAAAAATAACTAGTATTCATTATGAAATAATCATGATTAAAGCAGTTAAATGATTAATGTACTTGGCTATTTATACACAGTACTTGGACCATTATAGCAAAATGCTTTCAAGATGAATTAACAATGTTTAAGCATTACGAAACCAATAAATAATAAATTACACTTTAAAACAACTGTACTTTTGATTTTTGTAAAGTATATGGTTTTAAAAAGCTTGTTAAAAATTTCATGGTATTAACCAAGTGGAAATAAAGCACTTACAAGAAAAGAAAAGGAAAAAAAAAGTAAACAAATAGAAACAGTTTGTTTTCTGTACTTATATCTCAAGTACTCAAGATACAAGCGATTAACCGATACACATTTGGTAATCCTTCAGAAATAAGGTAGTGCATCCCAAACAAATTGCGTAAGCCACTCGAGTGTCAGATAAAAACTCAATTGATCGACTGAATTGTATACACATGCACACTTGAATCAATATATCTCAACAACTGAATACCGTACACATTGTAGCTTGGAATAAAAAGAAAAAAGAAAGCATTTTGACAAACCCATAAGGATAACGAGGAACGAGCAGCGAGGAACGAGGAGTTAAAGAAAAAGTAAGGAGGAAGAAAGAGAGTTAATGAAAAAAAGAGTGGTAAAAAGAGACACTGTTGGGATAAATCACAAGAGATGCTCACTGTAGTTCCTGACGAAAGCGAACTGTTGTATCTCGGTAGCGGTGGTCCTGTAGTACGTATAAAAAGTAAGGCCGACCAAGGCCAATATTAGGCTCTGTAGAAGCCGACTACGGATGTTAAGGATGCTCATCTTCGTTGTGTCTCGACTCCTCCATGCTCATCCGTCCTTTTTGTTTGAGGTTAGGTCGATCATGCTGGTATACACACCCACCTACCAACAAGGGGGAAATACGCTAATATATATGTATATATATACACGTATATACGCACGCACGCACGCACGCACGCACGCACGCACACACACGCGTACGTACGTATGTATATATGTATATATATATGTATGTATATATAAAATAATATCTACACTAGTATCTAAACGTCGAGTTGGTAACGTTTTCTTTATTATTATTTTATCGTGATGTTTACTTCGAGGTTATAATCGGGATGCGCGCGCGAGGTCGGCCGCGCATGCACTGAAGCCGAAAGTGGAGCTGCGCCTCGGTTTTTTACAAGGCGCGACGCGCGCAACCTATACCAGGTGACAGGTGGAATAGTGTATATATGTACATGCGTACCGAACGAGGGAGGGTGGGAGGGAGGTAAAGAGGGAGAGGGTTCTCTTTTTATCCTTGAAGGGGGGACCCCAAGACCGCCCCACTGCTAGCTTTGTGGTGGCACACCACGCGCGCACGCAAAGAAAGATCTTTTTTTCTTATCGCTTATTAACTATTGTACTTACCGCGGTCGGCTACTTCGTTCTGCACTCGCGGGAAGCTGTTTTATCGAGCTTACTTATATATTACTTACAATCGTTTCGTTTATGCTTTTAAAAACGGTTTACTTTCTATATATGTATGTATATGGAATCGCTTTTTAGTCGCTTTTGTGAAATTTAAATAAGCAAGTTACATATATAGACTATATAGACGTTTTACACATACATACGGTGGAACAAAAGTGTTAATATTATTTTAACAAAATTATGGATCTCTATTTTACTATTATATATACCTATTTGATTGCGTTATAATTTCGCTAATTAAAAATTTTCAGTTACTAATTCAACTCAGCTGATCGCTGTATATTATATATCCTAATACGCGATTACTTCTTTACCGACGTGGTGTTTGTTTTTTCATTACGAATCATTGCAATTTTTCAACGATCGTGTCATTTTTTCCTTTTATTGGAACAACGATGTATATATATATATATATAGAAACGAATAAATATTTTATATTTACGCGTCTATCCTCGCATTCGCTAGTGTACGTCATTATAATTAAATTTATAAAATTATAAAACAGTTATTTGAAGATACTAGTATAAAAATTTTACACAATATACGTTCAATAATATAACGGAAAAAAATGGTTAAACAATTTGCAACTTTAATGAAATAAACAGTCTTTATATATATTATAAAATTATTGAAAGATATATTGAAACATATTTGGATGTTTATAATGAGTCGAAAGAATATGTATATATTCGACTATATTTCATTATACATATATATAGTAAATAACAATTGTAATAGTTTTCATTTAAGGGGGTGACATAAGCGGCTGGTTACCGACCGAGTGGAGAAAAATAATTATTACATTTATTTAAAAAAATATGGAGTTTAATGTTAAGGAGGTGGCATACCCGCTGTGTTACCGACAGGGCAAAAAGAAGATAATTATTAGATTTATTAAACAAATATTCAATTATATGCAAAATCTGAATACAGAAGCACTAATATCATTAAATAATAAGTCATTCTACAAAGTTTGAAGTCAATACAACAAAGACACCCTTAAAAATTTCTGCACCGAAAATGTACGATTATCCGTGATTCTTCGGTGCAGAAATTTTGTAGGGTGTCTTTGTTGTATTATTGACCTGCAACTTTGTAGAATGACTTATTATTGAATGATTTAGTGCTTCTGCATTCAGATTTTGCATAAAATTGAATATTTTTTAAATAAATCTAATAATTATCTTTTCTAGCTTGGTCGGTAAACTACCGGGTATGCCACCTTCTTACACTCAAATACAGAACAGTGCCATATAATTAATAAGGCATTCTAGAAAGTTCCAGGTCAATACAGTGACACCTTAAAATATATTTCTATACCTAAAATGTACGATATTTTTTGTAGCATTGTATTTCCCGTGATTTTTCGGTGGAAAAATTTTTTTGGGTATCGTTGTTGTATTAACCTGGAACTTTGTATAGAACGACTTATTATTTAATTACTTATAGTGCAGTTCTGTATTTTCGGTTTTGCATAAAAAATTGCATATTTTTAAATATAAAAGTAATAGTTACCTTTTCTTCTCAGCACGCTAAATAATGTAAAAAAAATTATTTAATATTTAAAGTAAAAATAATTAAATTATTTAGACTGGTTGTTTCAACATATTACTCGAATGCATTGAAAATTGAACTTTGTCAAATAATAATCGTTCAAGTTTTACCATCGCTGCAATGTTTTATCCCTCATGTGAACGTAGGATGTTAAATATTAGAACAATGTTGTATTTAAAATTGTTATATATTAATCGTAATATTTGTTATAATCGTATTATAATTATAGTAAATATTATTGATAATCCGATATATATAATATTAACGCTATTAAAATATGTAAAAATAGTTAATACAACACTTTTCTCAGTGTGTATAGCGCTACGTAAATATTTTGAAGCCCAACGTATAAAGGGATATGTGAGCGAAACACTGTGTCAAAATGATTGGAATTTGATAAGCGAGGGCGGTGAATAATTGTAAAATAATTAAAATATATCATGAGCAATACGTGAAATTACTCGTCCTCGCGGCAGTTTAATTTATATATACGTTCGTCATCTCGCGCAAAGTTTAAATTCACCCCTAATATTTAGGGTACACACAAATGAATCTTAATATTTTGGGATTGACTGGGAAAGCTAAATGTACGCGTGTATATTCTATTTGGCCAGCGTTGCACTGAAAAACTAATTTGTTACTTTAAGCAGAATTGTTATTAAATGTATATGAAATTTATAGAAAGAATGTGCGTTGATATATTAAAAACGAATAATCTATAATGAAACTGTATCGATGATTTGATTGTACGGATGATTTTCTTAGCCATCCACCCAGTATTTATATTTCGAGAGAATATTATTTGATCTTGGTGAACAAACCACACTTTTATCCGTATATACGACGTCTGTGATATAACGTTCTAGTTATGTGACTATACTTTTTGGTTAACTAATATTGTCCTAATTTATTTATTTAACTTATTAATTATATTGATTTATGGTGGTGCAAACGAGACGAAATGCGACGAGTGAGTGATGGTACGAACAGTGTTTAAATGACGAAGAGTCATCGAAACGTGGCCCAGGTTTAATCACCAAGATCAAATATAATAATATATTCTCTTGAAATGTACCTATCCTTATGTCCAAATCTAGGAAGGTACATTTATTCTTCTATATTCCAATATTTCACATCAACGCAGATTTTTTCTTGGGTGATATAATTAACAAGCTTGAAGTAACAAATTATTATTTTCACTGTGTCTATAGATTTAAACAGTAGAAATAATACTGATGTTGTTCCACCATGTACGATTATATATATAGAAAGAAAGTTGAAGAAGCGGAGTATAAAATCAACAACAACGACGAAAGATAAGTTAAAAGTAAATATATATATGTAAGTACATAGGTATGTATACGGATAATTAAGTTGCTCTTGGACGGGCACGAGATGGTGTATACACATATCCAAAGATGCATGCGGACTATATATATATATATGTACTTACACGCTTGTTTTTGTTAACGCGTCTTTTTTCTCTCGATCTCTTTCTGGTGCGTGTGTTTTCTACGTGTAACTACACACACACACACACACAGACGCGCGTGCGGTTCGTTTCCTTTTTTAGGGTATTTTACCCGGTTCTCGTTTACCTTATATACTTACTCCTCATCCTCCTTTTTCCTAATTTGTTTTTATTATTCTAGGTTTCGGCCAATGCTACAGCTGCAGCTGCGTGAACACGCTACCTTTTCGCTTATCCTTCTATATACCTATATATACACGTACAAACATATACATTTACCGATTTCCCTTTTTCTTTGTGGAGCGTCTATTTATATTAGGTAGGTATATAACATATTTATTTAAATGTATTATAGTCGAATGTTCTTGAATAACTATAGCACATCGATATTCTATTATAATTATACTGGTTATTGATCTCAAAAAAAAAAAATCAAAAAATGCCCCCCGCTTTGCGCAATCTGTATCTACCATCACATAAAATTTCGCAATGATCCGTCCACGCAGTTTCAAGAGAAATTGTTTGAAAAATTGACAAGCGCCGGATACAATGATCCTAAAAATTTCGAAACAATTTTTCTCGAAAACGGATCATTGTGAAATTTCGTGTGATGATAGATTGTGCAAACGTGGATGACAGTGCTATTCGTCATTTCCCTTAAATTTTAGTCTAACATAGTTAATTTTTAACTAAATAGTACATTGCCTGTCGGTAACTCCGAATCTCATGGTAACAAAATCCAGTTGAAATTAAAAATAATATTATTATGAATCGCGGTAGAAACGTTTCAGTTATAACATATGTAAAATTACTATTTTTAATCTCAAAATATTAACAAATGACCGAAACGTCAAGAGGCGTAATAGCGCCTCACGCAAATTTAAAGGCGCGTAAGCCATATATTTACAACTAACTAGTCCCTGCACGAGTTTTACTTTCATAATACGTAATACACGAAAATAAACATTTAAACCCAAACGTTCGAGATAATGTGTTTTATTCAGAATAATGCACACGAAAAGTAAGAATCAGATTAAAATTTTGATTGTATTGTATGGTCATTGAAGACTTATTTAGTTTTAGTACGTTAACCACACTGGCAGTACAATATTTAGCCAAAACATTTAGACACTTTTTACAAATAATTTTATCTCCGTGCACCAGGTTGTATTTTTAGTATTATTTATTGATCGTATTTGCACAATAATTTATTTATTCATTTTTATATCATACGGACCATTTATCCGGTCTTATTTCTTTGAAGTGGCTTTATTCTTTCTCCGTGTATGAATATATGTCTTTGTCTTTCTCCCTCTTGCCGCGTACTCACCCCATTTATTTTATTGCTAATTATCCATATATATCCATATATATATTTATTTTCTATTTCCTCTGTATTTTTATCGTTATCACGTTTATCGTGTATATACGTTGACCGTAATATGTATTTTCTATGTGTTTTATATAAGATATATACATAAATAATATTTTTTATTTTAAAATCTTTTTATAATCGTTTTATTTGTACTAATTAGGAGGGAGAGTTAGACCTTATCTAAAGAAATTGGGATCTAAAAAATAAAATAAATTTATAGTATTAAATTATCGTTCAAATTTCGTCAACTGCTTATTTTTTCTATAACTCCGTTTCAACTAAAAAATTTTGAGTTTATATCTTTTTAGATCTAAAGTGTTTTATTTTAAATTTTTTATTATTTAAATTTAAATTTTTAGTAAATTATAACTTCAGAGTGTGGTGTATATAAAATATAAAATAAGTATTTCGATCAAATATTTTGTGTTATTATCTTGGCAATATAATTGTTTCAAATTCTAATATTAACTTTTGCGATTGTCAAATGTACACATTGTTTATCTTTCGATTAAAATTGTTTCGTCTTCGACAAATATTTCTTAGTTTCAGACAATCATTTCGTTAATTCACTGAATTTTTGTAGATCCCACGCCCTTTACGTATCCAAATAATCAATTTCTTTTTAACAAAAATGTAACTCGTCATAATCAATTGCATATAATCGTCAAATTAATAATATTGACAATTTCAAATCAAAGTTTAAATCAATATCATACAGATTAACCAGAAATAATAATTAATCAATTTATCGAAGGAAAAGTTAGTGATAAAACTGATAAAATTCTTTCTATACGTGTGTTGTATATAATATATATATATGTATATGTATTAAATCCATCGTAAAAATCGATATATAAAATAACAACTAATTAAATATAAAGTTCTCCCGCGTTACTGTTTTTTTCCTAGAAAAAGAAGAAAAAGAAGAATAAGAAGAAGATATAGGTACGGGAAAGAAGAGCAGAAAGCTCCACGTTAATTTAAAACTTTGCTACAGATGTCAGCAGTTAGCGCGGAACGTCACCGTTCGAAACTCGAGTCGCCAGCTTAATGGATAACTTTTAACTGAAATACTTACTACGTGTTCCTCGTCGAAATTATTGGCTCCATTATTTGTTTTGCAATTTTTTTTCCTTTTTCTCGGTGTACATACATACCTATATATACGGACGATTTTGAGTTTGTGTGTTCTATCTTCTCGATAAAAAAGAAAAAGGAATAAGACAATTTTCTTTATACACGGTGTAATTATACGTACAGAATCGTGCGTTTCGAACACGCTCGAATCGCGGTGTACGTGTCGTTCGCTGTAAACATATCGTAAAGAAGCAAATATCGTTATACATGCGCCAAATTTTCGTTTACAAAAATTGTCTGATGTTCCTTTTTTATTGTAAGTTTATTAAAAAGTATAATCTCGTAATATTTCGAGGTGCATAAGGATATGCGTTGGTGTATATCCTGTATATATATATATATATATAGGTATACCGTGTAATAAAATCTTGAAAATTACTGCGAGGCTAGATTGAAAAAGGTTGTAAAATGTATACATTATATTTTTTATTACCTTTAATTTTCCTTCCTTTTGTAGAGGCGGGTTATGTATATAATATATATACATACACTTGAATTTCGATGCGCTTTTAAAGTAAATTTAACGGGTTTACTTAAAATTATCATTTATTTTTGATACGCATCAATCGGAGAGTCGAAAATACTGACGTCTTCTTGAATATACACGATATATACGATACATATATTCGAATTTGACATATCCCTCGTGAAGTGATGTGCGTCATTATTTGCTGTTTTCTTGATATTATTGTAACGTTGTTTAACGTGACCTACGGCGCGTGGTGTGTATTATAATTGAATTTACGAATACTACGTTAGCGTTGTTTGAAATTTATATATTAATCTATATAAGATATACCTTTATATGTTTAATTAATAGAAAAGGCTATTAATGGCAATAATTTGATTTTTTATAAAATATAGACACTATTTCGTTTGTGCAAAATTCTTAAATTTAATTAGAAATTCATACTCGAGGGTTTTCGGAGTTGCTGAAAGCACATCTGCTATCAGAGTTTTTAAATTTAAATTGATTACAATTTCAAAGTGCGGCGGTCATTTATTCTTGTTTTTACTTAAAATTGTTGGAAATGAATTGAATGTCATTATGAGGGGTTTTACTAAGCTCGCTTGTAACAAACGTAATGTTAGAAATGCAATATAGAAAATCATAAATTAAAAATATTCGCTATAAATCTCTGGTTTTATCAATAATGTTCAAGCAAACTTTTAGAGTCGCTAAAAATGGACCTAAAATTCATTTTGTAAATTTTAAAATAAATAACGTAGAATATGGTGGCCGTGAATTCTTATAGATATTGTAAAAAATATAAAATTACTTTAATTTTTTTTTATTTAAGCAGATTTAATCTTATTTAAAATTATTATGCTAAACTTTAATTTGATTATGATTGTAGATTAGACTGACTGCAAAAATTCCAAAATTGATTTACAAATTGTTGTATATTTTAGAAACTTTTGTATCTCAAAAAATTTCGTATATTCTGATGAAAGTTGTAAAGACATCGACTATTATTATTGATCTATTTAATTAAAAATGTATAATTTGCTAATTATAACATGCCATAAAAGTGATTACATCAAAAGTTATTAAGGTAAACTTTATGTCGAGATATCTCGTCAACGTGCATTTTTGATCGGTTGCGTATGGACGAGACATCTCGTCATTGCGCTCATGAGGGTTAATTATTACCCCACAGACATAGTTCATATACCAGAAATCAGCCCATTTTGAAGTCAGTTAAATCTAATTTTCGGACATTTATTACAGTTACATAGACTATTTTCGGTTATGGCGTTGTTACACACTGAAAGAAATTAAACGCTATCGTGACCGAAAAGTTAGGCTGTTTTAGCTTGTCAACATCGGTAGACGTATTTACGCCGTAACGGCTTGGGTGCCAGGCTATTTTGGCTTGGGTGTCGGCCGTTTTAGCTTGGGCCTATTCGGTAGTATTTACAGCGTATCCATCAGGCTAAATGAGCCTAAATTTGAGCCAAATTTAAATGTACATGTAAATCTATCATTTCGAGTGTTATATGCTGTTTTTCATCTTCTTCTTTAGTAATGGCAAAGTTATCAATTAATTAAATATTTGATAGTGCGAGGGTAAAAATTGATGTAATAACGGAAATATCTATATGATTTTTTTGGGATCATTGAAATCATGATTACTTTACAATAATTACTTATTAATATTGTATTTATGCTAAAAAAAAATAAAAAACTACAACAACATTAGCAATGAGTAACTTGAGTAAACTCAGTTAAGTAAAAGCGGCATAACTGTTAAGCTGTTTTAGCTTAGTGCAATATAAAAAGAGCATAAAACAGCCTAACTTTTCGGTCACGATAGCGTTTAATTTCTTTCAGTGCACTCAAAAGTGATTAAAATTTCGATTTTTACATCTCAATATTTTTTTTACTTATTTTAACGTCGCTCCTTTTATGCTCCCAAATCGTGGTAATCAGCGACGAAGGCTATACCTTTGTGAAGAAAGGATGCGTTGAAAATACATTCCCATGGTAGTTGTATCAATCGGCCGGGGCCGGGAATCGAACCTGGGACCTCCAGATTACGAGCCCGACGCTCTACCAACCGAAACATCGCAGGCCTCAATTTCAAATATTATTATGAAGCCAAACAAAATTTTTACTGAAAAAATCACAATTTATGAATTTACGTGTCTCAAGCTAATTTGTTCTATACTATGATTTTCTTGACTTTGACGTAACTTATATATAGCTTGAGCCGCTGGATGGATTTTCTCAACCGACGACTTGTGTGTTTTTACACTCTTTCTGGTCCGAAATATTTATATAATTGTAGTATTACTCAGAATTTCATTAGAAACTGTAAAAAATATAAAATTAACTTTAATTTTTTTTTTATTTAAGCAGATTTAATCTTTATTTAAAATTATTATGCTAAACTTTAATTTTGATTATGATTGTAGATTAGACTGACTGCCAAAATTTCAAAATTGATTTGAACATTTTATACAAATTATTGTATATTTTAGAAACTTTTTTATCTCAAATATTTCGTATATTCTGATAAAAGTTGTAAAGACATCGACTATTATTATTGATCTATTTAATTAAAAATGTATAATTTGCTAATTATAACATGCCATAAAAGTGATTACATCAAAAGTTATTAAGGTAAACTTTATGTCGAGATATCTCGTCAACGTGCATTTTTGATCGGTTGCGTATGGACGAGACATCTCGTCATTGCGCTCATGAGGGTTAATTATTACCCCACAGACATAGTTCATATACCAGAAATCAGCCCATTTTGAAGTCAGTTAAATCTAATTTTCGGACATTTATTACAGTTACATAGACTATTTTCGGTTATGGCGTTGTTACACACTGAAAGAAATTAAACGCTATCGTGACCGAAAAGTTAGGCTGTTTTAGCTTGTCAACATCGGTAGACGTATTTACGCCGTAACGGCTTGGGTGCCAGGCTATTTTGGCTTGGGTGTCGGCCGTTTTAGCTTGGGCCTATTCGGTAGTATTTACAGCGTATCCATCAGGCTAAATGAGCCTAAAATTTGAGCCAAATTTAAATGTACATGTAAATCTATCATTTCGAGTGTTATATGCTGTTTTTCATCTTCTTCTTTTAGTAATGGCAAAGTTATCAATTAATTAAATATTTGATAGTGCGAGGGTAAAAATTGATGTAATAACGGAAATATCTATATGATTTTTTTGGGATCATTGAAATCATGATTACTTTACAATAATTACTTATTAATATTGTATTTATGCTAAAAAAAAATAAAAAACTACAACAACATTAGCAATGAGTAACTTGAGTAAACTCAGTTAAGTAAAAGCGGCATAACTGTTAAGCTGTTTTAGCTTAGTGCAATATAAAAAGAGCATAAAACAGCCTAACTTTTCGGTCACGATAGCGTTTAATTTCTTTCAGTGCACTCAAAAGTGATTAAAATTTCGATTTTTTACATCTCAATATTTTTTTTTATTATTTTAACGTCGCTCTTTTAATGCTCCCAAATCGGTGGTAATCAGCGACGGAGGCTATACCTTTGTAAAGAAAGCACGAGTTGAAAATACATTCCCCAGTGGTATAGTTGTATCAATCGGCCGGGGCCGGGAATCGAACCTGGGACCTCCAGATTACGAGCCCGACGCCCTACCGACCGAGCTATCGCAGGCCTCAATTTCAAATATTATTATGAAGCCAAACAAAATTTTTACTGAAAAAATCACAATTTATGAATTTACGTGTCTCAAGCTAATTTGTTCTATACTATGATTTTCTTGACTTTGACGTAACTTATATATAGCTTGAGCCGCTGGATGGATTTTCTCAACCGACGACTTGTGTGTTTTTACACTCTTTCTGGTCCGAAATATTTATATAATTGTAGTATTACTCAGAATTTCATTAGAAACTGTAAACCGTCAAAATTTATAAAATTCAAGATTTTTCATTATTTTTATGGTTTAATTAATAATCAACTGTCGATCAGAAAATATAAATAACTTCAGCACTGAAATAGTGTAAAAACACACATTTTGAGCCGTCGGTTGAGAAATAATTATTATTTAAATGAGTTCTCAGATCCACGTGTGGGATAATTTTGAAGGATAATAAATATATTTTGATATTTTTCTTAAAATATATTTAACCTAACATTATTTTTTATGCTACAGGTAATTTATTGTATTGCATTCTATAAGTGTAATACCGCCTTAAACGGACATTTTTGGCCAAACAAAACGTTTCATAAATGTTTCGATTTTCCGTATAGACATTTCATAGTTAAACTGTAATTTAAAATTGTAATACGATCGAGATATATCGTCAGTGTGCAATCTACAAGAAAAGACGATTACAAAATTGTAACAATATTCTTTTTAATATCTCATTGAGTAATGCAAATTGTTTTATTTCCGCGTTAATTTAAAGTGCTCTTTTTTTCCACGTTTATTCCTCTCTTTTGTGTACATTTTTACGAACCGGAACGTTAATTTGATAATATTATTATACAATCGTTTTGTTTTCTTTCGGTTAAAAGTTTTATAGAGCGCGACTAATTAAAATATTATATATATAATATTTTATTTCCAAGGGTTTACGATATTATCGGTGAAATATATTGTTTAATTGTGAAATTTATGATGTATTTCACTGAAGTGGTTGTTTTATGTATCTTGTATCTTGGAAACGATTAGATCGGACGATTTTATTATTTACACTAGTTAATACACGGCACTTGGGATACGTTACTCGTTAAATTATAATTGTCGTGCAATTAGAACGATAAGATTGTATGTATCTAACAATATCGATATACCAAGCTGATGTGCAGATCAAGCATTTGTCAATACTTTATTTATTTATTTCTTTGTTTGATTTAATAATTGCATTTTCGGTGTCGTTATAAACCTAGATTAGTGATAGTAAGTTCATTTTGTAAATTTTAAAATAAATAACGTAGAATATGGTGGCCGTGAATTCTTATAGATATTGTAAAAAATATAAAATTAACTTTAATTTTTTTTTTATTTAAGCAGATTTAATCTTTATTTAAAATTATTATGCTAAACTTTAATTTTGATTATGATTGTAGATTAGACTGACTGCAAAAATTCCAAAATTGATTTACAAATTGTTGTATATTTTAGAAACTTTTGTATCTCAAAAAATTTCGTATATTCTGATGAAAGTTGTAAAGACATCGACTATTATTATTGATCTATTTAATTAAAAATGTATAATTTGCTAATTATAACATGCCATAAAAGTGCGATTACATCAAAAGTTATTAAGGTAAACTTTATGCCGAGATATCTCGTCAACGTGCATTTTTGACCGGTTGCGTATGGTCGAGACATCTCGTCATTGCGCTCATGAGGGATAATTATTACCCCACAGACATAGTTCATATACCAGAAATCAGCCCATTTTGAAATTAGTTAAATCTAATTTTCGGACATTTATTACAGTTACATAGACTATTTTCGGTTAAGGCGTTGTTACACTCAAAAGTGATTAAAATTTCGATTTTTTACATCTCAATATTTTTTTTTTATTATTTTAACGTCGCTCTTTTAATGCTCCCAAATCGGTGGTAATCAGCGACGGAGGCTATACCTTTGTAAAGAAAGCACGAGTTGAAAATACATTCCCCAGTGGTCGTTGTATCAATCGGCCGGGGCCGGGAATCGAACCTGGGACCTCCAGATTACGAGCCCGACGCCCTACCGACCGAGCTATCGCAGGCCTCAATTTCAAATATTATTATGAAGCCAAACAAAATTTTTACTGAAAAAATCACAATTTATGAATTTACGTGTCTCAAGCTAATTTGTTCTATACTATGATTTTCTTGACTTTGACGTAACTTATATATAGCTTGAGCCGCTGGATGGATTTTCTCAACCGACGACTTGTGTGTTTTTACACTCTTTCTGGTCCGAAATATTTATATAATTGTAGTATTACTCAGAATTTCATTAGAAACTGTAAACCGTCAAAATTTATAAAATTCAAGATTTTTCATTATTTTTATGGTTTAATTAATAATCAACTGTCGATCAGAAAATATAAATAACTTCAGCACTGAAATAGTGTAAAAACACACATTTTGAGCCGTCGGTTGAGAAATAATTATTATTTAAATGGATTCTCAGATCCATGTGTGGGATAATTTTGAAGGATAATAAATATATTTTGATATTTTTCTTAAAATATATTTAACCTAACATTATTTTTTATGCTACAGGTAATTTATTGTATTGCATTCTATAAGTGTAATACCGCCTTAAACGGACATTTTTGGCCAAACAAAACGTTTCATAAATGTTTCGATTTTTCCGTATAGACATTTCATAGTTAAACTGTAATTTAAAATTGTAATACGATCGAGATATATCGTCAGCGTGCAATCTACAAGAAAAGACGATTACAAAATTGTAACAATATTCTTTTTAATATCTCATTGAGTAATGCAAATTGTTTTATTTCCGCGTTAATTTAAAGTGCTCTTTTTTTTCCACGTTTATTCCTCTCTTTTGTGTACATTTTTACGAACCGGAACGTTAATTTGATATATTATTATACAATCGTTTTGTTTTCTTTCGGTTAAAAGTTTTATAGAGCGCGACTAATTAAAATATTATATATATAATATTTTATTTCCAAGGGTTTACGATATTATCGGTGAAATATATTGTTTAATTGTGAAATTTATGATGTATTTCACTGAAGTGGTTGTTTTATGTATCTTGTATCTTGGAAACGATTAGATCGGACGATTTTATTATTTACACTAGTTAATACACGGCACTTGGGATACGTTACTCGTTAAATTATAATTGTCGTGCAATTAGAACGATAAGATTGTATGTATCTAACAATATCGATATACCAAGCTGATGTGCAGATCAAGCATTTGTCAATACTTTATTTATTTATTTCTTTGTTTGATTTAATAATTGCATTTTCGGTGTCGTTATAAACCTAGATTAGTGATAGTAAGTTCATTTTTGCAAATTTTGAATTATACTGTTGGCTATACAAAGGTTTCACAATATTTTATTCATCGGTTTTATTAGAATTTTTTTTAATTAATGACTGGTATTATTATTTTTGTGGACGTCTATAAATATGGAAAAGAGTATGAGATTAGAATAACTTGAAAAAGAAAAGTCTGTATGGAATCATTTATTATATTTATATACACACGATGTGTTATATACGATTATGTACTGCCGTGAAAAAGAAAAACATACATAAGTGACTTTTTTTCGAAAATGAGTTTTTGGTATCAATGAATTCCGTAGAAATTGTTGAATTTATCTATTAAAAAATTAAGGTAATATAACATGCTGTTTTTCTAAAAAAACTTAAAAAAAATATCGTAAGTACCTGACAATTTTAAAATTGATTAAAGTAATATGGAAAAACTACCGTAAGTGACTTTCCGTTGGGTAAAAGTGACGTAAGTCGTGTAGTCTCATTATAAAATGTTAAATAAAAGCTTACGAAAATCTTTTGAGTAAGTTTTTCGTGTAAAAATGTGACTGAATAATACTTACTTGTTGAAAATTAAAGTTCGCACCGATTAATGTAAGTTCTTTATAATAATTTTGACTCAACTTTGAACTGTGATAAATAGAAATCTACGTAAGTACTTGTACAATTAATTTAATGTATAACATTTATGTAAGTTTTAACGTATAAAAGTATATATCGAGTTCATTTACGTTTTAACTGAAAAAAACACGCAAGTGCTTTTAACTTAAGGTTTGATAAAAATATTTTACTAAATAAAACCACGTAAGTACATTCTTACATTTTTTAAAGGATTTTTTTTTCAATTCGAATTTTTAATGCACTATTAGATAGAAAATACCTGTTTTAATATAAGTCCTAATTTTTATTATTTAAAAATTATTTGCATAAAAGATTTAAATAAATCAGTTTATCTTAATTTTCTCAGTTTCATTGGTTTTGTATTTATGTAAGTTTTTCTTTTTCACGGCAGTGTAAATTATGCACAATAAATCAAAATGTATTAAACTCAATTAATATGATTTAATTAATTTTAATATAAATTGTTAATCAAAAATAAACGAAAGTAAACTGAAGAAGACTAATCTTATTCAACTCCCCAGGTGTAAACCCAAACAATAGAAAAGTTCAACAATTGAAAAATTAATTTTAGAGACGCTGAGTACGACCAATATTTTCTTTAAAAATTCTAATTTCGCGCCAAAAATTTTATAAAAATAGTTAATTTAAACAAAAGTAAAGAGTTCTTCTCGCTAGCTGTGATAACAAGCAACACAAACGAAAAGGTCACGTTTAACCTTTTTTTAGTAAATCAAACTTATCACAAGTTTACGAAATAATATTATTTACTCTCCGTTGACATAAATGTTGCTTGTTATAGAATTTGGCGTTACCTTAAACACAAGAATATTTTTACCTTAATTATGCATATTTTTCTTTTCCGAAAATGGTTTCGAAAGAATAATATAAGAAAAAAGAAAGAAAGAACGGTAACCGTAACAGAGTATATATCTTGACAA
Source organism: Theocolax elegans (assembly GCA_026168455.1). Lineage (NCBI taxonomy): Eukaryota > Metazoa > Arthropoda > Insecta > Hymenoptera > Cerocephalidae > Theocolax > Theocolax elegans. The sequence continues at coordinate 37,038,400 of CM047431.1, read as the reverse complement.
TGGAACGAGACGATAATCAAAGGCACGAAGGAAACAAACCTGTCGAGGAGCAATTCGTAGGCGATCCATGGTTTCGATTGGTCAGGCTCTCTTATCATCGTTCTCTCTATACTCCCTCGGTCGATCAATCCTACAGAAGCACACACTCGGAGAAACACGCACCGTGCACCTATACACGCCATTGTTGTGGAACCGGGAAAACGATAATTGAAATTCCGGGAGTATAGCCTGTAATTCGGCCTAGTTCTCTCCCACCCTTTTTTTCCTTTCCTTTCCTCGGTGATAATGAAACGAGCGCGGAAGCGAGGTGAGAATGATTTTTCTGTGATATATTAATTGCTAGATTTTACTTTTTCTTTCCTTTTTTTCTTTCAAAGAGAATAATGCGTACACGATGTGTATATACACCGATCACCTCGAAATCATATAGTGAGAGTAAGTTCATTTTTGCAAATTTTGAATTATACAGTTGGCTATACAAAGGTTTCACAATATTTTATTCATCGGTTTTATTAGAATTTTTTTTAATTAATGACTGGTATTATTATTTTTGTGGACGTCTATAAATATGGAAAAGAGTATGAGATTAGAATAACTTGAAGAAGAAAAGTCTGTATGGAATCATTTATTATATTTATATACACACGATGTGTTATATACGATTATGTACTGCCGTGAAAAAGAAAAACATACATAAGTGACTTTTTTTCGAAAATGAGTTTTTGGTATCAATGAATTCCGTAGAAATTGTTGAATTTATCTATTAAAAAATTAAGGTAATATAACATGCTGTTTTTCTAAAAAAACTTAAAAAAAATATCGTAAGTACCTGACAATTTTAAAATTGATTAAAGTAATATGGAAAAACTACCGTAAGTGACTTTCCGTTGGGTAAAAGTGACGTAAGTCGTGTAGTCTCATTATAAAATGTTAAATAAAAGCTTACGAAAATCTTTTGAGTAAGTTTTTCGTGTAAAAATGTGACTGAATAATACTTACTTGTTGAAAATTAAAGTTCGCACCGATTAATGTAAGTTCTTTATAATAATTTTGACTCAACTTTGAACTGTGATAAATAGAAATCTACGTAAGTACTTGTACAATTAATTTAATGTATAACATTTATGTAAGTTTTAACGTATAAAAGTATATATCCGAGTTCATTTACGTTTTAACTGAAAAAAACACGCAAGTGCTTTTAACTTAAGGTTTGATAAAAATATTTTACTAAATAAAACCACGTAAGTACATTCTTACATTTTTTAAAGGATTTTTTTTTCAATTCGAATTTTTAATGCACTATTAGATAGAAAATACCTGTTTTAATATAAGTCCTAATTTTTATTATTTAAAAATTATTTGCATAAAAGATTTAAATAAATCAGTTTATCTTAATTTTCTCAGTTTCATTGGTTTTGTATTTATGTAAGTTTTTCTTTTTCACGGCAGTGTAATTATGCATGATAAATCAAAATGTATTAAACTCAATTAATATGATTTAATTAATTTTAATATAAATTGTTAATCAAAAATAAACGAAAGTAAACTGAAGAAGACTAATCTTATTCAACTCCCCAGGTGTAAACCCAAACAATAGAAAAGTTCAACAATTGAAAAATTAATTTTAGAGACGCTGAGTACGACCAATATTTTCTTTAAAAATTCTAATTTCGCGCCAAAAATTTTATATAAAAATAGTTAATTTAAACAAAAGTAAAGAGTTCTTCTCGCTAGCTGTGATAACAAGCAACACAAACGAAAAGGTCACGTTTAACCTTTTTTTAGTAAATCAAACTTATCACAAGTTTACGAAATAATATTATTTACTCTCCGTTGACATAAATGTTGCTTGTTATAGAATTTGGCGTTACCTTAAACACAAGAATATTTTTACCTTAATTATGCATATTTTTCTTTTCCGAAAATGGTTTCGAAAGAATAATATAAGAAAAAAAGAAAGAAAGAACGGTAACCGTAACAGAGTATATATCTTGACAATGGAACGAGACGATAATCAAAGGCACGAAGGAAACAAACCTGTCGAGGAGCAATTCGTAGGCGATCCATGGTTTCGATTGGTCAGGCTCTCTTATCATCGTTCTCTCTATACTCCCTCGGTCGATCAATCCTACAGAAGCACACACTCGGAGAAACACGCACCGTGCACCTATATACACGCCATTGTTGTGGAACCGGGAAAACGATAATTGAAATTCCGGGAGTATAGCCTGTAATTCGGCCTAGTTCTCTCCCACCCTTTTTTTCCTTTCCTTTCCTCGGTGATAATGAAACGAGCGCGGAAGCGAGGTGAGAATGATTTTTCTGTGATATATTAATTGCTAGATTTTACTTTTTCTTTCCTTTTTTTCTTTCAAAGAGAATAATGCGTACACGATGTGTATATACACCGATCACCTCGAAATCATATAGTGAGAGGATTTTTCTTTTTTTGGAAATAAATTATATATATACCCGTGTACGCGGAAAATTAGGGTTTCTTATGAAGTCGAAACAAGTGTTTAAAATATTTTTTACTTCATCTTTTTTCTTAAATATGGAATTTTTAGGAAATATATTAGAAATATATACGAAATGTTATTTGATTAAATAAATAATTTGTACATCGAGTTTAAAACCTATCTCGCGTCGTTATAATTCAACTCGGTTCTGTTTTAATTTTATTCTTTAGCGAAGAGGACGATATATATTGTATATATAAGTACTTTCACTAAAACGTGATGTACGCGACGTAAAAGAGTAGGAAACGTATATAAAACGGCGTGCTCTAATAATAACCATAATAATAATTATATTTCTTATTAAGTTCCTACATGTAAGTGTGTACCTATGTGTGTAGGATGCATAAATACTTTTACTTAAACGAAAGTATGCAATCACAATTAAAATTAAATAATATAAAGTTATAACAAAAAATAAATTCCACTGATTACAAATACACCGCACAATTATTTTTTTTAGCGAGTATATATATAGTTATTCTCTTCCATGTAAAAAATTATGTATCGATTCGCGATGAACATACTCTCTAAATGAATGGAAGAGTGATTTCGAATAGTGTGATAAATAAAATTCATTAAAATCATTCGGTTTTGAATTATTTTTCCGTAGTTTTAATTCAAAAGAGTCATGTATGAGATAACTCTGAGTAAGAGGGTGATAAAATGAATCAATATTAGAGAGTCATTTAAATTTTACGTTTAAATTACGCCCTAGTAGATATTGTATTCCATTTAATAGGTAATAAATAGATTTTCTTAATAGAATACTCTTCGTCGAGTGATTTATTCTTTGAATACCCGGAAATTTCAAATTTTTTCTCTAGTTTCTTTGTCGCTATAGATGTAATCTTTATCAAGTATACCCGCGTAAAAAAAATTGTTTATCTAAAGCTTAATATAAAATTAAAATTTGAGGAAAGTTTATATCAACGTGTCCAACGAGACATTCCGAAACTTATAACAGTAATTGTTAATTAAGCATTTGCATAAAGTTTATACAAACTTAAAACAATGTTTTAGGTAAGATTAGGAATAGTATAAAAATAAAAAAAAATTTTTTATTCCGAGATTCGAACCCTCCGACCTTCTACTTCGAAGTCTCTCACCCTACCAATTGATTAGTCATTTTTATTGTTTACGTCATAATATTAAATTTTGGTTATAAAGAACAATTGAAACATGCTGCCAACTTTATAACCTGAATGTAACTTATTAAATATAAACAATAAAATGGCTCAATTGGTATAGACTTCGAAGTAGAAAATCGGAGGTTTGAATTTCGAAATAAATGTTTTTTTTATTAATCCAAATTTTTACAAGTTCACAAATACTATTTTTAATCTTACCTAAGACATTATTTTACGTTCGCACAAACTTTATACAAATGCTTAATTGACATTTTTCCAAGTTCAGGAATCTCTCGTTGGACACGTTGATATGAACTTTTCCCAAACTTTAACTTTATATTAAGTTTAAATAAACATAAATTTTTTACACGAATAACTACGATAGACTTGAAGACTTTTACTCGGACCTAAATTACAGGAATCTGCACCTTTCAATTTAAAAATTCTATCTAAAATAGTAAATTAAAAATCTGACATAATCCATACTGATAGCTTAAAACATAAAGAAAGGCTTGACGTTTTCATTCGTTTAAGAAAAAATCATTTTTAAATAATAATTGAGTAAACAATTTTCGGTCGGTAATTATTAGTCAAAAAAGGCATAAACCTTCATTCCAAACATGATAGTCATCAAATTATGGATTTAAAAATCTGCAAAAATTTGGGTATATTATTTAAAATTTGCCTTAGAGCTTGACGTTCTGGATGTTTTAAAAATCTCATTCATTTGTTTTTACAAAAAAAATAAAAAATTACCATTTTTTGTGTCCGAACAGCTGTTATATATATTCGTATTAATATAATTTTTGCATTTAACATTCTTGTTAAAAAAACACTGTTTTTTTTATTCGCTTCAGATTTCGAAATATTTTATAATTTTAAATATTTGAAAGAAGTTTCAACAAGATAAAAATATTTTTCAATGGTATTTACAAATCTTCTCAACGCGAAGTTGAAAATTATGAAAATGGAGTAATTTGGATTAAAAAATTATTAGAAATTTTTGAAGCAAAAGTATCCTTAGAAGCCATGAAAATGCATGCTCTTTTATTTTAGTGCCATATACTCACTAATTCACTGTAACTCTGTGATTATCTCGCGCTGGAAAAGTCAGTAATCATTCTTTACCGACTGGCTCTATTTTTACTTGTTAAAAGAGTGATATATGACTCGCTCAGAGTGATTTTCGAGGTGATTTTTGAATTTTAAAGAGTATGTCATCCGAATGCGTTCACTGCTATCGACGAGTGTCGTGAAAGATTAGTCAATATATCGTCACAATCAACGTATAAATATGTTATTTTTCCCTTTGAAAATTTGAATCGTCCAGTATAGGTTTTCGATATTGATAAATATATATAGGGAGAGAGAGAATTAGAGAGAATCTTGAAATCCGAAAGAAAATCCGTCTAAAATCAGAAAATTAGTTGGTTTCTATATATATATATATATCTATCGGCAGTCCGATAGCCGGAGCGACTCCGGAAATTAAAACGCGCCACTTCCGCCACGCGATAATGATTTTTTTTCATCACCGTCTCGTTACAAAGCAGTTATAACGTATACGTTTCCTTTTTGGTCGTCTATTCAAAACTTTTAAAATTAGTGCACGCCCATGCTTATACAACTACAAATGTATATACTTACATAATGTCAGATAAAAAAAAAAGGATATAAACAGAAAAAAATTGTAATTTTTGAAGTTTTACCGAGATATATATATCTTACGGATTAAAATACATTTGAGTAGGTGAAGTAGTTTTACACTCAAGGAAACCAGAAACGGTGTTTTCCGTGAAAAAACTTTTATATATACCCGGAGAATTCTCGAGTCGAGTGCAATAAGTCTACTCGTGCACTTGAAATCTTACATATAAAGTTTGGAAAGACTTTTTTCTTTTTCTTCCGCAGCGCGGTAAGATACCGAACTGCTTATTTTTTTTTTCTCTTTTTAAAGAATTATCTTGCATTGGAAAAGATTTATTTGCCCGGTTTACACAGTGAAATAATATATCTTTTGGTAAATTAACGATATTTCTATAATTGTATTTACGAAGACTTAAGCGAATCAAACATTTTAAATCGAGTTCCTTTTTACACCGGCATGGGAGAAAAATTGTAAAAAGTTTTTTCTATATAGTTTATTATGAATAACTTCACGTAAGATAGATTTAATTGCATTAATAAAAAAAAGATAATTTGGGATTTTACATTTTATTCGTCGGTATATTGAAATGTTCGAATAATTACAGTAACGTTTAATTGTCAATGGTTCAACATTCGTACCGACATTTATACAAATCAAAGTTTTTGGAAAGAAAATTTGTCTCTCGGACCCGCTATGTAGCTTTATACAAAAATGTGGAAAAGACAGCTTGAACAATTTCGATATAGCGATTATTCGTTTTGTAAAAAGTAAAACTGCAAACGTGGGTAACACGCGTACCGTTTCGGTTCTATATTCTCTTGTAATTATAATTAACGAGATGTGAAACCCAGAAAACAGAAAAATGATTTACTATTTCTATTAAAACGAGGAATTCAATTTAACGAAAAAAGCGCTATGTAATGGTGTTGTGCTTCCTTTGAAAATAATCTGGCAATTTTCTCTTTATTTCTATTATTAATAAAAAAATGATTATTAACATCTAATCAACAATTAATAATTAATACTTTCGTAAAATCTCTCTGTCACTGTATTCTTTTTTCAGATTTTTCGTACAATTAGGTCTCTGATGCTATTTGGGTATCGCATCTCCTTAATTTAAAAGTTATACCATTCATAGAGAAATAATGAACGATCGATATAAAAGCTCCTTCACTTTTAAATATCGTGAAAACCATTTTTAAAGTAAAATTAAATAAGATCCGCGAACTCTGCCGGTAAAGCAGTCACTCGAGTTGTCGCATTCACGCAACTACCGCGAGATCGGTGGGACATATTATGTATACGGCCCTACAGTGACCGACGTTGATTAGTATCGATTACCATGTGTCGACTCGGCCGGTAAAAAAGAGCGCGCGAAAGAGTGAGAGGGAGGTAGAGAGGTAGAGAGGGAGGAAGAATAAGCAGACCAATATTCCTTAGCGTTATATTGGGGTATACGAAGGTCGAGCGTTGCGAAAGAAAGGGCTTGATCGATAACCTATTTTTCCGGCGCTGCATTGGCGCGACGCCAGAATTCCCGACAGAGAAGTGTGCCTTATATACTTACTTTGACGTCGAGGAAGAAAGGGAAAGAGAGAGAGAGAGAGAGACGATCAGCAGTTGTAAACGTTTTTATATATATACACTTTCTGGATCAATTGTTCGTTCTTTTTTTCTTTCGGATTACGCGCGCGAAAAAGTTTGAAGAAAAGCGATTTTAATGGACTAGGTCGAGTGAGTTGCGCACAAAACGATTTGGATCAATTTTGTTGATTGTTTCCTTTATTTTTATTGGGTATAGTACGAGTATCGCCCCTTTTTTCAATCTACACCCGAGGGCGATTTATTCATTGTGCACGATAATTTATTTGTATCAGTGTGCGTGTGTGTGTGTGCGCGCGTGTATATATAGGTATATATATATATAGAGGAACGTAAATTAGAAATTAAGAATTCTGGATTCAAAGTGTGCATTTTAATTTTCTTCTCGACGCGATCAAAGCGCATGTCAAGTTATCATTACTTTGTTTTTTGTAGATAACAATATTACCGTCTAATTATACACATCACTTAGAATTTAATTATCTTGTAAGATATAATTAGTATATTTCAATTCTTTGTGCTGTTTCGCTCGTTAGATTAGTTAACCGAGTTCATCTCGCATCGTTATATACATATAAATTAAAAATGGACGCTCGAATGCAAAATGGAGTAAGAAAATTGTATATATAATCAAAGTTGACGAGGCCGGAAGTCAGCTTGTTCAAATCGAATGATGCGTTATATTTTCCAACTTTTGCAAAATAAAATCCATTTTCCAGAGACGAAATGTATATATTTTCCTATTATATATAGCGAGTTTGGATCGATTCTAATTTCAACCCGCTCCTTCGGTAAAGTAAGTTAGTAACCTCCTGTATTCTTGATCAGATGGATAACAGATTTTTCGATCGATAATTAGATAGACTAAATTTTGATCGAATTCAAAATGTATTTACTTAAGGAGATGTAAACCCATTAAAACAGAATCACTATTTATTTTTTCTTAATAGCGAACAGTATACTTTATCGAAAAAAACGCTCTGTAACGGTGTTGTATTTACATTAAAGATAGTCTATGAATTTTTTCAAATTTTTTTATCAATAAATCAACGAGATTTTTGAGTAGCCGTGCAGCTTTGTTTTTAGCTATATATTACCGACCAAAAAATGGTTATTTCTATATAATTCATTTTAAATTAATTATTTTGAAAAAATCGCTCTGTAACGGTATTCTATTTGCTTTCAACATTAACTGTAAATTTTTTCAGATATTTAATTCCATTAGTTTTTTAAATTTTTGGGATTTTAGAGGTAAGTTCCTGTAATTTGGGTATTACATCGCCTTTATTCGAAACATGGCATTTAACTTTATTATATTCAATTATTATTTGTCTACAATCATTACGTAGAACTAAAACGTTTAATCTAGATGCGCCAACCGTGTATTTTTTAAATTCCATTAATAAATCTCTTACGCACATGTATACTTAATTTACACCTAAACGATGAGCTCGAAAATGCAACTTGCAACGCAACGACCGAAACAATTTTCAACAAAACCGCGCTCGCAAATCAACCCGAGTCCTCTCCAGATTTAAATTTCAAATATATATAATATCAAACGTTTGAAAAATTGAAAAATCGATTTCGCAGAAGCTCGGGAAATGCAGGTCGTATTTGCATTTGAAGCTCGCGTGTGAAGGCACGCGAAGATTGAAGTTAATGTCGATGAATAAATTGCTTCCGAGACAATGAAGCTCTGGGAATTTTCATTGAGAAATTTTCTTTTTTTTTTATAAATGGCCAGTTTTATTTTTCCAGGATATAAACTCGGTCACCGCGCGGTTGCTCGAATATTTTATTCTGGATTCCATATGTGTCCCGAGTATTTTCAAAATTTAATGCCGTTTGGTCAACGCGCGGCGGGTTTTAGTACATTTTCTTTGTAATCCTCTTTTTCAATGGTAATACCGTGTTGTTATTCGTATAATTTCTTGCGCGCTGTCACAATAATTATTTTAATCAATTTTTTTTTCTGTTTTTCAACAATAAAGTTTTAGTTGAAAAATTATTAAATAACTTTATTGTTTTGGTAGGCCGTTTTATAAAAATGTTTAAATGTAGGTTAGGAGGTGGAATTGTGTACTATAAATATATGCATATTATATTACTAATCGCGTAGCATCCCTAATTGAAAACAAAGTTTTTAGGAAACGTACTTTTTGATTTCATATACTTATTGGTCATTTGATATAAAATAGCTATGACCAAAAGTGCGCTTCTCCTAACCACAATGCTATAAATTATATAGGAGCGCCTGGCAAATCTAAATTAAAGATTTAGTGCAATTAAATAAAATTATATTATTTTTTAAAAATTGGTATAAATTAGATTATAACATATAAATTAACTATTCTTATAAGCTCAACCCATAAAAAATGAGAAATTTCCATTAGGGACGTATTACACGGAGAAAAAGTTTGTAGTAAACATAAGAATATTATTGAGTGATCGAGAGACAGAGTTGACAATTATTATAAAAATTTATTTGCTTAAGTTAATTAATGTTAATTATACATCTGTTAAATTGTTCCTATAACATAATAGTAATTTTTACAATAATTGTCAATTCTGTCTCTCGATTACTCAATAACATTAATATTAATATTTTTATTAAAATCTTTTTCTCTTTTTACCATTCGCCTTAAAACACGTTAATATACCAAAAAATAAACAGTAAGCTCAAAATATTTAAAATTATTCAACAAAATTTGGACTAAAAATGTTGATTACTCGTTAAATTAATTTAAGGAACCGTATCCGGTGCGCAAACAAGTCGTTTAGTAACTTCATTTGGCTCATCGATCTTTTGCAGTTTGACGGTCATAGACCATTTTAACAATGCGGCAAGCCAATTGAATCGTAGCATGCCGACGGCATACTTAATTATTTAATAAATTCAAAGACCTTAATTAAACTTAATTGTAGATTTTATTTTTTAACGTTGATATTAAGCAAATTTTTGCTTGTCTCTTCGATTAAAAGTTTTGTAACGTCACGTCGTGAGGGATACTTATCAAAAAGACCTGAACAGGTGCCTGTAAAAAGCCTTTAAGACACGTAATGCGGCAGAGATCAGGACTTTTTTTTACGAAACACCTATTTTTTGGGTATGATCAGACGGTAACAAGGCGACCCTATTTACAAGGAGACCATCATATGTTTAGGAAACGGATCGTGCTCAGCTTGTAGTATATGTTTTCTAATATAAAAATATGAATAAAGCCAGAGCCGCAGACCCTAACAATCGTTTTTCCAAAAGTTATACGCTGTTAAAACAAAATTTACAAATAATAGAGACTTCACTTCAAATGCTTGTAACTTCTAAATTATCAAATATTGATATTTTAATTAAACGTGAATGAAAAGCTAAGATAAAATAAGTATAATTTAAAAAAAAACGCTCAAATTTATTAAAAAATCAATAAAATTTGTAGAGACCAATTTTTTTTTTAATTTCTTCTAGTTTTTAATTCGGCTATAACTCTGCTCCATTCTAACGGATTTGAGCGTACTTTTTTAATTCTATCTATTTTATTATTTATTAATTATTATTAAAAAATTAAATTTTCAATTTAAATAAAGAGAAACTTATCTGATGCGATCTCGCCGTGCTGACCTAGGCCTTTAGTTCACAGATTGCATAACAATGCTCCGTCAACTCGTTTACTAAACTGCAATTCGTAAAATAATCTGGTCTGCTGGTCCGTCTCGCACTCCTCTTGCGGGTGAACTGACAAATTGGTTAGGTATCGATAAATAAGCGAACGAAAACGAAACAAATCAATGTCGTTTTGCAACTAACTCTAGCGTCAGTTCATATGCGAGAGTAGCGCGAGACGGACCGGCGGACCAGATTATTCTTTTCAAATCAGACAATTCGATAAGTACAATATTGTAATCATCGCGAATCGCAGTTTAGTGCATAAACAAGTTGATGGAGTATTGTTATGCGATCTATGAACGTAAGGCATAGTTCAGGAAAAATACAGCACCAGAAGATTCATCTCAGACCATCGCATCAGAGAAGTTTCTCTTTATTTAAATTAAAAATTTAATTTTTTAATAATATTTTAATATTTAAAAAGAGATACTTTGTGGTTTTCAATTTTCTTCTTTCAGGTTATGTCCAGGAAATAGACAACATCTTTTCGGTGGAAGCTTCGAAATTTTTAGAACATATTTCCATTTTTTTCTAGTCGATGTATGCTGACGTAAGTTAAAGACGATTTTTATAATTTACTTGCGCTAAACTTGAATACTTAATTATACAAGTTCGACCAGTCTGATAGGTCAACCTCATATGAAGTTTAGCTAAACTTAAAGTTGATATAAAGCTCATATGAACTATTTAAATAAATTTTTTAAATATCGTTTAAATATGTCCAAAGTTTTCTTAAACATTAGCAAAAGTTTAAAAAGTTTAAAAAATTTTAAATTAATTTTGACGCAAAGTTCTGCGAAACCTTGATTAAAGTTCCGGTTATTTATGCCTAGTAGATACAGTATAGTTTATTATCATTACTTCTAAAGTTTAATATAATTTTAACCAAACTAACTAGTTATAAATACTAAAATAGATTAATTTCATATTTAGTGAATGTAAAGTTTATCCCAACTTTTATGTAACTTATGCCAAACTTACATTTAAAAATAGCAAGTTTGGGATTGTCTCATATCCCGAATTTCGTAAAACTTTTGCCAAACATGAACTTTTTTAAACTTTGCCCAAACTGAATTTTTTTTACGCGGGTAAGTTGCCATAAATTATAATTTCCTTTAATTAATATTTTATTTACTACACAAATAATAAGTAGTGAATTCTATATTTTATGATTTTTTTGTAACAGAAATAATTTTTTTAACTTGATAAAGATCGGCAAGTATGTGTGTAAGAAGACTCATTTTACTCTTTGTCTACTGCAGTTTCTGGAATTTTCAATTTTCATTATTTTTTATTATTGGCGTTTTGTCCTACTTAGATCTCCAGTTTGGACTTTCCAGTAAGACACAAAAGATTTTATTAAAAACAATATTTTAGCAAAAATTTTATAAATTGTATATTTTATTAATTTTATTAAAAATATTTTATTAATTGTATAAAAATCAAATTTTTCCTTGTTAGCATTAAATTCATGTTTTTATTATTCTGTACTATACTTACTTTATAATAATTAATTCATAGATGTTTTTCTCAAAACATCAGGTCAATCCTATGTGATGGAATCCTTTATTTATAAATAGAATATATAATACATATTTGATACAGAAATCGCACAGTGTATATTAAAGTAGATAGTACAATGTAAAATAAGTAATAATTTTTCCGCTTTTAACTGTTTTGCAGGGTCAGGGAAAAACGTCATAAAAACTGCAGCTCTTGGCTGAACCAAGGATTCTGATGGTTTTATTTTGTTTATTTTTCTAACCAAAATGTTCATTATCATATTCTGTATCACAGTAAATAATGATTTTAATTGAAATGTTTAATTTTATTGAATGTTACAGGTGAAAATAGTTTCCCCCCGCGTGAGGAAGGGAAAACGTAGTAGTAACTTAGAAATATAGGTACTTAGGTTATATCGCGTAGGTCTATAAAACATAAAAAATGAATGTTCCACACCTCCCGGTTTCGTTGTAGAATGTGAAAAATTACATAACCGATTTGGAAAGCCTCATAGGCTGATGGGTCATCCATCCAAGTACCAACCGCAATGAATGCTGCTTAACTTTCTGATTGGACGAGATGCGTATCACCGCGTATTGCATTTTATTATATTTATAAATGATTAGTAAACTTTTTTACATGCATTAAAAATATTACTGAAAGAATAGAAATGTTTACTAATAACGTACATATCGATTGTTAAGACTAAATAATTAATAATTTAAATTTTTGCTTTACCGTCTAAGTTGTGAAATTATAAAAAAAAATTTCAACTCGTTAATTAAAATAAAATATTGATCGCAGTCAATTAAAAAATAACCTTGGGCAGAAAATGATTTTTTGGAATAAAATTAAAGGTAAGTATATCGAGTTTATCGTAACTATACCTTCGCTAGATATTTTGCTGCAAAGGGTAAAGCAATCAATTGAAAGATGGTAATGTAGATAAAAATTGGTAAAAATCAAGTGAAATTCGTTGACGACGTTGCAACATCAAATCCTTTTATATATAATATTTTATAGATTTAACCTTGATTTTTCTACTCGTAATATCGAGAAATTCGATTTAAAAAATCTGGGGTACATGTACGTATCGATACGAGTTCGATCTTATCCGCAGTTTCTTTTTTGTCCGCGTATACTGATATATTCAAAAACGTCGAGAGTTGCATTCGAAAATGATATAGGGTGCTCGATTCTTTTTATTCTACGGTCGCTGTTGTTCTTCGATGCGAAACTGTACGGTGTAATGTATTCATGATTACGAATATCTCCCTCTGATTTATTGGGAGTGGCAACGATCAACCGATATAATCATTTCGTGTCCCGTGAAACTTTATTCGTGTATAGGTACATATGGCAAAGTGGATATATATATATATATATATATATATATATATATATATATATATATATATATATATATATATATATATATTTATATACACGAAGTGTCACTCGTTTAGTTATACGTATGACGTTTTATTCTTTATATCATTGTAATAAATATAGGTTTAAATAGCAGTTTTACCCTTTTTGGCATATTTTGAGTAACCAAAGATAGATTGATTCTTAATCGAGGTTTAATCGAGATATGTGAAATTTAATTTGATGTAGGTTGTGTTTTTAACCCTGGTGGAGTATAATATATGAACCAGGTGCAGAGATTATTAGTTCACGAAGAGCAGTTAAAAAAATAATGTTTATACTGCGGTTAAAATTTCATTTTGTATCAAGGTTACTACAAATGTTTTGATAGAAAGAATTAATTACCTTTATTATATATTGATGCTACTGGTTTTATAATGGAAAACTAGAGTTTTAAAAATGTATGCATTTCTCAATAGTGAGATGATTTTACATTATAGAGTAAATAACCTTTTTACTCTGATCATCTAAAAAGTTTACTTTATTAACTTCTACTAGTGGACTAAAATTGCATTTTATTCCTTCGATCACTTTACTCCCCGTAGACTCATTTTATTCCCCATACATCCATTTTATTAATCGAAAACTTACTTTTTTGTTTTTAACACTAACTTCAGTCTTTTTATATAAATACATAACATTAACTTTATTATTTTCATTTAAATATATCAAAAAATCTTAAAAAAATGAACAAAATTTAGAAATTAAAAAAAATTGTTATTGTAAAAAGTGACATTTTAAATGATTAGGGTGAAAAATGTTGTATGCACTTCGGGAGTAAAAGGTGATTATTCCCTTGGACGAATTACTGGCAAAAACTAAAGCGAGGAAGCAGCAACGTTCATCCCGGAAATGAATGCCTATTTTACTCCTTAAGTGCATAAATAACTACTATTCATTTATAAATATAGGGCATATTTATTAATAATGGATATTCCACACAAGTAAACGAATTAATGTAGCGTCGGTTCTTCGGGTAATGTATAATTTAAAATTATACATTACCCGAAGAAGGAACTATATTCATATTGGAATAAATGTTTTTGACTAATCTGTATATTGAAATGATAGATATTCAGTTTTATAGAGTAAATATATACTTTCTTTTGCTATGCAGATAGAAAAAGTTGTAACAAAAGATAAAAATCAATCTTCTTGGAAAGTTGGCGTAACATGATAATGGCAAATGAAGTTTGAATAGTCTTTTTAGTTTTAGAAGTTAAAATAGACAATTATATAGATTTTGCCTTTTTTGAAAAAAAACTAAATATAATATCTACGAATGCTTACGATATATACGTATCCGACAGGAAACCTAACCTCAAAATCACTTTGCCAGAGTCTGTGGCAATAATATATATCTATTTTTAATATAATATACCGTATACTTTTATTTACAAATGGTCATTTGGTGACAATTAATAGTATTTTAAGACAATTTCAGTTCTCGTACATCTATGGTCAGTGGAACAGCCTTGTGATAAGTTGCATTAGCGAATAAACACTTATTTAAAAAATAGTCAAATTTACTTAGGTACATAATGATCTGCCGACTAATTGTGTCTATAATTTACCGGTTATTTTGGTACATATTTTTAGAAGAAACTGATAACCGTAAAAATGTAGGTCAATTAAGAAATATCAACACCAGTAACGAATGTGTTAAAAGTATATAGGAAACATTGGAGATTATGACAGTTCCAATGTAATTTAAATCGATGGGTTGATTTAATGGCTCCGTGGTGTTCGCTCACCGGATTATGGTCATATTTTTATCTTTTTGTTTTTAATTTTAAATAAATAATAAATGAGAAATCATAATATTATATATTTTTAACGAATAATATTTAAAAAATACGAGGTGTAATATTATAAGATTTTTGCTTCCTTTCCTTCCTTCCAGTATACTATTTTATACAATGTACGTAATTATTAAGAATTTAAACAATTTCTTAAAAATAAATATTACAATTTAGATGAAAAATGTTTACCTTGATGGGGTTCGTATACTTCAGCATTTCTAGGTCCAATAATTTACTAGTTTCAACATCGAAGATCTTATATCTCCTTCTCTCGTCGGAATTTCTCTTGACACGCGTTTTTTCAATCCGAGTGTACGATTGGTTGCATCGATTAAGGCTGATACTTTATCGCTCGGCCACACAGTGTACTCCAATGGGAGTGATGACATTTTATTAAAATATATACAAAATTAAAAGACCATTCGGACGCGAAAATGTAGTTAAACTAAATAATTTAAATAATTTAATCATTCAATTCATTGTGAGTAATAGCAATTTCGAGACTGCGTAATACAAAATGCAATATACATATATATACCTGCAGTACACTTTTCGAGGAAACCAGCATTCGATCATTCGTTTCAATAAACATATATATATATAAATTCGGTCATTTGCGTATAATGAGAATGTCCAGTTAAATATGTTCATTATTTCGCCTTTAAATAATTGACGATACGCGGAAAAAATATTTAATTATAAATAAACACGCGGAGCAATTTAGCTATACACGCACGTATATATATATATATATATATATTTTAATAACGAATAAATAACTTCCAAAAATTTCCATGCTATAATTGATCAATTTACAACCTTTGCGCTCACACACCGGTAAATTTTTGGTTACTCGATATCTTCGAAGAGAACGTGAAACCGATTTTCAGTGTAAATTTTCTCTTTGGGATATCAATTTATCCTGATAATAAAATGTCGAGAAAACGTAAGGGGAGTATTGTACAGTATTATACGGAAGAGTAAGTCGGTCAGCAGCCCTTGATGTATACTTCTTTGAACTTTGGTACTTATATATAACAGACAGCTTTGTGGGTGGTCGTAGCGGTCGTCGCCATTAAAACCTACACCCGCGCAATTGACCTCCTCAAAGCACCGGACGGAATCAAGGCCTTTTATCCACCCGGACTGAGTGATCCTGAAATTGAATTAAAATTGCGGATGGCATATCATTTACCCTCAGACGTTTTAACCTAATCGTGGATTTTAGTCAATTTCGATCCTCCGATGTATATATAGCTTTAATTACCTAAAAGCTTATAGATTCGATCATTTACTCCCGACCACTTTTTTTCCTTTGATTTCTCTTTGCTTTTTTTCTGCCTATATACGGAAGAACGCTGTTATGGCGAAGTGATTTTAAAATGTGCGTTCGGCCAATTTTAAGTATAATTTTACAATTACACTTGTATATTAAATTGTAAGTTTCATTAATGCTGTTTCAGATGGTTAACGTTTAGTTTAGAAAAAACGTCGAACACAGTCAATATTTCAAATTTTCCGTGTTTAAAATTATATATATGTTAAAAAAACTTAGCTTTTCCACAACTAAAATGATGTAAACGTTTATTTAGCGATTATTTTAGATTAAAGTAATATTGAAAATTAAAGGCGTATTTATAAAAACATTTTGTCATATAAGAAGGCGTTGATGTGCTGAGGAACGGCTTAAAAAATATTTTGATATACTTTGTTCAACAATGTGCTTTTAGAAGAAATGTACTTTAGTTTGGGATAACAACAACAGTGTTGGTATTAAAATCAACATTCTAAGTATGCGTGTGGGGATGTCGGACCCAGAAAATGGTCATTTTGTATTTTTTTTTTTATAAACAAATGAATAAAGTTTTTAAAAAACGCCGAACGTCAAGCCCTTAGGCATGTTTTAAATAATGTACCCAAATTTTTCCAGATTTTTAAATCCATAATTTGATCACGATGTTTGGGTTGAAAGATGATGCCTTTTTAGACCAATAATTACCGACTAAACAATGTTTATCCAATTATTATTTAATAAATGCTTTTTCATTAAATATCAAAACGTCAAGCTCTTCCTTATCTTTTCAGCTATCCGTATGAATTTTTTCAGATTTTTAATGCAATATTTTAGATTTAATTTTTGGGTTCAAAGGTGCAGATTCCTGTAATTTAGGCCCGATATCCCGTTAAAGCTCATGATTTTGTGGTTCTATATCAAAGTATCCATGTGGACGAATGGAACAAATATTACAAAAAGTAATTGCACAACATAAAGTAATTGCCTAGTTATAAACGAAAAATTAATTGATTAACCTACGGAAGTGAATCCACAAAGTGTGCACACATCTTGATCAAATTCAAAATAGATGTGAACAATACCAATTTTATCAATGTTTGTCACCTCAAATGTTTGTAATTCTTCTTGGAATTCCTTTCGCGTAATAAATATGAATGAGACACGAAAACACGAATTGAATCCACTAGGTTGTTCGACGTTGTTGTGGGTTGTCATGTCGTGCCGTGCCGAGTTTATATATTTTATATGTAAAACTTTAGTTGTCTAATATTTATTATTAACTTAAAAATTGAATTTCAAACAAATAAATAACTGATTGTGTTGTCGATGTTGGGCTGTTTTAAATGGAACAAGAATTACTAGATCATATCTAGTATCGAATTGCAGTTTTCATAGTTTAAAATTCTTTTTTGGAAATACCGCCAAAGTATAAGTATACATGGAAAAAGAAATTTCATCTTCACAAGCGGTTGTAATGATTAATAGAACGTTTGAGTACTTTTGTTTTTAATTCGAAAATAATAGTACCAATTTTATCGCTATCGATGCGAGCATAGATTTTTAGTTGCGTCGTTGTTTTCTATGGACTATATTAACTTTCCCATATCTATAACGAATCACAATTTTTATAATATTCCTTAAATTTTGAATCTTGGATTTCAGATTATGAAAATGGGTTCCGAGTATAGGTATATTGAAAAAGTGAGTTAAAAGTATTAAATAAATCGATGTCCATATAGAACTTTGATATCACTGTTGAATTTATAAATGTCCTACGGAAAAAAGAAAATAGTATAAAAGCGCGAGCGAAGATTTTTTTGATAAACGTAAATAGTTGAACCAATGCTACAACTTTAGTAGAAACCCGCGTAAAAATCAGAAAGTTTGGCCAAACTTGGCCCAAGTTTATGTTTGTATAAACTTGGGCAAACTTGTGCAATGAGACTATGCCAAACTTGACAACTCACGCATTTTAAGTTTGGAAGAAGTTTGCAAAAGTTATGCCAAACTTCCTACAAAGTTCTTATACATTATTTTGTTATTGGCCGAACCATGGGACAAATTTGTCCAAAGTATGGCGCAAGTGTAGGATAACTTTTGCTACACTTTATTTGTAGGTTATATTAATTATTAAATTTGAAAAGAAAAGAAATTAAAAATAATTTAACATTACTCGATTTACACCTGGAAGAAAATTCATACATATTTTTCCAAAAGATTCCAAGGTCCTCGGTGAATTTCATCCTCTTCATCTAAGTCGTCGCAGCACGTCATTTCAAGTCGATGTTGAGGGTTAGACTGATGCATCGGCGTCAAGAAAAATTTCTTAGTGACCAGTAAACAAGAAGTCATTTGTTTGCTGGTCGTCAAGCAAATTTTACAAACGTCTCTTAGTAACCAGTAACCTAACCATTTCATCAGTTTGTTGTCGCGAGATACACTAAAAACCTTGGTGACTTTTTTCTTATGTGATAGATAAGTATCTGGTGGTTTTGGATGTATTGCTTCTATTAATTAGATACAATATAAATTTTATGTTTGGAAGATGCAGTGCGATAAAGATTCGACGAGGGGGAAGTCTGGCAAAAAGTATGGGATAGTCTCACCAGCTAGATTTTGCCAAGACTTTATAAGCTAGACTTTTCCCAGACGTTCCCCATACTTTCTTTACACGGGTTCTCGCTACGTAAGTTAACGCTTCGGAATAATAAATTTTGTCACATTTTTTTATTACCGAAATTTGTGCGATTAAAAATCCGTTGTCCTATATACATACTCGAATAAAAGGAATTAGTCTGACACTAGTCCGTGAAGAGTCTAGGAAAATAAGTCTAGATGAAATCTTAGTGTAATGTAGCATTGGACATTGTGACTCAATGCCATACTAGTCAAATTTAATTCATTGAAAAAAAAATTTAATCCGAGGGAGTTGAACTCTGAACCTTCGAGTTGTGTTAACGAATTTAACATATTATACCAAAAATTAAAAAATAGTTTAGTTGGAAAAATTAAGACACCAAACTCAAAGGTCTGAGGTTCGATTCCATCTGATTAAATTATTATTTTTTATTTTTATCTGTATTATATTGGATAAGTATGAGAAAAATTCTGGTATCCAGTCCTTGTCTTTTTAATAAATCATAAATCTGGTATACTGTCCAATATCAGCCTTCTCCAAGATTTCATCTAGACCTATTTTCCTATACTTTTCTCAGAATAGTGAGTAAGACTTATTTGTTTTTATAGATATATATGTTTCTGTAGAATTTAGCTGCTTAATTATTTTCCGTAACTCATTACTTTTTCCGATGCCTCGAGCACGCAAATAATCAGCGTATCCGAATGTCCACACCTCTTTACGTTGCCTAATCGAATTTATTCGTATGCGCAGGAACAAGAGTCTGCAGTTAGTAGATTACACCCGAGAGTCTCTTTTCTGCTTATACCTTCGATTTAGCGGACAAAAAAGCGAGCAATCGTCCATACACACCGCGCAAGCCTCTTTGCAAAACTCAAACTAACCTATCGAGCAAACGACATAACGAAAACTAATTGTCCAGAATTCAATGGCCTCTCAAATTAAACGTCCGAATAGATATCACTAACCTACATTTGTTTCCTATTGTGCAGCTCCTTCAAAGTACACTCTCGAGAGCTTTGCAAACATTTTTTTGACTACTTATATATTGCGACAGAGGCTGGCTTTCCTTGAATTATTTCGTTGTACATATATACACGTTTAACACAAAATAATCCGAAACATTTTTCATTTCATACGATCTGCTAAGTTTCAATTTATGCGTTATTCTTATTGCTCGCGGTAGCAATTTTACTTTTTATTAATGATACATCCGATGGCGCGTTTCCAACTTTTCCGGACGCTATATATATTTATATATACACCCATGAATCAAAACGTTTGCACTTGAACTAAAATTAAAACATTGTCTTTATCGTAACCATCCACGTGACATTATTTGACAATGCGATCAAAAAATTTCCCGTTACGAAATTATTTAAATATTCGCACCAGTTATTTCTACTCACAGCTATTAGGAAATCCACAAAAATCTTCCAAATTGTGTTCTCTAAAATCGAAAATTTTTTTTTTGAGGCACACCTATTAGAACTCATATTTTCCATCTGTAATATGTAAAAGAACTATTTGGCATCTAATTCTATACGTTATACGTTTTTATTATGATTAGATATAATTTGGATCTTTTTATGTCAGAATATTTAATTTGTATAATTTATTATCGGCTAATTTAATAAATATTATTCTACACTGAGAGAAAGGAATGCTTGAGACAAATGACGTTTCTTAACTGTTAAGATCTGATGATTTAAATATGGGGAAATGAATATTTCTTTACAGTTAAGTATTATTTCAATCAGTTCTTAACAGTTAAACTTGAATTCGTTTCTATTAACGTAAAATCTTAACAGTTAAGAACTGAGCGTTAATACTTAAGAAATATCATTTTATGACAAGTCAATGTCAATTTATAGCAACAAATGCACGATTACTTTCTCATAAATATTTCTTTCTCTCAGTGTAATGACAAACAATGCAATTACTATAGTAATAATATACTATATTAAAAACTATTTGAATAGAAAAATATTAGTTCAAAGAATATTTTTCTAATATAATTATTGTATAAATTTATAAGCTTTTTTTAAAAAAATCCATTTATCGATTTTTCATTTTTCGAAAAAAAGTGTGTCACAAGCCTTTTTTTCCGTGTTGAAATTTCATTTTACATATTATGTATAGTATAGATAAAGAAAAGTGCGGAAGGTGTGCCTCAAAAAAAAAAATTTTTTTTCGATTTTGGGGAATGCAATTTTTTGTAGTGGAATTTCTTATATATATATGAGAATATTCCTTATATATAGATATATATGATAATATATAGTTTTTAACTGGATTCACTAATTTACAAGATCATCCAAATATTTTTATCTAAAATTTTATTCTTTATATTTTATCGTTATTGATGCAATTACATTAAAAAAATAAATAACTACTATTTGGATGTACTGATACGATACATTCTGTCGGAAAAAAAATAAAAAATGAGGAACGTAATAATAAGCGTACACAATCATATACGTACATACACAGGCAATGCGCGCACACACACGTATATAAATGAGCACTCGAGAATAAGGACGTCATCAGCCGTCGGCATTTACCCCGACTCTTGGCGTCTCATTTTAGCGACCATTCTCATTCACGAAACTGTGCCAAGTTCGGGCTGAATCCGTTGCGTGAGCGATAACCTAGTCATCCCTCCGATCTACCCTAAACTTTGTTGTAACGGGCCATATCAAAAGTATGATTTACTATTCGAATTTTCGTTTGCCTAGGATATCCAGCAATGTTCATTTTTTATCATTATTATTCGCGCGTCGCATCGTTGTTTACGAGTGTGATTCTAATATAGTAATAATAATAAGAGTGTTAATTCAAGTTTTCTATTGTATCGGTATGCGTCGGGTCTCGCTGGTGAAAATGTGGCTATTTTTAATTTCTTAAAGGGTACATGTTTTTAAAAATCTCTAATATATGCAGAAAAAATCGTTTCTATTTGTAGTATACTACAAAATTTGTATAACTATGGATAAGGAATTAAAAAGTAGAACATGTTTCAAAACATATCATTAGAGAAAGAAAAACATAACAAACAAAAGTACGCTTAAGGGAATCGGAAAAGAATAATATTTTTTAAAAAATCCTGAACGCCATGCCCTTAGACATGTTGTAAGCCATACACTCAAATTTTTTCAGATTTTTAAATCTGTAATTTATTTCTGATTTTTGTGTTGAAAATTCATGCCTTTTTAGATCAATAATTACCGACCGAAAATTGTTTATTCAATTATTATTAAAAAAATGATTTTTTCTTAAAAAATCAAAACGCCATGCGACATGCCCTCGCTTTTATTTCAAGCTACCCTAATGATTTTTTTAGATGTTTAATTCAATATTTCCAATATAATTCTTTTGTTGGAAGGTGTAGATCCCTGTAACTTGGATTTTTCGTAGACTTTACTATGAAGAACAATTTGATATTAATTCTAAATAATTTTTCTATTAGAAAACTTCAATGCCTTTCAGTATATTAATTTAATAAATATTATTTTTTCGAATTACCGATTATAATTAAACTTTATCACAGAGCTAAGCAAGTATTCGTCCGCAACTTTACGAAATACAAAAAAGTAATATGTATTAAATTGAGCGATGTGTAAGTCACTTACAGACAAATATTCCTCTTTTTTTCTTTTTTTTAATCAAACTACAAAATTTTTTTCAATATTTACTTAATCTAAATAATCTAATTATAAAATTTGCCTTAATGAAATTATTTCTTCTTTTTTATTGTTTCATTAAAAAAGAAATAAAAAAGTATTCGAGGAAAAGTATTCGTCGAATATTTTTCGTCGAATGCCGGTATTCAAGAATACCTATACTTATTCGTTGAATACTGTTTTATTACAAATCAAATAAATAGTCGTGAGTAGGAAATGAGGTAATGGGTGATCGTTCTAGTCTAAAATAATAAAGAAAAAGACACAATAT
Source organism: Theocolax elegans (assembly GCA_026168455.1). Taxonomy (NCBI): domain Eukaryota; kingdom Metazoa; phylum Arthropoda; class Insecta; order Hymenoptera; family Cerocephalidae; genus Theocolax; species Theocolax elegans. The sequence goes on along the minus strand of CM047431.1, from coordinate 37,015,221 downwards.
TTGCCGTTAAATTAATCAATATTTATTTAATTAAATAAGAAATATACCAGCATTAAAAAACCCCAGTTGAAGTAGGGAAAAAGCTTGGTATTGTAAGTTACTAAACTAATAATACAATATAATAAGTGATTTAACTATAAAACAATTACGATCTTACAGAATAATATTTCTATATATATAATTATACACTAAACCGTCATGGAAACTTAATATATATATACGACGCAGTTCTACCTTATAACATTATTCGCACGTTGAAAATACTTTGTGCTGGCGTCGGATGCAGTCGTGTCGCGGTCCTGGGTAGCGTAGTTCAGCACAGGGCTCGATTCGGTCACGATCGACTTCCTGCGTGAAGCGGCGATCTCCGGTCCCTGGACGTCAGCAAGATCGGCCGCAGATAACGGTTGGCAGTGATCACACCGTCGCCAAACCGCGAATATCACTTAGCAACGACAGCTAGTCACTATCACACGCACAAACGATTAGGACCGCACACACTGATTCGCGTATAAGCCACACTAATTTGCATTCACGTTTGAGTGGACGCGCGTGAACCAAACTTAGTTATTCGCCGGAACGAACCGAGTGCTTATTCTCAGATAATGAGAGAACAGCCTTGCCAGTGCAAGTTACTCGAATGCCAACTAGAGTCAGACTGACCTCCGCTTCTCCACCCGGCTCTATCTATGAAAACGGAGGTTACAAGCGAGGGAAGATACGCCATCTGGCCCTCTACTCTTTCACGAGCGCCCTTTGGTCTATATCGGGCTAATTACGATAGGTAATGAGCATGCAGCCGTACATCGGTCAACTTTATTGCGCCTACACATTAGCCCGTGCTAGCAGACAATGAGCCTAACCATAAAGAAATTCCCGTGTCGGCGTCTCGGGACTTTCCATGTCAGCACGTGGGGTTTCGGTTTCTTACTCGAACAAAGGATCGGTTTAGTAAAGGAAATTTACCTGATCGGCGAATGTGTATAGAAGCCGCGAAGTGTATATTCCACGCGAACATTCCGCCCGCCTTCGTCCATTGGACGAACATTCTTAAACTAATGTCTTATTAGGGAATAATGGGTTCAATCTTGCTATATGTCGACGTAAAATGGAAGTCGCCGTTTTGATAGTAACTACTCTAACTAAATCATCCGGTCCCTTGTGAATTTCTATGATGCGCGCGAGAGGCCACTTTGAAGGAGGGTAACGATCATCCCTTACCAGGACCAACTGTCCGACTGCGAAATTTTCGGTTGGCTCTCGCCATTTTCCCCGTTCCTGAAGATGCTGTAAATATTCTCGCGACCAGCGATACCAAAAGTTATTTCGGATTGACTGTAGTAGATGAAAGCGATCTAATCGATTCTCGGGGATATCAATAGGAGACTCGTCAGGTACTAAAGCGGACGCGCCTCCTATAAGGAAATGTGAAGGCGTTAAAGCTCGCAGATCCTCGGTATCGGAGCTTAAAGGAGAAAGTGGTCGTGAGTTAAGACAAGCTTCTATTTCAACGAGGACAGTTGAAAGTTCCTCGAACGTGAGGGTTCTATCGCCTATAACGCGCTTAAGATGGTGTTTAACTGATTTCACCCCCGCTTCCCACAAACCTCCGTAATGAGGAGAGTTAGGGGGAATAAAAGTCCAGTTCGTGCCATCATTGGCGAGCAAAGCAGCGGTAGTTGTATGAAACTCGGAAGCTCTTGTAAACATTAATCGTAATTCTTTGTCCGCGCCTTGAAAGGTTGTCGCGTTATCACTGTACAAGTTTTTACAAGTTCCCCGACGACCTACAAACCGTTTATATGCATCAAGGAAGCTAGATGTGGTCAGATCACTGACGGCCTCAAGATGGATCGCTCGAGTCGCGAAGCATACGAACAAGGCAATATATCCCTTATAAGATTTATATCCCCGACCCTTTGTCGTTCGAATGTAAATTGGACCGGCGTAATCTAATCCTGTAGAGGTGAAGGGACGCGCAGGCGTTACACGCGCGTTCGGTAAGTTTCCCATCATTTGATGCGCGAGTTGAGGTTTGACACGTTGGCATGTAATGCAGTTACGTATTTCAGTCTTGACTACGCGGTTTCGACCTAAGACCCAGGCGTGCTGCATTAATGTATTCGATGTAAGAGAAGGTCCGCCATGTAGGCAGATGCGATGAGCATACCGTACAAATAGCTGACTAAGAACGGAGCGATGTGGTAAAATCGGTGGATGCTTTCTTTCGTAAGTCAAATTTGAGTTAACTAACCGACCTCCAACTCGCAGAATACCATCATTTGAGTCTATGAAAGGATCTAGTCTTAATAAGCAGTGACGCTTCGTTAATGTCTTGCCCGATTGTAACAATTTAATTTCTGTCGCGAAAGCATGTGTCTGACATATTTTAATAACCGTGATTCGCGCCGACATTAGTTCCGGCGCAGTAAGAAACTCAGGCAGGTTTTCTTGACCCATCCTTTTCCTGCGTAACTTAACCAACGGACGCAAACAATAAGCCACCACCCGAACTAATCGCGTTAAAGTCGAAAATTTTGTAAGAATTTCCGGTTCGACGGTAGGAGTTTGCGTATATAAAATCTGCGTCGCGGGTGTTTCCTTCGGCCAATGCTTATTTTCGCGCGAAAGCCAGGCAGGCCCGTGCCACCACTGGTTGTTGTGTATCAGTTCCGCGGCTTTACATCCCCGTGTAGCTAAATCCGCTGGGTTTTCTTTCGTAGGTACATGGGACCAAGTGGATTCCGGTAACTCCGTTTGAATGAGAGAAACACGATTGGCTACAAAGGTTTTCCAATGGCAGGGGTGCTTTTTAAGCCATGTTAACACGATCTGACTATCGGTCCAAGTGTATACGGGTAACTTTTGTGTGAATTCTAATTTGCGTACATGCTTAATAAGTTTAATTAGAAGTACTGCTCCGCATAATTCAAGATTTGGAATACTCACGGTTTTCACGGGAGCGACTTTACTCTTTGCAGCTAAGAGGGAAACGCGGAAGCGGCCATTGCCTTCATCAACGCGAATATAAACCGCTGCGGCGAAAGCGCGAGAAGAAGCATCGCAAAATCCGTGTATTTGTGAGGATGCGCCGACCGATGCTCCTAACCAGCGACCAATAGAAAGAGCGGGTAGAACGGACAGCGAGTGGCAGTAATCCGTCCAGCGGTCTTGCACGTCTAACGGCAAAGACGAATCCCAATCACATTTCAAAATCCAAAGATCTTGCATTAGTATCTTAGCCACAACTGTAATCGGCGCAAGCCATCCGAGAGGATCAAATAACCGAGCAATGTTTGAAAGAATGGACCGTTTAGTTGATGCTCCTAACAAGGTTTTAAAGTCTAGGGTCGTAAAGCCAAATTCATCCTGAATCGGGTTCCATCGCACTCCCAATGTCTTAACCGACTCATCGTCTTTAATAGGCTTAGAACCGTCTACTTGACAAACCGATCCACTAGAGGGAAGCAACGATTGGTGATTCGCGGCCCATTTATCCAGTTCGATACCCGCAGAACCTAAGATATTCACGAGTTCCGCCCGAGTTCGTGTGGCGACCGATATATCATTCGCTCCAGCAAACGTATCATCGACGTACGTATTCAGGTCAAGGCATTTAGCTCCGAGAGGAAAACGACATCTCTCCTCCTCGGTTAATTGCGTAAGGGTACGGATAGCTAAGTATGGGGCGCATGAGGTGCCGTACGTTACGGTAGCTAATCGATATACGATAGGTTTGTCAACAGAGTTTGGCGACCACACGATTCGTTGTAAGTCTTGATCTTCGGGCGCGACACGAATTTGACGAAACATTTTGACAATATCGGCAGTAAAAACAAATTTATATTGTCGCCAATTTAGTAAAATTAATGAAAGATCGCGTTGTAAAGCCGGGCCTGGCATGAGGAAATCATTTAAACATTCTTTCTTAACCGTTTTTCGCGAAGCATCAAAAACAACGCGAATTTTACTACCGGCCGAAGAGGATTGAATGACTGCGTGATGGGGTAAGTACCACGCCTTCGAGTTATGGATTTCAGAGTCAGGTACACGTGTCATATGTCCAAGTTTCTCATAAGTCGTCATAAAATCTCGATATGCTGCAGCGAGGTTCGAATCACGGGCAAAGCGTCGATGCATATGTGCCAAAGAAGCGATAGCCATACGTCGAGTTTCTTCCGCGACTGCCGGTGGTTCTGATTTGAGCGGGAGGCGTACGATAAAGCGACCCTTGCTATCGCGAGTACATGTCCTTTTAAATAAATCTTCACAAGCTATTTCTTGTTCGTTAAATATTGATTTCGATGTAGAAAAATCTTCGAGAGTCCAAAAGCGCTCTAAAATTTCGTTTAAATGGCTGTCGTTCGCGGTGCAATGTAATATTCGATTCATTTTAGGTGGGTTACCTTCCGCCCGCCCTGACCCGCTAGTTTCGAGGGGGCCCGAGACGATCCAGCCTAATGCTGTATCTTGCGCAATTAAAGAAGAGGATGGAAATCTTTGTACGCCAGAACGTAGTAGTTGTCCATAGACATCCGCCCCTAATATAATGTCTATTGTATCTGGTTCATAAAAGTGCGGGTCCGCTAACGTTAAATTAGAAAATGCGTTAAGATTTAAGTCCATTGCGCGGCGAGATGGTAATTGAGATGTTAACTTCGGAAGTACAAGCGCATGGGTTTCGAACTGGAGAGTTGGATCCTTCAATGATCGCAAAGTCAATTGTGTAGCAAAACGTGCTGTACCCGCGGGACTCTTTCCTATCCCAGTTAATGGAATATGAACGCGGTGTTTCTTTAAGCCTATAAGACGCGCAATCGAATCTGAAACCAACGAAGTTTCTGAACCCTGATCTAATAAAGCGCGAGCGCGAGTGCTTTCGCCGTTCGGTCCAACTACCTTTATTTGTGCGGTTGCCAAAATAACCGAATACGATTTCGATAAAATGCTAGCCGTGTTTACATTGACACCATTTTGGTTAATTAAAGTATTTTTATCCTTTACATTACCACTCTCACCCCTGGTTTTAATCAAAGATAGATTTTTTGTCGGAGATTTAAAATGAATTAACGTATGATGTTTTTCTCTACAAGATGCGCATCTACCCGACGATGTACATTCATTGACTTTATGCTCCCCAAAACAATTAAAACATAATTGCAATTGACGCACGGCTTTACGGCGTTCATATGGTGTTTTAGCTTTAAATCGATAACATTGATACAAAGCGTGAGTATTTGAGCATAGGGGGCAAGTAGATAACTTATCCATAAAGCTACGTGATGTTGACGCGTGATGAATTTTCCTCGTGGCAGGGATAAATTTACTGCTCGTAATCAAGGTTTTATCAAATTTCTTTTCCGATGTAATAAAGCCTAACGTTTGACAACGTTGCTCTAGAAATTCGGAAAAATCCGCGAATTTGGGGAATCGATCGAGTACATTTGCCTGACCCATCTCAAGGTTGCTATTTAGAACTACACGGCGGTCTTTCACGCTTAGTTCAACCTCCCATGCTTTACGCGAATCCGGATCTAAACGCGAGGCTAAAAGGTAAACAGTCATAACATCCCAATGCTCGACTGGCATACCTAAATTGGTAAGCGCGCGAACGATACGTTGGGCCTCGTCTGTGAAGGAGCGTAATTCTACTGCCGATTCTTTTTTAAGGTAAGGCATATCTCTCAGCGCATCTAAATGCTTGTAAACAATTAATCGAGGGTTATGGAAACGCGCTTTTAATGCTTGCCAAGTGGTGGAGTAATTGGCATTCGTAGTCGTTACGTCTTTAACTAGATCAGCCGCGGTACCCCTTAAACATGTTTTTAAATATTGCAATTTTGTAGCATTAGACAACTCAGGTACATCGTGTACCAACGTCGTAAATAAATCGCAGAAATTTTCCCAATCTTCGTATTTCCCGGAGAAATACGGAAGATCTAATTTTGGTAATTTAGCCATGCGAGGTCCGACGTCACTTGTTATTCTATTATTTCGCGGTTCAGAATCAACATGGGCTAGCGCCGGGGATAAATCCGATTTTAAATTTAACAAAAATTCATGCGTGTCCTCGTATAAAATTTGCAATTTGCTCATTACCTCACCGGTGATATAGACCTCGTTCGCGGCTTCATCTCGCGCTAAAATTTCTACATGCGTACTACGCGCCTTATCCCAAATTACATTTAAAGCTTCGATTCGTGAATTAACAAAGATTAGATTAAACGAATCCCGCGATCTTTCTCGTAATCGATTGCCAAATAGTTCAAGTTCTGTTATTCGTGAAGTTTGTTGAGCGATAAGCTTTCTTAGCGCCGATGGAGCCATTATTTATTATGATTAATCACAATACAAGTTAAAGAAATTTAATATGAGATAAGTAATTAGTTATTTAAATTGAATAAAGAAAATAATAAAATTTTTAGTAGATTTTTATCGGAACATGTACAAATACTTCACGAATAACTAACAATAATCATTTCTAATTAAGCGGCTATACATATAAAGTAAGCTGCGTTTATTCTATATAAACATTCGGTAATTATAACTATAATAATATTTGTATAACTATAATTATATAGTATTAAGTTTCCAATTTTTATTTATATAAACAAGTAATATAATTATGTTTATTTAAACTGACTTTGTACGACCACTCATCCTCACCCGGGGCACCATTGTTTTATTACAAATCAAATAAATAGTCGTGAGTAGGAAATGAGGTAATGGGTGATCGTTCTAGTCTAAAATAATAAAGAAAAAGACACAATATTTGCCGTTAAATTAATCAATATTTATTTAATTAAATAAGAAATATACCAGCATTAAAAAACCCCAGTTGAAGTAGGGAAAAAGCTTGGTATTGTAAGTTACTAAACTAATAATACAATATAATAAGTGATTTAACTATAAAACAATTACGATCTTACAGAATAATATTTCTATATATATAATTATACACTAAACCGTCATGGAAACTTAATATATATATACGACGCAGTTCTACCTTATAACATTATTCGCACGTTGAAAATACTTTGTGCTGGCGTCGGATGCAGTCGTGTCGCGGTCCTGGGTAGCGTAGTTCAGCACAGGGCTCGATTCGGTCACGATCGACTTCCTGCGTGAAGCGGCGATCTCCGGTCCCTGGACGTCAGCAAGATCGGCCGCAGATAACGGTTGGCAGTGATCACACCGTCGCCAAACCGCGAATATCACTTAGCAACGACAGCTAGTCACTATCACACGCACAAACGATTAGGACCGCACACACTGATTCGCGTATAAGCCACACTAATTTGCATTCACGTTTGAGTGGACGCGCGTGAACCAAACTTAGTTATTCGCCGGAACGAACCGAGTGCTTATTCTCAGATAATGAGAGAACAGCCTTGCCAGTGCAAGTTACTCGAATGCCAACTAGAGTCAGACTGACCTCCGCTTCTCCACCCGGCTCTATCTATGAAAACGGAGGTTACAAGCGAGGGAAGATACGCCATCTGGCCCTCTACTCTTTCACGAGCGCCCTTTGGTCTATATCGGGCTAATTACGATAGGTAATGAGCATGCAGCCGTACATCGGTCAACTTTATTGCGCCTACACATTAGCCCGTGCTAGCAGACAATGAGCCTAACCATAAAGAAATTCCCGTGTCGGCGTCTCGGGACTTTCCATGTCAGCACGTGGGGTTTCGGTTTCTTACTCGAACAAAGGATCGGTTTAGTAAAGGAAATTTACCTGATCGGCGAATGTGTATAGAAGCCGCGAAGTGTATATTCCACGCGAACAAATACCTTTAGTTGAATAGTTTTTAAAGTGACTTAAATATCCTTCATACAGATATCAATTTTTTTAGTTTTATCTTTATTTTTATTTTATTTTTAATAATTTGAATACTTGCTCAGCTCTGCCTTATTATCATGTATAATATAATTACCTTTATAATAATCGTTTTTTAGGCACGATCGTTACACGGAAGTGCCTTATATTTTCATCATCGCAAAATATGTGATACCTCAAAAAAGTATATATTTTGACATATAAATAAAATTTATGCAAGTTAGAACCCATCCAAACCTCTCCCTAAAAGTATGTATGGATGTGTGTATGTATGAAATCCTGTGACCAAAATAATTCTGCTAATTTTTAATCGATTGAGCTAAAATTTACAGGGTATATTTGTTATAATTATAGAACTCTGTGGTCCTATTTTCAGATGTATTGCTCATAAATTGTGGAAGTTATGGAGCGTTTTACAATTTCGTAAAATTGGTTTATGCATATTATCTCCAAAAATACTGTTCTTACGTACATAATGAATTTAGACAAAATTTTCGTCTTAAAATTATAAAACTTTTTCCTGTACAACACTTTCTGATTCGAGCAATATTTTTAAAGATACGTACATAAAAACAATGAAAATCATTAAAAATCTACAAAAAAGCACGATTTTTCGTTATAAATTGAAATGTATCATTTTTATATAAAAAGCGTAAATAGACAAAATATTCGTCACAAAATTACAAAACTTTTTCCTTTTGTACACTTAACGCTCAAAACAATATTTTCGAAGATAAACATAGAAAAACGGTCAAAATAATGAAAAAAGCACAAAAAAACACGTTTTTTCGCAATAAAACGAAATGTATTGTTTTTACTGAAAAACTTTTAATGAACGAAATGTTCGTCTTAAAATAACAAAACTTTTTCCTATTGTACACTTAACGCTCAAAACAATATTTTCGAAGATAAACATAGAAAAACGATCAAAATAATGAAAAAAGCACAAAAAAACACATATTTTCGCAATAAAACGAAATGTATTGTTTTTACTGAAAAACATTTAATGAACAAACTGTTCCTATTAAAATAACAAAACTTTTTCCTATTGTACACTTAACGCTCAAAACAATATTTTCGAAGATAAACATAGAAAATCGGCTCAATTAATTAAAAAAATATGAAAAAACGTTAAAAAGGACTTCTATTGTATAATTATTGTTGATGTAATATCATTTTCTTTTATCAGTATTTGTTGTATGTAAGTCTTTAATATCTTTCTCCGGTTCATCATTTTCGTCATCAGATAAATTGCTACTATCTTGTAAATCTGGTCCAACTATTTCAGAAATATAGTCAAGTAACGCCTTAACCGCCAATTTTTCAGTCTTTCTTGAAGTGTCAAATTTTGTACACCATTCTAAAATTAATTATATTTATGTAAAAAAAATAAATATTGAAATTATTATCATTGTTACTAAAAATAATTCCTATCTAACATTTTTGTTTTGAAGGCGTACTTTTTTTAAATTCAGGTACCCAACTAGTATGACTTCATCATTTAAATGCACTACACTTTCATACTCATCTTTAAAATAAATGAATTATTTTACAATTATTTTACAAAAAGTAAAAAATTATTTTCTTTTATGCTATAATAAAAACTTACATTACAGTACTTTTGATGTACAAAGGACAATTTAAACAAATGTTTTATACTCTCCTTCTCCTTCTCCAAAAATGTTTAAGCCATACTTTTCTTTCTAAAAAAATAATATATGTATGTATAAAATAATATACCTGTTAATAGACAATTACATTGTAATCTATCTTAAGATTTTTTAATAATAATATTTTAATATAACAATTTCAAATTATAAATTTTATTTGTACCGTAAAATGCAATTTCTATCTAAAAATTCTGAATATATATCTTATGTAGATAAATGTACTTACCACTTTTATAATTTTTCACTGTTTCCACTTGAAAATCTTTATAAAGTTGTGGTCTGAATTTTTGTTCTATACCGTAATTATAAAATCAAAACAGACACTTAAACCCATAACAATATCCTTCACATACATCTTCATAAGCTATTGTCCTAAACTCTTAGTACATAGTGCAATTGAAATTCTAGCTCCTTCAAGAAAAATGACCAAAATTGGAAGAGTGTGTTCACCTCTTGTAACTTCTCTATACTAAGTTGTTTACGTTCTGAAATAAAGAGATTCCATGAATTCTAAAGTGAATGGCTTTACGTAAATTTTATAAATAATGAATTTAACAACATGATTAATATCAACATGATTTCTTTAGCTAAGAAAAGAAAACATATTATAATAATCATCATCACATCAAGAATTTATAACTTAGTTATAAAAACTAAATACAAGATTTTTAATATCTTACCTTTTAAACAACGTGAATGATATTTATGATATACTTGTTGAGTGAAACCGTTCACTTTCAATAACGAATGACTAGGATGTTGAAAAGTTGACAATGATTGCGGAGCACTACCGTAACTATAACTAAGAAACCTTTGTTTGAACTTGTATCAGCACTACTTCTGTAAATATAAAATAAAAAGAAAAACCTATTATTATTGTAATAGAAAATAAAGCTAAATATTTAAAAACATAAAAAATATCACATTAAGTAATAAAATTGTTAGAAGATAACACATTAAACATCAGTTAATGGATTGAAAATCTTAATGATGTTCGCAAAACACTTTAATTAATATTGCATAATTACATAATTTAACAATTGTTATATATGTTAAATAAAAATTATACTGTGCTTAAATTATAAATTTTATAAGCTTATTTCAAAATTAATATCTATGTAGTTTATATATTTACCCTGAATATGTTCTCGGTATTAATAATTATAAGTGCCGTTCTTTTAAATTATTGTATTTATTATTACATAATAAGAACTTTAATAGTAAAATAATAAATACAACATTAAATGCAAACTTAATGTAATTTTAAATAAATTAAAAAATGTAATAAAAAATGTGACAAACCGTTAATGTATACCAGATCAACCTTGAGAAAGATTAAACATCGCCAAAACTATCCCAATACAAAACAAGAGGCTCGTGGTTATTGTTGAATTGAACCATTTTTGTTCCACTCACTACCATTGTTACTTTTGTATTAAAATTGACTAGTAGGTGAATTACTCCTATAATTCATAATTATCTCATATAAATTATCTTTAAATTTAATTATAATGGATTCTACAATTTAAAACATAAATAAAACGTAAAAAAATAAATATTACTTAGTTATAGGCAACTTAATATTTTCAAAAATAAATAAAATATAAATCTTATACAATAAATATTAACTAAATAATAAATAAAATTGAACAAAAAACTTTGTTCATAAACTTGAAAAATTGGACTTGAACGTTAAATAAACATAATGAATTTATTGTGTCCGCGAATTCTAAGAATATATTGATTTTATATTACTTAAATATATTTGTCTTTTCAAATATTATAATACTTTTTTCTTAATTTTCTAATTTATTTAATTAATAAAAAAAGAAATATTAACGTTTACATGTTATTAATAACATTGTAATTTAAAATAGAAGTTAATAATTCATCTTCATGTACATATTTCAATTTATGACTTTGTTCACTGAGTTTTTCACTTGACAAATTCATCAATTTAAAACATAAAGTACATATAGGTACCATACACTACTCTAAATATACTACCAAAGAAGGCACCCGATAACACATCTTTGGGACCTAAATTAAATTTATATAATGCTCCAGTAACCATTCCACCAGCTGCATAATAAAAAAAAAGTATTTACCATCCAAAAATAGTTATTATTCTATTATTTTCAAACACTGCCAACATTGGACAAATACTGGACAAGAGCTTCTGCTGTTTCGTAATGCTCACTTAACTTTATATTAGAATAACTAATATCACACAGTAAAACTTCATGAAAATCATATAAAAACTACGTGTATACGTAATATATATATACATAATGTATATACATAACTTTATATACACAATAAAATAAATAAACTAACTATCCGTTATATTTATTGTCCGTTAAATACTGCCATCAGCGCCATCATATACACATAAGAATAATGTATATCGCATTTTATGTACCCGCGTCCCGTATCCAAATTTGAATCTCAATTTTTTTATTTTTTTACAAAAATATTTATTTATAACAATTTCTTTTTTATTTATTTTTAATACAAAAAATCGAATAAAAAAAATAATTATAATAAAAAATTTTATTTATTAAAAAAAAACTAATATTTTATAACAAAATTTGATATAAAAAAATATAAACAGTAAAAAATATTTACCACACACAAAAATACTGTGTTTTAAATTTAAATTTTATAAAGCTATTCAAAATTAATATCTATGTAGTTATATATTTCCCTGAATAGTTCTCGGTATTAAATTATAAGTGCCGTTCTTTTTAAATTATTGTATTTATTTTACCATTAATAGAACTTTAATAGTAAAAATAATCAATAAACATTTTAAATGCAAACTTAATGTAATTTTAATAAATTAAAAAATGTAATAAAAAATGTGACCAAACCGTTAATGTATACCAGATCAACTTGAGAAAGATTAAACATCGCCAAAACTATCCCAATACAAAACAAGAGGCTCGTGGTTATTGTTGAATTGAACATTTTTGTTCCACTCACTACCATTGTTACTTTTGTATTAAAATTGACTAGTAGGTGAATTACTCCTATAATTCATAATTATCTCATATAAATTATCTTTAAATTTAATTATAATGGATTCTACAATTTAAAACATAAATAAAACGTAAAAAAATAAATATTACTTAGTTATAGGCAACTTAATATTTTCAAAAATAAATAAAATATAAATCTTATACAATAAATATTAACTAAATAATAAATAAAAATTATTTACCATCCAAAAATAGTTATTATTCTATTATTTTCAAACACTGCCAACATTGGACAAATACTGGACAAGAGCTTCTGCTGTTTCGTAATGCTCACTTAACTTTATATTAGAATAACTAATATCACACAGTAAAACTTCATGAAAATCATATAAAAACTACGTGTATACGTAATATATATATACATAATGTATATACATAACTTTATATACACAATAAAATAAATAAACTAACTATCCGTTATATTTATTGTCCGTTTAAATACTGCCATCAGCGCCATCATATACACATAAGAATAATGTATATCGCATTTTATGTAACCCGCGTCCCGTATCCAAATTTGAATCTCAAATTTTTTTTATTTTTTTACAAAAATATTTATTTATAACAATTTTCTTTTTTTATTTATTTTTTAATACAAAAAATCGAATAAAAAAAATAATTATAATAAAAAATTTTATTTATTAAAAAAAAACTAATATTTTTATAACAAAATTTGATATAAAAAAATATAAAACAGTAAAAAATATTTACCACACACAAAAATAAAATTTTGAAAATAATCTAAACGTCAAACCCTGTAAAACATGTTTTCATTATGTCCAAATTTTTCTAAAATTTTAAATTAAAATTTAATTAAAATTTTTAAATAAAATTGAACAAAAAACTTTGTTCATAAACTTGAAAAATTTGGACTTGAACGTTAAATAAACATAATGAATTTATTGTGTCCGCGAATTCTAAGAATATATTGATTTTATATTACTTAAATATATTTGTCTTTTCAAATATTATAATTACTTTTTTCTTAACTTTTCTTAATTTATTTAATTAATAAAAAAAGAAATTATTAACGTTTACATGTTATTAATAACATTGTAAAATTTAAAATAGAAGTAAATAATTCATTCTTCATGTACATATTTCAATTTATGACTTTGTTCACTGAGTTTTTCACTTGTCAAATTCATCAATTTAAACATAAAGTACATATAGGTACCATACACTACTCTAAATATACTACCAAAGAAGGCACCCGATAACACATCTTTGGGACCTAAATTAAATTTATATAATGCTCCAGTAACCATTCCACCAGCTGCATAATAAAAAAAAAAGCTTCATACAAATGAATTTCTTCAAAAGTTAACAAATTTAATCAATATACATGAATGCTGCTCTATATCGAATAAAGAAATTAATTATATTGTTTCATATAGACTAATTTAAATTGTACAGTATTTTATCACATTTACTTACCTTTACTGTCCAAAATATACGTACCATTAATAATGTTTTACCAAATATTCTTTAGAAGAAACATTAATGTAAAAAAAACTATATGGTTTTATATAAACATATGTAAATTATGTATGTATGTATTTTTTTCACATCACGTTACAAAAATGTGTTTCCTATTACTTCTTTCTTGCCAAATATTTTTTTTTTTAATTTTTGAAATATTTGAGGAACAACACTTTTCTCTTCAATACATTGATATTCAGAATATTAGAATAATATCTAAAATTTAATATCTATAAATACATTTTAAATTTATTATTAGAACATATATGTATATGCAAAATAATAATTCTGCATACTATAATTACAATTCTAATTTTTATTATTATTATTATTTTATATAATAACAAAAACCACCAACGGTGCGAGCGCGAAGCGCCAGCTATACCTCGACCCCCCTAGTATGTTAATGTTAATATTATATCTGAAGTATGACAGTCCCAAAAGCCTGTTTAATAGCAGAGGGAAATATGATAAAAATTTCCAAACCATTTAAATTTCTACAAAAAACAATTGTAATGACTAATTCAAGTAATTTATGCTGTTCTTTTAAATGATGGAATCAGAAAATAGCCATCGAAAATTTAGAGTTTTTTTTAGAAGTTTTGATTCCTTTGTTATTTAATGTTTCTAATTTCTATTGTATATATTACGATCAAATTTTTTTTAATGTAAATAGGTGAAAGGCATCATCAACACATAACCATTTAGTATATTATTGTAACGATCGTGCCTGGAATGTAAAAGCGTATAGCTTTTACATATTTCGGCCCCACTAGTTAATCATCATTTCGTAATTGTAATATTAATATACGTATATGTCCTGATCATTTTAACGCGATATTTTATGACCATAAAACCAGTTAATACATAACACTTTTGCCGAAACCTGGTAGAAATGTTGAGCAGTTTTTGGGTAGTCCATAGCGAGTGAAAGACAAACTAGCCAGTGAGTTGAGCAGTGACTGGCTAGTCGACATGTTATTTTCGTCAGATTTTTAAACATTCACAAGCTAAGGACTAGCCATAAACTTATAATTCGAAAAAAAATAATATAATTACAGATTTATATCGTTTAAAATAATAAAAATATATAAAAAATGTTTAGATGGATGATTACATGTAAGTTCCTATCAATACGTTAACTTAAACTTCCAGAACAGAAAATCGATTTCGGGAGAATTTTTGTAGGTTATGTTTACGAATCATATGTTGGTTTCGATTCATATCGATTCTTCAGCAGTGCTTCTCCAGTGCCTAACCAGCGACACTACCCAGTTGATTTTAGCTAGTGACTAGTCTGCTTTCACCAGTTTCACTGCTTTATTTTCTACCAGGGCGAACTTTATTATAAAAAATTAGTAATTCGTCATAAAATTCCTAATATTATCTTCCGAAAGTATTAAAAATATTCTAATATTGTTGTTTAGTAAAAAAATGGGGTTTTGACGGCACTACAACAATTGTATAATAGCTTAATTATTTATTGAAAAATCCGAAAAAAATTATGTATGTATGATAGAAAAATTTTTTTTGTAAAAAAATATATTTTTAACCGTACAAAATAAAAAGAATACTCGACTTTGAATGTTCAATGCGTTTGGCGAATAAAAAATCATGCAGCTATAGTGAACAAAAAAATATTTATGTCTGATATTTCTGTCTTAAAAAATGTCTTGTACTATACAATGTTACTGAAACACCGGCATATTTCCTAAGAATTTATAAAGTTAAGAAAAATAGTTATACATGCACTTAGGGAGTAAAATAGCGTTAGCTTTTGTCAGTAATTCATCTAAGGGAATAATCGCCTTTTACTCCCGAAGTGCATATCAAATTTTTCACCTTAATCATTTAAAAAGTCACTTTTTGCAATAACAATTTTTTTTTATTTCTAAATTTTGTTCATTGTTGTAAGATTTTTTGATATTTTAAGTATTTAAAGCAACAAAGAGGGTCTTCAATAACTAAAGTGTGTCTTCAATGAATAAAATGGGTGTACGGGGAATAAAATGATCGAAGGAATAAAATGCAATTGTACATCACTCGTAGAGATTAATAAAGTAGAATTTTTAGATGATCAGGGTGAAAATATATTTATATACAAGTATCTTTATGTAACAAAAAGATTATTTTTTCGAATAGCTTTACATGCGTTAATTATCTGGTTAATTATTATTTTTTATACTTGTTACAAAAAAAATACATAGTTAATTATTTCGTTATAAAAAAAAATTCTTTTTACACAAGTATTTAAATTTTCTTTAGTTAAGAGTTCTTATTTACGTGTATATTGTATATGTCGTTAACTTAACGCTCGAATAATATCTCGCGAACTCGTAGCGATACAAGGACTAAGAGTTAATTTTTCATAGAGGATACAAAAAATACATTGCACAAGTACTTATGTCAAATATTTGTAAAAGTACGCATTCTTATTTCTAAATAATATACACTGTAATAATTATTAATTAACTCTTTCAGTGGCAATGTATCATATATGATAAAAAAAAAGTTGTGCCACAACTGGCGATGTATCATATATGATCAAATTGAATAACTGCTGCATTTTTCAGTCAATTCATTTAAACTTCGGTGTGTAAGATTTTTGGGGTTTGCTGATTACGAATCTAAGGTCAGAATTAAAAAATTCAAAATGACTCAAACATAACCATCAAAATCGATTCTGCGTCCCCAAAAGCCTTATATTCATAGTTAATCGTATAATTTCTTTAGTTCATTGTCCTACCATTTTTGGCACGTACAGTATAAAAAAGGCTGCACCAGTGAAAGGGTTAAATGAAAAAAAGAATGCTATACCAGGATCAAGAAGAAAATATAATACACAATTTATATATTTAACGTAAAAATTATAAATAACGAACGAAATATTTATACTAATTCACGGGATTACAAAACGTATGGTCACGAGTACCGTATAACTTTGGAGGTTGAAACATTTAGCCGTGAGAGAGACCATTCCGAAGTTTTCGACTTAAAAAGGTCACTGGGTCTAATTGAATAAAGTCCAACTGGTCGATTTAATTAAAGAACTTTCCTTACCGTACATATCATATATATATTATTCAGGAAAATGTACCAACGAAAAAATCAAGTATCTCTCCATATTTTTTCTCATTCACGGATCTTCCATTCATTCTCTTTTCGTGTATAGAAGGAAAAAATCAATATAATACGTGTAATAGCCGACGATAAGACGTCCCTTTTCTCTATACTGTTATATAAAAAAAAATTACTTTTTCCTCCTTTGATCCGACGTTATCGACTGTTGCACAGCACGGATTATTCCATAAATATACAGTGAAACAATGATAAATCCAATAATTCGACATTATTACGAAATTCATTAGCCCGAATAGGATATTAATATTTTATTTCACTTCTTTTTTCTTTAATATATATATATATATATTTACACGGACCTCGATATTGCGTAGGAGTTTTTAAGCTATACTCTCGGGAAATGTAATTAATTTTAAGGTACTTAATATAACCATTCATATATATATATATATATATATATATATATATATATATATATATATATATATATATATATATATATATATATATATATGATCGATGGCTATTATTTTCCATTCGTTAACATCAGAGCGAATGAAGCAAAAATTACGTTTGTTCACATTAAAATATAGAGTTGCATAACGATTATTGTTTTATCGCGTTGACGGTTCTTTATACTTTTTTTTCGTTCACTTGTTAATTACTATTTCAATTCGTCATCAACGGGGTTTAACGTTTTCTTACGAAATACATTTTAGTGATGGATGTACATTGTATACGTTTACGTAACGACTATAATCGATTGTAAAATCTACGCGTAACTACTCTTTAAATTCCGTGGATCGAAAAAAGTGAAAAATCGATCCAAAAAATTTGTTAAGAGTAGTATTTAGGAAAAAAAGGTGCGGCAATTTTAATGTTATATTTTTAAATATGGCTTATTCGAGTTTTTATATCCGCCCGTCCGAGTCGAGGATGAAGAAGAAAAAATATTCGCGCTCTATTGGTTTCTCGATTATGAAGTACCTCTTGCAATCCCGATAGGGAATCTTCTTTGTTCGAGAGACCGTGCAGCACTTTTTACCTTGTAAGAAAAATTCTCGAGTGAAAAAAGTAGCTTCGATTCGTCTACATTTTTTTTTTCTTAATCGTTTACGTGACGATCGTTCTCGTACACTGCGGCGATAAGTGAAAATTAGATTTTTTAATACTTTTTTTTCCAATTCGGTAGAAGAAAAACAGATGTTGCACTTTGGTTTGATAAAACTGCAATTTGCGCAAATTTTAAAAAAATGGAGTTTTTTTATACGGAATTCTAGTTAAATATGCTTTAAAAAGGAAATCTGATTATTCCCATATGACTTTTCTATAATCAGGGGGATATCTTCTGTGATTAATCGGAATTTTCTGTTGCAAAAAAATGGGGAAGTATATAATTAAAAAATATTAACATTCTGAGACCAAGTAAATTACTGTTGATTTTAACGTGATTACATTGGAGCAACTAGGTTTTCTTTTTAAGAAATTTCGCTTAAAACAAAAATTCATATTTTCCAGTAGATTATTCGTCGGAATATTACAATATTATTGAATTTAGAAACGAAATGTCAACGCGAATACGATTACTCGTGAATCAATTCATCACGTTGCTAAAATGTTGATGAAACATCGGTGATTACTTTATTCAATTATTCAATACGTTAAAGTCGAAAATGTTGAAATATTAATATTAATATATTTAAAAGATGAATAAAAATCATGGCAGAAACGGAAGCGTAACATTTATTTGATTTTAACAGTATACATATAAATCATAGAGGAAAGGACGATACGATCAATAAAATCATGCCAATAATATAGAGGTAAATTAATTTATTCGCTTTCTACAAATTTTGGCATTAATTATAATAGTATTAAGTGACTAAATAATTGTAACATTAAATTGAAACACATAACCGACTGATTTTATCACGCAGTCGAAAAGAAAAGAGGATTAGATCGAGTTACTTATCACTGTATATATGCAAAGTATCGAAGATGTTAGCTCTCTTCGTTCTCTTGTCAGTATCTTTAGATAATTGACCTTCCTTCCTTCCGAATTTTGGTAATGCTTTACGTGCGAAATTTAAACCGTTACAGATTCCATTCTATATAAGTATGAAAGAACCGTTTTAATTAGGATCGGATAAAGAATGTTGACAGATTTTTTCGAGTGTTAAAATATTTTTTCTGATTGTCTTCGCCTTATTATTAAAATTAAATCTATTTTTCTGCCCTTCGGCCGGAAAACGGCAACTTCCCGGCCATTGCGCGAATTGAAGTTGCCGTTTTCCAGCAACGTCGAGCAGAAAACTAGTATACACACCTTGGCCAGTAAAAAAGAAAGCCTCGGATCACATGTTCGTCCTACCTCGGCTTCGCTTCGGCCGAGAATTACATGTCGTCGCCTCAGAATAAAAAGGTGCCAACTGAGAATCCGGTTGGAAAAGGAGTCAACTGGGAATCCGATTGGAAAAGGTGCCAATTCGGAATCCGGTTGGAAAAGGAGTCAACTCGATATTCGGTTGGGAAAGGTGTCAATTCGTGGACAAAACTTTTCCATTTATCTTATTAATTATCTGTCCTATGACTTAAATATATATTGGCATTTGAAAATGTTGGTTATACAATTATTAATTTTGTATGTATGAACGCGATTATATACTCTAGTGTGTGTGTATTCAAGATTTCAAATGCTGTTTACAGAATCATCAATGTAAAACGTAATCAATCCCTGTAAATATTGCTTAATACCGTTACAAGAATAATACTTCCTGAAGCATAAAAATGTTCATGTCATATTCGCGTATTTAAACAATAAACCAGACTTTTTTGAAATTATAAATGGATGAAAGCATAATATATTTCATATACACGAAAAGGGTATATGAATTTATGCTTTATTTTTTGACGATATTTATGTATTCATAGAATTGTATACATGCTGTATTAAAATTATAATAATTTACTCTATAATGAAAAATAAGATAATCAAACATAATTTCGAACGACGCTACTTACGCATGCGCGCAGCCTCTCTCGTTTCGTTTTAAATAATAGTACATGAACGATGTGAATATCTAACTTCACATCGTGCGATGATCGCACACTTAAGTCACACGTATCGAATACTATTTTATAATTTTAGTTTACTTCTTGATGTGGCCGTGGGTCTCGCCTGAGATTCCGATATGCCAATACTATTTTATAGCATATGTGACATAAATCCGCTACATATTTTGAATTAAAATTTATGCGGTAACACGTGTTGACTAATATTGACAGTCATTAATCGTCAAAGCGTGCTAATGTTTGATTGCGTCGATTATTTTTATGGTCTCCAGATCTTTTTAAAATTTGTTTCATTAAACTTTTACGTCGAATTAATCGTTTTCGATGAGAAAAAGCCGGAAAGAAGAAAAAAGTTGAAAATATCCTTTTTTCAGATTTTTGAACCTCAGTATCTGCAAAACACCGCTTAGAAATAATATGAAAAAAAATCCTATATCCGGGATGGATTAAGCAACGTATAAATAAATTTTGAACAAAATCTATTTTTTCGCGTTTCCGAATTTAAATAAAATCGCCATTATATAAATTACAGTGCGAATAGAGCGCATAAGGAACATTTTCAAGTGCCAATATATATTTAAGTCATAGGACAAATAATTAATAAGATAAATGGAAAAGTTTTGTCCACGAATTGACACCTTTCCCAACCGAATATCGAGTTGACTCCTTTTCCAACCGGATTCCGAATTGGCACCTTTTCCAATCGGATTCCTAGTTGACTCCTTTTCCAACCGGATTCTCAGTCGGCACTTTTTTATTCTGAGGCGACGATGTAATATACTATTTCTATTGACATTTATTAATCCACAAAATGTTCATAACCTTATAAAAATATCTATCATCAATAAGTGAGTTAAAAATCAATTGAAAAAAGTAAAAATATTTTTAGCTAATCCCTGGTATAAATTAGGCCTTTTGTTTAATACTTTAAACACAAACATTTAAAAAGCCATTTTATCAGTTATAAGTAGTCTGTAATCCTATACCAATTTTACAAAAATGACCAAGTTATACCTAAAATATCGTTTTAATTAATCGCGCAATTATAAAAAAGATTAGATAGATTGTTTAAAATGAGAAAAGAATAATAAATGTAGGTTAATAATCGAATGATATTAAAGTAAAATAAAGTAAATGTCGAGGTTATATGCTCGACTACCGGTTACCATATTTCATATTTTTCATACTCTGTATCAAAAAACAATACGGTCCATTTTAAATCGATTGCTTTCGACCATAGGTACACTCTAAACCCTAAAGTGTAAAAACTGAACCTAAAAAGTATAAAAATGTCAATTTACCATTTTCGAAAAGATGAAATTTATAGAATTCCTCTTTTGAAGAGAATAAATAACGAAAATTACACTTTGATTAGTGTAAAATGCTATATTTCTATTTTTCTAAAGTGTAAAAAGCGAAAATTCCACTATAAGAGAAGTATAAATTGCGATTTTTACTCCTTTGAAAAGTATAATTTTTCAGACGTTGTCTTGAAAAGAGCAAATAATGGATTTTATACTTTAGGTAAAGTTTAAAACGATAAATTTACACTTTTGAAAAGTTGAAATTGCGATTTTTCCTCTTTTGTAAAGTATAATTTTTTGGACCTTCATTTTCAAAGAGTAAATAGTGGATTCTACACTTCCCGTAAAACTGAAAATGCTAAATTTATACTTTTTAAAAGTGTAAATTTAGCATTTTCAACTTTACGGAAAATATAGAATCCACTATTTACTCTTTGAAAATGAAGGTCCAAAAAATTATACTTTACAAAAGAGGAAAAATCGCAATTTCAACTTTTCAAAAGTGTAAATTTATCGTTTTAAACTTTACCTAAAGTATAAAATCCATTATTTGATCTTTTCAAGACAACGTCTGAAAAATTATACTTTTCAAAGGAGTAAAAATCGCAATTTATACTTTTCTTATAGTGGAATTTTCGCTCTTTACACTTTAGAAAAATAGAAATATAGCATTTTACACTAATCAAAGTGTAATTTTCGTTATTTACTCTCTTCAAAAGAGGAATTCTATAAATTTAATCTTTTCGAAAATGGTAAATTGACATTTTTATACTTTTTAGGTTCAGTTTTTACACTTTAGGGTTTAGAGTGTAAGTGTAAAACTATATAAAAAATTTCACGATCCTACATGATAAATTAGAAAATTATAAAATATAAAATATAAGTAATCATGGAAGTACATCGTTTTATTCTTTTAAATAAAATCAATACACTTCTCGTTCGAAGCTCATTAATAATAATAATACGAAAAGGGATGGCATCGCGATAACGCGTCATCTAATTTAGCAAGGGGTACACCACACACACACACATAAGTTAGCGAAATTCTCAAACGATTTAATTACTTTTGCATGGATATACACGAACGGTTAACGGTGAAGGTTCATATGTGCAGAAGATCTAGGCGATAAGTCATCCGAATCGATGAGCGTATAATCTTGATATATATTACAGGGTATAGTCTTCCTAAACCTTCGGGCTTAACATTCAAAGTCACAAGTGGTTTACAACGTGTGTATTAGTGTATATATGTATACATGTATGTATATACACCTGGAAGGATATCAAACCACTTAACCAACGTATCGATAGAAATTTTAATGGGACGTATGGACGTATATATGCATATATGGATATCTATATATACATATATATCCGGAGGGATGCAACCCCTCGTTAAATTTCTCGAGAGCTTTTGTGGACGATCGTAAGTAATTATCTAGATACTTTACGGGGAGGCCTGATATCCTCTATAACGACCAGGTCAATTTTGAGTTTAAACTGTTGAGTCAAAATTCGCTAATATTTTGATGGTTACTCGAACTAACGGGTAATTTACTTTTTTCTTTACATCTTAACTATACACTCACAAAAATGTATTCTGGTAATTAGAGGATTGTCGTCTAAAATATAACTCAAAAGGAAATCCACTTGGTATTAAACGATTATACTATAACCTATACATTTCAATTTCTATTTAGAATAGTGAGATCTTAATTTTAATGGAATCTACTTATAAGGATAGCGTTACATCTCCGGGAAACGAATCTTTATCAAATTCTAAGATATGTTTACTACTATAAAAATATAAAAGAAACTCGGAGTTTTAGATTCTAACGCTCTTTTTTACGATAGATATAAGCAAATAACGAAAAATCTCGTCGAAAAAATCCTCGACTTTGATCACTTATAACACGGAAACAAATAAATATAGGCTTAGAAACTTGGAGTCTATAAAAACTCTGGGTTTTTTTATATTTTTATAATAGTAAACATGTCCTAGAGTTTAGTAAAAATCCGTTTTCCCGAGATGTGACACTCTCCTGGTTAGTAATAGAACAATTGTCTAACATTAAGGGGGTTCCATACTCAATTTTTGATGAATAATAAATAAAAAAAGTAGAACAGTATGTGAAAAAAAATAAGAGAAGAGGCACCTTCGTTTATCGATAATCTAAATGTGTGTTGATTTTTAGATTAAAATATTATTGCGTTTTCAAGAAAAGTCTTACCAACAAATATCAAATCTTTCTACCTCGTTGAGGTTAGGTTCACATTTGTTGGTAAGACTTTTCTCGAAAACGCAATAATATTTCAATTTCAAATTCAGCACATAATTAGATTATTGACAAACGAAGGCACCTCTGCTCTTACTTATTCACATACTCTTTTATTTACAAATTTATTACTAATAATCGCGATTGCCGATAAGGTAGTAGGGAGGATAAATATTGATTATGACACCCCGTTAAGTGGATTTCTTATTGAGCCCTATTTGAAAGGACAATTCGCTAATTGAAAGAGTACAATTTTGTGATTGTACCATTGCCTTTGAAGTATGTGCCTGTGCAAATAATGTACAGTCTTTGATGCGATGCGCGTAAAAATTACAAATAAATTCAGGATAAGATTCACTATACGCGTATCCTCCTACAAAATTTCACCACAAACTTAGTATGGTCGACATTGTGAAAAGTAAGATTAAAATTTCTTTTTTCAAAAAAACAATGAATTCCTGACCTAATCAAGTAGCGTTTAAATTTTGTCATAATTTCGTGAATTCAAATCTATTCACGGAAAATCGGCCCGATACAGTCAAATACATGTTTGGGTAATAATAAAAATGAACTCACGTCATTTGTATCTGTATCGTCAATACTACTCATTTTAGTTTTTTCACATACTCAGGAATTCATTTTTCAAAACCTCATTTGACAGTTGCAACACTTGTACAGTATACTGATACATACGTTACACTTATACATATACGTTACGTATAATATGGTTATCCACTGACTGACAAGGGAAGTACATGACCTCCGGGAAACGGATCTTATCCTAAGTTTGGTATATCTTTTGTAATGTAGAAATATGAAGAAAGCTAAGTTATTGCTTGCCAATGGACACTTTTACGAAAGTTATTCCACATTTTTAACAATATTTTCAATCAAAATTACTTTTACTTTAATTGCTTATAACTCGAAAACGAATAGAGATAGGCAATCAAACCAAAAACTAAAAGATAGTTGAGTTCAAGTAGATATGGTTTAACATAAAAGAAGCTTAAATTGGTCAATTTGGAGCAAAGTTATGATGAAAATAAAAAATTGAAGATTATTAGGCCACCAAAATACATACCAAAGTTAGGATACGATCCGTTTCCCGGAGGTCAAGTACCTTGTGAGTCAGTATAATCGTTTAGATGCTATATCATTGGTGAATATCACAAATACGAGGTTTTATAACAACAAATGTACTAATTATATGACTAATTCTAATTAAATATTTTTTCATAGCTATTTATTTATGTTTATAAATTTATTCTTCTGTACCTAGTATACTAATGTATTGAATATATTAAACAAAAAATTGTAAAGTGATGTTTTGAATGAGTACAAAATATTTTACCCATATGTCATAGTCAACTGGAAACAAAATAATAATTAAAAAAATGCTCAACTCTTTGTTAATCAGCGTAAAATCTTATTCTTAGTCTAAAGCATGCGTGCTATATATATATCTAACTCCCTAAAAATTATTAGAAATTTTCCACCTGCACGAATGTTTTCCATGTGTTTTTCAATACCCCAAGAGTTTAATAAATATTCTATATTACCCATTGTATAAATTAATCCCAAGTGGTTATTATAAGATTCGTATGTGAATTCGACAAATTAATACGCAACCAACATTCGTTTGTCCCTTCTTACCCAAGTAAATTTTTGTTACTTTAAAATAAAATTATAGCAGTTAATTCACCGTTACAATGAGTTACATCATAAACTACTTGTTTCCGTGAGTACATCCCCGCACAATTACCATATAAATTTGATGGTAATTTGTTAGAATAAAATTGTCCTCCGTGTACAGAATATAAATATAACAGGCGAACCGTGTACGATGATCGATACACTAAGAAATTAAAAGTAGGAAATGAAAGAAGAAGAAGAAAGTGTGGAGTATCCGATCGATCTTGATGAATAATTAATGGTAATGGAAATGCAATTTAGATAAAAATTAAAAATAGCCGCGTTACGTCGGGAATCGGAACCGTGAGAGAGAAAGGGTAAAAAAGCACAGTCCGCCGTTTTAATTTTGCGCATCAACAGTTCGGGGTACGACGGTGTTATACGAGTGCCGATAAACCAAGGAGAATGAAGAAGAACCGCGGAGAGTGAGGGTAACCCCGGCTACGTATGTAGGTATATACATCTATATCTATACCTATACGAAAGGGTGATTCAATTTGCTCGAAGACTTCCTACTACGTAAGCATCGGGACACGGAGAAGTGGGTGGGTTCCATCGGAATGAACTAGACCGAGATTCGTAAAACCATAAACCCGGACACGCAAATTGCAATTTTTAAGGAAGTCTTTCTTGGATGATAACGTTTATATCTACTTTTCACAATGCGTACACCAAAAATTGTTTATTCATGTGAAAATCATGGAAAAATATTCACTTGCCAAATTTTGGCTAATCAGCTGAATTCACGTATTTGCAAAATCTATTGTAAAAATTACTATAGTTTCTTAGTAGTAGAGGCCACGGGCTTTGGATAACGGATCTTAACCAAACTCTAGGACATGTTTTATAATATAAAAATCTGAGGAAATCTAGATTTTTAGGCCTTAACGCGCCCAAGTTATGGCTAGCTAAAGCCAATTTTGAAAAAAAAATTACTGCGATTTTGATTGCGTATATCTCGGAAACAAATAAAGATAGATACTCAATCCCAAATTTAAAAGAAGGCTGAGATTAAATAGATGTGATTTAAAAAAAGCTCAGATCGGTTAAATTAGAGCTAAGCTACAGATAAAATAAGAAATTCATAAAATTTTGGCCAAAAACGTTAATACTTTTTTACTACTAAATTTTAGTTAAAATTTCAGCAATTTCTTGTTTTCTCGATAACTTTGCTCCAAATCATCCGATTTGAGTTTCTCTTTTTCAAATCAATATATCTACTTGATCTCAACTTTTTTCTAAAATATCGATTGAGTATCTAACTTTATTTGTTTCCGAGTTATAAGCAATCAAAGTAGCAGTATTTTTTTAACAAAATCGGCTTTAGCCAGCCATTACTTGGGTTAGGGCCTAAAAATCTAGATTTCTTCACATTTTTATATTATGAAACATATTCTAGAGTTTGGTTAAGATCCGTTATCCAAAGTCCGTGGCCTCTCCTAGTTAGTTAAGAAATCGCAGACTGACATTGTACTAAGATTTTAGTTAAAATTTCAGCAATTTCTTGTTTTCATCGATAACTTTGCTCCAAATCATCCGATTTGAGTTTCTCTTTTTCAAATCAATATATCTACTTGATCTCAACTTTTTTCTAAAATATCGATTGAGTATCTAACTTTATTTGTTTCCGAGTTATAAGCAATCAAAGTAGCAGTATTTTTTAACGAAAATCGGCTTTAGCCAGCCATTACTTGGGTTAGGGCCTAAAAAATTCTTAGATTTCTTCACATTTTTATATTATGAAACATATTCTAGAGTTTGGTTAAGATCCGTTATCCAAAGTCCGTGGCCTCTCCTAGTTAGTTAAGAAATCGCAGACTGACATTGTACTAAGAAAAATTACTATAGTTTATAATAAAATTTATACAAAAATTATAATAAATATTATAAAAGAATTATAGTAAATTTTATTTCAATATAGTCGTATTTTTACTGGAAATTATATCTAATTTTCCTCAATTCATCAGTCTGTAATTGGTTTACTAGACACTAAAATTTTTCTACATGTGTAAGTTTCTGCCATAAAAATTATTTAAACAGTAATAAAAAATATTGATAAATTTCATTGCAAAAATATGGCATTTAATTTATTTAAAATTATTAAAAAAAATATTACCATCCAGATATTTGAACTTCCGATCATCTTTTTCGAAATCTTTTGTACTATTAAATGAGCTATTTTATTGTTTACGCCTATATTTTAAATTAATAAATGTCACATTTATAAATCATATGCAATTGATTTTATACGTATAATTAAATGATTTATTTGATATGTTTTAATTTTATTTAAAATAAATAATATCTATATTTAATAAATATATTTAATAAATTTATTTGTCTGTTTAATCGTTTTGCGTATATGTTTAAAAGTCTTTTTCGATAAATATTTCCTTCAAATTTCATCGGTGTCGAAACATTAATTAATCTCTATCCATTTATTGTTGCGGGCGTCATAAAATACGTCAACGATTATTTTCATGCGAACAATTTAATTCTCAAAAAAAAAAGAAAAAAAAGAACACGACAATTCCATAGGTGCGAAAGATTTTTGCACGTTAGAGAAAATTATCTATTTGAATATTCAGTGTTAAAAGAAAAATATTCATTTGGCAAACGTATACTAAAAAAATAATATTTCTATATCATATTTCCTCTAAAAGAGTCCCGTACTTAATTTTCGTTGATTAACTAATAAAAAAATAAACAATATGTGGGACAATAAAAGAAAAGGCGTATTCGTTTATTCATAATTAACTGTATGCTGAATATCAAATTTAAATATTATTACGTGTTTCCGAAAATTATCCCTTACCAACAAATGTCAAATCTGTGCAACCTCGTTGAGGTTGGGTTCATATTTGTTGGTAAGATTTTGCTCGATGACGCAATAATATTTTAATTTCAAATACAGCACCCAGTTAGATTATCGCAAAACATACAGTTCTACGTACAGATTTATTGCCAATTATCGCGTGTGTCGGTAAGGTAGGGAGGATAAATATACTAACTATGGCACATCGTTAAAAATATTAATAATTTTAAATGCACGGTACGATAAGTATCTTAACAAGACCGTTGAACCGTTGAAAAGAGGAAGACAATGTATGTATTTAAATTGAATGTTTAGGCATCTGTCATGTTGGTAGAGGCGATATCCAATCAAATCAGAGGGATCGGTCAATGCGTTTAACATAAGCAATCAGAACGGAGCCGCGATCCAATCAGAACTGAAATTCAGTATAGGTCAACTGGAAACGTGGTTAGAAAATATATACCCGAACACTATTTGTGTACAATGTAAAAGTTATTAATCATTTAAAATCGAATAAGTATATACCGAGTTATCCATCGTACGATCAATAATTGGAAATATATTATTTATAGTAACTTCCTCACGATAAGCTGTAACATTATTTCTTATTCGGTACAATGAATAATACATGGAGAAAAAAAATGTATGATTTAAAATTAAACCATAGTCTTTAGGTTATAATATCACAGATAATTGTTATTAAATTCTTATAGAAAATCTAGTAAAATTTGCAAAAAGAATTGCTTATTGTGAACTACTTACAGTCATGTTTTTGATTTTGTCACTCACATAATTTCATTACTAATGATTATGGTCATATTTTTACAACACAATAATTTTCTTCGTCTAGTAATCAGCTTTTTAGTTATTATTTGTCTCATTCATTACCGCGGAAAGATAAGCATACCCAGTGTGTTACCGATCGAGCAAACAAAGATATTTAGTACATTTTATAAAAAAAAATATGGAATTTTATGCAAAATCCGAATACAGAAGCACTAAATCATTAAATTATAAGTCACTCTACAAAGTTCCAGATCAATACGACAAAGACATTCTAAAAAATGTTTGCATCGAAAAATCACGGATAATCGTATATTTTTTATAAGTGATACTATATAATTTGATGTAAATGATCGTTACCTAAATATGTTGCTGGCATTATTTATTGAGCAGGTTAGATAAAGGTACATACATGCACATAATTTATTTAAAAGAATATTTCAACTATCTTTAAATGTTTCGAATATTTTGAACGTAAATCGAGTATTAGTGTGTTAGTGACGCAGTGCAGTGTAAACCCTTTAAAACTTAATTGTACAAGCACCGCAGGCAACAGCCTATACGTAAAAGAAAAACGCCTAGCTGAAGTCTAGTTAAAGTCTAGATTGAATCAAAATTTTTTAAAATTAAACAATTTACAATAACTTAAAATTATATTTATTAAAATGCAGTTTACATTATTAAATGTAACAAGAAAATTGCTGTTATTATTTTTTGGTGTATAAAAAGAAATTTTTTTCATACTAAATATCATATTTCCTAATAAAATAAAATTTTGTAAATTAAAAAAGGCGATAGCTGGTTTACAATACAATATTCTTAGGGTGGGGTTCAAAATGCCCCAGTGTGGCAGTTATGTTATTCTAGTAAAGGGTCGGTTAATGGTTAAAATGATTATTTTCAAAACAACCGAGTATCGCTTCTCATTTTAGCGAATCCTTTTTGTGCGTGTGAGTATTTACAGTGATTGTTCCTGTACATTCCTATTAACTCGGTAATAATTGTGTAATTAAGCAATATATCGATAAAACAATCGCGACGGAATACGCAGATGTATAAACGTGGAACACATGGCGCTACGGGAGACGCAGATGGGTCGATAACAGAGGAATCTTCATCGACACGCAATGCGAGAGCGTATAGGTTTAACGGCATCGGTGACTCGCACTCGCGGCTTAATATCAGACGTAAATATACGCGTCACGCGTGTATACGTATACCGCACGAGTCGCGGAGGATGGAGAGGGATGAGCTCTTGCGTCACGGTCTTGCGAAACTGCGTGGGAATCGAATTAGCGCGCGTCTGACCCGACAGAGGCGTAAACTACTTTTCACCGTCTATACGCACATGCAGGCATACTTCTTCCTACGAGTTTACACGTGCACATTCTGGCCGTTTATACTTTTCTTCCGACTTATGTATATATATATATATGTACATACTTTACGATTTTGCAGATTGAAATTAATTTTCTTATCAGTGTGCACGCGGAGAAAAATGTTGCTGTGTGGTAAAATTAAATATATATATATTATGTACAAAAAAATGTTTATACTATTTATAAAATATATAACGATAGAAGAGAATAGAAGCAATCTCTGATCACCAAATTTTCGGTAAGTACACCAATACCCGATTAAAGCTGATAACCAATTATTCATTGTCTAACCTCTAGATTGTATGTAGCAGCAACGATTAGATTTATGGAAATCTGATCAGAAATTGGTTAATGATCAACAATGGGGTACTTTACGGTACCCTGATAGAAATTTAACCATCTGTGCAAGTGTCTTTGTATTTTGGATCATTATTTTGATCTGTCGGAGAATGTTCCAACGAAAAGTTAATTGTCCTTTTGATTTTATGTTTTTCAGAAAAAATTGTCAATTATGAATAATTACCGAGATTGTTTGATTAATTTAAGGACATCCTCGCATGGAAATTACTATTTTTTTCAAATCAAGGATTAAGTTTAAAATATTAAATTAAAAATATGAACAAAATTCATAAAGATACTTTGAAACATAACGGAGAGCCTGATGTTGTGACTTTTAAAAAAAAAAAAATTTTTTTTAATAGTAATTTTTGGCCGGTAACGTAATAAGCACTATTTCCAATACACAAATTATAGTTATATTAACGATCTAATAATATGAAAAAATTCGTACATATAGTTTAAAGCAAATATAAGAGACTGACATGGTCAGATTTTTCAAAATAGTAACCCACTTTATATTAACATATATAACCTTTTCAGGATCCGACATCCCTTTCAACAAACAAGGTCCACCCTTACAAACTTTCAAACTTTAAATCCAAAACGTTTGAAGTGCAAATCTGCAAAAACTTCTCAAGAGATAACGCGTTCTAAAAGAATCAGTTTGCATAACGAATTTTTCAAATAATTATTTATTTACATTATTTAGACAAATGTATCATTTTTTGGTGATATGTGCAGCTATTTAAAAATCTTCTGTATTTATCGATGTAGAAATTTGGGTTGAATTAAGATTTTGTTGACAATTTTCTTACAAAAATATGTATCTACAATTTACTAAGCATAATAATATATGATCTTCACTATATATTCCTTCAATATTAACGTTTAATTGTTGATTATTAAGAATTTATTATATTATATATTTTTAACCTCGAAATTTAAACGACAATCATTTATTTAAGGTGGTTCTTGCCTTATATATATATATATATATATATATATATATATATATATATATATATATATATATATATATATAAGACAAGAACCACCATATAGACATTTTTAAAAGTGATAATTATTTTTAGTTATAATATAAGTTATAAACCTTTTTTTAAAAAAAAGCATTTTCCGATTTTAAACTTCGAGCTTAAAAAAAATTGTGTTACAAGCCTTTTCTTTCATGTACAAATTTCGCTTCACATATTATATGTACTATATATGAAGAAATATAAGGTACATAATGCGTACCTCAAAAAAAAATTTTTTTCTGATTTTGAGGAAACATGATTTGGAAGATTTTTTGTTGATTTCCTCAAATATAAGGCAAAAGCTAGCTTAATCGTATTTTTGTCATCAGCTATTTTGTACACTGAAAAAAAAATTTATTTGAAACAAATAAATTGATTTATTTCAAACTAGTTTGTTTGAAACAAACAAATTTGTATATAGAACTAATTAATAATATTCATAACAAGTAAATATTTATTCAAATTTAATAAATAATTTATTTAAATTTAAATTATTTGCAACAAACAAAGTTTATTAAAATCAAAGAAGAAATTATTTGAACAAAATAATAGTATATTTTGGTACAAGTAAAGTGATTTTTTTGATGCTATAAAAATATTTATAATAAATATTTACTAAGAACAACCAAATATTTATTCATAATAAACAAAAATTTTATAAAAAAAGGGTAAAAATATTTGATAAAATATTTAATTGAAACAAAAAAATATCATCTTGCAGCTGTAAATTCTTTACTTAACACTAATTAAAACTATTTAAAACAAATAACACGATTTCTTTGAAACAATCAAAACCAATACTTGAAATACTAAAATATGTTTATTGTAAACTAAAACATTATTTTTAAAGCAACCAAATAATTATAGGTTTTAAATAAACTTAATATTAATAAATAATAAATTAATTACTGAATTAATTAGTAGAAACAAATATTTGTAAATTAAAAACCAGCAAATATTTATTTAAAACAAGTATATTATTTAACCAAAATTAACAAATTTATTAGAATGTATTGCAAGTAAAGCGTAATCAAATTGTACACAAATTTGTTTAACAAAAGTAAGATTATGTTTTTGCCAAATAATTTTTTATTAAATACCAACAAATATTTCTTCGATTACTTATTAATTACAATCATTGAAAATGAAGTTACACATACATGATATTAAACAATCATTCCCTTAATTTTCACAAATTTATCAAACATTTTGTCAAGTAAATATTTATTAAAGTCAAATACATTTTAATTTAGTACTAATGTAAATTAATTTAGGAACAAATAATCATGTACTATATTCAAATCTACATTTGTCAGATCAGCCTTCTCTGGGTAGGCAAATATTTATTTGTTTGAAATAAGCAGCTTATTAGGAACGATATAATAATTATTTAGAATCAGGCAGTCAGTTGTTTCAATCTAACAAATTTATCGCATTCCTTGTCAAGTAAATATTTATTAAAGTCTAATACATATTAATTTAGAACCAATGTAAATTAATTTAAGAACAAATAATCATGTGCTATACTCAAATCTACATTTGTTAGATCAGCCTACTCTGGGTAGGCAAACATTTATTTGTTTGAAATAAGCAGATTATTAGGAACAATATAATAATTGTTTAGAATCAGGCAGTCAGTTGTTTGACTCTAACAAATTTTGTCGTATTCCGTGTCAAGTAAATATCTATTAAAGTCTAATACATATTCATTTAGAACCAATGTAAATTAAATTAGGAACAAATAATTATGTACTATATTCAAATCTACATTTGTCAGATCAGCCTTCTCTGGGTAAACAAATATTTATTTGTTTGAAATAAGCAGCTTATTAGGAACGATATAATAATTGTTTAGAATCAGGCAGTCAGTTGTTTCAATCTAACAAATTTATCGCATTCCTTGTCAAGTAAATATTTATTAAAGTCTAATACATATTAATTTAGAACCAATGTAAATTAATTTAGGAACAAATAATCATGTGCTATACTCAAATCTACATTAGTTAGATCAGCCTACTCTGGGTAGGCAAATATTTATTTGTTTGAAATGAGCAGATTATTAGGAACAATATAAT
Source organism: Theocolax elegans (assembly GCA_026168455.1). Lineage (NCBI taxonomy): Eukaryota > Metazoa > Arthropoda > Insecta > Hymenoptera > Cerocephalidae > Theocolax > Theocolax elegans. The sequence goes on along the minus strand of CM047431.1, from coordinate 36,981,338 downwards.
AATTGTTTAGAATCAGCCAGTCCGTTGTTTGAGTCTAACAAATTTATCGTATTCCGTGTCAAGTAAATATTTATTAAAGTCTAATACATATTAATTTAGAACCAATGCAAATTAAATTAGGAACAAATAATTATGTACTATATTCAAATCTACATTTGTTAGATCAGCCTTCTCTGGGTAAACAAATATTTATTTGTTTGAAATAAGCAGCTTATTAGGAACGATATAATATTGGTTTGAAACAGGCAGTCAGTTTTTTGAATCTAACAAATTTATCGCATTCCTCGTCAAGTAAATATTTATTAAATTCTAATACATATTCATTTAGAACCAATGAAAATTAATTTAAGAACAAATAATCATGTACTATACTCAAATCTACATTTGTTAGATCAGCCTTCTCTAAATAGACAAATATTTATTTGTTTGAAATAAGCAGCTTATTAGGAACGATATAATAATTATTTAGAATCAGGCAGTCCGTTGTTTGAATGTAACAAATTTATCCTATTCCTGGCCAAGTAAATATTTATTAAATTCTAATACATATTCATTTAGAACCAATGAAAATTAATTTAGGAACAAATACTCATATGCTATACTCAAATCTACATTTGTTACATCAGCCTACTCTGGGTAGACAAATATTTATTTGTTTGAAATAAGCAGCTTATTAGGAACGATATAATAATTGTTTAGAATCTGGCAGTTAGTTGTTTGAATCTAACATATTTATCGTATTCCGTGTCAAGTAAATATTTATTAAAGTCTAATACATATTAATTTAGAGCCAATGTAAATTAAATTAGGAACAAATAATTATGTACTATATTCAAATCTACATTTGTCAGATCAGCCTTCTGTGGGTAGGCAAATATTTATTTGTTTGAAATAAGCAGATTATTAGGAACGATATAATATTGGTTTGAAACAAGCAGTCAGTTGTTTGAATCTAACAAATTTATCGCATTCCTTGTCAAGTAAATATTTATTAAAATCTAATACATATTCATTTAGAACCACTGAAAATTAATTTAGGAACAAATACTCATATGCTATATCAAATCTACATTTGTTAGATCAACCTACTCTGGGTAGACAAATATTTATTTGTTTGAAATAAGCAGCTTATAAGGAACGATATAATATTGGTTTGAAACAGGCAGTCAGTTGTTTGAATTTAACAAATTTATCGCATTCCTTGTCAAGTAAATATTTATTAAATTCTAATACATATTCATTTAGAACCAATGAAAATTAATATAGGAACAAATAATCATGTGCTATACTCAAATCTACATTTGTTACATCAGCCTACTCTGGGTCTGGGTAGGCAAATATTTATTTGTTTGAAATAAGCAGCTTATTAGGAACGATATAATGATTGATTAGAATCAGGCAGTCCGTTGTTTGACTCTAACAAATTTATCGTATTCCTTGTCAAGTAAATATTTAATAAAGTGTAATATATATTAATTAAAACCAATGTAAATTAAATTAGGAACAAATAATCATGTACTATACTCAAATCTACATTTGTTAGATCAGCCTACTCTGGGTAGGCAAATACTTATTTGTTCGAAATAAGCAGATTATTAAGAACGATATAATAATTGTTTAGAATCAGCCAGTCCGTTGTTTGAATCTAACAAATTTTGTCGTATTCCGTGTCAAGTAAGTATTTAATAAAGTCTAATACATATTAATGTAGAACCAATGTAAATTACATTAGGAACAAATAATTATGTACTATATTCAAATCTTCATTTGTTAGATCAGCCTTCTCTGGGTTGACAAATATTTATTTGTTTGAAATAAGCAGCTTATTAGGAACGATATAATATTGGTTTGAAACAGGCAGTCAGTTTTTTGAATCTAACAAATTTATCGCATTCCTCGTCAAGTAAATATTTATTAAATTCTAATACATATTCATTTAGAACCAATGAAAATTAATTTAGGAACAAATACTCATATGCTATACTCAAATCTACATTTGTTACATCAGCCTACTCTGGGTAGACAAATATTTATTTGTTTGAAATAAGCAGCTCATCAGGAACGATATAATAATTGATTAGAATCAGGCAGTCCGTTGTTTGAGTCTAACAAATTTATCGTATTCCTTGTCAAGTAAATATTTATTAAAGTCTAATACATATTAATTTAGAGCCAATGTAAATTAAATTAGGAACAAATAATTATGTACTATATTCAAATCTACATTTGTCAGATCAGCCTTCTGTGGGTAGGCAAATATTTATTTGTTTGAAATAAGCAGCTTATTAGGAACGATATAATAATTGTTTAGAATCAGGTAGTCCGTTGTTTGAATGTAACAAATTTATCCTGTTCCTGGCCAAGTAAATATTTATTAAATTCTAATACATATTAATTTAGAACCAATGCAAATTAAATTAGGAACAAATAATTATGTACTATATTCAAATCTACATTTGTTAGATCAGCCTTCTCTGGGTAAACAAATATTTATTTGTTTGAAACAAGCAGCTTATTAGGAACGATATAATATTAATTTGAAACAGGCAGTCAGTTGTTTGAATCTAACAAATTTATCGCATTCCTTGTCAAGTAAATATTTATTAAATTCTAATACATATTCATTTAGAACCAATGAAAATTAATTTAAGAACAAATAATCATGTACTATACTCAAATCTACATTTGTTACATCAGCCTACTCTGGGTCTGGGTAGGCAAATATTTATTTGTTTGAAATAAGCAGCTTATTAGGAACGATATAATGATTGATTAGAATCAGGCAGTCCGTTGTTTGACTCTAACAAATTTATCGTATTCCTTGTCAAGTAAATATTTAATAAAGTGTAATATATATTAATTAAAACCAATGTAAATTAAATTAGGAACAAATAATCATGTACTATACTCAAATCTACATTTGTTAGATCAGCCTACTCTGGGTAGGCAAATACTTATTTGTTCGAAATAAGCAGATTATTAAGAACGATATAATAATTGTTTAGAATCAGCCAGTCCGTTGTTTGAATCTAACAAATTTTGTCGTATTCCGTGTCAAGTAAGTATTTAATAAAGTCTAATACATATTAATGTAGAACCAATGTAAATTACATTAGGAACAAATAATTATGTACTATATTCAAATCTTCATTTGTTAGATCAGCCTTCTCTGGGTTGACAAATATTTATTTGTTTGAAATAAGCAGCTTATTAGGAACGATATAATATTGGTTTGAAACAGGCAGTCAGTTTTTTGAATCTAACAAATTTATCGCATTCCTCGTCAAGTAAATATTTATTAAATTCTAATACATATTCATTTAGAACCAATGAAAATTAATTTAGGAACAAATACTCATATGCTATACTCAAATCTACATTTGTTACATCAGCCTACTCTGGGTAGACAAATATTTATTTGTTTGAAATAAGCAGCTCATCAGGAACGATATAATAATTGATTAGAATCAGGCAGTCCGTTGTTTGAGTCTAACAAATTTATCGTATTCCTTGTCAAGTAAATATTTATTAAAGTCTAATACATATTAATTTAGAGCCAATGTAAATTAAATTAGGAACAAATAATTATGTACTATATTCAAATCTACATTTGTCAGATCAGCCTTCTGTGGGTAGGCAAATATTTATTTGTTTGAAATAAGCAGCTTATTAGGAACGATATAATAATTGTTTAGAATCAGGTAGTCCGTTGTTTGAATGTAACAAATTTATCTTGTTCCTGGCCAAGTAAATATTTATTAAATTCTAATACATATTCATTTAAAACCAATGAAAATTAATTTAGGAACAAATAATCACCTACTATACTCAAATCTACATCTGTTAGATCAGCTTACTCTGGGTCTGGGTAGGCAAATATTTATTTGTTTGAAACAAGCAGCTTATTAGGAACGATATAATATTAATTTGAAACAGGCAGTCAGTTGTTTGAATTTAACAAATTTATCGCATTCCTTGTCAAGTAAATATTTATTAAATTCTAATACATATTCATTTAGAACCAATGAAAATTAATTTAAGAACAAATAATCATGTACTATACTCAAATCTACATTTGTTAGATCAGCCTTCTCTAAATAGACAAATATTTATTTGTTTGAAATAAGCAGCTTATTAGGAACGATATAATAATTATTTAGAATCAGGCAGTCCGTTGTTTGACTCTAACAAATTTATCGTATTCCTTGTCAAGTAAATATTTAATAAAGTCTAATATATATTAATTAAAAACCAATGTACATTAAATTAGGAACAAATAATCATGTACTATACTCAAATCTACATTTGTTAGATCAGCCGACTCTGGGTAGGCAAATACTTATTTGTTCGAAATAAGCAGATTATTAGGAACGATATAATAATTGTTTAGAATCAGGCAGTCCGTTGTTTGACTCTAACAAATTTATCGTATTCCTTGTCAAGTAAATATTTATTAAAGTTTAATACATATTCATTTAGAACCAATGAAAATTAATTTAGGAACAAATAATCATGTACTGTACTCAAATCTACATTTGTTAGATCAGCCTTCTCTGGGTAGGCAAATATTTATTTGTTTGAAATAAGCAGTTTATTAGGAATGATATAATGAAACAAAATTTATTTGAAACATACTAATTGATTTATTTGAGATTAAATAGTGTAAAACATACAAATATGTATTTAGAACTATTTATGAGTATTTATATCTGGTAACTGTTTATTCAATTTTGATAAATAATTTATTGAATGGTAACTTATTTATAACAAAGAATGTTCATTAAAATTAAGTAAATAACTGTTCCAACGAAATAAAAGTATATTTTAATGCATATAAAGTGATATTTTTGGTGGTATAAAAATATTTGTGTTAAATATTATTAAGAAATAACAAATAATTAGTCCCAATAATAAAAAATTTCATTAAAAATGGAGCAAGAACGTGTAATAAAATATTTATATGAAACAAACAAATCTTTGCTTGCAGCTATAAATTCTTTGCTTAATGCTAAATTAAGTTATCATTAACAAATAAGACTTTTTTTAAAATAATTTGAATTTAAATAAATGTTTACTTGTTATGAATACTCATACTTAGTTCTAAATAGATAATAATTGGTTTTAAATAAGATAATAATTTTCTGGTTCTACAAGTACTGCATTTTTTTAAAGAAGTTGCTTATTTGAACGGAATAAATGTCTACTAAAGCAGTTAGATGCTAGTCAAATAAATGTTTCTTCGAGTATAATAAATGATTATTTGTTTATTCTTACGAAAAATTTTATTAAATTGTAATTATGAAAAAAATAAAAATTAATTGTTTTAACAGTCACTATTCTTTACATAATAGTAGCTTTAAAACAATAGTTAAATAATTTAATTAATTATTTTAAAATAATTTAATTAATTTTGAATTTCGCGCGCATTTATTCCAACTTCTGCTACTAGGTGGCTATGTATTTTCTCGCGAATGGTGAAAAAGCCAAAAGTTGCTTTAAATAGGAGTTCCAAAATTTACTGTTCGTGTGAAAAATTGTATTCATGCGTTGCGTTGTACATATAATAATGCGTGCGTTAAGCGTTACACGAAAATATTTATAAGCGTTATACTTAATAATTAGTTAGAACCTAATAATAACATCTTCATAACATATATAATATAAAATAATTAAATAAATAAGTTTCATTTCCAGGGGTGGATTCCACTACATAGGAAACTATACAGATTCAATTACTGAACGAATAACGCCGAAATAATCTTTTACTTATAAAATTAATTTTGAAATTAACAAATTATTTATTTGTAACAAACAAATATTTATTTCTGACAAACAAATATTTATTTGTGACAAACAAATATTTATTTATTTCGAATAATGAATTATTAGTTTTAACATTTATTTAATTGTACATTTATTATGTATTGGTTTTTAACATATATTTATTAGTAACAATGTATCAATTATTTAGAACAAGTAATTGATTATTTCATATAAAAAATTATTTATTGGTTGTTAAGAAATATTTTATCACATTAAATAAAAATTTGTTAAATTTTAACATATATTTATTAGTAACAATGTACCAATTATTTCGAATAAGTAATTGATTATTTGATACAAAAATTTTTTTGTTGGTTGTTAAGAAATATTTTATAACATTAAATAAAAATTTGTTGAATTTTAACATATATTTATTAGTAACAATGTACCAATTATTTCGAATAAGTAATTGATTATTTAATACAAAAAATTTTTTGTTGGTTGTTAAGAAATATTTTATAACATTAAATAAAAATTTGTTCAATTTTAACATATATTTATTAGTAACAATGCACCAATTATTTCGAATAAGTAATTGATTATTTCATATAAAAAAATATTTATTGGTTGTTAAGAAATATTTTATAACATTAAATAAAAATTTGTTGAATTTTAACATATATTTATTAGTAACAATGTACCAATTATTCCGAATAAGTAATTGATTATTTGATACAAAAAATTTTTTGTTGGTTGTTAAGAAATATTTTATAACATTAAATAAAAATTTGTTGAATTTTAACATATATTTATTAGTAACAATGTACCAATTATTTCGAATAGTAATTGATTATTTGATACAAAAATTTTTTGTTGGTTGTTAAGAATATTTTATAACATTAAATAAAAATTTGTTGAATTTTAACATATATTTATTAGTAACATTGTACCAATTATTTCGAATAAGTAATTGATTATTTGATACAAAAATTTTTTGTTGGTTGTTAAGAAATATTTTATAACATTAAATAAAAATTTGTTGAATTTTAACATATATTATTAGTAACAATGTACCAATTATTTCGAATAAGTAATTGATTATTTGATACAAAATTTTTTTGTTGGTTGTTAAGAAATATTTTATAACATTAAATAAAAATTTGTTGAATTTTAACATATATTTATTAGTAACATTGTACCAATTATTTCGAATAAGTAATTGATTATTTGATACAAAAATTTTTTGTTGGTTGTTAAGAAATATTTTATAACATTAAATAAAATTTGTTGGTTTTTAACATATATTTATTAGTAACAATGTATCAATTATTTCCAATAAGTAATTGATTATTTGATACATAAAATTTTTTGTTGGTTGTTAAGAAATATTTTATAACTTTAAGTAAAAATTTGTCGGTTTTTAATATTTATTTCGTTAAACCAAGAAATTGATTATTTGAATATATATTAATTTTCATTGATTCAAATAATATATTTATTACCGGTTATTTTTTATTTGTTTAGTCCTACTAAAGTTTTATTTAAAGTGAATAAATATATTTACTTGAAATAAGTAAATAATTTGATAAGTATATACCAGATAAATCATTTATTTGTTTCAAACAAAATTTGTTTGATTTTACTAAATTTTTTTTTCAGTGTATAATTAAGAAATATCATTTATGGTAATGATTTTTATCTCTCATTATGAACGGATTGCATTTCTAAATAGATCCTTTTGTGACGATCTTATGCATTTTCTGAATATCAACTACAATTTTTTTCAATAATTTATATCCTTGAATGATTAATACTAATCGCAACGTTTGATTTTCTATTTCGACCGATACCGACAAAAAGTTCGTTATTTATTATTAATTATTATAAATTTATAATTTCTTTTATATCTTTTAAGGGATTTCCAGAGTTAACTTTTTATAATTAATTATTAAAAAATTATAAAATGTTATAATGAGAGTAGAGGCGCTTTGGTTTATTAATAATCTATAAATATGTGCTGAATTTCAAACGGACATATCAAGGCATTTCCAAGAAGCATCCCTTACTAAAAATGTCAAATCTTTGCGTTTTATTAAGATTAAAAAATTAATTTCACATTAGTTGGTAAAAGGGGTGGTTTTCGAAAATGCAGTGATATTTTTGTCTGTAACTCCTTTTTCTATATATTGTTAGATTTTCTAATTTACTATTAATTATCGCACTGTCAGTAAAGTAGGGAGAATCAAAATTGACTTGGACACCCCTAAAGTATAATTAATAAATTTTATTCATTTTTTTTCATTGAAATTTCAAAATGTTTTTTAAGATTTGTTTCTGTTACTGATGAACGTATTAGAATGTTTCGTGAAAAGAGATGCCAAATTAGCATACATAAATGCAACATTTAGTGTGCTTTAAAGATATCGACTAAAATTCTTATTTTATTAATATTTCATAATATTTAATATTTAGATGATTTGATTAATACTATATCGATTGATCACTGTAATTTGTCTCCCATGGCTCGTATAACGGGATGGCGTATACCCAGAGTTGGTCAATTCAGTATTTAATCCTTTCAAATATGTGTCGAAGTACAATTGTATTTTAAATACATTTATTTTAAAAAGTTTTTTTAACCTCTTTCTAACGAATAAAAGTATTTTAATAAATATTTAAAATACAGTATTTAAAATACAAATATTTTAAATAAGGTATTTAAAATGCAATTGTATTTAAAACAAATTAAATACTTTTTTTAATTGCATTATATTTATATTATACTCTTACATTTTAGATATTTATTATAATAAATAATTTTTCCTTTGAGCACTACTTCAATTTCGAAATTGCAATTATTTTTTAGAATAAACATGCAATATGTCTGATTTTGTAATAAATTTATGAAATTAAAAAAAGTGTTTAAATAATGTATTTTAAATACTGTATGTAATTGTATTTTCAAAAAAAAAAGTAATTTAATATTAAATTTTTGCCCATCTCTGCACATACCTGACTGTTACCGACTGAGCAACGTAGGCTAATTTTTACACTTATTGAATAAAATCTACTATTTTACGAAAAACTTAAATGAGAAAGCACTGGATTATTAAATAGTACATAATTGTGCGGATTTTCGAGTCAATGCATAAAAGATGTATTTAAAAAATTGTGCGTGGAAAACTACATATAACTAAGTAACTCAGTGCCTTCCCTTTAATGTAATATTTAAATTGACACAATTTTAGAAAGGTCTTGATTACAAAATATTTGGTTATTAATACCCAAAATAATAAAGGTACATAGCCTGATGAGGATGGAGGACTTCCATCGAAACGTCACCAATTAAATAATTACTTGGTTTGTTCACCCAAAATCGATATTGTAACATTTTCCTTTGAATTAATACACAAACTTTATCGGTTATTAATACAACATAGAGTACGTTTTTGAAAATATGTGTTGAACGTACACTGTCGTATAAAAGACGCTTCACTTATATATAGTTTCTAACAATTATTTTGAATTTACACAATTTCGAATTGAACAGTCCACTTGTTTAATGAGTATATAAGAACCTTCGCTAAAGAAAACCTCGGTCTTTATACGAACAGTTAATAAAAATGAAAATGAATTCCCCCGCACGGAGATTGTTATATTCTTAAAAGATTATAAAAAATGATGGTCTTCTGTAAACGCGTATACGCATATTTCCTGTACATAGAGAGAGAGAGAGATAGATAGAGATGGAAAGAGATAGCCGGCTCGGTGTATGGTATAGTTTTAACAAACATAACAGTTACTTAAAATCAAGTGTATAAAACTTTGAGAACGAGAACTTTTTCAACGTGAGATATAACGAAATGTGTGTATATAGAGGAGGTCAAAATCGTATTTTCTCATTTAAAGTATACGAACGAAGATGTTCTACTCTCGAGGAATACGTAAGCGTTAGTCAACAATGCTTGCTCTCGGATTTTCCAACCATCCCATTCGAATGTTAATTAACCATTAAATATTCAGGGATAAAGTTATATCTATATATGTATGTATACCTTCGGATTACCGGAACTACTTTTAAAGATACATTGATAACTATAAGGAATATATATATATGAGAGATTCTACGTCGAAAATTCGGGTTAAACGAAAAAAATCATTTTATTAAATATTGCAACCTACAAGACACCATTTGATGAAAGTAAACAAATTTTTTTGGATTTTTATCTCGTGTTAGTGCAATGTTAAAAAAAGATTATATACATTTTAATATAATTTATATAGAAACTTGCATGTATTACAAGTCAGTATTTTAATAAAAGCGAGATAATTGGACTAAAAAATTCGGTCATAAACATGTCGGGGACCGAAAGAAAGATAATTTTGTTAGCTAAAAGAAAAATTTTGGTTAATTAAAAAATATTTAGTCGTATATTCCTTTTTTTTATTTTAAGATTTATTATGATTCTACAATAAAAGTTGTGATTAATATATCTACAAAATTTATAAGTTTTTTTTTTTCATTTAACATATATTACAAAAAATTGATAGTTTTTGAGTTAAAAACTGTTAAATTTGCTGAAAATACTAATTTTTCGAAAAATTTCAATTGTTTGACTGTATCTGTAACAGTGCACCAACTTGAGAAAATATCCAAAAAATTTTTTTCCTTTAAAGTACTTTCTTGTATAGCTTACAACTATTTAAAACGATGTATATATATATATTCGTTTCGTTAAGTAATAACTTTAAAATGTGCGCTATGATCTTTAAACATAATTCGCGCCGGATTTTTCCTTTATTTCTGGTTTTAGTTTATATATACTCTTTCAGTATATTTGCATTCAGAAATCTCAAAAATTTTTATTTGAAAAAAGTGTAGTTTTAATTAATATTACAAATACCAGCTGAATATTCCAAATGTTTCTTGATAAAACGTTTATTTGCGAAGGAGGTGTATATCAATATTTGTATAATACAATTACATATGCATAACTAATGGAATTTAATGAAATGTCTAGAAAAATAATGTTTTAAAGTTCACGCACTGATCGTCAATAATTTTCCATAGTATTTTACATTTATGTAAATTTTAGCAATTCCTATATGTGTGTTCGCGTTGATATACAACAGCAACGTGTACACTGAAAATATTTTTCATTATTATAAAAATAGATTACTATTTAAGTTCAAAATAATTTTTTTTCATTCAATGAAATGCTTCTTTTAGAAAACCATATTAATTATTTCCATTAACCCAGAAAATTATTATTTACGCGTGTAATATACAACGAATTGTAATTTAAAAATATAAATATTAGTATTTATTGATTATATCCGATTAACAAAATGAACAGCTTTTATGGAAAATAATGAATATCTTTAAATAATAACACTTTGAACAAGTAAATATTTGTTGGAGCCAAATAAGAATGTTTGGTTAAAAAAAGGATTTTTGTATAGTAATAATGACATACATTTAATAGATTTAATGTTTTGTACTTTAAATAGTGTATCCAATTGTATAATATAAATAAACAAAGCACCCCTGGTAGAAAATTGAGCCTATTTCTAGTCAGAATTTCTGGTAAAAATTTTTGAAAATAAAATATTGTTAGAAATCCTTTTCAGAAAATTTGCAAAATTTCTAGATATACACCAATTTAACATGTATTGACCAGAAATTCTGGTCAGAATCTGCGCTATTTTCTACCAGGGACATGGAATTGAAAATAATAAAAAAAAGATCGACTAGGTGTATTGATATATATATATATATATATATATATAAATATATATCTAGATATAATAGAATTTCAGATATAATTCGATTAAAATCAATGTCTGATAAGAGTTGCGTCGACGTATATCTTATCAACTATGTACATTTGCAATTAACGGGCATCTGTTCACTTTCCTTGAAAACTGTATAATAAACTATACTATATTATTATATTTGTAATCATGAAATTTTTTTCGAAATTTACATTATTCTAAATATCCTTTATGGGTTATAAAAAATATATACCCAATTTAATCAACATTGATATTAAGTTTAAATAATCTCGATCCAAAAGAAGCGTATATTGTTCTTTAAAAAAGTAAACCGTATACGATTCGATGAATGGAAAGACCGTATACAGTCCATATATATATATATAAACTTCACTCCCGATATAATAGAAATATCTCGAAAAGAAAAAAAATTGAGGATGCACTTTTGAAATTCGCACCGCAGCTACCTCTATCCAAAGGCAATAAACAAAACTGTGTTAACCTTTTGTACGTGTAGCGGTATATATATATAACGGGTGAAGAAAAGTGCGTGTGTGCACCTCGCACACAAAAAGGCTCAGCTGCTGCGTCACCGGGTTAGAGGGGAGGCTCGAATGGAGCTCACCCGATCGATGCTGTCCCACTCGGCTCGTATCCACCCCCTCCTTTCGTACGACCCTCTCTCTCTCTCCCTCACTTCCACTACGTCGATTCGCGTAAGGCGATGCGGATATCTGTGTATGTGTACGCGAACGTGACAAAAAAGGTACCCAATTTTTTTTAGACTTTATATTTCATTAGGAATTGTAATCTTTAAGATTTCTAGCGAGTGTTTGGTTATTTAAATTATTGCTAATAATTTGTTTTTTTTTACTTGTCCAAAACTTTGAAGTCATTTGAGATTAATTTGATATAGATTAACCCATTAATGGCCAAACGGACAAAAGTCTTTTTCGATTTTCGTAATGGTTATTTGATACGTAAATCGTAGCGTGAGTTGTAGCGTTCCATAATGCTCATTTTCGTCTAGCTATATAGTTTTAAGTACATTCTTTCAAATGCCATCGGGAAAATTGGCCCATCCAACTTATACAAAGAAAGTTATGATTTTTCAAATGTAGACAAATGCAATGAAATCATTGCTTTTCTTAATTAATTTTTTACATAGTAAAAAATGTTTGATTAGTGATACTATAGGCTCTGTATTTTTTATTTTTTATTCTAACATAAGTAAGTAAATTGGTTTTAACGGTATATATGAAAAAATAGCTAATTTTATTTGTTTTTCGTTTAACTTTGTTATTATACGTTATACGTACGAAGTTTGCACATTTTTACCGACACGGTTTACAAAGAAACACACGATTAATTTATTGAGTACACGTGCATCATTCGAATAAGATTATTGGCAAATATTGTATTTTTACTGAAAAATATAATGTATAGGGCATCTTGTACATTTTGTATCGATATTATTGCAATCAGTATTGACGATTGAGGCCTACGATGGCTCGGTCGGTAGGGCGTCGGATTCGTAATCTGGAGGTCCCAGGTTTCGATTTCGATACAAGCACCACTGGGGAGGAAACGTATTTTCAACAAGTGCTTTCTTCGAGATCGTATGACCTCCAACACCGATTATTAATATTTTACGCAATGCAGTAAATTGTATTAATCACGAATCAAATATATACGAGTGTACACGTAAATCAATCAATCGACTATGTATGCAATATTCATTGGAAAATCTACATCAGAGCTTCGATAAATTCGATTCTTCGAAATATCCCATTTAGATGGTTATACATTATTTCAGTGCGAAACGTTCGATACACCAAGAATTAAAAGTGTGGCTTTTGTCGGAGCTACCGTGAATAAGGGTATAGGTACAGATAAGGAAGTTTTACCGATAAAACAAAGAAAAACCGAAAATAATATCAAGATTATTTTGAATTTACTTTCACCGCCTCTTACAAGATACATAGATCTTTTTTTTACTCGCGGAAATCTCGCTTGGTAACGCTGATAGCGTAATTTTTTAACATTTAAATACGTATTATTAAACGTTTGACAATTTTTTTAACGTTCATTTTTATCTTCGTTCAGGAGATTCGTAAGGTGTGCGTAAGCAATATATACGGCTAGTTTATAATATTGAGTAATCAAACTTTTACGAGGGTTATATATTTTTCATTACCCCATCGGATGCCGTAATTCGAGCGACTTTAACTATATGTGTTTATAATATTTTTAGATAGTAGTATATATTCTCACACTTGATTAAAAAAATTCATTGACGGACCGTACACGCATACGATGATAGATCGTTTTTATTTCATTTCCCTCGATCGAGAGAGTATAGGGGTTAAAACAATAACGTTATAATATATGTTATTTATTCTAGATTGTACGCATGTATAAACGTGTGTTTACCAGCACGTGCAAATCCTATTGACCTTTTCATATGGCGATATGATATTAAAATTGACATTGGATTCGAGGACCATATGGTACTCGAGAAGACTCAAAACTATACCTGCGTGTCGGTCGTGTGTGGAGAAAAATGTCAAGAGAATGTCAAACACGATCAAACGAGTTTAAATTTCCCGCGTTTTGCGATTTTTGGAATCTTCATTATATATGCATTCCACGTCAACTGATTGGTTCAAACATTTATACTATCTACTAAATTTTATGTACAGATTGGAAATATTTTCCAGAAAATAGAAAAAAATTGTTTGGTACTGGAATTTATCTGATAAGAGTTTTTTCAAGTTTTTTTTCAACACCTGCTATGTTTACAGCTGTTTATCTTAAAATATGTCAAGTTTTATTATACATAACATAACATTGATGGCTGGTTTTCTCCAGAATTTATCCTTTCGAGTCAGAACTCAAGGTCATTTTTACTCATAAATTATATGTTAACATTAAACTTGAAAACAATTTTAACTTCGCCACCTTAGATTTGTTTTATTAAAAAGTCTAAAAAAAAGCTTGTACGTCTGTAGAAAGTTATGGTATTTTAAAAAATTACAAAAAATTTAAATAGATAAATCATGCAAGGAATACAGGGAATAATGTGACTTGTACGTATATAGACGTAATTTAGCTATTTTTAAAGTTTACATCAAATATGTTAATCCCAATAAGTGTCTTCAATTATACATAATTTTTTAACGGGTTTATTTCACATGTGAACGGTATAAAAATTGTATATTGAATATTACGATTAGATAATAAAAAAATATATATGTAAATTTAAAAAGGACACCACTTCTACTTTGATTGCTTACAATTAATCATCTATTTAATTGTTAGAATTCAGCTTTGAAATAAAACTCAGACCAAATAGATACGATTTAAAAAAAAAGTTCAAATCCGTCGGTTTGTCGTAAAATTATAGACGAAAGAAAAATTTTAATTGAAATATAAAAAAAAAATTTCTTACATTTTAGGCTAAAATTTTATTATTTATGTTTTATTTTTTTAACTTTTTAGGAAATTTACGGACTTGGGTTTTTTAATCGTATCTCTTTAAAAACCAAATTCTAACAACTATATGTAATGGCTGATTAAGCACTCAAAGTAGAAGAGGTATTTTGTAAAAATGTGGCTTGGTAGTATATAATATTGATAAAAAGGGGTGTTAGAGTCTAAAACTCCGGGTTTCTTTATATTTTTACATTAGAAAACGTATCTTAGAATTTGGATAAATCCATGATCCGAAATTCTTGGCCTTTCCCGGTAACTGTTAATATCGAAGAAATGTTATTTTATTATAAGTGAATATCAATTTTTAATAAAAAAACGCACAAATTATTTGTAACAAATATTCCTTCCTCTCAGTGCACAATTAACATTTTTATGTCACAATCACACTTATTTTTCAAACCGATAGTTCCAACTTACAAATTACGTACACCCGATATATATGTGTGTGAAAAATAATATCCGAAAATATAAAATTTGGAATACAGTGAAAATGTTCGTGTGAAACGTGAGTTCCATTACAAAATTCTCCTGGCGCTCGAAATAAATTAATAAATAAGTTGTATAAGTTGTATTCTTGTTCCACACTATATATTTTTCGAGGAATTGTCTCACATTTTCACGAGTTCACCGCGTCTTTTAATCTCTCTTTCTTCGAGTCGTTCATTTTTCACGATTCTAGGCCTCGCGTTTATTTTCCCTCGGTCGTCTCCGCTGCAGCAATTCATCCATTTTTCTCGCCCTTCTTTGGTATTCCATACCTATTTCACCTTACTCGCTCGTTGTTCCACTTTTCCCGTCGCTTTTTTCTTCTCGACGTTCACTCGTTGTTTATTTACTTCGCATTGACAATTTTGAACGTTTTTACAAATTATCATTTCGCGAATATATATAGACATTTCAAATCTCCGTTCAAATATGTTGAATATATATATATCTAATACTATACGTTTAACCGAAAAATCACTGGGCAATTATTTACACAGCGGTTTACCGGTCGATCATCACGTTTAAAAGCTTTTCCCAACATTTGAATAAAGATTCATCGCGCGTATTACGGGAATATCTTTTCGCGATCATCGGTGAAAAGATTCTCCTCGTCCGCCGTTGCGAGAGAGTAAAAGAGTTATGGTGAAAAAGTGACACGACTCTTACTTTTCATCCGGATCTCGATCGCTATGATCTATACGAGATGCTCTTATATATTCCGGATTATATTCGGGAACGGTCGAGCTTAACCATCGTGTGGATATATCCTCTCCCTCCCACCCTCCTCCCTCACTTACCTCTAATAAATTTTTATTACGGCGAAATAAAACGTCATAACTGATCGTTATTCTACGGAAATATTTCCAATTTACCGGGGAACGTTTTACTGTCCGATCTGGTTGAACTTAATGCCACTCTCCATTTTTATATTCCGTCTGGTATTTCAGTTATAATGATACTCGATGTGAGCAAAATTAACGATTATATATATATATATCCATCTATCGGTACGCTGGAAGATGTGTTTGTCTTTGAAAAATAAAGATATAATATATATATATTTTTTATCGACGCCCCCCTGTAATAATAGTAACTATAAAAAAATTAAATCAATGTAACATAAACGGAAAATTGAAATATAAAATAAATTGAAATTAGTGAATTTGCTTTTATTAATAAAATAATATTTTTTGAAACGTATAACATATTGCAATATGTATTATTGTTTTTATTTACTTATTTTATTGTATTTATTGTAATTCAATATTTTTGGCATTAAATATATAAATTATACATTTCCGAACTTCAGAATTTTGTTATCGATATAATAATTTAATAATTTCGAAACTGTTTCTATATTTAAATCAAAGATCGTATATATATTAATTATTAATTAAACAATTAAATTTATTAATTATTTCACACACTAAATTCGTGCTTTTTTTAAACACACAATTTTTGTTTGTACATTGTTATACATTACTTTTCAAGGTATCACACATTTTTCGATGGTGAAAATATCAGGCACTTCCGTGTAACGAACGTCCCTAAAATTGGTCAAAAGAGATGATTTTTCTACGTTAGTCAATAGACATTGGTCGAGAGACAATTATAAAATTTGAATCATTTTACACTTGGAAGATTAAAATATTAAAAATAAGATGAAAAAGATAAAACTCTATTCATTGAAAAAAGGAAAAAAAAAACATATGAATCAGGCCAATGTTTTAAATATTATTTCTACGAATAAAAAATATACACGAATAAAAATATCACAGCTTAATAAAAACAGTCTAAGAAAATTCATATATAAATAGACGCTTTTCCATTAAAACCAACTATACATATATACACGCACTTGAATTGCATTCGATTAAACAAATTTTAAAAGTAAGAAAAAGACAATAATGATTTCGAGATATAATTCCATAGAAAGGCGAAAATGTGAAAATTGAACTTGCTAAGGATAAGTCCACGAGTATTTACAATTAAAATTTGTCTTTCACTCGAAATCCGAAAGTAAATATTTGACGTGCGTTTCTTACATAGACACTCTGAAAACAGAGTTTCGAACAACGGCGCTCCAAATAGTTGCGAGTTGCTCTCTTTATTTTTAAAATTTGGTCGACGCGCGCACACATACACATGCATACACGGTTGGCGAACCGATGGTTTAAAGAGTTTTAAGCGTTATCTCGAAATTCCCGAGGTTTACCACAAACAAGTCGAAGAAACTTGGCGTGATTGAGAAACACAAGCAGGAGAATACGTTCGGAAGGAAACTTGCCCGGAAATGCGGTCTTCCCGGTGTATTTCGTTTGTACGTGCTAGTCAAATAGACGAAGAACGCGGAATCTACCCATTCGAGAAGGTTGCAACCAACTTGTTTCTTTACCGATAAAACTATCAACCGGTATCGAGGTTTTACCATTAAATTATATAATTTGATCTCTCTTGTTCGTTAACTCTACGTTCTTTTGTCGTGACGCGTGTAGTCAATTTCATCCAACGATTTTTACATTTTGTTTCTTCCTTTACGGTGTATCAGATTTTAACTTAGGTATAGAAAATTGAGGAGTGAAACTGTTTGTTAGACTAGTCTCTAATTAAAACCAATTGCAGGACAGTTCCAAGTTCAGGCACTGGCAAAACACTGTTTAAATAAAATCTAAATACGTAACATAAAAATATTCCAATTAAATCTCATAATTCCCTTTCTGGAGACTTAAGTTAAGAGAAGAGACGCCTTTGTTTATCAACAATCTAACTGTGTGTTGAATTTTAGATTAAAATATTATTGCGTTTTCGAGAAAAGTCTTACCAACAAATATAAAATATTTTCACCTCGTTGAGGTTAGGTTCACATTTTTGGTAAGACTTTTCTCGAAAACGCAATAATATTTCAATTTGAAATTCAGCACATAATTAGATTATTGATAAACAAAGGCGTCTCTCCTCTTACTTTTTCACATACTGTTTTATTTACATATTATTACTAATAATCGCGATTGCCGATAAGGTATAGGGAGGATAAATATTGACTTTGGCATCCTGTTAATGTGTAAATAAATACTTTCATATAATCATTCCTGTAATCATTCTTTGACTAGTGAATGATGAGAAAAATCTGTCGAAAATTACAAGTCGAATGACTTGTCACTAATAAACTGACTATGGTCATTTCACTTTCCACTGGGCATGGACTACCTATCAATGTCAATGTGCAGTTTATTAAATTTTAGTAATGACAATGAAAATTGCCGAATACGCAATTAATGAATATAATAAACCGCACGGACGTTTAAATAATAAGTAAAAAACCCTCTATGTTTTTACAAAAAATGATTAATTATATTTTAACGCAGGTAAACAATTAAAGATACAAAGATACTTCATGATCGTAAAGTCATAAAAATTAGGTACTTTAAATTGTTAAAGCCGTAGATGCGAGCTTACACACCGTCATAATGTATATTTGAAATTTATGTGCATCAAGTACACACGGAGCATTCGTTGAAGTATATATCCTTAACACTATTCAATTTCTGAAAGGTACTTTAAACATACGAAAATTAGCACAATCTTGACGGAAGATTCGAATACCTAAGTAGGATCAAGAGGATTTTCAAATTCAAGTATTGATGATTCTATACGTACTGCACAGGCTATTTACATTTTATTTTTCATCTAAAATTTACCTTTATTTTTCTGTTACTCTCTACTCAGCAAAATAAAGTGTTTCTTACTCACCATAAATTTTTTATTCGTTAGAACAACCGCTTGATCAAAAATCCTCTATAACACCGAGTAACTTATTGTTAAATAATTGATAGTTCATTTCAATTTCTTATTGTAAAAATATATTCTTATTTCGAACAATAAAACGAGGTTACATCGAGAATATTTTAAAAAAATACTATTGCAAGCTGGCTTTACGTTTTACAATAAATATTTGATGCCAGTTGATATTCCCGTATCTACGGTGCAAATGCCGCCGTAGTCTCGTGCGATATAGGATGTTCCTTCAAAAAGTATAGAGATCGTTAATTTAAATTTTAATAAAAAAGAACCTCGATTTTTTATAGGTAGACGTTAACAATGTAATATATTAACGAAGATTTACGATCTCATCGATGGATAATCTCGTAAGCGATATATCGATGTATATATGTATGCGTTTCGGTTTTATCTTTACACATGTACTCCTTACTTGAAAGACATTTTCGTAGCTTGATACAAAATGTTTGGCGTGCATGTAACGTTTTCGAGATATCGCGTTTATTTTATTAATTTTCATTTTAAAGATATACGTGTATATATATAAATATCGCTATAACTGTGGGAATAAATTTTAGAGGTGTCCAGTAGTTCTCCTGAATTTTTTCAGATTTTTTCGGGACAATTATTTTAAGTTACTGAAAGTCAAAGTTGACATTTTAGCACTTTTTTTGCATTATATGCCCATTTTCATGAATTTTTAGCTCCCAGGGTATGCATTATTCACTAAAGACATAAATATGACTTTTTTTGTAAAATTTTCCGAACTTTTCATTAAAAATACTTTTAAAGACATAAGTGTATGCTGTCACACTCTTGTAAGCCATTTAAACCTTAAACAGTGAAAATCAGCAATTCTGCTCCGGACTCTGGTAACCTAATACTGTCTAAAAGATGTCTTTTTATAGTCAGAAACTGCCTAAAAATTTCCAGAGTGGGTCTAAATCATTAAGATCACTTATGGTCAAAATATCCGGGAAAAGTGACCGAAATATTAATAGAAATGTATATTTGTTGCCTTATAACGATGAATCTATTAGCATGATCATTGAATAAAAAATTTGTGCACTTACCTTGAAATGGTAGAAAAGTATCTCCACTTGTTTCAGTATCCATCTAATCTCCTATAAGCTGTTAAAATATCAAATATTATTATACAATTATAAAAAATTTATTTTTAAACATTTATAGTGCTGGATTTTTAGTTTTACAACCCCTACAAGAATTAAGATACTAAAATATTTGATTAAAAATACCAAAAATTAATATATATTACTGCTTAATAACTTTCGTTACTCTTTGAACAAAATTACCAAAACTTGAAACTAATAGTTCGGAATATTTGGTCTGTATCAAAAAAACTTTGAAGGAAAAGGTTGTGTATATTTTTACCCAAACATTAAGAAGAACAAATATAAAATTGTTAAGAATTCTCACCTCACAAAACATCTGAAAAGAATTTTTATTTTTATTTTTTATTGTGACATTTACTGAGCAATTTTTGCATACTTTTAAAAATATAAAATAAATTATGAAAAATTGTTTCTAAATTTTGTTTGTATAAAGTTTCTTGCGGTTATTTTTACGACTATTGTAAGTCGAAGTGTGAAACTTTAAAGTTTTGCTGCTTTTCTTCAAACGGTTGCAAAAGTTATTGAGCGGTATTAAATACATATATAAGAGAGGCCTGCGATGGCTCGGTCGGTAGGGCGTCGGGCTCGTAATCTGGAGGTCCCAGGTTCGATTCCCGGCCCCGACCGATTGATACAACCACCACTGGGGAATGTATTTTCAACAAGTGCTTTCTTCACCAAGACATCGTATGCTACCTCCGTCGCTGATTAGCACCGGTTTGGGAGCATAAAAAGAGCGACGTTAGAATGATAAAAAAAAATAAAAAAAAAACATATATAAGAGTACCGATCAAAAGTTTGGGTTAACTGAAGTAAAAATGTATAATACGAATGTATATGAATGTTACAAATAGAATTATACGAATGTACAAAAACCAAGTAAAAGATCTTCAGAAAAGCTTCATTTTTGTTGTGTAAAATTTTATTAGACACACATTTTTGTCAGGTGCAGGTATTTTATAAGTAATCCTTGTTTATTAATTGAATTAAAAATGATCTAATTAAATATACTTCAATAACCCACAAATAGAAAGATTATATAACGAGCTTTTAAATCATATCCATAAATTAGCCCGCCTTCTAAAACTTCGAAATCCTTCTTAACGATACAGTAAGAAAAGGACAATTCGAACAAAGTCAACTATACTGTTTACACCCGCATAAAATAACAATAAAATGAAAATATTTGTATATAGATTTATTAGTCGAGTCAACAAATATAATATATCGTTCAAAAGTTTGTGCGTTAAACTTTCTATTGTAAAATATATAGCATAACGGAAAAAAAGAGGAAGAAAAATAATAATTGGAGTTGACGCCGCGTTTTGTGAGTGGATAAAACGGGTAAAGTCGCATTTAACAAGTTTGCCCATTGTTCGAAAAACTTGAACTACAAACAACACAGCCCTTTGGAAAATTGTGGGTCTCCGTCTCTCTTTCTCTCTCTCTCTCTCTCTCTCTTTGTGGAAACGGTTCGAGCTTTACAAGAATAACGTATATACTAATTTATTATTCATAGAACGTTAGGTTTTCCAGTATTAATAATAAAAGTTAAATCTTTAGTCAAGATTCTTGGGTGTAAGTGCATATACGTATATAAGACTATTAATAATTCATATATTGTGCAGGTACAATAATAACGCACTGACATTCGACAAGAATTCAGAGAAAACCACATTGAACGCCAAGGTATTGAATGCATATAAATGAATAGTTTGAATTGATAATGGAAACACAAGGGTATTGAATTTTCTTCAACACAATAAACGTAAACTACGATCTTGGAAAATTTTCTATGGAGATTTATATATACACGCGATCTTAATTTTTTTTAGCTCGCGATATATGGCAACGATCTTCTTTTTCAGGTTACAATACTACAGACAGCTCGTTTACAGAAAAATATCAACACTTGACATCTTGTCGAGCTTAGTACTTTCGGTGTATCTATCTATAGAAAAGTAGTATAGATATGTATATCTATACAAAGTTTGTGTAATTCGTTAGAGTAGAAAATCGCCATCGTGGATTTTTCATTGGAATTTTTCACTTCTCAAAGGAAAATTGACGGTGATTATTTGACTCGTTTAATCTCGATGTACAATTTTACAACCGAAGAA
This sequence comes from Theocolax elegans, assembly GCA_026168455.1. Classification (NCBI taxonomy): domain Eukaryota; kingdom Metazoa; phylum Arthropoda; class Insecta; order Hymenoptera; family Cerocephalidae; genus Theocolax; species Theocolax elegans. Next base: position 36,958,789 of record CM047431.1, on the reverse strand, counting down.
ATTTAGAGTTTAAAGATAGTCAACCGTACACATATATATTTATATATACATATATTTGCTAAGTAACAATTAAACTTTTCAATGTACATCTCGGTTACTTTGAAAATGTTTCACCGCTACTAATTGCCTCGCAATTAAACTTTGGACTATTGAGAAATATCGCAATAGGGGGGAAAATACTAAGAAGTTGCTTTGACATACGAGTTTCATTATATACGACGATAAATTGGGAAACCCCTCGAGTGCTTACCTCTTGTTTTATACCTTTTCTTATAGCTGCTTCTTTGTTGGTCCATTGACGACTTGTCTCCGAGAGTACGAAGCATCCTCTTTATCTGTAATCCGGAAGAAATTTAACGTAATCCTAATTTATGTACCTCAGCCGGGACTCCGACTCATCCACCTTTTTTTTTCCGTCCGTGAAAAAGTTTAGCGATGATTTAACAAACATTTGCGATCATTCACGGTTTCTATGAAAAAGTGTAAAAAAGCTTTTACTTTTTAAAAATATCTCTTTTTTCTATACAAATGAAAAAATACATTTCCAAATTATAGACAGTCTATTTTGAATGGATTTAATTAAATATTTATTATAGAGGTTGATAAATATTAGTTTAAAAGAAATAATTTTAAGTGAGTATAATATAACACTAGTGTTATATATATTGTTTGACACTGATTTGTAAATATAAATAAGTGAAATCGAATTAATGTTTACATTTAATACGACGAGAATCATTTTAGATAAAATTTGTATTATTCGTTTTTAAATTTGTAATTTAATAATATAAATTGTTATGTTTACTTTGAAGGGGTTGGCGAATTTTAGGAAAGGTTGCGTATATATAACATACAAAACTATATGGTTATCCTTATTTAAGTTAATAATCCTATAGAAATTGAAATTGATCTTCAAGAAATTAAAAAATAATTCTTCTAGTTTTAGAAGAAAATAAAATGATATATTTGACAGTTCAAACATTTTTATAAAATATTTCCAAATATACAATAATTTTAACATTATAATATGTAAATTTGATATCTCTATTCGCGAAACATTCTAAGATCTTCAATAATAATATAAAAAATCATAAAAGAACAATTCAAATTTACCATGAAAAAAAGAACATCCTCACCCCGCACTTGAACATTTAAACCAATAAAATAAAATATTTGATCAAAATAACTAAATATATTTTGTATCAGTACACTTTAGATTTTGCACTTAACAGTTCATAGCGCAAAGATTCATTTTAATAAAAATGTTATTTAGTATTCTAATTGCCATCGGTTCGCGCTCTGTTGTGAAATATTTATGAATTTTAACTTCGAAACAAAAGTATCGAAAAGAAAAGACAGTGAAAACCCAAGTAAACTCCTGATATCCGTTTCGAATCAAAAGTTTTTGCGTATCCGGTTAAAAAGATTGAAGGAGCGAGACCGGTATAAATAAGTGTACATAAGAAAAAAGTTTTTCCCCATCGAATATAAAAGTCATTAAGAACTTCTCTTATTTCCTTTCTGAAAGTAAGTAAGAAGAAGAAAAAAGAAGAGAAGGAGAGAGTTTTACGTTCCAAGAGATGCAAAATAGAACACAATATAGACGTAATACGAAAAATGTGAGTGACTACACGTCGCTGCAGTATTTATTTTTATTCCATATGGGTTCGATCGCAAACGAACGTTACGTAGATGCATAGACTTTTATAGAAAAAATATATAGATGCAAATCGGTTGAAGAGCTTCTTTTCGTTGGCTCGCGATCTGAGATGTTCCTTTTATTTGTCGTTCGTAGAATATTTAAGATTGAACCCAACGTCGAATAGGGAATATATACGGGGTGCATCGTAACTCTTGGGAGATAGAATTTCAAATCCTCTTTTTGACGCGCTCGCATTCGCGAGAATCAATTTACAGCGCAGTTATATGGATTTTTTGATTTCGCGAATGAATACAGTAAGAAGTACATTTCTAAAGGATGATTAACCCTGTTCAATGTAATTTTAATTACATCGCTAAGGGAATGGTATTTTTTTATTTACGGACATCTCCGTGTAAGTGCAACGCAACGGTGTTATCGTTGAGTAATCTTTAATATGGTATATATACAGATATTTCTTTATCATCCACGCATAATTGATTTTGAAGAAATATTTCTCGATCTTGGTGAATAAACCACACTTTTAATTAGATGGCGACGTTTCGATGACTTTTCGTCATCCTCTTCAGGCTATACCTTTATTTATAAAACGAATACATTTGAATATACATAAATAATTGTAGGTTTTGTTTTAAGCCTAATGATTAATAACATTTTACTTACTACTTGTCAATATAAATCAATTAACGTTTAAATTTTGATCGTAGTATCACTGAGTTGTCGCACTAAAATAATGAAAACAAGGATATTTAAAAACAATGAAATTTACTTTATCATATGCACAGAAGTTAAGTGATTACGATGACTACCTTCATCTCATCAACAGAAAATACACGAACAGAAAGCAAAAGCAGTCAGAGGACTAGAGCAATTTATCACAGACTGTAAACTAAATTTACTCGCAGCTAATATACGCAGCTATAGTAATGTATAGCATGACACTAACTATACACGAGTTAGAGCGCGATTTTTGAATTTAACTCACATTTAATTTTATTAATTTAAAATAAGTTAATTTTTATGGTGCATCCAATATTTATAAGCTAAACATTAAATTGTGTATTATGTTAAAATTAATAATAAAAAATTTGTATTTAAATTATAAATTAAAAAAAATGTTTAAAAAATATAGAATTAAAGGAAAATTATATAAATAAAAATTTTTTTGACTAGAATCATAAGCTGCAAAGAAGAAAAAAATAATCACTAAAATCAAGGCTGTTTTTTCAATCTGCTAATAATACCATTGTAATGTTGACTAAGTTTTCGTGTGTCATCTTTAACATTTATTGCATTTTTTTCTAATTTAATATGTACCATTTCAGATATTAATCTTTTATTCCAAATACTTTCTCTATCTAAAATTGAGATATCGTCAATGTTAAAAGAATGATTAAAAGAAGCTACATGGTCATTAATAACAAATTGTGAATCTTTCTTTTTGGTATTTAACTTATGTTCGTTAATTCTGCACTGTAATTGTCTTTTCGTTTCTCCAACATAACACGCATTGCAATCTTTACATGGAATTTTATAAACAACATTAGTCTGTAGGTTCTTTTCTGATTTTTCTTTCCCCCTCACAATGATATTATTAAGATTGTTACAAATCGTAGGTACAGGTCTAAAATGATGTTGTTTTATTGTATTTTCAATTTTTTCATAAAAACCAGGTACAAATGGTAATTTTACTGTAATTTAAATAAAAATTTTTTATTATTAATTTTAACATAATACACAATTTAATGTTTAGCTTATAAATATTGGATGCACCATAAAAATTAACTTATTTTAAATTAATAAAATTAAATGTGAGTTAAATTCAAAAATCGCGCTCTAACTCGTGTATAGTTAGTGTCATGCTATACATTACTATAGCTGCGTATATTAGCTGCGAGTAAATTTAGTTTACAGTCTGTGATAAATTGCTCTAGTCCTCTGACTGCTTTTGCTTTCTGTTCGTGTATTTTCTGTTGATGAGATGAAGGTAGTCATCGTAATCACTTAACTTCTGTGCATATGATAAAGTAAATTTCATTGTTTTTAAATATCCTTGTTTTCATTATTTTAGTGCGACAACTCAGTGATACTACGATCAAAATTTAAACGTTAATTGATTTATATTGACAAGTAGTAAGTAAAATGTTATTAATCATTAGGCTTAAAACAAAACCTACAATTATTTATGTATATTCAAATGTATTCGTTTTATAAATAAAGGTATAGCCTGAAGAGGATGACGAAAAGTCATCGAAACGTCGCCATCTAATTAAAAGTGTGGTTTATTCACCAAGATCGAGAAATATTTCTTCAAAATTTAATATGGTATATTCGACGATGCCTGTAATGTATTGTTCGATCATTCAGAGCTACGCAATCACAAAGTCTAGAGAATGATACCTACTACTACACTACCCCTTCATCTCATACGTTGCGGACACTCGTGTGTGTACCTGACAATATGTGCGTATAGAATCAATATTATTTTCTACAAGTATCTTATGCTACAGTTATGCTGTCTCAATTGTGTTTTTATATTAATCACTAAGAATATTAATGTAATGAGTTAAAAGTGTTAAATACAAAAAACTATTTTAGAACAACGAAAATTTTAACGTTCGCTACAGGTTATTTCAATATAAAATTTATCGGGCTTTGCGAACCAATATGCTTTATTAAGCAAGGTTTTTACTCTTCGTCCACTATCTGCGACGGGCTTCTAAGGAAGGCCTCTACCTCCTTACTGAGGAGACCAAAGCTAGAGTGCTGTGGTCGAAACGCCAATTTTTAAATTTTAAACGTTTACTCTGGGACTTCCACCAACCATAGTGGACTAAGAGTAAAAACCTTGCTTAATAAAACATATTGGTTCGCAAAGCCCGATAAATTTTATATTGAAAAAAACTATTTTCTTTACATTTAATCTGTTATGATAAAATCAATCAATCTCACTCTTTGTAAGTATATTTTGTATTTTTTGCGTTTTTAAAGAGTTTTTGTGCATCTAACTTGCTAATTGTATGTGAAAAGTTACAATACAACATTCGTCAAATATTAAATTATTAAACATTTTTAGTATTTAATTCATACATAGATTATATATATATATATATATATTTAATGACAATGCACAAAAACGTTTTGACGAAATTTAAAAAAGCGGTACCATTCCAAACCTATCCAGTAATTAAAATTAACATTTTTTGATAAAATAAGTCTTTAAATATGAATAAACAGACAATTTTGGTGTTGCATTTTTCGCGATGATGAAAATAACGTCTTCTAAAGGTATATAAATATGTAAAAGCCTGTAATAATTTGAAGCCTTATTTTTGAATTGTGCAGAAATATACGTTTTATATGGTTTCCTATACGTAGAAAGCCTTCTGTAAACTGCATATATCGAACGATTTCTTAATTATAATGTATCAGAATGTAAGAAAATGTATGAAATATATGTAATAATTGTGCGAAATCATGTACAGAACATTTCCGAAAATCAATGAAAAGATACATGTATCCATATTTTCCCGTAGATGGTCTTCTACAATTTTCTACATGTATTATATTTTCATACTATATATAGCAACGCTTTTAAAATGAATATGGATTTAATAGACTTTATAAAGATCTATCGGGCAACTATAGCCATCAAGTAAGAAGAACTTCGGAAACATTCCTCGAGTAAAAGTTCTTATATAATTTACTTGAAAAATACGTGCATACGAAGTTCTCGGCGCGCGAGTCGACAAACTCAACGAATTCCGCTACTAAAAATGTTGAAGATGCCGGCCCTCCTGCGAGAGAAGAGAACTTTGGAACGTTCGTTTAATCGGGGAAAAAACCTCCTCGCTCTCCGTTTCTTTTTGTTTCATATACGAAAAGAAAGAACACGAGTGTTCTCTCAGCTGCAGGAGATGAAAAAAGAAGAAGAACTGACCAAAGGAAGAAATATTACCATCGAGATAAATTCTCACCTGATTTAGCTCTCACGTGTGATTTGTCAAAGTTATGAAAGGGAAAGAACGATCATTTCTCAATCTCTGCCATTGTCGAGGAAATAAAATGCGATGTTGAATCAATCTATATAAACAGCTAGCAAATTTGAACGATTCGTTAGTTACTTGTTTCTTTCTCTCATCCCTCTTTCATTTTATCGACCAAAGCAAGTGGGAACCTTTTGTTAAATTAATCGAGTGGAATGAGATTACACGTTTCTGGTGCTTCTTCGAGATACTTTCTTCTTCTCCTTCGTTTTAAATATATTTTGTCGTGAATCAGAGGTTATACCTTATACATATTTACGTTTTATTCTTTGTTTACATTTTTTAAAAACAATTTATTATTACGATGTATTTGCACTACATTTTACAGATACAAAATTTCTCAGGAATTGTAGATTAATCATTCAAATTTTCACTCAAAAACGATTATTGAGATTATATGTCACTCTTTAAATTAATATTTATTTTTTTACAATGAAATTCTAAATCGATAGATATCGGTTGACACAGATTTATCTGTAAAGGAGTGATTTTTCGCTCCGGAAAATTTATAAACTGCGAGTAAATTGTGACTATTATACATACTTAACTTCTTTTTTTACTAAGGGAAGCAATATATTTTTTAAATATATACGTTTACATAGCCTTAGTAGGCTATACAAATAAATTAGTAATAGAAATATCATTCTCACAACAATATATATAGTCATAGTAAAAATATTCTATGTTGAAACGCTTTTAGTCTATTTCAATTACCACTTGATGAATGATGACCATAACCTCAAAATATTAAAATAATCTTTCCATCTATCCGCGAGCAATAAACTTTAAATTTCCTATATATTCGGTTGATTTTTTATCGTATTCGTGTATAGTTTACTGACTTGCTTTGGGCTACTAAAATATACAAGATTTTATCATATTTTTACCTTGACCATTTTTTAAAATTTTTATTATAGGTAGGAACTAATCTATGACTACTACAAAATTGCTTAAAACTTATGAAATTTTTGTTTCATTCAAATAAATAACTTAAAATGTCAAAAACGCATTTCGTCGAGAGACCAATAGACACAGTTTATTTACTGACAATAAGTAATGTTTATAACAATAAAATGATAATATTCTTTTACTATCAGTACACGGTACACCATATATGATTCCTATATGAGAAAAACTTTCTTGTATACGATCAAATAACTGTAATTTAATTGTTAATAAATATCCAATTACCGCAAACATTCCTTATTTTTCTCTGTATTTATATTTATTTATAATTTTTAACTCATTTTTGGAGTCTTATTCGTTACACCTTCCGCCTAAAAATAATTTCCTTTTTTATACATCGTTAGGAAATGACAAAATATATAAACAAAAATACAAAATTCGATGGACAAAACTAATTTTTTTAATAATCCAATAGTTATTAGTTATTGTTATTCAGTAATTAAAGTATTAAAAAAATGAGTTTCTCCATCGAAATTTATATTTTTGTTTATATATTTAGTCATTTTCTAACGATTCATGTATAAAAATAATAATTTTTGAAGAGAGGGGGTATAACGAACAAGCCCCCTGCATTTTTCTCCATCTATAAAGGAATTGTTTTTTATCTCAAAATGCGCTTCAGCAGAGTTTGACAATTCGTCTGAGCTTTCATTGTGCTTTTGTTCACATTTTTATTTGGATATTTTCAGATACAATTTTTAGCGTGGAAGGTATATAATAAATTCTATATATAATTTGCTATTCTGTCAATATCAGTCGTTCGTATTTATGCACAGTCGATAGCGATTACTTTTTAAAATCAATAATTTTCAATATTCAACGTCTTTTTGTATCAATCGATCACAGTTAGTAACATTCGAAAAAAATTTCTGATGTTTTGAAAATTCATACGTTTGTGGGAACTACGATGACTATTGAATACTATTGCGGGAGACGCATTGATATAAGAGTAATACTATATACATCCAAATATTGCTTTTACTAAAAATACCGTATCCTAATGTATTATACATCTAAAATTAAAGATAAATTCTCAATCCTCGGAATAAATTTACGTTTTTAATATATATCATTACACGGTATATCTCAATCAGTCTGGGTACGAAAAATATATCCAAAATAAAAATTACGATACAAATAATAATTTTAGCATTTGCTCCGAGTGAAAAAGAAAAATTCTCGTTTACAATTTCCAGTGACCATAAGAAATCGAATGGGAAAAAAAGCAAATTGCAAACAATCGAATCGAATAAATCGCGGCTCGCGCTACCGTATATATATATTCGCGCGCAACGAAACGTGATTGCATTCCCGATTGTTTTCCATCGTCAATGCGTCCGAAACTTTCATGCAAAATTTTATACCGCTATCAATTGTATTTAAAATCCTGCGTTTACCTTTCATTTTAAAATTTGTAACGTTTCGGTGCATGTTTTTTATTATTTTATTTTAAATCAAAAACGATCAATGTATAGGGAATTGGTTTTTAAAAATTTTGTACGAAGAGATTGGTTAACCCTCCAAATTCAAAATTGCACAGAGTTTTCTTTTAAAATAATTTCACGAGAAAATCAGAGAAAATAAGAAGATGACCTTAGTTTGTCTTCTCAAGAGTGATTAAACTTAAATTCAATTAGTTTTTCTCATTTTAAACTCAAGATATTTTTTTTTCGTGGGAAACTGGAGAAATCTTACATAAGACGACGACGAGGGTCTGCACTCGTCGCCAGTGACGAATTCTTACCGGCTAAAACTCCAAACCCAACGCTTTCACCTGCCCAAAGTAATTCAAATTACTTCAAGCTAGGAGGCGTGTCTATGACATGCGTCATTCGTTCCTTATTCTATCCTCCCACGTTGAGGCTGCCACTTATCGTGAAACGGCCTTCCTTGCGGTTTCGAGCGCGCTCCGAAAGATTGCATAGGCTCCGGACCCCGCCATATGAGATACTCCCTGAGCACCCTTTGATGGACAAAGGAAACATTGGGGAGCACTTTTGCAATTCTTAAGGTTGTGTCCAGGGTCGCCGCACTTGTAGCATGACGTGACGAGGACCTGTCTAATCCCTTACACTTCCGTTTCGTGTGGCCGAAGTCTAGGCACCGATAGCATTTCTCGACCAAAACTCGATCCCGAACGCGACAGCTTACAAAGCCGACGCAAAAATGTCGCATCGACTTTAGCTTGTCAGCGATCACGTGATCTAGCTTCACGATGGCTGTCTTTTGTTGATTGCGGTTGGGACCCAAAAGCTTCACCTCTCGGCTCTCAGGCGGAGACGCGAGAACTTTATTTAGAGTCGCCACCACTTCGTTCCTCGTTGTGAGAGCGTCCAGGTCTCTGATCTCCAGGGTCACCCTTCGATCTCGGATCCTAACTTCTCCCATACTTTGAGTAGCCATGCGGACTTTCTCCGCGAATGGTGCTGCGTCCGTCTTCTTGCCTAGCCGGAGCAGGACATCTCCCAGCCCTGTCGGCCGTACGCTCAGAACCTGGGCGCCGCTGTCGTTCGGATTGACTTCCTTTCGGAGCATCCCCAAAACTTCAGCAAATGTACGGTCCCTCGCGACAGTGACCACCAGGGTGGATACCGGCGACATCTGACGCTTTCTCCTATCAAGAGGCGCCTGTCCCGACTTGATTGACGGTTTTTTCCCGCCACTGACGCGGACTTGGATTGCTCCTTGTATATGCCACGTGGTGGTAACTCCTTTCGAGGCTTCTTCTTTCGGCTCTTAGAAACCTCGGGGGGGGGGGGGGGGGCTTTGGGGGCCCTCTCTACTTCTCTTTTGAGTCTGCATTCTAGCTGTAGCCCTAAAGACGGCTTTGGCTATTGTGCCTCTTCTCTTAGGCCGCCGAAGATTCTCGTGACCAACTCGATAATCCTCGACTTGGTACTTGTAATCGTCGACTGCCGAAAACATCTTCTGGGTTTTTCCGTAGAACTCTTGTACAAGAGTGTCTACGGTCTTCAGCCCTGTCTTCACGACCATGGAGATGTTAGGCTGCTTTGCACAAGCAGCCAACATAGCTTGGAGTTCGCTCTTTAGGTGGTCGTAAGTGGAGTCGATCTCCTCTTGCGCCTTCTCTACCTTCTCGTATTCCTTGCGGAATATTTGTATTTCCTCTTGCGATTCCTTACTATAGGCAGGGATGCCACTGATGGCACTACCAAGGCTGGTAACGCTGTCGCTCCGTAACCTGCTTGCGGATGCAATATTCAACATCTGTAACGGCGGCTGCTGTTGGAAGTTTTCTTTCGAGGGCCCCACCACTGACGTGTCCGTAGAACGAAGCGCTTGGTGGCCTCCCCCAAAATCCATGAGGCCAGCGCCGGTCACCGGGGCTTTCACCCGATCGGAACCGACGGCGGGATTGACTCCTAGTTTGGAGCTGCCTGCTTGGGGTAGTAGGTATTCCATTCACTTGCTCATCATCCTTCTTCAACTGTTTGGTCCACGGAGGCTATTTTGTTTCACCTCTACCCTTCACGTAAGCGTGACGAGCTTTCACCCATCCGCCACCTGGAGGACGCGCTGCATACGGGAATAGGAAACCACGCGCGGAAACTCAAGATATTACCACTTATATAAATCAGAAGAGTGTAAAATTCTTTCAAGGACTCGATAGAAAAATAAATAGTTAAAAAATAGAATTTTGTTTTCATGTATGGAATCAGTAAAAAACTACTTGAGTAGAGTGTAGCTAAATTTTTAGACCCGAATTTCACCTAGTACCAGAGCTGTAGCCAATCAAAAAAACGATTTTTTTGAAAAAAATGACTTTTTGGCCATTTTTATCACTTAATAACTCAAAATCTAACAATTTTTTCTCGTATACATTAAATTTGAAAAAGTTTTTAAATTTTAAGAAGAATCTGTTAAATATTTAATTTATATTAGTTTAAAACATTGAAAATAGCTATAATTAATATAAACCTTTATAGTAAAAAAAAGGGTTGTACGATCAAAAATATTTTATCCATCCAAAAATCTATTTCATCGATGACTGATTACCTTCAAAATAATGCAAAGTTTGAGTGCAGCAGAGCATTTCAGACAAAGTTATGGTGTTTTTAGGCAAATTTCTTAAAAAAAGAGAGCGAGTGCATTTTATGAAAAAAACAGATTAACCGTATACTTGCATTCAAACAATATGACACTATTATTCCTCAAAATTACTAAAATATACTATTTATTGTTAGTCACTGATACTTTTCAATCTCTAAGCTGCTTACAAACACAAAACAGTAGGTATAACCAGTTATACCTGTTATATAATTGGATAAATACCTGAAACTTTTTGGATTTATTGGAATTATAATGTATACAAGAAAAAATTGTTAGATTTTGAGTTATTAAGTGATAAAAATGGCCAAAAAGTCATTTTTTTCAAAAAAATCGTTTTTTTGATTGGCTACAGCTCTGGTACTAGATGAAATTCGGGTCTAAAAATTTAGCTACACTCTACTCAAGTAGTTTTTTACTGATTCCATACATTAAAACAAAATTCTATTTTTTAACTGGATCACTTCACATGGAATCTTCCATATATATTTATATTAAACTTTAAATCTATAGGGTCAATGTTGTATCGCATAAATGAAATACAAAGTGGCATACACAACAAAGAAAATTTAATTATTTTTTTAGACGGAAAAAAATATTTGACCAAAAATTACTACACTCTACTATATGGTTAAATTTAATATGTATGAAGCTTTCACGTTAAGTTGTCGGATAAAAATGCACCAAATGTTAGATACACACGAGAAATGTTTTGAGGAAACGGAAAAAATTTTTTAGGTATACTTAAATTATACTTAATTTAGGTATATTAAGTTATTTTAATTTCAAAATGTTAAATTTAACAAATTACAATTTTTTTTTAGAAATTTAAATGGAAATTACCATGTTAATTTTTTAAATTTGTTTGTCGTTTCCTAATTAACATAACTTTTTGCATAGTTGAAAGTCATTTACAAGCTACATACCATTAGAAAGTTAGATGGATAGTTGTTGATCATGAACCAATTTCAGATCAGTTTATTATTTTAATAAAATAATAAGAATTACATATAAATCTAATTGTAGCTATATACAATTTAAAGGTGAAATAATGGATAATTGATCAACAGCTTTGATCAGGTATTGGTGTATTTACCGAAGTGATCAGGTACTGCTATTCTTTTCTTCTATCGTTACATATACTTTAAAAATAATCGTTATTTCATTTTTCTGAGATAGCTAGAAAGAAAATTTAATACTTATATTACTTTTTGTATGTGTCAAAATACATAGAATTATTAGTCTTTATCGACATTTAATTATCCTATGAAAGTACGGATTTGCCTTAAGCTGACCAACAATTGAGTATGTGACGGTTTACCAGTTTTTGCTACAATTTCTATTAAATTTATCTTATTCTACCAGTTTGTCTCGCCTTCACCAACGTGCATAGTAATTTTTAATCAAACATTTTTCTCCGTGTAGAAGGTATAGTCCGAAGGTATATCCTCCGTAGAGGATAAAATTGATCCAATTCCTTGGTAGGTTGTCTATATATATAGGACAGGAGAACGCTCGAGAGCAATAAATGGATCGATCTAAACTGCAATTGAGATTGAGTAAAGCCGCGAGATACTCCAGGCTCTCTCTCCCATTCATCTCCATTCTCTTCTCTCATTCGCTCAAAAACGTATTTATTAAAAAAGGCTATGCGATATCGATGGTTGCTTGGATTACTCGGTACCTACAAACGAAGATCTGTCCCGAACCGATTTGAGCTTTGTAACCTATACTGGATGATTAAGGAATTACTTGTGATCGCGAGTCCATACACTTTTGGTATAACGCGAAGTATCTCCGATTGAAACAATAAGTTACAATGCTGAAATTTCCTTGAATAAGTAGTATTTATAAGATCGCGACAAAAATTAATCTTTGTTTTACGCGGGTAGAGTATAAATAAATCGTAGTAAACAAATCAATTTGAGTACTCTTCCATCTATTATTAATTCATTTCTATTCACAATTCTATTAAAAAATTTAATGGTTCTGCTTAAATTCTCGATTCAAGGATTACTTGCTACAATTTAGCAAAACTTAGATTGGCATTTTAGATTCCACAATATGCGATCGCAAAATAAAAAAAAATACTGTATCATCAACTAGTCCAGCTTAAACTATAGTAGTCTTACTTTTGATTAATTTTGACTACTTACACAAGGAGAAAATTTGTTCTAAAAAGTATCTTAATGTTTGCATAAATATTGCAGTGCGAGGATAGTCAACAATTATGAACAAAACACGTGCTCCAAGTCCTGACAAAAATACCTGACAAAAATGTCTATCCAGTATGTCAATATGATTCTCACGTTTTGTACAAAAATTATGCATACAACCCCGCGTATCTCGCGTAAAAAAGAAATATTTATATAAACTTTATATAATGTTTAGCTATAATCTAAACTTCTTATAAAGTTGATAAAAATTCATCAGATGGCACTATCTATATTTCGGGAGAATACGCAAGCTCTTAAAATTTACTTCAGCCATTTTGGGTCCATCATTTTTGAGATATGACAAACTAATAACAAATTCTAAATCAGCGACCAAAAAGAACCCTGTACACAAAAATTTCATAAACATTTAGGCAGACAATATAATAACATAAATAAAATTCACGATATGTGGTAATTATTAATAAATATTGTTAATAAATAATTTTTGCACAATTTCACAAAATATGTCTAGAAAATCTTAGGAGCTCGTCGCCACCACCATAACCTTGTGCACGGAATTATGTACAGGTTAAGTAATACATGAAAATGGATGTATCTGTTTCTTTTGGGGTTTCAAAATTTTATTATAGCTTCGTAATAATAATGTTGCAATTATAAATAAAAATTTTAGTCAATATCACTGAAGCACAATAATATCCGTATTTTTATGTGTGACAATACAGTATCACTTTTTCCGCGAAACACTTTCTAATACCCTCGCCAATAGCAGAAAATGTCTTAAAATATATTTCGAAACTTCAATCAAATAAAAAGTCAAGGCACGAATAAGCTTTCAGTTTAGTTTTGTATATAAATTCTTCCTGAAAGAAATAATAATTTACAATTATTAAATATTCGGGTATAATTGATTTATTTTCAAAAATTGCATGCAACATGAAACATTGAATTATTAGTTTTTTTTCTTCAATTATTTACTTTGATAATTAATAATAACTTTTTATAAATATGTGTTCAACCGCCACAAAATAAATTTATATATATATATATATATGTTATATGTTGTCGTGTTATATGTACAGACATTTAAAAATAACGTGTACTATACACTCCAACAAAATTGAATTTGTAATTACTCATCCCGCTATTTTCGTACAATTTGTAAAAAAGAAACCTAATTTTCGATAATACCTTTTGTTCTATATATCCAAACCAAATAATAAATCATGGATCAAAAAGTAAAGTCAAGACCACATAATGTTTACAAAATACTAAAATCGATATTAATATACGAAAATACGAGTAAACACTTGAATATTTCAAAAATAATATGTATAAAGTATAATCTAGACATGTATAAATAAAAAAATTGGTAAAACCAGAAACAAAACGGATACTAAGATTCATCAATTGAAAATTGATGATAATATATTATTAAAGATAAAAAAGAAATTACGAATAAAATGAATGAGTATACTACTTTGATTCTAATTCCCATATTTTCTCTACTTATTTATATTTTTATTACACCTTTTCTATATCTAACTTATATTCCATAATATTTTTCTGCAATTGAAAGTATTCAATTCGAAAACACCTTCCAAGAAGGTGTCAAAACCCGCAAGTATTGTGCTATTCTAATCAAACTTTGAAAATTGTTATCTGATAAATAAATTCTGCAATTCAATCTGACATTGTTATCTGATAAATAAATAATTTTAATTCTAACTACCTTATTTTATCTATTTCTTTGAATTTTAATTGAACATTTTTTTTTAATATTACGAAAATTTCGTATAAAAAATTTCTGCTATTGAAAGAATTGAAATGAAACTGAAATCGACAAGTATTTTGAATCGTACCATAAATTTATATTTTATATAAACATTTTTATATATATTACTTAAACTTCGTAAAAAGTTTCTGCAATTGAAAGCACTGAAATCAAACTGTAATCGACAAGTATTTTGAACCATGCAAAAATTTCTACCAATCTGAATACAGATTTTTTTATATGAAAAGTATCTTACACTATTATTTTTCATTTCTGGCCCTCACATGTTTTACAGTAATAAATAAATAATATTCTAATGATATTGATTTGTGCAAAATTAATTTCTGCAATACTAATAAAATGGACATTTCTTTTTTATTCTTTAAATAATAAAATAATACTTGCACCACCGTTGGTTAAACGCTTCATATATGTGTTAATTCTGACTTACTAATGTATTCCTTTACAATTATGAAAGTATATAATACCGTGAAGAAACTGCAATGAGTAATAATATATAAATATTGCAATACTATCTGGCAATTTTAATATCCTACATCACCAATGATAAAATAGACATCATTATTTTTATCTAATAAAGTTCCTAAAAGAGGCCTGTGATGGCTTGGTCGGTAGGGCGACGGACTCGTAATCTGGAGGTCCCAGGTTTGATTCCCGGCCCCGGCCGATTGATACAAGCACCACTAGCGACTGTATTTTCAACAAGTGCTTTCTTCACCAAGACATCGTATGACCTCCGTCGCTGATTAGCAAGTTTTTCTTAGTAGTTATGTAAAATAATTATTATTTCGCTTAACTAAGGATATACAATCTACATGATTTTACCAATTAATTAATTAATTAATAAGATAAAAGCTAAGATGTATGTAATTATTTATAAAATGTAACATCAGTTAATATAGTCAGAATTAACACATATATGAAGCGTTTAACCAACGGTGGTGCAAGTATTATTTTATTATTTAAAAGAATAAAAAAGAAATGTCCATTTTATTAGTATTGCAGAAATTAATTTTGCACAAATTAATATCATTAGAATATTATTTATTTATTACTGTAAAACATGTGAAGGCCAGAAATGAAAAATAATAGTGTAAGATACTTTTCATATAAAAAAATCTGTATTCAGATTGGTAGAAATTTTTGCATGAATGTTTATATAAAATATAAATTTATGGTACGATTCAAAATACTTGTCGATTACAGTTTGATTTCAGTGCTTTCAATTGCAGAAACTTTTTACGAAGTTTAAGTAATATATATAAAAATGTTTATATAAAATATAAATTTATGGTACGATTCAAAATACTTGTCGATTACAGTTTGATTTCAGTGCTTTCAATTGCAGAAACTTTTTACGAAGTTTAAGTAATATATATAAAAATGTTTATATAAAATATAAATTTATGGTACGATTCAAAATACTTGTCGATTACAGTTTGATTTCAGTGCTTTCAATTGCAGAAACTTTTTACGAAGTTTAAGTAATATATATAAAAATGTTTATATAAAATATAAATTTATGGTACGATTCAAAATACTTGTCGATTACAGTTTGATTTCAGTGCTTTCAATTGCAGAAACTTTTTACGAAGTTTAAGTAATATATATAAAAATGTTTATATAAAATATAAATTTATGGTACGATTCTCAAAATACTTGTCGATTACAGTTTGATTTCAGTGCTTTCAATTGCAGAAACTTTTACGAAGTTTAAGTATATATATAAAAATGTTTATATAAAATATAAATTTATGGTACGATTCAAAATACTTGTCGATTTCAGTTTCATTTCAATTCTTTCAATAGCAGAAATTTTTTACACGAAATTTTCGTAATATTAAAAAAAAATGTTTAATTAAAATTCAAAGAAATAGATAAATTAAGGTAGTTAGAATTAAAATTATTTATTTATAGATAACAATGTCAGATTGAATTGCAGAATTTATTTATCAGATAACATTTCAAAGTTTGATTAGAATAGCACATACTTGCGAGGTTTTGACACCTTCTTGGAAGGTGTTTTCGATTGAATACTTCAATTGCAGAAAAATATTATGGAATATAAGTTAGATATAGAAAAGGTGTAATAAAAATATAAATAAGTAGAGAAAATATGGGAATTAGAATCAAAGATATTTTATCTTATACTTTAACAATTTTATATGCAATAACAATTTTATTTAAGTAATATATATAAAAATGTTTATATAAAATATAAATTTATGGTACGATTCAAAATACTTGTCGATTTCAGTTTCATTTCAATTCTTTCAATAGCAGAAATTTTTTACACGAAATTTTCGTAATATTAAAAAAAATGTTTAATTAAAATTCAAAGAAATAGATAAATTAAGGTAGTTAGAATTAAAATTATTTATTTATCAGATAACAATGTCAGATTGAATTGCAGAATTTATTTATCAGATAACAATTTTCAAAGTTTGATTAGAATAGCACAATACTTGCGGGTTTTGACACCTTCTTGGAAGGTGTTTTCGAATTGAATACTTTCAATTGCAGAAAACTATTATGGAGTATAAATTACTTATAAAAAGGTGTAATTAAAATATAAATAAGTAGAGAAAATATGGGAATTAGAATCAAAGATATTTTTATCTTATACTTTAAAATTTATCAGACAGATAACAATTTTATTTATCAGATAACAATTTTCAAAGTTTGATTAGAATAACACATATACTTGCGGGTTTTGACACCTTCTTGGAAGGTGTTTTCGAATTGAATACTTTCAATTGCAGAAAACTATTATGGAGTATAAATTACTTATAAAAAGGTGTAATTAAAATGTAAATAAGTATAAAAATAGAATTATCTTAAAAATGCAATAATTAATATATTTAATTGTTTATAATAGAATTATCTTAAAAATGCAATAATTAATATATTTAATTTTTAACCCATTGTATATATCATATGGATATTTGGAAAAATGTATGTTATACTTGATTAATATTTATTTCATCTTCAAACAATTTTGCATCTGTATTTAAAGCATTACATTGAATTTTAGATCCGTTATTATTATTGAGTATACGTTTAAAAATTTTATGAGTTTTATCAAGAATGAGTAAACAAATACACATTCTTTCATGTTCTGTTCACAACTTTTTTTTTGCGCACGGAAAAAATACATATATTATCTATTCTTGAAAAAACAATTTTAAAATATATATATATTATATAAATATTCCGCCGCACGCACACACTCCCACATACATACATACATATATATACACATATATGGGCTATTTCACGTCAAGTGGTACGATGAAAATTTTAAATCACTCAAAAATTTGAGAACAGGCTGGAAACATCTTCCAGAACATAAAAAAAATTTAAGTGTTAAATATAATTTGCTTAAGAGTTATTTGACCATGAAAAGTGGAAATTTTTCAATTTTTTAGAAAAATTTCTATTTTTAAAGCCATTTATCTCAAAATCTGTTGATTTTTTTGAAAAAACATTACAAACAACTTTTGTTTAAATTAATCTTTAGAACTTATCTACCATGGTTACATTTCTTAATTTTAAAATCTCGAAAAGATAGAACACCCGGACATATTGAATATCAAAAAAAGGCTACTACACCATAATCGATTTTAATCTAACACCTCTCAAAAGTTCACATTTTTCGCGAGCTTTCGAATGGCTTGGGTTAGATTATTGGCCAAGACCGCTGGTGTAACTTATGCCTCATAAACCTCATAAAATCACTAATTTTCACGTATTTTAGGTCATAACTTACACATTATATATATATATGTGGTAATGAACAATTAACTTACCAAAAATAGTAAAGTGCATAAACTTAATTGTAGTATTTAGTAAAAACCTATTAAAATTTTAGATTATTTTAAACGGATCTAAATAGAACTATACCTCCTAAGATTAATTTATTTAAGTCATCGCCAAGAGTTCTATATGTCATAATTATTTTGTACTTTTAGAGTAATAAAACTTTCTACTTAATTAAATTAATTTTTGTATTAGTTTTAAAAAATTATTTATAACATTTTAGTGGTATATAAATAAAAACCTGTTTTCTTCCATTTCTCACGTAATTCGTAATTTGCCCCCTCTTTCAAAATTTGCGTTTTAATCCATAATTATATCCAATTATTTTTTCCTTTAGTTACAGACCCCATATATTTATTTTAATTATTATAAACAAAGGCATCCTTAAATAACCTTTTGTTTCTAATAAATACATACTTGTTTATTTAAGATATTGTTTTATATAAATATACGTAATCTACTTACTTATATATCCATACAATTTTTAAATTTTGATTTGAATAATATTTAAATTAAATACTACTAAAATAATAATATTCGAAAAACTTTTGAAATGTAATTCGTATTTTATATTGCCACTGTTAAAATTTGAATTTTCTTTTGCCATTACTGTTTATAATAGAATTATCTTAAAAATGCAATAATTAATGTATTTAATTTTTAATTTATTGTATATATTTCACATATAGATATTTGAAAAGTGTATGTTATACTTGATTAATATTTATTTTATCTTCGAAAAATTGTGCATATTTTTAAAAACATTACATTAAATTTTAGGTCCGTTTTTATTTTATGAGAGTTTTATCAGGAATAAGTAAACTAATACACATTCTTTCAAGTTATATTCACAACTTTTTTTGCGCACGGAAAAAATACATATATTATCTATTCTTGAAAAAACAAGTAACACGTACACACACACACACGCACACACACACTTATATATATGACATATATATATAATATATATATATAACATATATATGACATATGTATAACATATAAATGACATATATATATATAATATATATATATATATATATAACATATATATGACATATATATATAATATATATATATATATAACATATATATGACATATATATATATATAACATATATATGACATATATATATAATATATATATATATAACATATATATGACATATGTATAACATATAAATGACATATATATATATATAACATATATATGACATATGTATAACATATAAATGACATATATATATATATGACATATATATATATAATATATATATATAACATATATATGACATATATATATAATATATATATATATATATATATATATATATATATAACATATATATGACATATGTATAACATATAAATGACATATATATATAATATATATATATATATGTGGTAATGAACAATTAACTTACCAAAAATAGTAAAGTGCATAAACTTAATTGTAGTATTTAGTAAAAACCTATTAAAATTTTAGATTATTTTAAACGGATCTAAATAGAACTATACCTCCTAAGATTAATTTATTTAAGTCATCGCCAAGAGTTCTATATGTCATAATTATTTTGTACTTTTAGAGTAATAAAACTTTCTACTTAATTAAATTAATTTTTGTATTAGTTTTAAAAAATTATTTATAACATTTTAGTGGTATATAAATAAAAACCTGTTTCTTCCATTTCTCACGTAATTCGTAATTTGCCCCTCTTTCAAAATTTGCGTTTTAATCCATAATTATATCCAATTATTTTTTCCTTTAGTTACAGACCCCATATATTTATTTTAATTATTATAAACAAAGGCATCCTTAAATAACCTTTTGTTTCTAATAAATACATACTTGTTTATTTAAGATATTGTTTATATAAATATACGTAATCTACTTACTTATATATCCATACAATTTTTAAATTTTGATTTGAATAATATTTAAATTAAATACTACTAAAATAATAATATTCGAAAAACTTTGAAATGTAATTCGTATTTTATATTGCCACTGTTAAAATTTGAATTTTCTTTTGCCATTACTGTTTATAATAGAATTATCTTAAAAATGCATAATTAATGTATTTAATTTTTAATTTATTGTATATATTTCACATATAGATATTTGAAAAGTGTATGTTATACTTGATTAATATTTATTTTATCTTCGAAAAATTGTGCATATTTTTAAAAACATTACATTAAATTTTAGGTCCGTTTTTATTTTATGAGAGTTTTATCAGGAATAAGTAAACTAATACACATTCTTTCAAGTTATATTCACAACTTTTTTTTGCGCACGGAAAAAATACATATATTATCTATTCTTGAAAAAACAAGTAACACGTACACACACACACACGCACACACACACTTATATATATGACATATGTATAACATATAAATGACATATATATATAATATATATATATAACATATATATGACATATATATATAATATATATATATATATATATATATGTTGAATTCTGAATTCTTAGACACGGCGGCGGCGGCGGCGAAATATTTATATATTATAGAGATATAACATATATATGACATATATATATATATAACATATATATGACATATGTATAACATATAAATGACATATATATATAATATATATATATAACATATATATGACATATATATATAATATATATATATATATATAACATATATATGACATATGTATAACATATAAATGACATATATATATAATATATATATATATATGTGGTAATGAACAATTAACTTACCAAAAATAGTAAAGTGCATAAACTTAATTGTAGTATTTAGTAAAAACCTATTAAAATTTTAGATTATTTTAAACGGATCTAAATAGAACTATACCTCCTAAGATTAATTTATTTAAGTCATCGCCAAGAGTTCTATATGTCATAATTATTTTGTACTTTTAGAGTAATAAAACTTTCTACTTAATTAAATTAATTTTTGTATTAGTTTTAAAAAATTATTTATAACATTTTAGTGGTATATAAATAAAAACCTGTTTCTTCCATTTCTCACGTAATTCGTAATTTGCCCCTCTTTCAAAATTTGCGTTTTAATCCATAATTATATCCAATTATTTTTTCCTTTAGTTACAGACCCCATATATTTATTTTAATTATTATAAACAAAGGCATCCTTAAATAACCTTTTGTTTCTAATAAATACATACTTGTTTATTTAAGATATTGTTTTATATAAATATACGTAATCTACTTACTTATATATCCATACAATTTTTAAATTTTGATTTGAATAATATTTAAATTAAATACTACTAAAATAATAATATTCGAAAAACTTTTGAAATGTAATTCGTATTTTATATTGCCACTGTTAAAATTTGAATTTTCTGGTCAATTTGGCCTGATATGCTGAAAGCAGTTGAAGTCATACCAATTTACAAAGCAAGAAAAAAATGATATAGGAATCGGAAAAATAATACACAACATAATTATAAACTTCATAAATCACAGTAAAATATTAAGTGAAAAATAATTTGGTTTTATTAAGGGAATGTCGGACCCAAATTACAGGAATCTATACCTTTCAATCCAAAAATGTTATAGAAAATATTCAATAAAAAATCTGAACAAAATTCACAAGGATAGCTTAGAAAATAAGGAAAGGCTTGACTTTTTGATGTTTTTAAGAAAAAATCATTCTTAAATAATAATTGAGTGAACAATTTTTGGTCGGTAATTATTATTCAAAAAAGGCATAAACTTTCAATCCAAACATCGAAATCAAATTATGGTTTTAAAAATCTGGAAAAATTTAGGCACATTACTTAATATTTGCCTAAAGGCTTTCCGTTCAGGGTTTTTTTAAAAAATTTATTCTTTTGTTTTTAAAAAAAAGTAAAAAATGGACATTTTTTGAGTCCGACATCCCCTTAAGAATATTGAAACTAACTAGCTCGCCACGTGCGGCCTCAAGGCCGCCATGGACCTCTAGATCGAACTCTAGATCTAGACCTCCTCCGCGTCTTGCATCACCACGCGATGCAAGGCATGCAAAAAGCAATGCTTTACTTTTTGCATATAAGGCACGACCGTGTAAAGCTCGCGCTTCGCGCTTGCACCGTTTGTGAATATTGGGTAAAATACCTGACTCAACAATTCAACTTTTATTAATTTTCTCAAAACTCGAGATTATCGGCCTAATACTTCAAAATATAATATACATCATAAGAGATAATAATATAATAAAAACATGACTTCAAATTATGTGCTTATCATCTTTGCCTTCGGATCATGTCACAATTCACACGCATGAAAGTATGTATGAATCGTAAACGTGTGAAGGCTAGTATGGAAGTCCGACTACGAGACTTGCTACGTTATGTATGAATAATTTGATTAAAATAATAAGGTTTTGCTATGATGATTACAATATCACCTAATCAGCGTTTTGTTTATATTTTTTATTTTTAATCCGAACCTGTTTACATCAGGGAACTTCGCTTTCCTCTGGAGGATTTTTGACGTTATAGTCCGTCTTTTGTAAATAACATCTACTAAGTATCAAATTTGCAAACGTTTATATGTAATTTTGTTATGTAACTCTAGAATAAATAATTAAGTAAATAAATAAATAAATAGTACAAAATGTATACAATAAATTGAGCGTATAATATACATGTCAAACAAATATTTCGCATTGCGCTGCATTAGAATTTCCGAGAATATTGTAAGTGTATATTTTTCGTTCAAGTATTACAGACAGTTTCTTATATTCTTTATGAAATATCAAAAGCCGTTGAAATGTTTAAACATACATTTCTATTACACGTTGAAACGTATATCGTACATATATATATACACAGCGTTGCAAGGTATTTCCAAGATTATATCGGTCGCCGAAACGTTTTAAAGCATTTCTTCGAAAAGTGTAACAAAAAAAATTATACGCAATAAATAAACTGACCCGATTGAAAACTATCCAAAAATAAAAATGAAATATATATGCAATATATAGATGAATAAAAATCAAAATAGACGTAAGAGAAATATCATCCCCCTCCCCTTGAAAGCGATTTGAATTGCAAATGATCGGTCAAACGTACAATTTACACGATCTTATATATATATATATATATAATATATACCTATATAGAAAAATATATCGTGATCGCATTTTTCCGGACGCCTCATCTCGCCTCATTTATACCCTCCTCTCCTTTCGTATTCCGGACCCGGCAGCTGCGAATTTCCAAGGATCTAGAAGCCTTTCCCCTCTATATCTCTCGGTTGCCTTTTTTCCTCTCGAACGTTATATATATATATATATATGTCTGTCGGGATTTGTTCCTTTCTCCCGTGTGTTTTTTTTCTCGTTTCTGCAACACGCCGTACATATATACTCACACATTCGAGGTTTATATTTCCGAGTGCACGGTAGGTTTTTCCACTGGGAGAGGATTTTTTTTCCTTGCTCGATGGTTGGCCCTGTAAGAGTAAACGGTTCGTCCTTCCTCCTGACGCTTCATAATATCTATAGATTATTCGATGTGAATTATTGATGCTCTGGATTGAGGATCTAGATTTTTATTCGACAATAGCGAGGTGTGTATTTCAATGTTAATTATTATTAATATTAGAGTGTCACCGAAGCCTCTTTAGAAATTTAAATTTCGCGCCAAAAATTTTATTCCGTGTCTACTGTATAAAAATAATTATTTTAAAAGGTAATAAAAAGCATTCAACTTCTGATTCACAATAATTAATTAAAAACGTATTAAAAACAATTTTACATTTAAAATTAAATACTTAAATATGTAAAAGATCGAGGATTTTAATACAACTTAAACACTTTTTAAAATTTGAATTATTATTTATAGTATTATATCATTGTAACGATCGTGCCTAAATTCTAAAAACTTAACTTAAAATTTTACATATAAATAGCTTGGAAATATATATTACAACGACTTGTAATATAGGATAGAGTAACTCAGTGATTAAAGTTTCATAAATTCATTTATTTAAAATTTGTTTACTATAATTTTGTGGTTATAAAATTTATTCTAAAAAAACATCTCACGTTTTCGTCAATATAATTTATTCCACGTAATAATATATAAACTACATAAAATATATGTCAATACACAACTTGAAAAAGGTGTAATTACGCCCAAATTGGTTGTTTTATCTAAAAGTTTAAAAAAAAGCTTGAAAGAATACCTTTAAGTGATTTGTAGCTTTCTTATGGCCTTTAATTCTGTAAAAAGTTATGATAATTTAAAGAAAGACAAATAATTTACAAAAATTAACATGGTAATTTCCATTTGAATTCTTAAACAAATTTCGTGTTTCTTTAAATTATCATAACTTTTTACAGAATTGGAGGCCATAAAAAAGCTACAAACCGTTTGAAAGGTATTGCTTCAAGCTTTTTTTTAGACTTTTGGATAAAAAATCAATTGTGGCGTACATACACTTTTTTCAAGTTGAATATTGACATGTAGTTTATATGACATTGACCTTGAGATTAGAAATTCTAACCCAGAAGAATAAATTCTAGATATAATTAGCAACGAATGTTACATATAATGTTCTATAGTAAAAGTTGATATATTTTGAGTTAAATAGCGGTAAACACAGCTGGTGTTGAAAAAAACTTGGAAAAATTCACTTTTTGAGGTTAGAATAACTTTTGAGAAACTATTTTTCCTAACTCGATTTTGCGCACGGGTTTGAGTGCGCAAAGTAGTATTTTCCCGCACTAGTGCGCAAAATAAAATTTTCCTGCAATAGTGCTCAAAATTATGAGAGATAAAGTGATTCTAACCCCGTATTCACCTTTTCAGCCTCGCTTCGCTCAGGCGTAAACATGGGGTTCGGAGAGAAATAACTTTTATTCTTATATACACTCCGCATCAAAATTATCGCAACAAGATTTTTCACGGAAAAATTGCCATTTTTTAAATACTTGTAGCTCGGTCAATTTTCATCGTATTGAGATAATTTTTGTTTTGTTTTGTAGGGAATTATGTGCACTTTGAGGAAAAAATAATGCCTAACAGCTGTGAGATGATGCCACATTGCTATGTCTTAATCAGGCCTACCAACTTCTTTTTCTTAAACAACGCAATAGTTTGCACGTTTACCTGGATTACCAAAAAATTTTTTTCAAAAAACAACAATTACCACCTTAAAGTAGACTTTTTAACGAGTATTTAAAAAAAAAGTCGACCCTCTACGCACGTTTTTTGACCGAGTTATGTCATTTTAAAGATCTTCCTATGTTTTAGTAAAATACCGCCAACATCAGCATTACCCGATGCGTACCGCGAGGAGGTTGTTGGTCGGACTTACGCATCATTGTGGCCCTGAAAAGGGCCGATTGTGTGAACCGCTTTTTACATTAGGGACCCCGCGGCTCGTCACTTCCACAGTATTTTTTGACTCCAAATTTTTAGTTGCTATGTACTCTGTATAGCAAAATTAATGCTGAATGAGCTTTCGCCTTAACTTTTGACCATTATCCGGCGTAAATTTTTGCTTTATTTTTTAATTGATTTGTTGGTAGAGTTGATAATTTTACCGAAAGTATGAAGATGCATTGTTAAATGTACCGAAAATGTAGAGGTGTAATTTTAAATAAAGTTACACTTTTCATGGGTTAATTTTAAAAAAAATAACGAATAGCAATGTGGTTTCTTTGTTTATGAGGTTTTAAGATAGCTCTCGGGGCACGAATTTGTTTTAAATGTAAACTGATAATTTAGTAGTGTTGCTATTAGGATTCATGCTATCCTGAAAGAACACATAATCCCTACAAAATAAAAAAGATTATCTCAATACAATGAAACTTGATTAAATTACAAGCATTTGAAACATGGCCATTTTTCGAATGCTTGTAATTCGATCAATTTTCATCGCATTGAGATAATTTTTTTTTGTTTTGTAGGGGATTCAGACCGCGGGGTTCCTAATGTAAGAAACGGTTCACACAATCGGCCCCTTTCAGGGCCACAATGATGCGTAAGTCCGACCAATAACCTCCTCGCGGTACGCATCGGGTAATGCTGATGTTGGCGGTATTTTACTAAAACATAGGAAGATCTTTAAAATGGCATAACTCGGTCAAAAAAAGTCGTAGAGGGTCGAGTAAACGTGCAAACTATTGCGTTGTTTAAGAAAAAGAAGTTGGTAGGCCTGATTAAGACATAGCAATATGGCATCATCTCACAACTATTAGGCATTATTGTTTCCTCAAAGTGCACATAATTCCCTACAAAACAAAAAAAAGATCTCAATACGATGAAAATGGACCGAGCTACAAGCATTTAAAAAATGGCAATTTTTCTGTGAAAAATCTTGTTGCGATAATTTTGATGCGGAGTGTAATTGTGAGTAGTATTGCAGGAAAATTTTATGATACTCACCTATTTTGCGCACTTGTATCATTATGTGCTATTTCCTAATTAACTGCGCAAAGATTTCATTGTGTGCAAACATTTGAGGGAGCGATACAGTGCATTGCTGCAATATAAAATTGCGCAAAATAAAATTTTCCTGCAATAGTAAGTGAATTCACGTAGTTGAAATCACTTTTCTCGTAATTTTGAGCACTATTGCATCAAGATTTAACTTTGCACACTAGTGCGGGAAAGTAATATTTTGCATTCTCAAACGCATGCGCAAAATCAAATTTTTCGCACGGAGTTAGGAAAAATATTTTGTAGAATAAATATCTTATTTAATTTTCGGACGATATTGCAAATTTTCGGTACATTATTCTAAAAGGTTACATCGAAGCTGCATTAATATTTTTTAAATACTGTGCGCGCATTTCTTTCATTGTTTTTCATATAAACATTTGAGTTTCTCGATACTTATCAGATTTTAGATATTAAATGATCACACGATCACGTTGCAGCCAAATAAATCAATCTTATTTTGGCTTCATTATTATACCCATTTATTTTTTTATAAAAGAAATATATCGGCAGGTTTACAGATAAATTTACAGATAAATATATAATGACGTTAAACGTCAAGCTTGAAATTTAAATAAATCTAAATACGCGTTCTCACCCATTTCGATATACAGGTTACGATAAATTTTGAAATAATATACATAACCTGTACATACATATCATACGAACAGTGGAAAGAACAAACGTTAAAATTCATCGTAACAATCGGACGATATAATTCAAAAATGAGTAAGAAAGAAAGCGGGAGAAAATGAAAGGGCTTAACTATCCTCTTTCTTCGTTCGAGTAAGTTATCATCGAAAGTTCTTCCCACTATATTATAAAGTCAATTCTTTTTATTTTTTTTTGTTCGTTCGAATCCATATTTTATACGGTCTATGGAAATGTTTAACTTAGGAAAGTTGCATTATTCAAGGATCCTCTGAACGACTTGGGCATTGTCCTCGAGTTTCCATCCTCAGGTGCACTTCCTCTATACTGGTTAAGAACGTTAGGTAGACACGTGGAGGATCGATATTCCGGTCTCGCATCTCTGCATCCACGGATGGACGAGCATTTACACTAGCTTGATTGTCCTCCGAGTTTCCTAAGCTCGAATAAATCGAGATACAACGCACAGATCTATATATATGGCTATATATATAACCTTAATTAACCTTTTACTTTACGTCGAATATGTTTTTTATTAAGACTTGGCTTGGATGTGCTTTTCATATTCGCTTTGACGGAATCAAACGATTGTTGGAGCAACTCTAATTTGATGCATTAATATTTGGAATTTATTTTTTTATTCGTTGTAATTCGTCGTATATTTCATGTAATTTTAATTTCAATACAGTTATTATCTCTACCTTCTAAGTTTCAAATTATCATTTTATTGACTAATTAGGTTTATTCTCTTACATACACACTTTTAGTCTCATAATACTCATAATTTTGCAATTAGTCGCGTTTTTCACTTGAAAATTTACGAGCATTTTTTATTTTATACATTTATCTAATATAATTTTTATAATCAAACTTGCTTTGTATTTTTAGTAGGTTTTTTCAGAACTCTTTGATATATTTTTTAAAGTTGATGTTCTACCCGTAATATTTTTTTAAATTTCCGATTTTAACTCATTCTTTTTCAACGTACATTTTATTTTTCATTTTAATAGTGCAAATTTGTCAGTTGGTTTTTATTAATGAGACATCGCAATTTTCTAAATTTTATATTCAATATGTTCCGATTTAAAATATGTATCCGAGTCAGTACTCTGACTGAAGCAGTCTTCAAACACTGTTCCAATACTCAACCATTATTTACAATTGTTTAAAACTTTATTTAAATTGTATAAAAAGGCTTTTTACTGTTTTTTATTGTATAGCTGATATACAAATTTAATTAAAAGATTAGTTTCGAAATATACGTTTCAGTTAAACCCAAAGAGTAAATTTTTACTCATTGAAGTCATAGCATCTTGAATATGAATAAATCTCACATGAATAAATTTAAAAAAAAATAATACTACTTTTAATTTAAGAAAATATCGATGTTTATAAAAGAGAGGTATATGCACATTCTTCGTTAAAACGTGACTGTGAAATACTTCCTAGAAAAAGTGAATAATAATTGTCCATCTTTTCGTCTTATCGTTTATATTATTATTATATATTGCATCGATTATAGGTTAATAATGTATATTATATTTACAGGTTAAATTTGTTATGCTGCTTTAAATGTATATTTAGTCATATTGGAACCGAGTAAAACTTCAAACGAATAGAACAATATGGTTTTAATTATTATTTCTCAAATAAATAGGTTAATTCTAGTAAATAAGGAATTATTATATTATTTTAGTAATTCCAGCGATGATAACAAAGAAGAGTTTTCTCTATAATAAATTTTAATACCTGTATCAAATATATATAAGTTCATTAATATATAGAAGGAGAGAGTTTCTAATTTAATGGTTATATTAATTATTTTTGTTTATTAACTTTTTTTATTATATTAATAGTAATTATTTAAGGTAAATAAACAATATATACTGTCGCTTCAATGTAAGGGGATGCCGTATTATCGACAATACAATTTTGCCAATTTAACGTACCAACAATCTATGTATTACATAGAATATGTAGCGACGTTCGAAAAATTGCGATTAAACAAAAATTGACTGCGTAGAATGAAAAGTTAATAATTTCGGTATATATGTATATAAGGTATAGAACTACGGCAATTTCTTATCATTTTTTACAGAAAAGTTTAAAATCATTTATTTATTCCCTTGTATAATTACTTTTCCCTTCCTTGGTTTTCGTATTACTGTTACACTTTTAATGCAATTCGTGCATAATTTTCTTATAAAAATTACACTGTCACCACGGTAAACCTACGGCACTTCATCACTAATAAGGAGACTATCATATGTTTAGGAAACGGATCGTAACCAGTTTGTAGGATATGTTTCCTGATATAAAAATATGTAGAAAGCCGGAGCCGCAGACCCTAACAATCGTTTTTTCAAAAGTTATACGCTATAAAAGCAAAATTTCCAAAAAAGAGACTTTCTTTAAATGCTTGTAACTTCTTAACTATCAAATATTGACATTTAAACTAAAGTTTAATAAAAGTTGAGATAAAATAGATATAATGTAAAAATACGTTTGAATTCGTTAGAATGGAGCAAAGTTATACTCTTTCTTTATACTTTATATTTTATATTTTACGTATGAGATTTTAGTTATAGGCTTTCATTAGAAAACATATCCTTCAAGCTGGGCACGATCCGTTTCCCAAAAATATGATGGTCTCTTTGTTAGTTGAAAATTACCATGACAGCTGGGAAAAACTGTGGTGATGTCATTTTAAAGCGGATATTATGACGTTACGTTAATTTTTATCGAATATCGATTTTATTACAAAATTATTTCAAAGTGGATTCATTAATTTTTTCATGCACAAATATGTATAAATATATTTTATGTTACTAACAATATATATCTATATTATTATTATTAATGTATTTTATTACATTTCTGTATTTCAAATTTCCCACAATACACATTATTGATTTTTAATAGTAAAAGTTATTAAATTTATCAATTTGTAATATGACCTATAAGTTTTTTTACGTAGAGTTAAATAAAGTTCTTAATATACGAAGTAAATTTTATAATGCATTTGAATACGGGAAATAATTAACGCGTTCGTACCGAGATAACTTATCGGTAGATCTTCGTAAGCGTATCAGTAGATACAATACGATTTTGGTCAGACCGTCGCACTCATAAGAAATCGCTTTCAATTACTACATTATTACATATTAATTAACAACGAATATAATCACCCAATTTTTATTACATTTACGCGAAAATATATAGCCGATGACTATTTCGACCTATTTTGTATTAATAAATTCATTATGGTAATTTTGATGTAAACGCGCATTAAGTTGAGAAAAGAAAATTCGTTTAACAACACTTGCCACATTTATATTTAATTTACTTAAACATAAATGCTAATTTTCCAATTTAAATTTCGTAATTACACGTTTACAATAGAGCATTTACAAAGAAAATGCTGATTAAAAAATATAGAAATATTTACAAGCTGGTTTCCTTTAAGCGTATATTGTCGATATATAAATATGTATAGTTGTTAGCGTGTATATATATAGCTATTTTATCAAAAGTATATTCCTTATCGCTTTAAAAAAAATGAGTAACGTTCGTCAATCAGAGCGTTAAAATAAATCTCTAAAAATGTGTTAAAACGCAAACGCATCATTGGAAAGAAAGTTAGAATAGAAAAAAAGTCTTATTAGGTCTAGGAGAGATAGAAAAATCGTTTCCGCGGACACGCGCATTGTCCTCGTCATCTTTTTATCTCCCTTTTAATCGAGCTTAGGTCTTCCCCACCGTCCCACTCCTTCTCCTCCTCCTCCTCGTCGTCGTCGCGTTCTATCTCGGTCGGTCTCTCGGTGAGGGGTATCCCGGCGCGTCTTACCCACGCCCCGGAGATTCGCGCATGCGCATTTATACGTCGGGCGCATGCGCTAGGGAGACTCGGTGCTTCGAGGAAAAACGTCGGTGGCGCTCAGTCGGTTTTCCGCACTTTGACCAGGTGGCCGGGTGAATCGCGAGCGAGTATACCTTTTGTACAAGGATCAAACGAAAGAAAAATAACAGACGAACGTACACGCACGGCAGAAGAGAAAACCGAGACCGAGATAGAAACGTGAACGTTCGCTTTGTAACAGAACCGGCACGGATGAAGATAATCGTGGTGTAACAAGCGAGGAGGTCAGTTTTTGTTATTTTACACATCGCGTGTACTTTACGTTTATATACCGATCGAGAGCGTGCGAATCCCCTTCCCTCCCTCTCTCTCTCTCTACGTTTCTGGGTAAGTGCAAGTGTTAAAGGGCTGTTAGATCAAAGTGAAGCGCTGCGTTAGACCAGGAGATTTTACAGGTGCGATCACTCCGTACTATTTTTGTCGTTTGTTCGTCTTTCCCTCGTTGTCGTTCGATGTCATTTTCCCGTGCGGTTATGGATTTGTAGGTTACATCCTTCGATAGGGCTGACGGTAGAGTCTACTCGAGTGAACTAGATTCCAGTGTCCGATTTATCCCCGGATTCGGACGTTACGAATGTTACGATGTACAGTGAATTTATTTGCGTTTTCTCCTTGGTTAAACCTGTGTTTAGTGCTTTTTTTGGTTACGTACGCGGATAAAAACCCTCGTGGTTGGGTCTCTTATTTTTGAGATTGATCACCTGACGATTATTTGCACCTCGAGTGGAGTGTAACACGATTAACGGAAAAACCCTTGTAATTATAGATTACCAATCGCGGGTGTATAACCAAACTTTCGATAGATCTCGGGTGAGCTTCGTTGAACTTGGGGAAAAAGGTTACAAAGTTTATAAGATGAATCTGTGACCGAATGTACCCAAAGAAACTGTAGGGATCGAGAAATAACTTCTCCAAGACAAACATGGCGTCATCGACGAAAGTTTAACAAAAAGTACACCCGTGCATTCCTACAACACGTGATTCGTCAACCTCAACATTTCCGGTCGTGTATACTCCTGTATCGGTTAAATTCCACGAGGTCGTGTACGCATATACGATTAAATAAAATTAACCTCCTTCGTCGTTTTTTCCTCTCGTCGAAAAACCAAGTGCGAGGGGGATAGAAGAATAAGTAAAAAAGTAAACGTGTCGGAATACACACCACACCCAACCGAGGGATATCTCCGTAGTCCGCGATAGTAGCTAGGGCAATAGCGATGCTTCAAACTCGTGTGGCTAGATCAATAACGGCGGCGGCGGCGGCGGCGGCTACCACGAGAGCAAGAAAATTCCGCGAGCTTGCGACCCCCTCCCTTTAAGCTCTATAAGAATGGAGAGTTAAAGGGAGCTTTCCTTCTCTCGCCTCCCCCCCCTCCGCCACTCTCTCTCTCTTTCCTCTCCTTTTCCTCGTATAGGTGTTGGAAGTTTCTTGGCTCTCCAAAGGAGGATTGCCCTGTGAGATCTTCTGGATTCATTCATCGAGTATTTCCCTCCTTTTTCCGCGTGCGTATAAATCGTTGTGCTTACTCGTTCACGCATGTCTATCATATATACGCGTATATACGTATAACCTCGCGTATATACGTACCTCAAGTTTTTTTCATTCAATCGATTTCGTTTCTCGTGATGAACATTCGGTTGAATTGTATAATCTAATGATTTTAAAGCGTTATTTATGGTATTTTACAGTGTTGTGCAGATTGATTTCTGGTAAATTCTGATTCTATTTTTTAGGTGTAAATTAGACATGTATTTTAAACAATTTCGATACATGTCTTTAAGGTATATCTACAGCAATTTTTATGTTAAAGCTATTAAAAATGGATAAATGTTTACTATGGACTGTTTACTGGAGTATAACAAATGTGTTGGTGTGGGTATATACCATTATCTTTCACGGTTTCTTTTCCACAGTTTATCTAAAAAAAAAGTAATTACACGCTAATACCTATATCCGCTTGTTAAAACTTTAAACTTTTACGAGTGTCACTCGGTATGTACGCAAATGTATGCAAAAAAAATGACACTTTTCTCGGTTTTTACTTAACGAGCCACGTAAATTCAATTGTCGAGGACGATTCTATACTTTTCAAAAAGACTCTCTCTCTCTCTCTCGCTCTCGTTAGAATTATATTCATATATTTTTAAACCATTTCGTGTAATTTGAAAAATGCAGTACCCGCCAACCTAGCAGGAATTTCGTGTATACGAGAGAAAAGAAATATTTAATATTTTATGTATACTAAAAAGTATTATTGGAATGTGGGAAGATCGTATCTAAGAATTTCGCGTAAAATACAACGCGATATATGTGCAAGGTGTATATACCATATATACGTTTTATATTTTGAATGCTTGTCATACCTGCCGCGATAATATACGTAAATTAATAATATACCTATACTGTTCGTGTAACTTGAGAAATTTTCTTTCTTTTTTTAAAATTACAGTTTCATATCGATATATGGTTTATATGTATACGTATATATACGAATAATCCGGGTACTTTTAAGCGTAACACGAATTTATTTCATCTATCAAATGCACGTCCTCTCGATGCGGGAACCAATCGTTAATCACGCAAAGATGAAAATAACAAAAAAAAAAATTAGTTTGTTCCTAGTGCGCACGTAATATTATTTTTTGTGTTTTATGGTAATGTATCGTTTAATTTTTAATTTGTAAATAAATTAATTAAAAATGGATAAAAACATATACACGAACGGTAAAGTATAATTAATTATAATTGCTTTAATAAGGTTTCCTTTTCAATTACTAACATGATTTCAATTGTAATTTAAAATTTTCTCTCGAATGCTAAAATCATGTAATAAGTTCTCATAAAACTGTTCGGACAAAAATATTTCGATGGCTGTACAATTTTTTTTAGATCGATCATTGCAATGCTTTTTTCGTTTATCAAGTTTGGTAAAATCTCTTGGATTTAGAACGCAGTTTAGACTTTTCTTAACGAAAAGGTCAATTTGTTAAACCTTTATTTCTTATAAAAAAATCGTATAACGATGAATCGTGACGCTCTGTCTAATTTTCAATTGATTTCAAGAATTTGACGCGTCGAATGCATATTTAAACCCGCACACTCGATTCGAATTGAATGTTGAAAAATAGGTTATTACAAAAGAATCAATATTACTAATTAGCTCTAATGAATCCGGTGAAAATATTATTAATGCCATCTCTAAACTCGTATATCGATCCACTCATCTTTACAAAAATAATCCTAATTTATATATTTTTACGATTAAAACGAATTTGTCGCGATTCATAATTCTTCGTGCACATTCCGTACAATTGCGAACGACAGGCTTTTCGCATCCCAACGAAATTATGTACATTTTTTTCGTTCAAATTGAAATTCGCGACGGATTAATAATGAGCGAATTCATCTCTGACACGCATACATTTTCGTTTTCATTAGCGCAACAACAACAGTGACAGGTATTTTAGAAAGTAGAAAAAAAGGCGAGTTAATTAAGGAAAAATAAGAGACCAATCAGCGTTACATTATATTAATATTATATATATACATTTAATACAGATGTCCCGTAGTTAATTGCAATTCACAAACTCGCATTGTTCTGGATCAACAAAACGTGTCATGGGGTTTCGGTTGTATTTATAACGAAGTTTTATTAATTTTATTTTATTTGCATTATTACAGGAATAAATTTCTTGAGCATATATATATAAATTATTCGCTTGCATAAACACCCGGACTTTCCTCTCTCTTATTTTTTTCTATTACCGCGTAATTAATTAATTAATTAAATACTCGGGTAATATAATAGAAAACAAATTTATTAACTTCTATATACGAGTTTAAATTTCAACATCGTTTTTCGTTCGCGTTCCCACCGTGTTTAAGAGCGTTAAAATTTTTGCTCACGGTTTAACGGATCAAAGTTTACAAATTATTTTCCATTATCTCAAGATGTTTATTATTCGTTACGAGGAGCGTGTATACAAGGTAAATAAGGTTTTCACGTTGTTTCGCATAAATCAATGTAACATTTAATTACTTATATATTTTATAGATTTTATCGTTATTTTATACACTTATCGATATTTAAAAATGTGCTCTTTTGTGAATGGAGAGAATATTTTTATAAAAGTTTGTGGTGGCATCGGGTTAAATCTGGGACTTAGCTATCAGCTGTTCGATTAAAGTTAACCTAAAAAAGTACCTATAAAAATTCGAAAATTGTAACTAAAATATGAAACAGTGACCAAAATTCATGCGTGATGCCTAAATTATATAGAAGCTTGCAGGTTGAATTTAACAAAATAATTAATTTTAAATTATTAAAAAATAAATAACGACTTTTCGTTGGTAACGAGTTTATAGAAAATCGAGTTTAACATGGTTTTAAAAAAAATCATTGAAAACATTTATAAATGATACCAAAAGCAAATAGAAAAGCGTCAGAGAGATTTTTTGAAAAAAGTGAATTCAATGTTAAAGAAAAAATTAATAGCCATACTAATTGTTATACATAATACATTCTCAAGCTAAATAAATAATTTAAATAAATAAACCTAAAAAATCAAAATATTTATAAAGAAAAGTATTTCACGGGAAATTTTAAAAGAAAATTATGTCCGTCTAATTCTACTTATTATGTCTACTAATAAATTAATTTCATTCGTTATTTAAAAATTTTGTATTTGATGATTTGAAAGTTTCTAATATTGATTGTGCACCGATATACTATATATATCCTGGTAGAAATGGATTCCACTATATATAACTATAAATTAGGCATTGTTAATAGAAGTGGGTATATAAAATATTTTGAGTTTTTTTTACTTGTGATGAACCGCAAATTTCTGTTATTTATCGAGTAAATGGAAACTTAAAAACAAGCTATTGAAACGGCATAAAATATGTTTTTGGCAATTTTGATCCCGCTGTTACAAAAGTGTACGTATATATCTTTAGAAATTGTTTTAAATGCAAAAACAATAAGGTGTGCAGTATATTATTAATCAAGTAACTGATTCGATTCGATAGGAAATTCCGAGTTTAGAGAGCTTTCCACTTCTATAAATATTGGAAATTTAATTAAAATATCCCCGCTAGAAATTTAACCATTGTTTACGGTTAAATAATAAAATCAATATTAAAAACCTATTAAAAATATCTTCAATTATGTTAATATATATTCAATTATCAATATTTCAATATGCTTTCGTGAAAAATATTTTATTTTTATTTTTTACAACGAAATGATATTATAATACGGGGTACTGATGGTCAAAATTACCTGATAAATAGCTAATAATTTGCTAACAGTTCTGGAAAAGAAATGCCGATGTGGTGCTCGTATATTCTACTAAATGGAAAACCACAGGGAGAAAAGCATTTCATTCTAAACTAATAACATTTTTCATACCCATTTCCTAGGATTGCAGTCATTTCAAATAGATTGATTTCTACCAGAGTAAAAATTGATACGCGTTAAAAATTAATCTTAATTTATTCGTTCATTATTCAAAACTTTATCTTTCTCAAAGACGATCGCGATTAAAATTTAACGAGAAGCAATGCTTCAGAAGTTCGAAGACTTATGGTGATTGTCCTTTCTAAAAAAGTGTACCAGGTGGAATAGTCGAGAGATGGGTGGGAATGGAAAACGCCTATCCATCAGTATATACTCCAGTGGTTTAAGTAAATTTAGTGCTAAGGGGCAAGATAGACTACCGGTTTGATTGCTAACTGGGAATGATGATAATTCTATAGCTCTGGTCGGCGAGTCTCTGCGTGGGACTGTGACACCTACGTAAATGATTAAACTCTGATAACTACGTCACGGTCTTATTACGAAGATTAACTTGGATGTCACGCGAATTTCTAGATATACCGTTTCTTTCCTCGAGATATACTTACCAAAACGGATATATTACTGTGTATGATAGGGTATTAACAAAACATTAATATTATTATTATTATTATTATTATTTTTATTATTATATTTACGTAAAGTTAAAATATTTTCTTATTGTTCTGTAATGATCGTTACGTATGTGTTATTTTTCACGGTGAAACTGTAAATTCGAACAAGATAAGATAAATATTTAATAATTTTTATCTGACGGTTTTATCATTTTGATTAGTCATATCCTTCCATACATCGTAAACATTTCTAAAGTTTATATTTGAAACTATATTCCATATCGCCGGTTAAGAGAAGAAAAAAAGTATTTTTTTCAGGAAACTGTAATCATGTGCGAACGTATATCATTCCACTATCGATTCCATTAGCAAACCTAAAATCTGAAAAGAAAAAGTAAACGAGTCCATCAACGCTCCGCTACCTATATAATTTAAACTAATTCGATAAACGTTTAAAGTGAAAAAATAAGTGAAAGATATATAACTATAGAGGTGTAACGTTATCATTTAAATTCACGCGTGTTACAAAAGCGAACCGATAATCGAAACGGCCAAGGAGAATCCGCAACTGTGTACGTACGTGCATGCCCGGAATTTGAATTTCCCGCGCGACGCGCGTCTCCTTTACCGCGTCGATCGTTATCGATGCATTGCGAGCTTGCTATTATGAAACTCGCGCGCTCGTTAGAAACGATCTGGGTCACGTTGGTGTTGCTAACGCGAAAGTCGGGCGCTTTCTCTTTTTCTATTTCCTTCGAGTTACGAAAAAGACGGAGAATACTTATTTTTTCGTGTATTTTTTTTTTCAAATTCGCTTTTTCTCACTGACGTTCCAGTTTTGGCGAGATTTGGGCGAAACCGAAGTGTCTTTTTATGGTTCTTGATTTCTAAGCTATAAAGGTTGTTGTGGTCGACTTCTGCACTTAATTGAGATGTTGTTCTTAATTTCAAACAAAAATATCGATGCATTCAAAAAAATAACCTTGGAGGTAAAATTTTGCTTTTAGGGGGGCTGGCGTACCTGATTCTTAACGACAGAACGAAAAATGTTAATTATTATATTTATTTAATGATAGGCATACAGTATTTTATGTAATCCCAAAACGCAGAGGTATTACTTTCTAAATATGAATTAGTGAATAATCATTAAAAAATAGTAATAAGTCCGTTACTATCACAAAATAGTGAATAGTTACTAATTTAATTAGTCAATATTTACTATTTTAATAGTGAGTATTCACTTATTTGGTGACAGTGGCCGACTTATCACTATTTTTTAGAGAGTATATCATTAAACAATTAATTTCAAGTTTATATGGCAGTATAAGAACTAGTAACAATTGCTAGTTAATATCAATAATTTTTATTAATACATAATGGAAGTTTTTTGCAGGTAGTAAAATTAATAATTCTTATACATTCAGATGACTTTTTAAAGTTTCCGTGTAATTTACAACTGATTTGTCTTATACTTCCAGTATCAATTCACCAAGACAAACGTGATTTCATTAGATTGACCATTTAACCATTTTACTTCAATAAATTATATTGATTTGAACAAAAATGGACACATTCTATTGAAACAATCTATTCAATACTTATTTTACTACGGAATACAATTTTTACCAGAATTCCGTCCATAAAGTTTCAATAGCACGTTTAAAAATATTTGAACCGTAAATACTTATTCAGTTTTCCGTGCAAATGTTTTTGAAGGTGTATTTTATTGATTTGCTTGCAAATCTGCACAATGTTGTACGATTTATTTAATCCAGTGTTTTCTTGCGTTTGGGATTTTCATTAAATAGTTGATTTTGTTGAATAAGTGTAAAAATTAATATTGCTCTTTTGTTTTAATTAAATAAAAATAAAAATAAAATTAATGAAAGAAAAATCAGGTTTCAATTTTTTTTAACATAAATCAATATTCTTTAATTTAAATTATTGGACATAAGAAATAATTATTCATTTGAAAGATGAAAGTTAAAGTTGATTTACAATTTTATTGTGCTAGCAAGAATAATTTATAATTCATAATATTAAATGTCTGATGCGATCTTGATGTATAGTCATATATGTAGACAATTATATGTCCGGATGCAGCATGTTATTGTACAATTTTTTAAATAAAATTAATATTTCACTCAATCTCAGTGGTACTTTGAGTCAAATTGTTTTTTAATTTATACCTGGTATTAATAAAATCATTATTGAAGATTGGTCATTTATTTTTTTTTTTTTTTTATGTTATTTAACGTCGCTCTATTTATGCTGCCAGGGCTAATCAGCGACGGAGGTGAACGGTGTGTCTGTAAACAAAGCACATGTAGTTGAAACAGTGGTGCTTGTGTCCATCGGAAGATATCATCGGTCACTGTAATTAGTCTAATAATTACAGTTTCCTGTCCTCCCGATGGAACCACCGCGATCCTCTTTACATCTTCGCGTCCCTAACGTTCCCTATAGTTCAGATGCCCGTGCCTCTCATGCACTGACAAGTGCACGAAACGCACGCGCACCTGAACTGGCGTCACATTATAGTGACACGCCGAGCCACTGAGTCGCGGTGTTCGAAAAATGCACATGAAAAAAATTTTCAGAGGTACACGTCTGGGATCGAACCCACGACCCTCGGTGTGAGAGTCGGGAGCTCTACCCATGAGCCACCGCGGCTCTTGGTCATTTATTTATTAATCATTTGAAATTTCAAAATATTAAAAGGTACCTCAGTTTCACTGAATATTAGTCGATAATAAGTACTAATAGATAAATAATAATTTATAAATGAACTTCTGATTTTCTTACTACAATTCTAAGAGAATTAGCTCTATTTACATTGATAAAAAGGATTATTATTGCATAACTTTACGCGTTGTAGCTATTAACGGATGTGACTTCTAAAAAACAGATTTATGATTTTTATTAAATGCGAAATTTAATTTATCAAAAAAACCGTCTATTACGGTGTTGTGTTTCCTCTGAAGATAATCTGTGAATTTTTTCAAATTTTTTTACCGAGAATTCGGAGACATTTTGTCAGTCGTTAATATATATTCTTTTATAGCTTTCATATTAACGACCAAATATGGTTATTTGCGTATTCTTATCAGTTAATAATTAATTATTTCGTAAACATCTCATTTTCGCGGTATGTGTTCTAAATAATAAATCTGTGCTTTATTCATTTTATACGTACAACTTTCAAATTTTTGGGATTTTATACGTACACTGAGAAAAATGTTGTTGTAAAAATTACAATGTTGTTTAGTAATGCAGGGACAGACTGACACAATCCAAAAATTTACCACAGTGTATAAAAAGTTTAGTAAAATTTATTATACACTATGGTAAATTTTTGAATTGCGTCAGTACCTGCATTAATAAATAACATTGTAATTTTTACTACAACTTTTTTCTCAACGTAGGTCTATGAAATTTGGAGGTCACATTCCCTTTAACTCGCTATGTGATTTTTTACTCAACCAATTTTTGTTTTTATGGAAAAGTAAAATCGTATGTACGTATTATAAAGTAATAAATATTTGCGAGTCACGGTTGTTTGTAAGCTAAGAGCGTGTCACCAAATCCGAAAAATATCAAGTAAATTGACAATATATAAATAACGGATTTCAAACGCTTTTATACATATAGAATGACGGTTTACAAAGACATGGAATTTTTTTATTTTAACTGTAATAAATCGATGTTAAAATGTTACTCCATATATCATCTCTGATGCTTTGATTTCGTTTCTCAGTGCTTCACAGACGTATATATTGTTCTCGCGTACCAAAACTGGCGTTGATAATTCTTATACGTGGCAGTCACTCGCCGTTTTTATAGGTTAGGATCGATAACACATTTTTTCAAGATAATATTTCATTAATTTTACACATGTTACTCCAACACGCTGCGTTATCCTATTTGTGATTTTTTTTATACTTACTTACCACGCTCGTTGCAGGCGTCTGTAGAAAAATGAATAAATTTAATGTTGCGACTAATGAAGTGTAAAGTTAACCTTATACCAATAAATAAAAATTTATTCACGCATATATATATATATATATATATATATATATATATATATATATATCCGCGGGGATAATAAAATTTTTATCTTATAGTCTTTAGCTTCGATGCTCGGTGTAGATCAACTGTGAGTAGAAATTATAAATAATGTAAAAATAAATGTAAATTAATATCTTATTTTTTAACTTTGTTAGCGTACTATTTCATTTTATTTTTACACAATCGTATTTTAAAAAATGCATTTTATACGAGAAATATACATGTTTCATAAGGTCACGTCGAACCTTCGATGTATAAGAATACTTTTTAATAGATATTTATGCGGAAATTGCATTTTGAAATATCATTTCTAAATCTGGTCTTAGTATTGCTTTTTAATAAGGTAATTAAATTTTTTTTAGATTTTAAATTAATAATTAATTTTTGGGGTAACGATGGGGCTCATTTTTTTTTATTTTATATTATCTATTAGAGACTATTAATAAAAGTTTTATTTAAAAATTTATATTTTATCTGAAACTTGAATTATTAATTTCAAGTTTGTATGCACTATCAGAATAATTTTTTTTAGAAATTCTTCCATACTTTAGAAATAATAATTTGAATATCATTTTCAGGCTCCCATGTGAGCTCATTTTACTATAGTGAAAGTAATATTTATTTGATTACAAATAAAAAATTTTTTTGCTTAAGTATCTAGCGTGAGTCTGCGTGGGGTTTTATAATATTGCTTTTTTATGTATATATATATGACCATTTATAAAATACAAAATGCAAAGTCATAAAATCACATTAAACAATCACCAGATTAACTAACCTTATTTACCAATGCATTTAAAAATTTAACTATAACAATAATAATTGACACCATAACAAAAGTTTTTACTATACTTCCAGTTATTTTTATAAATTATTATTTAAATAATTATATTAGATATTGTTTAAAATTGTTTGACGTTACTAATTAATTTGATTTTAATTATTTTTTAAACACGTGCAATATTTCAAGGAAAATTTATGAAAACATTACATTTTTGACTTTTTTCCTTTCTCATTCGTTTGGTCGGCAACCCATACCTTTTTCAATGTAACAAGAATATTTGTAATTGAATCTGCAACTTCGTGTTTTTTTTACTAAAAGTTATTTTTTTACATACGAAACGAAAGCTCTTTGTGTTATTTATCCCTAACCAACCTGATAGAACTTTTTTTTGGAAATTTTCATATTAACTTGCTTAAGAAGCTGCAATGTTCCGTCAAGTTATTTTCACGCTTAAATTTGCCTTTTCCAAATTTTTCTCAGATTTTTAAATGGTTATTATAAACATTACGTTTCAACTGGAAAGGGTAGAATCCCTGTAATTCAGGTGCGAGATCTCCTTTACATTGAAAGTGTAAGATACTTACGTAATGCGGGTATTACTTTGTTATAATCGATACCTATACAATTTTATCGAAACTCTCCAATACGGTATTTAACTTCAGTTTCGTATTTAACTTCACGGTTATTTATATATAATTTTAAATAAGATTATAAGCGATACTGTGACGGAAAAGAACAAAAAAGCAATCGGTTAAAAACGAAGGCAAAAATATTAAGTTGGTTCATCGAGTCATATTAATTATTGACGCTTTACTATCTTATTTTCAAACTCCGAACAAATTGGTTTTAGCTGTTCACGTTGCTTCGACAGATTAATACATTCAAAATATACAAAATGTGTTAGTAGGTATATACAAGTATACTCAATTTGTATTATTCTGTTTATGAAAGTTCAGCTGCATATTCCGGTGAAATCTTCGTGAACCGCGTACGAGTTATATAATTACCTTTCATATAATTCGAAGAACGAGAATAGAAGAGTGAAAAAGAAAATGCGATAAAAATAAAAGTGGAAAATAATAATGGTAATGAATGGTCGTTGAACCTTGTATACCAAATATAATAACTTTGAGTGGAATTTTCTTTTTATATAGAATGAATATTCATCGCGTATATACAATGATAAAAGAGTATTCGAGCACTTTGAAAGTATATCATCAAAAGAATAATTTTATTCTCAAAGAATACAAACACTATGTAATTATTTAATAAACAATTGCTATTCATATATTTTTTCATTCCACATTGGTTCATGATTTTTCATTCCATTTTTTATTGATAATTTCGGTGTATAACTATAATTGTATATAAACAACGAGCGAATGGAGAACATAATTAATTGAGAGCTGTAGATTTGTACAACAAATTCAAAGAAATATTGATTTTGTTTTGTGTATCTATACTTTACAAATTAATACACTTATTGTGGCAATGAAAATAACGAACAATATGTGTTTTTTTAAAAATAAATTTGATTTATTTATAAAATATTATTAGGATGCTATAGGTTCCTAACCAAAAGTGAACAGTGGTCGCAATTGGAATGTTTACGTTTTTGAATATTACGTTAAAAAGTTAGAAGCGGGCCGAGTAATAGTAATTTACTTATAGAACTGTCGAATATACATTTTTTCCCTAAAAAGATATGGTATCTTGACCAATAGACCCGAGAGAGAATATATTCGACTTGTAGGACAAGTACACAAATTAATATTCATAAAAACAGAAATTAAAAATTCATTTGAACTTTTTCGGTATGAAGAAATATTTTCTGCAATTAAAAAGAATATTAAAATTGAACGTATAAATTTCAACGAATTTTTTAATCAAACGCAACTGTTAGAACCACGTGTAAGACACGCAGTCAAGTTCTCTCAATTTCAAGTATATACGATTTTATATTTTTATTTAAAAATTCGAGTTCTAGATTTTTCGATAAATTAGAACG
This sequence comes from Theocolax elegans, assembly GCA_026168455.1. Taxonomy (NCBI): domain Eukaryota; kingdom Metazoa; phylum Arthropoda; class Insecta; order Hymenoptera; family Cerocephalidae; genus Theocolax; species Theocolax elegans. Next base: position 36,914,453 of record CM047431.1, on the reverse strand, counting down.
TAATCGTTCCTAAAATCCGAGAGTTGCAACGAAATCCATTAGCCAGAGGTCAATTACGCGGACTACTCTCCACGTTGGATGAAATTCTCATTAGATACTCTCGCACACTATGGGTCATCCTAAGTTACGTGGATTCGTCGACTCCTCCTCCTCCCTCTTACCCCTTGTGTCGTCGGATCTCCATTTATTTTAACCATTTATATTCCGCGCACAAAATTCGTTCCGCAAAAAATTTCAACGAAACTCATCGTACGTTCGAGTGTATATAATGAGACAACAAAAATTAAGTTAATTCGATAAAATATTTTGTTGTTCGGAAAAATATTTGTTTGAAATTAAAAAATATTTTGTAGATGTCAGATAAGGTATCTTCCTCTTAATTGAAATTTTTTTCGAACTTAATAGATATTTCTCAGTTTCAAATTAATATTTTTGTAAAAATAAATATATAAATGTGGTTAATGAATCAAAGTACACTCAAAGAAGGAGATTTTTATTCTAGACGGAATTTTCGCTAAATAAAATAAAATAAAATAAATAAAGTAGATACATTTAAAGTTTAATTATTAAGAAATGAATATTAAGTAGATATAAGCAAATTCTTTCATAATTCATCAAAAATTTTTTTTTTAAAAAATAAAATATAATTTATACAATTATTAATATTCTAAGACCAATCGAAGTCCTCTTAGAAGGGTATCTCAAATCCAAATTTTCCATGCTTTATGATTATTGATTATGTAAACTGTTTTTAGAAAAAATTAGTACTTTTATTAAAATTTAAGAAAAACTGCAAAAAACAATTGCCGTACGAAATGATGTAAATTACGATAGCGCAAAGTTTCAAACCGATTGACGGGTTAAGTAATGAGATTTATTGTTTTAAAAAATGTTAGATATCAGTGCAAGACATTTCACGTGTTTTAGAACAATTGATTTAATATAAACTACTCCATCAGTTACCTTAGAATCTTTGCACAATTGTAGCCTACATCATTACATGGTGCAAAATTTTCGTAATTTTCCTTAAATTTTAATATGAACTATTCATTTAGGCAAAAACGGTACATTTTCGTCGGTAAATTATTCGAAGGGTAACATAACGAATTTGACACCCTTTTAATTATTAAAGATCAGTTTTTCTTTTTGATGCATATTACCTAGTAGAAATTGTATTCTATTTAATAAGCAGTAGATTAATTCTTTTAATAGAATAGGAAAAATGGTCGAAAAATGTGCTTATCTTTGTTATCTCGATAAATCGGTTTTTATCCCATTTCCTGCTCGGAGAAAAATATTCTGGTAGCAGTGACAAATGTTATTGAGTAATCGAGTGGCCGAGTTGATACTATTTAGAAAGTTATGAATTTTTAGAGTAAAATTTACGAGATTTATTAATATAGTAAATATTAATAAATCTGCAGTAAAATTTTACCTATAACAAAATCTGCAGTCTTTCGATCACTCGATAGCGTTGCACTACTATGGAAAATCAACGTAACCTGCCTTTCTTCTTTTCGCAATATTGGTTATTATATATTAAAGGTGCAAATATACGTTAAAAATAATAATGTAAATGAAGCGTATACGAATCCCGCATTGGAAACAACCCATCACCTTTTTCAGTATGTTCAAATAAGTCAGTGGTAAAAAATGAATAATAATATCGAGCACTTGAAAAGTAAATGCATTTGTATAAAAAATAATGGCGTTAAGCTCGGACGAAGTAAACAAAATCGGCGTTTATATATATATATATACATTAAGCCGCGTGAAAATTCAAGAGCGTGTAGGTATATGTATATGTACGCGTACGCGTACACGTAGACGGGGAGCGGAAAACGACGGGCTAGAGGAAGAGAGGGAGAGGAGGTGGTCGATAGGGAAGGACACGCTGACCCAGAACGCGCGCATGTGCACGTGTGTGTGCGTAACTGAGACGACGACGACGTCGTCGCCGTGGGAATACCGACGCTCGATAGTCGCCACTCGCCGCTGCGGTGGATGCTCTTTCCCGTTCACCCACGAGGTTGTGCACTGCGCTTATCCACCTTTCCGCATTGATTTTCACCTGACCCTCTCTAACGTTTACTCTTGTTCTTTCATTGTTTGTTTGTTTATTCCTTTTCCCCCACCTTCGGAGGATGATGCATTTCTCGGGGAATCATCGGGTAGATTTGTGCTTTTCGTACATGGGTGTGAAATATTTGGGATGGTTGGATTCTGGTTGATGGAACAACTCCGTGATTGTGGTTAATAAAATGAAACAAAATTTTTATTAAAAATTACTATACTTTTTAGAAAGGAAGGAGAAACTGTCGGAATAAGAAAACATTGCTATATTACGGTAAAATTTAGTAAAAGTTGTACCAAAAATTAATATGTGTGTATATATATTTGATTTTACTATGCAGTATAGCAATGTTTTCTTATTCTGACAGTTTATCCCTCCTTTATTTAAGAGTATATACTAATTTTTAATCAAACATTTTTCTTCGTGGAAAATCATCTAAATATATGCATGTATACTCGATTTTCTAGAATTAAGGAAAAGGATCGAGTTAATAATAAAATGAGTTTGGTATTGATTAATTGCACGTTAATCATTATTTTCTGGGTTATTTTTTATTACAAATATAAATCAAGAGTTTAACAAGTTCAGCCCTGTATATGAAAAATTAATACCTTATATAAATAACTAAATACTTAGAATATATAATTACAAAAATTTTACAAATACTGCGTTCCACATATATTTTCCATAAATGCATCTCACGTAAATTTTGAAGAATATTATATATAGAATAGAAGTCGGTCAAGTTACAAACACCTCATTAAAATTTGACAAGCTCATTGATTCGGGATTCTGAAAAATACAGCCGCTTCCCATTTTCAGGTACGTCGATACATATATAATCGGTCGTTAGAACAGTTTTTTTTACTAAAATTTCAAATTTACATTGAAAATTGAAACCAAAGTAAAGGAAACCTGCATGAGATCAAAAAGTGCCTGACGCAAGTATCGGCGCGAGAACCATTATATACAGCTAATAACTTGTCCCTCCGATTTTAATTTTCATAAATGTTGGATTGTTAGGTATATACGTATACGATTAATTCCGGTCTAATAGATACAAATTTATGACCTATATTTTTATATGTAACGCCGTTCCGAATCTGTTAAATTAAATTGATAATTGTAAGACGAAAAAATAGGACAATAAATTAAGTATGAAATTAGAAAAATTAATCGAACGAAATAGTCAATAAAATAATAATAACTCCAACATAAAGAGGATTGGAAAAAAAATGAATCATTGTGCAATCGTGATGTTCCAGAAATTGATGAATCTAATGTGCATGTTTCGTCGATCAATTTTGATGCGTGACTCGATGTACTAATTGAAAATGCTTCAAAATTATTATCTTTTCTGCAATAGCTGTATTTTTTATAACGTTTAAAACTATACCTACGTTGAAATTTGAGGATATTGCTAATAAGACCTAAAAATTTCGACCTAGGTCTCATTTTCTCTTCTCTTAACTAAAATTGTAATATCTTCCAAGTTTGGAGTAAAACGTTGTTGTTATTCTGCGAAACTATTTCATAGAAAAAAGATATAAAAACTTTTCATCTTATGCGTAAGGAACTTTGGAACGGTTTCAAATTCGTAAACGCAACAAGTTCTGATTTACATCGACTATACTTCCACTTTTCATTTTCTTTCTTCTTCATAAAATTGACCGTGACGTGATTAATTGAATTATTCCTTCGTTCGTAACATTCTTTAAATGTTATTCGCGGCTGCAAGTTATTACTATTGTTTGTTCAGAATTAAGAATTTAATGCGGAATGTTGGCGATTCCATTCTGGAGGTATAAATTTATTTCGATATTTTAATACTACGCGAATAATGAATACTGCAGATTGTTCGCAAAATTATTGAAAGATCGGTCTTTAAATAAGCTAATTATGAAAATATAAAATTACCATTGTATATGCCTTTTACAAAGAAGCTCATTGTTTCACAAATATTGATATTATCATAAACTTTATGCAAATATCGAATAATTAAAAAAACTACTACGGAAATATTAATAATAGGATTTTATTTTCTTGTATTCTACACCAAAATCAAAGATTGCGAATTTGATCGTTACACCAACTATACTTTCGATGGAATACGGAGTATCCCATTGGCACCGCGCACTTTTGTTTAGTTTTCCTTTCGCGCTCGTTTATTCAATTTCACCGGTCCTTTTGTCGCGATGATAAATTGCTTAACACGAAAATTCGATTAACCACGGGTTATTAAAATTCTTTTACGCGCGACATAACCGTAATAAATAATCTTTATAGCGTATTACTACACGATTTTCGAAATTGTCAGCGTGTACTTCGTTGTGAGTAAGAAAAAAAAAATACTTTTTTCTCTCGGTGGTGGAAATCGATTAGGACATTCTGAATTTGTCTTTCCTTTCGTGCAACGTTTCAAAACGAAACTTCTGAAACTGTATGTACTTTGTTTAACTAATTTGCATGTACAGCGTTAGTGAATTACAGAACGAAAGATTAAAAATAAAAAAAAAAAAAACGAGAAAGAAAATTGGAGTTAAAAAGGAAAAGCTTGATGCACTCCTATATATATTTAGTAAATTACTTTCTCTCCTTTTCCTACTTATTTTCCGTAAGTTTTCTCTCTTTATTTTTTAAACTTACCGCGCGCAAATGTATAAAATAAAATGAGAGGCTCGCTAAATATTACATCCTACACAATACAATTTGTAAATTAATTGTATTAAATTAACGGTGTTTTTGTAGTGTGCGCATATATATACGTAATATACATTTAATTCAACTCATAATATAGCTTATCAAACTTATTCCCAGCGTAAATATACGCTTTTAATCTTATACGAAAGGAAATCTGGATTACTTGGTTCGTGTTAGATTTAAATAAATAAAGATAAAAAATAAATCCTTATACGGTGCATTTACTTGATGAATATACCTCCATTATTCACGTAGTATATGGAAGGATAATTACGTATCAATGGTTTACGATCTCTCCCTATCTCTCTCTCTCTCTCTCTTTTAAGAAAATTTTAATAAATGTACGTATATTTATAGAAAACTGCGGAAATTCGTGGAGTTTCGGTGTATCGGTCGATTCGAGATAAATATATCTAAAAATAAAATACTTCTTCACTGAGAGTCAAGCACGAAGAGAGACTAATTGTTAAACGTGGGATGAACAGGTAATGAAAAAAAAACACCTTTTCTTCTTCTCTCTTTCTTAAATTAATTTTGAGGTTGAGAAATGTTAAGTACTCGTTAAAGTCGAACGTTGGTAACACTCTTTTTTTTATTTTATTATTCCAAACGAAAATAAAAATAGACATCGCCAAATTGTTGAAAAGTTCTCTTCTTGTTCCAACGCGTGGAAACAAAACTGCATTATATCGTACACACGTGAAAAAAAAGTGAATTTCCAGAGATCTCGGATGGTTGGTGAAATAATAACGAAAACAATCGTGTTTTGTCTGCAGGTGTAAAAGAGAAAGAGAATCTCTTGGACGCAATGTTTTACCGGCTAATTAGCAAGGTGATAAAAAAAAAAGAATAGAGAGAGAGTGAAGAGGAGGGGAGGAAGGCCGCATTTCGGCGCGAGACCTTGACTGGAGCGCACCGGTTATATTTAGAATTGCAAATTGAATTTCGCGAGGAGAGCGGCGGCGACGCGCCAGATTTTCGCGATGCGGGCGACGATGCACTCGCGCGAACTAAATTGATTTTACACGGTCTAACTTATATTTTCTCTTTTACGTTTACCCAAAGATGTTTTTTTCGTATGTTTCACTTGTGTCGTCATAAACATTTGGTCGTCGTTTCATTGACGACATCGGTGAGATAATCCGAGCGATGTATGAATGAACGGATATGAAGTGTTAAGTGATAGTAACGCGATATGGTCAGACACGCGACACTCTTCGAACGTATTCGTGGATTTAAATGAAATATACCGGGAATTCAATGATCGTGCAACGTGTACCTTTATTAATATTTTTTATAGATTGCTTTGAAGTTTAATTTTATATATTTGACACGGGTGAACAAACTACAATTTTTCATGGCTCCTTCCCGAGTATCCATAGTCAATTGTGGAAACTTTTGAATTGTGAGAACATTAAATGAATACATTTTTTATATAAAAGATTTTTTAATCGATGTGATAAGCCGGGAACATTGCATTAGTGAATCAGCAGGCACTATATCTATATATATGTCTGCGACGGAATTGAATATCTCTTCCGCGCGCTGTTTACACTATTAAAATATATTCATTTTATTCGATAAAATGTACTTTTTCAAATGCTTAGAAAAACTTAGAATTTGAATTTTCCACTAATACACAGAGATAAAAGATTCAGTAAGTTTTACTAAACTTTCACTAACGTGGTAATAGATTGTTAACTTCCAAAAAATTACCCAACTTTTTGTTAATTTTTACTGATATATGTAGCCATTATTACTAAAAATCTACAAAATTTTTATTAAAAGTTCTGTAATTTTTTGGATTTTAGCAATCTGTTACCGCGTTAGTGAAAGTTTAGTAAAACCTACTAACACTTTTATCTCCGTGTAGTTTTTATATTTTGTATTGAATGTTTAAGTAAGTCAATTAGTTCACGGAGAAAAATTTCTGATAAATTTTACTACTGTTCTAGTAAAACTGGGACGAAAGACACAGCAGGGTAAAAAATACCTAGTTTTCAAATAAAATTTAACCGATCAGCAGGTTAAAAATTATTTAAAACTGGGTATTTTTTACCCTGCTGTGTCCTTCGTCCCAGTTTTACTAGAATAGCAGGGTAAAATTTATCAGAAATTTTTCTCCGTGTTGGAATATCCGGTGTGTACTATAAGATAACCCCCGCAAGATTTGATACATAACCGCAGTTATAATTTCACAAATTTTGTTCTCAAGCGCTTGATCGATAACCTACGTGGAAAAAAATGAAACGATTGTTTGAAAATCACAGTAAATCATACTTCAATTTCAAAATAATCAATTCGAAATGAGTCGCGTTAACAAGCCGAAATATATCCTTCGGAAAAAGTTAAAGCAGCGCAACCTGAACTTAACATCCTTGTTTCTCCACTTGCCGTTAAAAGAGTCTCTTCTTTGACAACAAAGTGGATCCTAGAAATGCCAGGTAGCTCAAATAAAAATACGAGCGAGCGCTCTTGAATAATAAAGGCCATGCCGTTTGGCCGTGCTTGTACATACATATATAGGTATACATGAACACGTGTATATACACGGGAATACAAGGAAAAAAAAAGGCGGGTGTATAGGTATCAAGTTATTCGAGCACAATTGCATTCGATCTCTCGGTGTGAATTTCAAATTCAAAGTGCAATGCGAGGCAAAGATAAACACGAAAGAAGCAAAAAGTACGACGAATATATGGTCAATGCACTTTTTGAATTATCGATTTGAATTATTTAACTGGAGAAAAGGTGACCTGTGACATTTCTATTTTTACTCTTTGAAATTTTAACGTTTCATGATTTTTGGATAGGACAATAATATACATGTCGAATGTAAATATAAAACTTTTATTTTAATTATCGATCGAATTTTTATTAAACAACGTCTCGGATTCTGTAATAATTTCTATATATTTTGTAAGCGTCTACGTTGACACATTTTTTTCAAATAATTTGTCAAATTATTAACGATTTTCTGTACTTATTATTCGAATGACAATACTAATATTAAAAGTGTATAATACAAATGAAATATACCTAACACAATGATTCTACTTCAAAATAATAACAATTAAACGCGAAGAAAACCTCTTTTGGTAAATAAATCTATATATTTTTTTTCAATATTAAAAATTTACGATCGCTTTGTGGGTCACGTTGTCTTCGCGAATACTGAAAATTTTAATTAAATTTATAGATATAGATTTTCTTTACACGTAATATATTAAATTTAATTTTTCCTTTCATTTTTTAACATTTTCCCGTTAAACCACTCGCCCTTAATTGACTTTTAATTATCAATAATCATACAATGTAATTTTCTTTTTCTCTATCGTTAAATAAGTGATTAACCTCAAACGGAACAGTTGAGTAAATGAAAAATACACATACATTTAGCGATTATACATATATACATATATATAGTATGCGTAAAGTTCTATTTTGCGGTCTAGGTATACGAAATGTTTATACAGTTTTATAATGTATAAAAGTACAAGATAACCAAATGGGTATCAAATAATCAAGACAGAATGGATCGATGAAATAGATTTTATTTTTGTCTTTATTCGATTATTTAATGTATAGTAAATTTAGATTTCTTGAGAAAACGTAGTAAATGTCTTATTATTGTAATTAACAAATTAATCGTCTTACGTGTACTAAAATTTTTATTTAACAAATACTTTTTCTTCGAAGATAATTTTAGCAAGCACTAATAATTCTTTTTAATTATTTTCTTTAATAAAGAATTCGACTTATAAAATTTGTTCTTTTACAATAAAAGAAAAAAGAATGAACTGACAATAGGCACGTGTTTTTTTTTGTAACATTTTACTTTTTATTTCCATTTGCATTAGAGGTGGTTACTAAATTGATTGATTTTACAAAATAATGATGATTCCGCGTGGTCGTTCCACATTCGAAATTAACGGGCTTGTTTAGAGGTTACGAAAGGAACGTGTTTTTCTAGAATCCATTGGAAGAAAAGCAATTTTCAAGTCTTACTCGTAAAATAGAATTTACGTTGAATATAGCTATTCCTAGTTTGTATTGCATAAAAAAGGAGGTTAGAGGGCTGATTGGAGAGTTTTATTTAATTTTCTTTTTGTCAAAAAAACCAAATCCGATGATTTTCCTTTCTTACCTCAAATTCGATTGTTTCCCTGCGCTTTATAAAAGTACGTATAAGAAAGTTATATATAAAAATACTATATAGGACTCAGCCGTTATTTAAATTCCGTACATATATATATATATATGAAAAACGGTTAATATCCACTCTGAAATTTTTTTTGCCTCTTATTACTTTTTCTTTGGGAGCGATTCTCTTCTTTTTCTCATAATAGACCTCAAGTGAACTTTTCCAGTTTTTTTTTCAACACCAGCTGGGTTCATCGCTATTTAACTCAAAATCTATCAACTTTTACTATAGAACATTATATGTAATTCGTTGCTAATTATGTCTAGAATTTATCCTTCTGGGTTAGAATTTCTAATTTCAAGTAAATGTTAGATAAACTACATGTCAATATTCAACTTAAAAAAATCTAACTTCGCCACAATGATTTTTTTATCCAAAATTCCAAAAGAAAGCTTGGAGCATACCTTTCAAATGGTCTGTAGCATTTTTATGGCCTTCAATTCTGCAGAAAGTTATGATAATTTAAAGAAAGACAAAAAATTTCACAAAATTACATGGATTTTTCCATTAATTTTTAAAAAATTTCGTCTTTCTTTAATTATCATAACTTTCTGCAGATGAGGCCATAAAATGCTACAGACCATTTGGAAAGGTATTGCTCCAAGCTTTCTTTTGGAATTTTGGATAAAAAAATCATTGTGGCGAAGTTAAAATATATTCATTTTATTCGATAAAATGTACTTTTTCAAATGCTTAGAAAAACTTAGAATTTGAATTTTCCACTAATACACAGAGATAAAAGATTCAGTAAGTTTTACTAAACTTTCACTAACGTGGTAATAGATTGTTAACTTCCAAAAAATTACCCAACTTTTTGTTAATTTTTACTGATATATGTAGCCATTATTACTAAAAATCTACAAAATTTTTATTAAAAGTTCTGTAATTTTTTGGATTTTAGCAATCTGTTACCGCGTTAGTGAAAGTTTAGTAAAACCTACTAACACTTTTATCTCCGTGTAGTTTTTATATTTTGTATTGAATGTTTAAGTAAGTCAATTAGTTCACGGAGAAAAATTTCTGATAAATTTTACTACTGTTCTAGTAAAACTGGGACGAAAGACACAGCAGGGTAAAAATACCTAGTTTTCAAATAAAATTTAACCGATCAGCAGGTTAAAAATTATTTAAAACTGGGTATTTTTTACCCTGCTGTGTCCTTCGTCCCAGTTTTACTAGAATAGCAGGGTAAAATTTATCAGAAATTTTTCTCCGTGTTGGAATATCCGGTGTGTACTATAAGATAACCCCCGCAAGATTTGATACATAACCGCAGTTATAATTTCACAAATTTTGTTCTCAAGTGCTTGATCGATAACCTACGTGGAAAAAAATGAAACGATTGCTTGAAAATCACAGTAAATCATACTTCAATTTCAAAATAATCAATTCGAAATGAGTCGCCTTAACAAGCCGAAATATATCCTTCGGAAAAAGTTAAAGCAGCGCAACCTGAACTTAACATCCTTGTTTCTCCACTTGCCGTTAAAAGAGTCTCTTCTTTGACAACAAAGTGGATCCTAGAAATGCCAGGTAGCTCAAATAAAAATACGAGCGAGCGCTCTTGAATAATAAAGGCCATGCCGTTTGGCCGTGCTTGTACATACATATATAGGTATACATGAACACGTGTATATACACGGGAATACAAGGAAAAAAAAGGCGGGTGTATAGGTATCAAGTTATTCGAGCACAATTGCATTCGATCTCTCGGTGTGAATTTCAAATTCAAAGTGCAATGCGAGGCAAAGATAAACACGAAAGAAGCAAAAAGTACGACGAATATATGGTCAATGCACTTTTTGAATTATCGATTTGAATTATTTAACTGGAGAAAAGGTGACCTGTGACATTTCTATTTTTACTCTTTGAAATTTTAACCTTTCATGATTTTTGGATAGGACAATAATATACATGTCGAATGTAAATATAAAACTTTTATTTTAATTATCGATCGAATTTTTATTAAACAACGTCTCGGATTCTGTAATAATTTCTATATATTTTGTAAGCGTCTACGTTGACACATTTTTTTCAAATAATTTGTCAAATTATTAACGATTTTCTGTACTTATTATTCGAATGACAATACTAATATTAAAAGTGTATAATACAAATGAAATATACCTAACACAATGATTCTACTTCAAAATAATAACAATTAAACGCGAAGAAAACCTCTTTTGGTAAATAAATCTATATATTTTTTTTCAATATTAAAAATTTACGATCGCTTTGTGGGTCACGTTGTCTTCGCGAATACTGAAAATTTTAATTAAATTTATAGATATAGATTTTCTTTACACGTAATATATTAAATTTAATTTTTCCTTTCATTTTTTAACATTTTCCCGTTAAACCACTCGCCCTTAATTGACTTTTAATTATCAATAATCATACAATGTAATTTTCTTTTTCTCTATCGTTAAATAAGTGATTAACCTCAAACGGAACAGTTGAGTAAATGAAAAATACACATACATTTAGCGATTATACATATACATATATATAGTATGCGTAAAGTTCTATTTTGCGGTCTAGGTATACGAAATGTTTATACAGTTTTATAATGTATAAAAGTACAAGATAACCAAATGGGTATCAAATAATCAAGACAGAATGGATCGATGAAATAGATTTTATTTTTGTCTTTATTCGATTATTTAATGTATAGTAAATTTAGATTTCTTGAGAAAACGTAGTAAATGTCTTATTATTGTAATTAACAAATTAATCGTCTTACGTGTACTAAAATTTTTATTTAACAAATACTTTTTCTTCGAAGATAATTTTAGCAAGCACTAATAATTCTTTTTAATTATTTTCTTTAATAAAGAATTCGACTTATAAAATTTGTTCTTTTACAATAAAAGAAAAAAGAATGAACTGACAATAGGCACGTGTTTTTTTTTTGTAACATTTTACTTTTTATTTCCATTTGCATTAGAGGTGGTTACTAAATTGATTGATTTTACAAAATAATGATGATTCCGCGTGGTCGTTCCACATTCGAAATTAACGGGCTTGTTTAGAGGTTACGAAAGGAACGTGTTTTTCTAGAATCCATTGGAAGAAAAGCAATTTTCAAGTCTTACTCGTAAAATAGAATTTACGTTGAATATAGCTATTCCTAGTTTGTATTGCATAAAAAAGGAGGTTAGAGGGCTGATTGGAGAGTTTTATTTAATTTTCTTTTTTGTCAAAAAAACCAAATCCGATGATTTTCCTTTCTTACCTCAAATTCGATTGTTTCCCTGCGCTTTATAAAAGTACGTATAAGAAAGTTATATATAAAAATACTATATAGGACTCAGCCGTTATTTAAATTCCGTACATATATATATATATATGAAAAACGTGTTAATAATCCACTCTGAAATTTTTTTTCCCTCTTATTTACTTTTTCTTTGGGAGCGATTCTCTCTTTTTCTCATAATAGACCTCTTCCGTTTCCAGTGTTCTTCTCTAAGCTTTGCACAGTCTCTAGCGCAAGTATAAGATATATAGAGCGAGTTTAATTATCTCTTGGAACGATATATCTCGAGAGTAGTGCACACACCTACACGTACACAGACAAACCGGATAAATAATTTACCGGTGAAAGTTGAAAATATCTTGATTAATATTAACCGATCCTTTGGCCGTGTATACCGAATTCAATTATCGCGTTGCAGTCATTGTCGTAACGTGGCTTTTGTTAGTCCCACAAATTTTTTGGGGTTTCCCTCTTTTTCAAATCGCAAAATATATGGGTCAACCATCGCGCAGTAACTCGACTTCGTTAAGCGCTTGAACTGGATTTAACGAAGCAAAAGGCGCTGAGTGAATTGCAGGTTTATATACACATACATACATACATACATACATGCGATATTAAGCATATTTTCGTATATTATTTTTTTAACGTCCATTCCACTTATTCGTTTTTGAACTTGGAACCGTCCGTTTTGGTTATTTTGATATTAAAACTGTAACATTTTCTGTTTCACCGCTAGTCGTTTAATGTTACTTTTAATAATTTCAAGCACGTGTACACTATACACACCTCCCTCCTCCCGTAATTCTAATTTTCTTCGAAACTCTTTATTTTTTTGGGGGGGCGGAGGTCGGTATTTTACAGGTCAGCGAATCAAGAATTTAAATGAAAGGAAAAAAGGAAGCGAAACGTCGATTTAAAATCTCTCCCAAGGATATTCCGCAGGTGTGTCCTCTATATATAAATGGGGATGATCACCAATTCGAATATACATATACGTATATCATATATATATATATATATATCAACCATTGAAATTTCGTATAGGGCTGACGATAATATTTCCATTGGTAATATTTTGTTGTATATTAACAAAACAATGACGAACGAAACGTGTAACGGTATATATTGTTTTGGATTTTGATTTTGATTTTGTTGCTATTAGGGTATATATATGTAACGAGAACGTATATTACGACCTCGAAAGGACACGGAGATTAAATCTGTAATTTGAAGTTACAATTCTCAGTTTTGGTATTACTATCGGGATGTCGAAATACACACGAGGAACAAAAGTGTGTCAGATTGTATCTACAATTTCGAACTTGAGACCCTCTTTCGGTTTTTTTTGTTCTTATCGTTCGGTATGGGATGATAACTGGAAACGGTGGAGGCGATATTCGTTCAAATTTATGTTTCAAATGTTATGTATATACTTCGGGATATTTCGTTGACGAGGTATATATATATCGTTGTATTTTACACCGAGGTCAAAATTTTACTTAACATATATTAGTGGATTTGTTATATCGGTGTTATCGTATATATATATATACATATATAAAAATGAAAATTTTAAATTAAATTTATATATTTAGAACAATCTAATCTTTTAATTTTTTTTATTTTTAATACCTAGAATTTTTAAATTATTTGGTAAACTAATGGAAACTCGAACTATTTTTACTACTAACTCAATTAAACATATGATTTTTTCCAATATAAAAAGAATTTTACCCGTCATAATAATACAGTATTATTATATATTATATAATAGATTATTTTAGTAAACTCGCAAATAAATATTATATTACGTTATACATAAATACAGTTACTATTTAAAAAAATAACTAAATTAGAATATACAAATACATTAAATTTGTAAGTGGAGCAAGTTCTATAGATGTATTTTCGATTATATAGATAATATTAGTGATTTTCGCACTCTAATAATACATTCACGTGCAGGTAAAAATCGATGCATAATTTTCTGCTTTTAAAACCTTTATACACACCAAATATCAAATATGTTAATACATTGTGATGTAGGAACAGATAGAAGATAATTAAGAAATGATGTTAAAAAATAGCGATATCACAACAGTTTCTTTATCGAATTTATACAATAATTAGAATATATAAACTGTAATAAAAATAATTCGTATATCGCTTAAAGGTACATTTGAACGCACTACCAGTGGTTGAACTAGGTCAACCTTCGTATTTTTTATCAAACTCGTACCCGAAGAACCATGTATTCAAATATTAGATCTATACGTACATACTTTAAAGATTATTTTCATGAATATTTTCATCATAATTTTATATTGAATACACTGCACCTACTTCTTTATTTTTCATAAACCAAAATATATAAAAAAAACAGTGTCATTACATTGCCGCAACGCATGCTACATAGTGTTATTACATATTTGCTGACCTAAAATATATTTTTTTAATAAGGTGTAATAAGCAGGGACCTCAAATGAACGAAACGATACGCAAAAATTAATTAGTTTAGTTTTTTTATAGGGTAACGTAAAGCTAAACATATATTTATTTGTTTTTTCGTTTTATTTTGTTAATGCATAACTGTGCTTCGGTCGATAAATGTTTTTTACAACCAATCTAAATATAGACATACAAAATAAAGAAGCTATATAAAAATTTTGTTTATTTGTGTTTTTGCTTAAACAAACTAAACTTACACGAAGAGAAATATTTAGTAAATATTACAAAGCAGTTTGGTAAAAATTCCTAAACTCCCAAGTAATGTGGTCACAGACCGAAAAAACCGAAAAAATTACCAAACTGTTAAGTAAAATTTACAGTAAATGTAGTAAAATTTACTCTAAATGTAGTAAAATTTGTGGAGTTAACATACTAAATTTTACAATTAAGCTTGTAAATTTTATTAACTCTGATTTTTTCCTATACTGTTTACGAAATTCTATAAACAACAGTACAGCACGAGATACCGAAAAGAAGCGATAAAGTTGCGATCTTTAGGTTAAAATTTTTATTGTAATCGCGTCGTTCGTTTGTTTATTTTAAAAGGACGATTCGATGAAACACCCCGAGTAGAAATGTTAGCCAGGTCGCCTGAATTAGAAAACAGGGCCTGAAAAGGCCGCCTATTAAGGACCGGGATACGAATGTAATGGAATTTAAGTCAGGGCCTAATTTTGTTAGTTCGGATGTGAGGTTATAGTAAAAGTCAATTTTGTTAGTTCGAATGTGAGGTTAGTAATAGTATCTACAAATTATATAGTAGTGTATATAAATTTTCAGGTTAGAATTTTATCAAGAGTTTTTTATAAATATAAAATGAATAAAAAAATTGATAATGCTCAGAAGCTTAATTTACTAAGAGTTCGAAGGTATCGATTGAAAAGGAAAATACAATATATAAATAGTGAAAGTTTAAAAAAACACTTTAATAAAATAAAAGTTTATGCAGTATTATATTGCTTTAAATATGTGAAAAGATTTAATTTTGTATTGTATAAAAAAGTGCAAAATTATTAATATTATATTATATTAAGATTGTTGTAATTATTTGGAAATTATATTAAACCATATATTTTAATTATATTATCTATAATATTTATGTTTAATAAATATTAATGTATTAAAATGCATTTTATTCTATTTACAAAACCTATACGCACACACACGCACACACACACACACACACACACACACACACACACACACACACACGCATGTACGCACGCCTAATTAACCTTATATTTATAATTTTATATTAGTATATTTTGTGGTTTTTAAGATTACAAAGCTGATATAAGATATCGTTTTATTAACCTTTAGAGGACGGGATGGCCCCTATACGGGCCATGCCCATGATCGACCCTTTACATATGTTAGTTTAGAGATGTGAGACATCACATAAACTCGATTTCTATAGAAAAGTGAGAGAAAACAGTAAACCCAAATCCCCGTCCTCTAAAGGTTAAAAGTGATCCGATGTTTTTAGACATTAATTTTATTGAAAAAAGAAGCTTTTTTGAACCAGAAAATCCCCGTCCTCTAAAGGTTAACAATTAAAAACAAATGTAAAATAACAAATACATTCAGATTTAGTTTTTACTACTAATTCAGTGCCTTAATATCACCTGAACATACCCACAAAATAGTATTACATAAACAGGCCCTAATCTCCACCCCATTACATTTTGTAAAGGCCCTTTACAGGCACCTGTTCAGGGCCTTTTAATATTCGTCAGGTACCTGAACAGGGCCTTCTTTTTGCCTGGAAATCATTTCTACTCGGGACATGCAAGTGACGCGGTGGCGCAATGGTAAGGACTTGGATTCTCAACCCAAACTTCGCAGGTTCGATCCCGATGACATCCAGAATTTTTTTCACTAATTAAATTTCATTTAAATATTATATAATATAAACAATAAACAAAACAATAACGAATGAAACTAATATAAAGTTAATTTTATTGACAATAATAATAACTAAAATATAATTTTTGTTTTAGTTTAAACAATATGTTTTTAACATTTTGTGTGTCTCTCCTTTACTAACTTAAAATTATAACTAAAGTTTTGTTAATTTTTACAAAACTAAACTAATTTGTAACAAAATATTTGTTAAGAAGGAAAAATTTAAACGAAACGAAATATTCGTTTAGTCGAGGTCTCTGGTAATGTGAATTCGTTTTCCAATTTTTTCGCGTTTTTAAGGAGAGTTTATTAAAATATGCGATTGCAAATATGCCCCGTTTGAAACTATAACAGAACGAAGTAATCAATTAACGACTACATTGCACGGGAAATATAAATGTATTGAATTGAATTCAACGAAAACGCACGATATATCGATAGAAATAGTATTGATATCGAATGGGAGTTAATGTAAATATTTATTTACCGTGCTTAAATGAAATTCATTTTATCGTGAAAACTAATTTTAACAATTTGATTCATGTTGGTGTCTTTTACGTTAAAAAACAAAATATTTTCCGCAAAGAGCGATTAGTTATAAACTGAGAAACATCAGGTATTGCGCTGGTGAAACTGGTTTTACGCAATTACGCTCTGGTAACACGGCAAGTATATATATATATATATACAGGTTTGCGAAACTCCGAGTTTCAAGAGAGGGTCTAATCGTCGAGTTATCAATGGACATACACCGCGACGGGTGTAAAGAGAACATTAGCATTTTCCCTCCCATCGTATCGACAGGTTCGACATTGAATTTCGTGAAATTTCAAGATGAGATCCTCGAAATATTGCACACTTGCATATATAACTGAATTTTTATTATAGACTATATATATGTCGATATTTGGTAAAACGGCGAAGGTCGATTCGAAAATTCGCGTCGGGTCTAGGTTAATCGAAAACACCGATTCTCTAAATTTTAAAGAGTAATTTTTTTAAACTTTTCGACACTGAAAAAAATGGACACATGTTCTTAGAGGAATTTTTATTAAATGTATGACTTAAACATAAAATCTGCTTGCTCTAGAATGATTGTTTTATAATCAACAAATTTATTTATAATTAAGTGAAATCTCGGTGAAATTTATTTTTGAAAAAAAGATTAGTATATTTCACTCGAAAAGGACAATATCCTAATATCAAAAATATTCCTCTTGATTATAAAACAATCATTTTAGAACAATAGCAAATTTTTCGTTATTGTTATATATTTAACAAGAATTCCTCTGAGACCAAGATTTTTTTTTTCTGTGAATAAAGTCATCTATATAAAATGGCTCTATTTTGAGTGATTACGTGACTTGAATTCAGTTTTGACGAGTTACTCTAAATCAAAATGCAAGAGTGATATAGTTTGTAACAGGCGATCGAACGCAATATTTGTAAAGAATCGCACACCGTAAAAATTTAAGAAGTGCAATTTACGAAAACATAATTACATATTTAGTTTTTTTTAAGAATAGGCGAATGCCTTCAGGATTCGAACAATAATCTAAACTGTATAAGATGAAGAGATTGAAAATTCCTATAAATTTTTAATCAACATAATTTATAAATAATTAAAAAAAAATAGTATTTAAATAAACGTATTATATTTTATTAGTGATCACTCTCAAAAAGTTAGCAAAATCACTCTCTATAGGCTCTGGTTTTATTTGCTCAAACAGTACTCAATATTTCACTCAGAATTTATACACCTTCGAATTCCTTTTTTAATTTACTATAAATTTGCGTTATCAAATTAAAAAAAAGAAGAAGAACGGGTAAAAAATTAAGTAA
Organism: Theocolax elegans; assembly: GCA_026168455.1. Taxonomy (NCBI): domain Eukaryota; kingdom Metazoa; phylum Arthropoda; class Insecta; order Hymenoptera; family Cerocephalidae; genus Theocolax; species Theocolax elegans. The sequence goes on along the minus strand of CM047431.1, from coordinate 36,895,961 downwards.
TTAAAAATGTCGATTAGTCGAGATAACAATTTTCTTAATACCACTCGAAAACCCGTTGCGCGCGTACTAATCACGGTAATGAAAAGTATATATAAAACAACTGGTAAAAAGCTAAGAATGCGCGGTATTAAGTAATAAAAGTAGCTTCGTTATCCGAGTATTCTAAACTGTCGGTGTATATATACATAAATATACATATAAATCGTAAAACAATATCGTATATATATGTACACACGTCACAGTCGTATACATATATATGTAGATAGTGATAAAGTGGTACACGATACATATCTATAAACATTCATTGTTTTTTATAATCGATTACGTTTCAGTATCCCTATACGTGGAGTGTTAAAAAAACGAAAAAAGGGAAAAAAAAACAAAGAAAATAATTAAAACAACTGGGCTCTCGACGCGTTAAGATCGGTGCACGTCCGGAATTGTTTATTTACTCGTATATATATTTTCTACTCCTTTGTGACGACGACCTTTAGGTGCAAGCGGAAATATCGATTGGTGTAATTTATATAATGGATCGTACACGTTCTTAGAGAGTTTCGCTAGTTGTTACTGTACATATGTACATATATACATATATACAACCGTAAGCAGAAATAGTCAATCTAAAACTTTCCGAGATAATAAATAAAAACAGGTATATATATAAATATACACGTACGTATAAGTGAAGTATGTATAAGAAACACTGTTAGTTTTATTTGCAACTGTGTATATATACACAATGGTTGTCGATATATATAAAATAAATAAATGTTTACTTGATATAGCAACGTATACACCTATATGTATAAATAAATTTTATAGTTTTATTTAATTAGTCAGAACGTTTGTCGCATATATGCTTTGAGTTTAATGATGTGTATATATATAGGTAATTGTTCGATTAAATTTAGAGGCATATAAACGTTTTTGCCAAAAGAAACAAAAATATAACGATATAATATAACGAAACGTCTAATTGCGTAAAATATAATATGTAATAAATATATATAATTTTAATTTAATATATTCTTTGAACACTTTTCTATGTAATAGATTATTTTTTCGGGTCGCGACAATTTTATAGTATATAATTACAAAATTATATATACAGCTACCAGTTTTCTTCGGTATTTACACCGAAACTGTAATATTTACGTTTAGAAAATTATGTCGAAGTATATATTAATTAATTAGCATAAGCAAATTGTGAGATGATGAGTGCTCATTAATTTCGAAGGCTGACAAAGTAGTTAGTCAAATGGATAATAGTATATTACACACCTAGGGAGGTAAAGTATTGGTCAGTCCATAGCACATGTAAATTGGCACCTGAGCCGAAGGCGAGGGTGGCAAACATGTGCTATGGGGTGACCATTTTACCTCCCGTGGGATGTATACTATTTTTCACCACCAGTAGGCCGAAAATAACACATTCCTTTTTCGGTGCCGGGAGGGAATGTGGTACTTTCGGTCTACGTGTGGTGAAAATAATATTTTCTTAAACGTTATAATATAGGGAATTAAAATGTAAAAAATCAAAGGGCTAATGTCAAAGAAGTAAAGAGGGCTTCCGAAATTGACCCTAATTTTTAGCACAATAAAACTTTTGAACCAAAAGCATAGCTTTTTGGATGCCTTGCATCGCTACGCGCAGCGCTTCGCGACGCGTTCGATCTAGAGCTCCGAAGCAGCGAGTCACGTCGGCCTTAAGAAGATGATATGGGGTGAACCCGGAAAACAGTGTGCAGTAACGATTATTTTGAATGGTGTTTCGTTCATCTATCTCTTTTGGTTCAGAAGATACCTCAAAGATACGGGGCTGATTTTGGAGTCCCTCTTTTGCTCATTAGCCAAAGGAACTATCAAAACGACTATAATCGTTCGATATATATTGCAATTTAATTCGTAATGTAACAAAATTTATATAAAAATTATTTATTTGTGTATACTTGATAATATATGCAATCAAAGTACCGCCAATCTTTTTCCACACTTCACATTTTATTTACTCAACCGGACTATACGTTCTTAACCTTTAGATGACGAGAAAACCAATATAGTGGCTCAAAATAATTTCTCAAGTTAGTCTGTAAATTAGGTTAATTCTAGGGTTTTTAGGCATACTGTTTACCAATTTGATGTCTACAGTCAAAAATAACGAAACAACCATAGACTGAATCGAATTAAGTAACTCCCAGTGCCAAATAAAACAATTTTGGAAGTGTCAAAATTAGTACTACCCCTAAAAACGGGAAAGCCACTATAGTGGCTCGATCATCGATCGCCACTTCACATACGAATGAGTATTCTCCGATATTCGATACACGTATAATGCGTTTTCTATAGAAAATACTGAGGAATTAAAAATTCCAAATTCCCGCCCTTTAAAGCTTAAGGAACTATATACGTATAGATAATATTCATTTATCGCAGTACTCTACCATCGAACAACATGTAAAAAGAAACTCGAGTAAAAAATTAGTCAAGTCACTCCAGTTAAATCATTGTTTCTATGTAGGGATCATGTCAAAACTACCTAAGTGGATTAGGAAATTTTAGTAATTGGTCGAACTAGAATTTTTGTAATATTCACTCAAATACGTATAACTGACTTTAAATAATAAATATTTCAGAAAAAATTGGAGTAATACAATAATTAGTAATGATATATGTCTTCATCGATATGAACATACGTGTACATATGCATCTATGTATATAGACGTTTAGAACGCTTCTCGTTCGAATATAATATTATAATTATTAGCTGTATATATTTATGTGCTATACATTATTACGACTCGGTTTATTCGCAACATGATGGTTTTGATTAACAAATTTAAAGTAATTAAAAAATACTATTAAAAACATTACAGGTTGTAGGTACGTGTAGATAATTTCAATACACGGAGATAAAAGTTGAATTAAAATTAACCAAATGTTTTGGGTAGTACACGGAGAGAAATTTTTTGTAAATATTACAAACCAGTCTAGTAAAAATTCTTATTTCAAATAATGTACGCGGTTACAGACTGCAGATCTTGTAATTTTTACTAGACTGAAATATAACTTTCATTTTTTGTTTTAAATACTAATACATTTTTGAAGTATTTGAATTAAAGTTTATTAGGGAAACAATATTACAATATAATATACAAAATAATATAATTTTTGAATATCACCGGGATCGATCTGGCGAAGTTTGGGTTGAAAGTCGAAGTCCTTTTGAAGTAAACAGACACAAACGCGAAAATCCAACATAAATGTTTTGATTATAATTTCGTAAACAATATAGGAAAAAATAGAACTTATGAAAACTGACAAAATTTAGTACGCAGATACCTCAAATTTCACTGTATGTAGTATAAATATTACTTGATGCTGTGTTAATTTTAATTATTAGTTTGGTAAAATTTTTAGTTTTTTTCTATTTGCTACCATAATACTTGAAAGTCTTGTAATTTTTATTAGACTGCAGCTTTGTTGTATTTAAAAAAATATCTCTCTACAAGTATAATAATTTTGCCCATGCCGAGCAGTATTTTTTTTCCAAGTGAGTTACATTTCAAGCACGTACTTTCTCCTATATAATCTACGATTATATACCGGTACTACAATTTTCATTCGATACCTTTTACAGCAAATTTTATCTCCGTGTCATTTTGATTCAAGTAATAAAAATCAGTCTATTTACTTTAATAATCTAGATTGGAGTGTAAACTCTAGTACTGCACTTTACTTAAGCCTCAAATAATTTTTTATTCAAGTTTTTGTCCTGTGTATGTTTAACGCATCCGCGATTACACCTTCTACAATTTAAGTATTTCGATTTTAAATTTTGAATAGCCGTTTTTATAATCGTAGATAATAATGTGTATATCACTGATTAAAAAAATAATATTTAGAAACCGTGCGTGTAAAAGCAGTCGTTCTACTTTAGTGTACGATGTACCCAACTTTCTCTCCCTCTATCTCAACCTTCACTCGGTGTCCCTCGGGGCTCCGTCCTTGGTCCCCTATTGTTTGCCATTTACATTGCATACGTTATGGCTGATTCAACTTTATCATATAGGTGTATATATGCCATGATTTTCAGATTTATCTAGACCGTTTTTTGATTGACCGACTATCTCACTGCTACGGTAATGAGTATATCAACTCAAATTTTGATGTAACTGTTACATATCGATACACGGTGTGCATCGTCTTTCGTATAACCAATTTTAAGAATCCACGAATACAAATTGATTAAAGCGACGAGAAACGTTACATTTAACTATTACCATTATTACCTCTGGCATAAATCATATATATTCCGATTTTATAAATAATTAATTGTTTCAATAGAAAAATGTTGGACGAAAAAGAATTATTGGTAAAATATCGTTTATCTTATTAAATACTAGAAATATAATGCAAATCAGTTGCAAATTACACGGAAACTTTAAAAGTACCCATCCGAATTTATATAAGTATATAAGTTTACTGATCACGAAGAGCTAGAAGGATTATTTGAATATTTTGTGGTAATTCTATAAATGCTATAAAAATGCACCAGAAGGTGTTTCATCGCAGGTTATTTACTAGTAATTTTTAGTACTTTACAGTATTCTATTAAAATTTAATATTTTAATCCCTATGAGATTAATATTTTAACTTTGGTAGAAATGTCAATTTCAGAAGTAGATATAGGAAATATTGCTTATAGTCAATGGCTTGTGATGAAATGCTTTATACGGTCCAGTTCTTTATTATTTGGTGAAACAAACAAACCTCAAAACATTATTCACATTATTTTGCCAACTTCCGATTAATAGTAAACGTAAAAATTTGTGTACTCATTCGATTTTTAAAATGTTTATTTCATTTTTAACGTACATTCAGTACATAATTACGAAGATAAATGGAATTCCATTATAGATTTTCACCGTAAACTAGTTTGATACTTAATCTATGTTTACAAGTTGAGGAATAGCTAAAAACATTGTTGAGTAGTCGGGAGACTGCAGAAAGTGATGAATTATAAAAATTTAAACTATATTTTATAGGTAAAATGTTACTACAAATTCGTTAATATTTACTACATACATCTCGTAAGTTTTCCTGTAAAAGTTGGTAATTTTTGAATAATTGTCTCTCGATTACTCAACGACACTGTCACTTTTCCTAGAACCTTTTCCTTCTTCAAAAATGGGGGGAAAAACTGATTTATCGGGGTAACACAAAGAAACACAATTTTCACCAATTTTTCTCGTGCTATTAAAACAATCTATATAATACTTATTTAATAGAATCCGATTAATTTAATACTATTTTATTATATTTTAAACACAAGTGTTGTTTAACGTTGTATTTAATGTTTCAAGTATACATACAATTTACACACGTATATATTACGTAATTTATTTTTAATCCACGTACATTTAAAATATTAATTTTTTAAATACATAATATACACCAGAATTTAAATGCAGTGGTTAAAGATGTACCTTGTTATAGACGTCTCTTTTATTTCTTTAATCCAAAGTATTTAAATACTTAGTATATTTACAAAATAACACACACATTTAAAATATACACGTAATTAGAACACCGTCAACCTCTGATATTTTAGCTATCATGTCACGAGTATAAGCGTGATCTCCATTTATTTAGGTTAAGTGCAATTGATTGTTCTGCATTTCTTAATGCGTATATACGTCCATATATTTAGATCGTGGTGTGTATTAATGATTTATTTGTTCGAAGGATTTCTTTTGTAAAAATACGCGCGCGCGTGTGCGTGTGTGCGTGTTTACATGAAAGATTTCCCTCCCTCCAAGAAACGTTTGTAGAAAAAATCGTTATGTTAACTAATACATTAGCTAATCCCGTATGTGCTGCTTTTATATATATATACGTGTAAAAACCATTGCAACGATTTAAAATGATAACGCACGTCTAAAAAATTAATTTAGACGTAGAATGTCGAAGGTTCTTGTTATAAGCATAAGAATACGAATTTTCATTTATGGAGCGACGTGACAGAGATACTATGAAATATATCGATATGTATATTTAATAATTGATGAAACATAGTATAAGTAAAGATAGAAGTTAATTATATAATCTATAATTGCATGAAAAATGTGTAATGATTTTAATATCAATATAAACAATAATACAATTAATTCATATTATCAATATTATTAAATTATTTAAATATTATATTTTAATATTAATAGCTCTCATGAAGATAAATTGCACGGATGTAAATGAAAGATAATCCATCTACAATAATAATATTCAAACCAACGGTATAATAAACAATTTAAAAATCAACTTTGAAACATTTACGTGCGCGGTTTTTCTTGTTAAACGAATGATCGAAATAAAGTCTGGTTAAATTCATTTTTCACTCGAGAGGGGCATTTTTATTTAAGTCGCGAAGCGACACGCGTCCAGGAGAGAGAAAAAATAAACCACTGTGAAAAACCACAATTTCCAGTAGATTTAACGTAACCCCCTTCGCGTGAGTACCGTAATCTAACTAAGAAATATGCTGCCGAGGTAAAAAGAAAATGATGAAATTGAACGAAAAACTCCGAGGGAGGAGAAAAAAGAACAATCGATATACACAACCTGCCTTTTTCAAAATACAATATATTACCACCTTGTCTTTTAAAATTCCATCCATAAATTCGTTTAAATATTAAATATATTAAATTATGTTTTTTAAATTTCACTACATATTTTTATACTGTAAATTGTTTCCTTTTGTCTGCACTCTTTTATAATTTTGAGAAAATGTACGGACCTTTCCACATAACGCAATGAAAACGTAATAGTTTTGAATTACAAGACAAATTTAAACGTTTCAACTGTTGTATAAAATTAAAATGATTATATATATTGTTAAGTATAAATTAGCCATATTTTATGTCAAATTTATATTAAATACGTAATTGCAATAAATTCCTGAGGACACCGAACAGTTCTGTTTTACCGACATAGCTAAATTAATTTTCTATAAAAAAAAAGGTTTATCGCAAAAAATAAGACTTACCCCCACTTATTATAGCTACTAGGAGCTTAACGATATTTTTTTGTTGTTACAAAACGTTTTTTGAAATACCGAGCGATGTAACCTTATTTTATTATAAAAAAATAATTTAGTAAGATCGGTAAAACAGGAGTGTTCGGCGTTCTCTTACCACAAATAAAAATGGTAAACAGCAGATAATCAAAATAATAAACAAATAAAATTATTGACTATAAATACGTCTATATCTAATAATATTCCTTGAAATACATTTCTCCAACTGGATAATTTTATTTTCTGCATTAAATAGATAGGCCAAGCATTAACATAAAATTTATTTATAAATAATCTAATTCCACGTATAAGTTCTAACATAATTCATATTGTTCTATGTTTATACTATAGTTCAGAGATATAATTGTAATGTTTCCGACAAACTGTACATATTCCTGGTTTCTCTCTCTCTCTCTCTCTCTCTCAATAGAGTCTATTATTAAGATACATCGAAAGGATTTATTTGCGAATAGAACTTTCTTCCAAATATGATAAGTAAGCGTATTTTATAAGTACCAATCGATGAATTCCGGTATACGAAATAAGAAATGGTTATATTTTTCGTTAAATGTTTATAAACGTTTATTATGTACAAAAAGAATTATAGTTATATGTTATTACTAATAATATAGTTATATTATTAGTAATTATAATTATTTAAGATACTAAAAAGCAACTGTTTACTTGAAATTCGTTATTATTGTCATAACGTATTACTTTATAAATTTACTATACGTATATGTATATTAAACTCTTTAAAAATCCATTTTTTAGTACACGAATATAAATAAAGTAATTACACGTTTTATCGCGAGATGAACAAAATACGATTATAACCTATACGATACATAGTGGTAAATAAAACAAATTTGTGGTAAACGCAACGATGATCAAACGTTTTTTAATTGCTCCTAGTTTATTTATATGTTCTAATAATCCAATGTATGCAATCGAGTCCCTGGTGTTCGCGAGTGTAACACACAGTACACACACATGTAAACCGGCCTTGACATATAAAAACAACCGCACAAACCGTCTTTTGAATCTTGATATAAAACGGAAAGGATGTTGAGAATTTAATAGTGTCACATATTATTATCTCGAACGTACGTGTACACCTGTACATAGATAGTCGGAAGCTTTCGTTATAAACGTATTTGCGTATACACACGCACACGCGTACACACGACAATAGTAATAAAAATAATTACCACGATGGCACCCTCGGTGCTTAACGAATAACCATGTTGTATTAATTACAAAAAAAATGTCTAAATTAACGAGTCGCATGCACAGGCGCACACATATTACGAATTAGAAATTATCGTTGCGTGTATATATATATGTATATCCGTATATAATGAAATCATTTTCCACGCATTTAGCGAACGCCGCCACTCCCTTTTCTCTTATACACATTTGATGGATGAGACTCGAGTTCATTCATTAACTTTTTCATTATACCAACTAAATTTCGCGTGTAACGATTATATATATGTATCTCTCTCTCTCTCTCTCTGCGCGCGTGTGTGTGTTTACACCTTTTACTTTTATTGTACTAGTATAATAATTAACCTAATAATATGAATACTATATACACGAACGATTTTTATTTACCGATAAGCGTATTTGTATTTTAACTCGTTTGTTTATTCGACTCTGACTAAATAATTGTTAATTATAGTAGGCTTTAATTGTTATTACTCTTATCGAATTTTTTCGGTGAATCGCTTTTAGGAGGTTAATGTTATAATATGTTGAAATCTAAACTCAATAATTTAAATGTCCCGCGTTTAAAAGTATCGATGGAAAAGAACCGTATTTTATGCAAATATTTGTAACTGTATACAATCAAAATTAACGATATTTTATGTTCAGAATATTATTAGATACCAATAAACAGTGATTTAATTCTTTTTCATAATTAATCTCGATAATACTAATATGTCAATGTGGCGTTCTCGTGGATTTGTTTAAATTTCATATAAGTTACTAATATATATATGAAAACAGCGCTTACCGCAGTTAGTAAATCACTCGGAGAGGAACAAAACGAGTAGCTTTCTCAAATATGAGAAAAAAATAAAAATTGTACCACATTCTTTAAAAAGTGAACAATTTTTTAAACATTTTTACAGTTTAGTTAGTTTAGTAATTTTGCAGTCGCCTAATTTATAGATGTCACATTGATAGAACGAAACAATTATAATTTTTTAGTCATTTTAAACGTGGGAGATTAAAAAAATTGAACGGAAGCTAAAGCTCCACCCCCTTTTAGTTGTCCGACCGTCTTCGTATTTAAAACTTTTTATAAAAATGGTAAAACTGATTGATACATGCTTTGGACAAATTAATATTGATAGCTATGATGCTCTTTTATTTATGTAAATAATTATTACAATAATGTAAAGTAATTTAAAAATTTCTAAGCTACAGTCATTCTGAGGTTTGGTTTGATCGCGTCGATAAGCCTTTATATTTCAAAGTTTTTCGATTTTACAATAGTTATAAATAAAGCAAAATATGTGATTTTTGCCAACCTTTATCTTCCCCAGCTTATCAACCGAGCTAAACAAATAATTTATAAAATATGAGAATATTTGAAAAAATACAGAAAATGTATTTTCGTTTATAAATGATTGACATCTGTTGAAACTTTACGACTTTTTAGAAATATCCAAAAAAGTATTTTATTGAACTTTCAGTACGTTTTTCAAAACAATTAATTTGAACTTGAAGTAGTAAACGATTACTCTCGGTATAGTATAACGTTACTTTTATTTTAACTTTTCTTTAAAATATAATATTGGTTAATATATTTTCCGACGTGTTATTTTACTTTGTTTTTTAATCTCATTCTATTTCATTCAGTTATATCGTTATTACATTTTCTCGACTCACATTTAGTTCTATTACGTTATGTCGTACGCTATTTTTATCCGATCGTATTTTTGTATTCGTATTTTAATCATTGCACATATTACGTATACAGTGTAAACGAGCTTTCAAACCCATATAGCCTAACGACCTATTTACGTTGGAAAAAATAGATATAAGAGATATATGTATAATTGAAAATCGAAATATTCGGTATAAAGCGCGGTAAATTCGAATTTCCTTAATAAATCGTTGTCAGGTATTTGACGAGATTAACATTTAAATTGAATGTACGCGTGATGAACGATCAATGGAAAAGTAAAATAATTATTTATCGATGAACGAAAATGTTTTCTAATAGTTCGATTTACATCCGAAGTTCAAACAGATTTACCGCGATAACGACGTTAACTCCCCGTATGTATAATTATACATCCTTGGTATATATACACGTTAAGTTTCATTTTCGTGTGTATATACAAGCGAAATCGGGAAACGATGTATTTCCACGGTGAGTTTCAACGAAAAGTCATTTTATTTCCGACATTATCGTTAAATTGTTTCGTACGCTCTTTAAATATATATACATATGTATAAATTGATTACCCCGCGTCGCGCTGAATGTTGAAAAGGTTATTAAATTGAATTTCAAAAATATATGTAAATCATATATATAGATTATTACGAATTTTTTTATTATTAATCGATTTAGCGGATAGCTATGTATAACGTATATGTGGAACTACTATTTTTTTTTCGTAATAATAAACATTTAGTTTTATATATACGCAGCAGTCGTATAAGCGTTCGTTACATATAACAGAAATAAAAATGCGAGATGGCTGTGTCAATGAAAGCGAGCGTTTTTTTTTCTCTCTTAATTATTTTTTTGTCTCTTCGTTCTAAATCCCGAAACAAAAAACCCAAGTTTTTAGCGTCACTTTTGCGTACCGGAAAAAAATCACGAGTTTGACGCTGATAATGGTGTAATTAAATTTAAGTATAATTTGAGGGGTATATTGACAAAAATAATTAATAAACATTGTTCATAAAGTTCCAGTTTTTAACATTGCTCTTATGGCAGTTTCTCTGATTTTTTACAGAAAGTATGCTATTTTCTAAAACAAGGTACAAAAAGTTGAAAAAGTTTTAATAATCATAGCATGCCGATCATCCCGAATAAATATTAGACTACATCAAGTAATATTTTTATTTGAAATTATTTCTTGGTTTTTTAAATTATATTAGAAATACGTGTAATTTAAAAAACTATAATAATTTTAGCTAAAAATTTGACTTGATCAAGTTACCTATAATTTTTCACCTATTAAAATGAAATAAAAATTACATAAAAAGATGACTTTTAAGTAAAATTAATGATTTTTAATGAGCCACCTTAAGTCAAGAATAGAAGTTTATCTTGCAACGCAAACACGGTCATCAGTATCTCTATTAATTATCCAATGGTTTTCGAAACGTTAGCGTACTTTTATGGGTCTCAAAATCCTTCTCGAGCATTATACTCGCTTCCCTCGAACTTTGAACTTGGTTATGCGCTACTTTTGATTCATTACCACGCTTCACCGATAAATTTTAATTGTATATAAGCCAACTTTTCAAATATTACATCGATTGTATCAATTATAGTTTTTACTCGGCAACGTGATGTATACAAATTTTCGTTAAACATTATAATATTCAGAAAAATATAAATCAATAATACGAAAAATATCGCATGATATTCAGTTCGTAGGTTTGGATATTATATTATTCTTTGAAAAGAAAATATTCCCGCGATATTTTCTTTTTTCAAGAGGAAATCTAGTTAAAAATCTCTTTATTCGAATCTCGGAAAAAGATTTCTGAAATTCACTATATACACATGTATATACTTTTGCGTTTGATAAAACTGAATTTACAATTCTAAAAGTAACGCAATCAACTTGAATATTAATGAATACAAATTGATATATATATATCGAGTCTCGATCACCCACTGCTCTTCTACAAATCCAATCGTAATTTAGACGTTCAGCAGGACGATGCTTCGAGAGAAACACACAATGTACGAAACGATCTATGTTGAATACAAGTCAGTAATTTCAAAGTTACAATCTTTATATATATTAAGAAAAGGAATATTTCTCGTTTTATAAAATAATAATATATATTTATTTTATTGCGCTTGTAATTCAAGGGGGCGTTGGTAGATTTCGATTTGAAATGAAGTTGAAAAGTTTAAAATTTTTAATATTGATAATGAAACGTACGCTTTTTTATATCGCTATGGAATACAGTAAACTAAACAAATATAATGACGACTCTCGTCGGTTTATTCCCTGGGGAGATATAGGATAAAGGTTAACGAAATCTCCTTTGACAATCACATCGTCAAATTTTTACAAAGGCGATAAAAAAACTCAATTTTTTCGTTATTACGTCGAATCTTGAAAGTATTCACTTTTATTTATTTAGACGTACATATTTATTCTCTAATCATTTTTATTATGCGATAAGTGAATTTTGGTAAAACATTTTTTCTTTATAATTCAGGTAAATCTGACGGCACTTGTCATAAATTGGACAAATTATGCTGAAATTTTTAAAAAGAATTTTAGTCAAATTCTTATTTTCGGTTACCCTTTCTTGGATTAGTTTCGAAGTTTTGTTTTACACCAACAATATCACTGATACTCGTAGTTTATTTATTTTGATAAATATTAATTTAATTTTTTTTAAACAATTATTTGTTCTCCTTATAACCAGCTGTATCAATGTTAAACTTACGGTTTTCTTTAATTCCTGCTGTGAATAATATCATATTTGTAATTTAATATTTGGATTGGAAAGATTGTCCCTGGTAGAAACATCAGTCTATTTAAAATGGTCATATCGCTAGGAACTGGATATGAAAAATAACTTGTTTAGAATTAAACTCTTTTCTTCCCTGTAATCTCCCATTCAATAGTATGAACACAATCTCGATGTTTATTTTGATTAAATTCCCAGTACTTATGGATTATAGTTCCTATCACAGTTGAACTATACATTGGAATGTTAAGGTAAATTTCTTATTTTCATTAAAATTTCTAATTGTTTCTTTATTTGTTTTTCTTGTTTGTTGATAAATAATAAAAATTTTTGGGAATTGCGATACCGACTTGGTACACAAAAATATGCGAAGCTTATTGCTGAGAGATATACATATATATATATATATATATATATCAATTAAAACCGCTATTTTCTAGTGTCCGAATGAAATTTACTATAAACATTTTTAATCTCGTTTTGATACAGCTTGTTCTTCTGGTTTTGACATATTCAATGAAATCTATACGTATTCCCTCGATCAAGATACTTAATTATTCCAAAGTCGTTGTTGATATTATTGAAATACCTAAATAAACGTGTTAAACGATAAAAAAGTAACGTTTTGAATTACCATCAGCTATATATATTTTATTAATCGCTCGTTATACCCTAAACGGATTAACAAATGCCCATGGACAACTTGATGTCGATGCTTCGTACTTAAAAAAAAAGAAAGAGAGAGACGATTAATAAAAGTAATATATGAACACGAGAGCTCAAAAGACCGTGGATATATAGGATCGATCGGTCGGGTTAGTACGGGCAATTCGTGTAACGTGCAACTCCATTCGGTATAGACATATACACACACCTACATAGCCAAGCACCCGCGCACGCGTATTTTGACGTGCTCAAGGTGTATCCCTTGAGGTCAATGGACAAAATCTATCGGTCGACGGTATAAAACACTCGAGTTGATTGTGAGTTAACGTCTTATATACATTATAAAATCCTGGGAGTAAAATTTTCTCACTCCTTTAAAGAGTAACTATTTCAATTAATTGGAATATCACTTTTAATAACACAATAAATGTTTAAACGTTACAAGACGTATACATTGTAGTTTATCGTTTACTTTTAATCATGACATTTCATCAAAAAAAAGAAACTTGCCGGCAAATTAAGGGAAAAACTATAGAATAAATCATTAGACTTTCAGTTTTATAGCATTGGATCTGTATGTACACATTTTCGATATATTGTCAATATATTTCATTGGCGCTTTATCCTTTGTGCTCGTTCAAGATTATCCAAAAATTTTTATGTTCACAAGAGCGAACGATTTGTGTTATCATCTGTAAGAATTTTTTTTTAAATATGTTTCATTACATTCAGCAGATGAATAGGAAAATTCAAATGAAACAATAAGAAATTTTATCAAAAACTTACTAAAGGTAAGATATACATTTATCTTAGCTTAAATTAAATTTTTGACATTTGAAAAAATAATAATAATTAATATTGAAATAAATAACAGATTTCATTGTTTTAAAATATAGATTAAGAATATCGTTTTCTATTTATAGTAAACATATATGCAGAAATTCTAGCATTATATACTCAACGATACTGCCAGAGGTTATGTCTATTAAACCTATTTATTGTCATACTCGTCTGTAATATTAAGAAAATTTTAGATTCATTTTTCTAGCTGTATTCGCATTTTCATTAACGACCATATATATGGGCTATTTCACGTCAAATGGTATGATGAAAATTTTAAATTGCACCTAATTTTGAGAACAGGCTGGAAATATCTTCCAGAAAATAGAAAAAAATTTTTAGGTTAAAAAATAATTTAACTGAATTATATTCCACCATGAAAAATGGAAATTTTTCAATTTTTTTAAAAAAAGCCATTTATCTCAAAATTTATTAATTTTTTTGAAAAAAAATTACTTATAACTTTTGTTCAAAATAATCTTTAAAACTTATATACCCAGGTTACAATTCTTTATTTTGGATTCTCGAAGAGATAGGACACCCGGAAATATTGATTATCAAAAAAAGGCGACCACGCCACGATCGATTTTGATCTAATACCGCTCAAAAGATCACATTTTTCGAGAGTTTTTGAATGACGGTAGTTAGATTATTGGCCAAAACCACTGGTGAAAGTTATGCCTTAAAATACATGAAAATTAGTGATTTTATAAGGTTTATGAGGCATAACTTTCACCAGCGGTTTTGGCCAATAATGGCCAATAACTACCGCCATTCAAAAGCTGTCGAAAAATGTGATCTTTTGAGTGGTATTAGATCAAAATCAATTGTGGCGTGGTCACCTTTTTTTGAAATCAATTTGTTTATATTACCGGGTGTCCTATCTCTTCGAGATTTTAAAAATAAGAATTGTAGCCTGGGTAGATAAGTTATAAAGATTATTTTGAACGAAAGTTGTTTGTAATGTTTTTTCAAAAAATCAATAGATTTTGAGATAAATGGATTTAAAAATAGCAATTTTTCTAAAAAATTGAAAAATTTCCATTTTTTATGATGGAATAACTCCCAGTCAAATTATTTTTAACGCCTAAAAATTTTTTTTATTTTCTGGATGATATTTCCAGCCTGTTCACAAAATTTGGTGCAATTTAAAATTTTCATCATACCACTTGACGTAAAATAGCTCATATATATGCTGTAATTATTAACAGGAAAATAAGACTGCGGAAAGTGATTTAGCACCTTATATATAAAGCGTGAAATTATTACTCTTTGTAGAAGAATATTTTAAACAAATTTAATTTTAATTTTGAATTAAAAAATTTTTTTAATCTACAAATTTATAATTATTTTTAAATATAATTTTACTATTATTCTTAAATTTGAAATTTTTAAGAATTTTTTGACACTGTTCATTGAGAAATGGCTCAGTGTTTACTAGTTCTAAGTATGAAAAGTCAATCTGGTTTAGTAACTTTTGGCTCCCCCAGAATTTAGATAGACCAATTTATGTATGTATATCGAAGCTTTGCGCTTTATTTACCTATTAATTGAAATATCACGTGTGTAACGCAATAATTACAACCGCTCCCTCGCACTTTTCGTTTGGAAATTATTTATTTACTTTTGCTTTGTTTTTTATTTCTAGCGATAGCGCTAAACGTATACGTTTTAGATTCTAATGATAATAAAAGGAGGGCATGTAACGCGGAATTTTTTTTTCACCGAGTAAAAGACACTTTCGAGATAAGATAGAAAAAAAGACACGGGGATAAAAAATTTATTTTATTGTCGAGCTGGATCTCTTCGGCGGTATAACGACGCTACATATACATAGCGTTACGTACTACCCAAAAAGTTTTAGAACCGATGTATGTATCTATATATGTATATATATAAGTATAAAAGGTAATAAAAATTCAGACGTAAAAAAACTTAAAACAGAGTTTTAATACGTTGAAGGTACCATATATATGTATACGTGTAAGCCGTAAAGTTGTATAAAAAGATTTTTATTTCGAATGTATATATATACATATTTCAAAGGTTGTCATATATGTAGAAAATAAAAATTTGTTGTCGAGTCCGCGTCGACTAAAAACCTCGATATTCAAATCAATTTCATCGGTTACTACGTCGAGATAAACCGAGAGCGATCGTCCTTCAGAAATTAGAGTAAATTCGAGGGTTTACGTGTCCCTTGCGTTTATAACGAACGGTTGTGATGTACGCATCCTGAAGTTTAATTGTCGGTTAAACGAAGGACGCGTCTTGAACGATTAAATTAATCGGATTCACAGATCCATTTCGCGTGGAATTGCACCGCAACTCGAATATCTATATATGTGATAGATATATACAATTTCATCCCTTTTCCTCGAATCGAATATATATATATATATATATATATATATATATATATATATATACCACCTATTACACGGATACTTTTCCACCGGAACGTCTTCCTTACAACGTTATTATTATATGGTAATTTATTTTTCTTCGATCGAGCGTAAAAGCCGTTAAGAAATTCACGAATGTAAACCATCCGTTTATCTTCGTATTTGATATTGTTCGTGTAACGCTGTGCGTTAACTATAAGTAAGTTGCCTTCAACATTTTATATTTTTTCGCGTGCACCTTTAGTTTTTACGTTTAGAAGAATAATTTTTTTTGTTACATTTGTAGGTCACGCGTTTAATGCATATACGTACAACGTGGCAAATGTTACGAACGTGAAACTTTTACGTCTGGTTTTCGTTACTTTATAGGATATATATCTTTTCTACAAGGGCATGTGCTAACGCGCTAATATGTTATCAGTCGATATATCTCCGAAACGCATTAATTTCCGTATCGAAAAAATGTGCAAAATATATATGTATATTTTTTTTTTATTATACAGGGTGTTCGAAAAGTAACGAAAGACCTAAACAATGTATTTTAATACCTAGGAAGTCTTAGTGTTTAGTTACTTTGTGGGCACCCTGTATAATGTTCATTAGGCCGGTTTCTGTTCACACACTGGAGGAGTCACTCTAGTATACAAGTGAATCAATGCACTTTAAAGATTCATCAATATTTCCGAAGCACATCGAATCCGGCACCACTATCAACATTTTCATTCCTTGTTAATACCTCATTTCGTCGACCGATCCGTAAAACGCAGAACATAAACATTTTATAAATTTTCTCTCGAGTCCAAAATTATTATTTGGTACAATTTAACAAAATTAATAATATTATCAAACTTATTGAAAACTTAATTTTTGAATAATTGAAAATCGTCTTAAAAAATAAAACTATTTGGGGGATAAATAACCAAAGTCTTTTTCGGAAGTCGGAAAATAAAAAGCAAATTATACACGCGAGCTGGGCGATATTGACCGAGTACACGGAGAGAAATGTTGTTCTAAAAATTAGTATGGACCATTGAACGGAAGGCACAGACTGGATCTATCATAATTTTTGATATAATTATAGCAAACATCACTATGGGTATTGTATCTTTTGCTACTCGGTGTATGAAAAATTACTACGTTTGTATTAAAATTCACTATGTTATATAGCAATTTTTAGTGCGACGCGAGTCTGTCCTTCCTAACCAACACACTATACTAATTTTTCATACAGTTGTACTGATATTTACAATAAGGTTTCTCGTAGTTTCGAAAATACACCGGTGCACACACACGCACACACACGCACACACACATTCGTAGACATTTTCTAAAAATAGGTGACTTCGACTCCTAACATGTTAAAACATAGTTATAACATGTTTTTAGCGAGTCGAAAAATGTTACTATATTACAAAGCTTTCTCTATATGAGGAAGCAAAATATGAACGGACCGCAGACCGATCGAAGGTAAGTAAGCTGGGTTATACTCCGAAAATTCGAGAATCGATGATATATACAGAAGATAAATAGCCAATTGCCACCGGTAACAACAAACCCGATGAACCCAGCAATTACTCGATCATCAATTCTTTCGAACATCGATAACCGCAGGTCCTTGTGTGTGCGTGCGTGAATACGTGCATAGATATAAAGAGTGAGAGGGAGAGAGAGAGAGAGAGGGAGGATGACGGAAAAGTGATTGGATCTCGGTTTGGCGCAGGCGCATATCCGGTTGATTAGGCGAGAGGCCGAAATAGCAGCGCGGCTGCATCCGATCGATTCGATATATACACTTATATATGTGTATGTATATACATATAGGGTGGTAGAATGCGCGGCGGGTTAACCGCGGGGTTCGTTGCGCTGTGTTTCCTTGGGTTTTATAGATGCTACGTTATTCAAACTATCGCTCGTTTCGTTTGGTGTTTTATATCTGTGTATATACACCGCCACTCAGTGTAAAGATATCTGTACGTACGTGCGCGCGGGGGTCACTAGCCCCTAGACCCCCTATGGATACTCTTATACATACACATATATACATACATACAGGGATCTCGATGTAAATATACACTGCACATAGTCAACTTTCGCTCAGCACTAGATTTAATCGAGGTACGACGGAAAATAAGTCGATTACACATCGTTCGAGATATTTCTTCGTGTGATGGCTAAGTTACATTCGGAACAAAAAGGGGTAGATCTTCAATTAGGGTTCAATTTGGGTTATTTGAAGACGTGTTCGACTCGGAAAATAGTTATTTTTTAGATTTTTTTTTATAAACATAATAATAAATTTTTTAATAGTACTAAACGTCAAAGCTTTCGGAGTGTTTTACAAAATATATACTCAAATTTTTTCATGTTTTTAAATCCATAATTTGATTACGATGTTTGGTTGCAAGTTTATCACTATTTTATGAATAAATAGCTAGTAAAAATTGTTTACTTAATTATCTTCTTTAAATATCGAAACGTCAGGCCCTACCTTATGCGCAAAAACTATCTGTATGAATTTGTTACAGATTTTTCATTGGTTAATTTTGATAGAATTTTTGAGTTGATAGGTGTAGATCTCTGCAATTTGAGTCCGTCATCACCTTAATTATTAGTACACGATATTATAGAAAAATGACATAGTCACTTGGTAGTTAAGATACGATAATTTAATCTGTATAAGTAATGCTTTTTTTCGGTGTAAATGTATGGATACGGATAAATAAGATTATAGTGAAAATTATAATGAGTTGACAAATTATAAAAATTGCTATTTTTAGGCACGATCTTTATACGGAAGTATCTTATATTTTACTTCTGGATACGGTCAATTTTAAAAGAAAATTAATAAAATATTAGTAGTTCCAAAGTTACTCTCACTAGAATATTTCATATCGATTAGCGACACTGTTATTTATCATAAACGTAAAAATTGTTCGAATTTGGTGTTCGGAGCACGCAGAAAAATTGTACGTACCGTTTCCTTTTTTTATGGACTCGTAAAAATCTTTTCCAAATCATACTCGATGTCGAAAGCAAGCATAGAACAACATTTTTTTGTGAAAAAGCGAACTTTACCCTATAAAACCGAAATACATTACGTCTGGTTCAACCAATCATCTATATATCTTGCAGAAAATTTCTAACGATCCCACAAATTGTTAATATAAAAGTAAAATCGATAGACTCTAAAAAATGTTTTTTTCAAGGTATCGAAAAATAAATTTTGATCAACGATACATATATATATACATCAGTTGTATTACATCCGCAAAGAAAAGTTTGAGGAAAACGGAAATTCGTGATTATCATGGGTTTACCTGTATAGATGAACCCATGCGGGTGGTTCTCGTCGCGTGAAGCCATTTCACCGCAAAACGAGATGGGGTCGCGGTTGATGAAACTCGCTACAGTGATTCTAACCATCCTCTCTCGAAACGGTAGTTGCTTCCTTCCACCTTTCAAAATCTTAAGTGGAATGGCTCGAAACCCATTTGATTTCATTTGAATGCGGATGTTCAACGTACCGTCGACACCTAAAATTTCTATAATATGTACTTCGTGAACTTCACGATTACAATGCGGATATAACGTAACGATCCGTTGCCACTTTGCGAGACGAGCCGATTATATTTTTACTGCCGAGTAATTTATTTATTTTCTTTAAATTATAGTGCTTTATATTTATTAAAGCGTCATTGATAAACCAGATTAATATTACATATCAATTGAGAAAAGCAGTGTGCTGTTTTAATTTGTCTAGACAAGAGTGGATAAATATTGTAATGCCAAAATGGTCGAAATATTGTTCAGCATGATCAAAATTGTCAATCTGATTCTTAATTTTCTTCTAGTTCGTACTTTTTGAATATAATATATATTAGAAATTAAATGATAAATAAAACATTTTTGGCCAAAAACTGCCCTTTCGAAGAAAAATGGCCAATAAGTCTGTAATTAATTGCCAATAATGTTTCGACTAACATTAAAATCCTCATTTTCTACAAAGGTATAATTTTAGTTTTTTATTATTTCGCTAAAGTGCAAATTTCATTATTTACATTTTGAAATTTGTGCTCAATGCTTTAATTTTTTCAATCGCGTAAAATTAGTTTCTAATTTTTTACTAAATTTACAAAATAGAATATTTACGCTTTTAAAATTATTTGACGACACGTTACACTTTTTCACAATACACTATCAATTTTTTATTTTACACTTTTGAAAAATATAATTTCTCATATTTTACCATTTCGTACTTTTCGTTATTTACTTACAATTTGATACTTGCTAATTATTATCTATATCATCGTATATTGACTGATTCGTAAGACATGTGCAACACATAACAGCAATAATTATCTAAAACTCAAAAACAAATGTAAATATGGAAAAGCGCAATATAGTAAGGTGCAATTAAGTAAGACATCCCCTTGATGTGTAAATTTGCCAATTAAACCAGTCCGACGTCAATTATTAAATAAGAGCATTCGGATTTTAATTCAAAATTTTTCTCCTCTTAGATACTCAATGATAAAAAGAATATATCCGCGTAATCTCACAATGTCAAGAAGGTTTATTTGCAAAACTATCGAGTTGGCAATTAAACGAAACGCACATTCACGGTATATATATAGCTGTAAGGAATTTTCCAAGTTTCTCTACTCCCGACAATAAAATAATTACTTTATGCAGAAACTTGAAAATTTTAAAAGTAGAGAGAAAGAGATAGAAAATAGAGATAAAACCATCTCAGGAATTCGTTTCTTTACGCGTTTCTCCTCTTACATTGTTACAATAACTCAAAACTATGTAAGACTTTAGTTTTGTTCTCTAAATACTTTCAAACTATTATTACATTTTTACGTTTAATTAAATATTACCATATATATTAGTAAATACTCGTATCTCTTTTTTATTATTTGTTTAAACGCGATTCAACTTGATTTCACGTACACTTTTCTTCGTAACAACGACGAGAGATACGATGTATCCAGGTTTATTTTTTTGTCGTTGTTATCGAACGTTTGCTTCCGTGTAGATGATATATTTCCGTATCATCTGCAAAATCATCGGAAAATTTTAGAGTTCAACAATTGCGAAGAAAAATATATAATGCGAATGAAAGTAAAAGCGAACCATTCAATACCTGACCTACTCTTGAAATTCGCGTCTTTTGTTAGGTCTTTCAGTGACCTTCGAACACTCGTATATGCAAGCACATTTGTATCGTATATATAACTCTATATGTATATTTATCTTTCCAACTGGAATTACATTGAAAATCTATAAGTAATCACGTGCGTTTTACAATGAAAGATTGTACGAAATGATTGCAGTTGAAGTATTTCAAGATTTTTCATTTTTTATATAGTTGTGCTCGTCAAATAATAGTTGGCTTTTAAAGTGACAACGACCTCTAAAGAGGATGGGTTATTTTTTTTTAACTTCTTGGTAAATGTTTGCGCGTACGCAATAATAAATTCAAAATTTCTTTTTTTCTTTTATTTTCCAGTAGATTAATGAAATTCGTGACTTTGACACGGAGAGAAATTTTGTATTAATCTTTAGAAAACCGGGATGATGCTTTGAGGTGTCTTTTTAGTATTTAAGCAGAACTAAAGGGGTTCTTAAAGGTTATATTAAAGTTTCTGTACACTGATAAGCTTTTAGACATTATTTCAAACACTATTGTTGAAAAAAATTGTATTCTTAAAAAAGACAGCCACATTGGATATGACATTTTGAATTTAAATATTTATTTCTGTCACGGGTGTCTCCGCGCGACTTAGGTGTATGAGAAGGATAGAGTGAGCGATAAGGTGGCTCGACTAATGTAAGGGTTGCATTGCAGTGCGGACTTTAGGTCGATGGTTAGAGTACGAGATTCGTAATCCAAGTTCCGTGTCTTCGAATCCCGTCCTCCGCTTTTTTTCGCTCCTCGTCTTTTTCATTCGTATAACACTTCAGAATAATTGTATTTAGCAAACCCACAAACTTGGAAAAGTTTTTGAGGCTTAATCAATTTTTTAAACGTATTTAAAATAATAAGATAATTTTTCATACGAATTTCTGAGCCGAACCGGAATAATGTTCCGACCCGCCCAAGAGTTAGCCTTAATTTAGCCCCATGAGCATAACCTAAAATCACGTTTTAATCCAAAAACAGGGGTTTTGAAATTTCTCGAAATTCCGATACTCTAACGGTTAAAAATCCATATCTTTTGAAATAATTACAATAGTTTGTAGTAAATAAATCACAGACTGACGAGCTGAGAAAAATAATTATATTTACATAAAAAAAAATTATTATGGAATCGTCGGGTTCCCGGTGACCAAGTGGTAAGGCAACTGCCCAGGAAGCAGGAGTTCGTCGGTTCGATCCCGACCTGGCGACGTTGATTTGTTTCTTTCACGATCTTTCTTTAATTAATCTTCTAATACCTCTGGCGACATTTAATACTTAGCGATATGCAACTATAAGTTGCTAATAAAGAGGGTTTTGTGCAATATTTGAGAAAATATTGATTAACGCAATATGGCTCGCAAATAACGATTAAAATTCATATAATACTTTGTAATAAACATACATGCACGAGCGATTTATAATCACAATTAAATTATCATAGTTTACGAATGCTCACAAGCGTGGAAACTGTTTTGCAACGCAAAAAGAAAATGTGGGAAAATAAAAGAAATAAAAACTACAATTAACCATCAAAGTTTTACTTTTAGTATTGAGATAGTATATACAAGTTTTCGGTATATATAAATATAGTTATAATGTATTTCACGGGCATTCTTCTTTAAAAAACTTACAGTAAATATTATAATTGTCGTAAATTTTGTTATAAACTATAGTCATATTTTTACTGGAAATTATAGTAATTTTTTTAGTTTGTCGAATTTAGTTTGTTGCATCGGAATACATGTAAAATTAGTAAATAAATAAATTTAAAAATAATTAAATGTATAGTTATAAATGAATTCAGTTTAAATATATACGAAGTTTTAAACCTGTTTTTGAATTGCAGGGATTACGGTTTACATCGCGAGCAACATAATCGCAATACATTTTAGTCACGTTGTTCTTAGGACTCGTTTGTGAGGCGTCCGTAGCTCTCTAGCGTGCGAGCTCTCGGCTTGTCCGACAGTTGGGAATTTTTCGTGCAGTCAATTGGTTCGTGAGGAGTATTTAAACGGTTTTATACGATATTCTATGCCTATTTCATTGATTTTAATATCTGATCAATCTATATTCATAGATATGAAACAATCTTCATTTTTATACATTAGAGGTGAAACAGTCCTCATATTAATTTTGTAATTACGTGATTTAGAAGCGAAATAGATCTGTAAATCAGGATAAAACAATCCCAGAATATCGCGGAGGTCCAGTGCTATACGATAAAAAAATATTGAATACATAATAGTCAAATACACATTAGTACACGTACAAAAGTCACGTACTTGTAAATCAAATCATTTAATCATTCAGTGCGGGGTTTTGTATGCCTTTAGGCTTTTTCCTCATGAGTCAATAAAGACATTTATTTCTTCTCTTGATGGGCTTAAAGTTTCATTTATTTCTGTTCTATAGATCCTATCTTTTCCTTTAAACAAAATTCACGTTGAACGGGTTTCGACCATACACTTTTTCTTAGTGTTGTAAATAGACAAATGTCCGCGACTCTATATGGGTTAACAATACTCTATACATTTTTATATAATATTCCCTTTTATATACTCACCGTCCCCTGAGTGTTGTTTCTTTACCACTTAATATCAACGCGAAAACATGCCAATAAAATATCTCTATTAATATTTCAACTAAGCTAATTGCGCATTAATTTAGGATTATTTCGTACAATTGGTAAAAAAAGGTGATCGAAAGTTATAAGATATAATAATACTAAATTGAGTTGAATTAAAAAAAAATGAAGTTACGCGTTGTAAGGGAGGAGTAAAAACGTGTTCGGTTGAAAAATTCATTAAGTCGGAAAATGAAGGTATACAGTGCCGTAGTGATCAGTGGCAGCTGGTTCAAACTTTCTAATTCGCATTTCCACAGCTGCAGCAACTGGAGCACTCGTCAAGTTTTCCTCGTTTATCCTCGGTCACAATATTGCAAACAAAACTTGTGCGAACCTCGACAAAAGTTAATAATTTATTGATATTTTCTAATATTAAATATAATTACGTCATATTTATTTTGATTTTATTAATAGTCGGTTGATTTCTTCACACGGTTTATTGTTTTGGAAAATCAAAAAGTTTGGTACATAAAGTTGGTGGTATATTTATACATATACGATTAGTTAGTCAATATTAATTTTGACAGTTTCGTTGTTGGATGACCGAGGATGTAATGGATAGATCGTTGAGAATTTATTAAAATTAACGAAATTAATATGAGACACGGATGGTTTATCTATACGAATTATATGTCAAGTTGTGTATCGTTGAACTTCTTTGCGTAATCATTGAACCTTGGGTATTGCATAAAAAGAGATTAACGAGTATTTTGTGAATGTTGTAGAAAAGCAAAAATA
Organism: Theocolax elegans; assembly: GCA_026168455.1. Classification (NCBI taxonomy): domain Eukaryota; kingdom Metazoa; phylum Arthropoda; class Insecta; order Hymenoptera; family Cerocephalidae; genus Theocolax; species Theocolax elegans. Next base: position 36,870,738 of record CM047431.1, on the reverse strand, counting down.
AACCAACTAAATATTTAGTACTGAAGTAGAGTTCTCATAGATCTTCTTGCGATTTTTCAGAGCTACAATATTGAAGAATTTCCGCTACGAGAGTTTCCTGGTGTAACTAAATATTTTTGCTCAAATAAACAAATATACGTTGTGATTATTTGTGTTTAATCAAGTTAAAAAAATAATCTATTAAATATATACGATAGTTAATTTCTCCGAGTATTTTAATACACTAACACATAATATACAGATCGAGACACAGATGAACATTATAATTATAGATTAAAATTTATTGAGATAGCTGTAATCTTATAGCCATATTGTTGTTTTCTATAAGTTAACGATTATGTTGGTGCTTCGTAATAGTTGATATTTAGGCAAATCACTTTGGTACTGAAATTCTTGCGATGAAAAAATCGCTGTAGTACCGTGTGTTCCTGTGGGTTTGAGTTATTTTGGTTTTTCCATGTGTGTATGACTTACACAATTTTTAGGTTATACGAACCTAGTATGGAAATTGAGCATTTTAAAATTGGTGGAAACAATTTTTGTCCACCAATTACCATTGAATATAGTTTTTGGTTGAATATAGCGTTTCACATATATAAACATTATTATAGCAGAGACTCTCCGTTATAATAAACGCCACATATTATCTGTGAATGGTAGATTTACTTTATTTGGTTCTCAATGTTGGACCAATATTAGTACCCAATGTTGTTTTGGTACGTTAATACCCAACGATGGACCAATATTATTGTATCTAACATTCGAAATCAACCTCGGATATTATAAACATACTATTAGCTCTATATTTTATTAAAAGTATAGTCTAGCGTGGCCAATAGCACAAATACATAATGTAATAATGCAGCGGTTAGAAAAGTAAAAATCTGAAGGGCTAGTTAGCTGTATATAATGGCTCTCGTTCCTATACTTGCGTCAGGCTCTATCGAGCCTTTTGATATGATAAGAATTAGAAATAGCTATCCTATATAGTGTGTTTGACTATACTGTAGCGTCAATTTTTATGGGATGTAAAATTTTCGGTTGTTTATAAAATTTTTGTCCACAATTTTATAAATAAATAGATAATCGCATTAAAATATTCCAAACACTCATTTTTCTCAAAAAAGGTATAAATTACGAGATATAAACTTCAAGCATACGTGTTTTGTTTTAGAATTATTTCCTTTGTGTATGAGAGTATGCCAAAGTTCCGTCTTCGCGTAATTTAAAATGATGAAATTGAATAACGAATATGTATGTGTAATGTGTTTGTTGCAGGAAAGGACGGAATATAACCTCCAAAGGAATTGACAAGCGCGCCTACACAACGGACAGGCCGAGGAAGGAACCTCGCGCGCCTGCTGCAGCGGCGACGGGGGCGACGGCAACGACAATTGCCGCGCCACGGTGATCCCATCGTCGTCGGCGCAGGCGCACCCCGGGGTGTGAATAGCAGCGCCACTTGGCGCAGTCACGTCGCAACCGGCTTCGGCGAACGGCGCAGCGCCACCTGACTTAAGGTATCTACTTTTATTCATGTACACTTAACCTCTTGAACATCCAAATGTAAGATGAAATACCTAATTGCAAGGCAGTACAAGGACACGTAATAATGTTGTAATCGTAAACGTAGATTAGAAAATAAAAAAGAACGTATCAACATTCGTCGTTCAACTTTTTTTAGGTTAGGTTTAAACTGGAAACGCTTTGTAATTTTATCTTTAAACTTTTCTCTGCTACTAATAGAATACATTGTTTTTGGAGAATATACGGTTTACATATGCAGCGTCCTTGGTGTTCTTATTCCACAAATGGGTAATTTATCTTACGGAAAAGTAAGGGGTAAAAGAGGATTGAAATGGGTTTGTGGTGTTGGTGAAGGTTCCGAAGCGGCTCCGCCCAGCCATGATTGACCCTAGCTCCTCGGAAGAGGAGAGCGAGGAGGACCAAAGCATCCACCAGGGCGGTGGTGGGAAGGGCCGTGTGGGTCCGTCGAGTAAGCAGACGGTAAATCACGGCACCCGCTACAATGCCGACGGTGGGGGCGGGGGTCTCCCTCGTGGTCCATCAGGTACTGGCTCGGTGAGCAGCTCCCCGGGACCGGGGGTACGCAGCGCCGACGTCGGGCCTCACACCCGGGCGGTCAACAAAATTGGCCCGTCATCGGTCGTCGATCAGGATGCCGCGATGGCGGACCAGCCCGGGCAACCGGGTCTCGATGTCCCGGCTAATCACATGTCCGGGAACGCGAGGAACTCTCTTTCGCCGTCCATCAGCGCGCACCAGGATGCGGCTAACTTTGCCAGCAAGGCCTCGGGGACGAGGCCTACCAGCCCATCACCATCCGTGGCTAGCGAGAAGACCGAGCAGGAACTCCAGGTAAATACTGCCTAATTATTTGCCTAATTATAGGTTTTGAAACAAGCTTGTCTTTTATTATTAGCGAGGGACATTCGTGCCCATTTTTTCTTTAACTAGTAACGTTAATAATACTTTTTATTCGTACAAAATAATTTGATGTAATTGTAACATTACTGTTTTCACAACACTTGTCGCGTAAACATTTACGTGAAACTTTATGTCTATACTGTATAACTTTATGTAGTTTGAATAAGTATTATTTGAATGTAACTTGTTAATAGTTCAGAATCAAATTAGAGTTAATATCAAAGAAATACTATATATTTCAAGTCCATATCAATTTATAACAACAAATCCACCGTTTCATTGGTCACAAATTTCTTTTCTCTCAGTGTAAACTTTACATCTACGTGTTCAACGATACTTTCTTAAACTTGAATAAATCTTCATTAAACATTTGGGGTGGAGTCCGATTTGTCGAAGGTTTATTCAAAATGTGTGCGATATTTCGAATTTTAGAAATTAGAATAACTTTTTTGTTAATTTTTTGCATTATTGTCTGTTACCAAGGTGTTGATAGACAAGTATTATAAAAGTTATTTCTCTACACTATAAAGTTCGAATATTCGGAACAAATATCTAAAAACCAAAGAATGCATTACTTTCGAAATAATGATCTTTCTATTTTTCTTGATTCTAAATAATAAATATGCATTTTTTATTTTTGAAATTCGAAAAAATGCACACATTTTGACTAAGCCTTCGACAAATCGGAACCCACCCAACATTTGTATGAAGCTTACACATTCATATTACAATAGCAAAGTGCGAAGCCGGACCAGTTTGGACAAATTCGAATTGCACATTTAAAAAAAATCCATCGAATACTTTTTAGGATACATTTTTAAAACGAGTATAATGAACTGTTGATCAATATTAAACACAAATGTCCTCGAAAACAATAGATTTTTATGTCTTAATTGAAATTTTTAAAGACGTATACTTTTTACTGAGAGTCCAGATACTTCCTAAGCTCTGCTAGTCACAAAAAAATAATTTGTCTCTTATAACCTGGATTTAACTTATGGACATAAACAATGAAATAGTTCATTGCATTGAAAAATATAAATTCTTGGACTTGGAGGAATTCTTGTTAAATATTACTTAAACGGAAACTGTGGTTAAAATGGTCCTTTTATGATTAAGAGAAATATGAAATTTCACAATTTTTTTCAAAGAAGATGTCAAACTGTAACTGTAAGAGTCTTTTTTACAGTTTTTTGATAAATACATGAATAATTTAAAAAAAAAACCGATCGTCAGGCGCTTAAATTTTCCAGATTTTATGAGAAAGTTATGCAAAAATTGTTTACTCAATTATTATTTAAAAATGATTTTTTTTGAAAAAAAAAAATTTCAGAGTCTTATTGTTGGATTGAAAGTTGCAGATTCCTGTAATGTGGGTTCTATATCTCGTTAATTATAGACGAATCCGCTTGATTATAAAACAATCATTTTAGAGCAGGCAGATTTCACGTTTGAATGATCTGTAACAAGAATTCCTCTAAGAATAATAGTGTTCAATTTTTTCGGTGTGGTAGAGAAAAAAATCAAAAGTTCGAATCTCAGATACAGAATATCTTTTTTTATTTTATTATTAATCCAAATTTTAATTAAATTCCAAACAAACTTACTCAAGGCTTTTAATTTAAGTTTACCATAACTTTACGTAAACGTTTAATTAAGATTTTTTAAAGTTTGGAGAACTCTCACTGGTAACGTTGACATCGACTTCGCCCAAACTTAACTTCATGTACAAAGTAGAATAGTACATTTTTTACGCAAGTTGTCATGGTTCGTATTAAAATACTTCGGAATAATCCTCGGTATTAGAGTTCTTTGTAACATAATTCTTTAACGATAAGTCAATATAGTGATTATAAAATTAATATGTTCTAAGACTGTTTATTAAATTGAAATAAACGCGTAAATCTTTTTTATTCATTTAAATAATATTTATAACAATAAACTGTCCAACGAATAATTGCATGCAACTCGTTTTCAGTTGCAACGGTTTCAGTAAGATATGTTAGAAATCAATAAAATTTTTTCATTTATGATGATAATACACAACTTTTTAGAAAAGCGAATTGATGCATTTCTTTCAAGTTTTCTTGACATTATTTTCAATGTAAGTGTATTTTTAGTTTTTAATCTCCTATGTTTAATACGATTATAAACGATTATAATTGTCTCTCGCTAAATATGACTTCCATTAGCTGACATAAAAGTCATCCCTTTTTCTCTTGTATCATTTTCTATTTTCTTTTAAGTTCCCATTGTTCCAAACGATTAAAACATTGTACTTATAAGGAGGGGTTCCACCCTGCCGGTCACGGATTTTGCTGCAACTTTGGGAATTGTATTTTGGTACACAAATATGAAAAAATTTATGTGGAATTGAATCTCATAAGCTGTTTGACGATAATTCTACGCATTTAATGTAAAATTGTGAAAAAAGTATACGTTAGTTTAATTGCTGACAACTCAAAAGCAATTAAAGATAGACACTCGACCTTAGATCTGGCAAAAAGTTTAGATCAAGTAGATACGATTTGAGTAAAAAGAAGCTCTAATACATCAATTTGGTCAAAAGTTATGGAAAAATAAGAATAAGATGAAATTTTAACGAAAATGTAGTATTTAAATTTAAGGATTGCAGGGATCTACCTTATTCAACTCAAGAATTATATCTAATATATTCAATAAAAAATCTAAAAAAATTCACAAAGATACTTTGAAACATATCAAACGGCTTGACGTTGCGACTTTTTGTGAAAAAATAATAATTTTTTTCATTAATTTTAAATAAACAAGATTTGGTCAGTAATTTGATAAACACTATTTCCAACACAAAAATTATATTGATATTATATACAATTTAAAAATCTATAAAAAATTATACATATTGCCTAAAGCAAATACAAGAGCCTGCGATGTTGTCAGATTTTTGAAAATAATAACCCATTTTACATTAATACCCACGCTTCTTAGGATCCGACATCTCCTTACTGGACTTTTTAGGCAAAAATTTCATCTTATTCTTATTTCTTCGGTAACTTTTGACCAAATTGAAATATTTAAGCTTTCTTTTCTTCAAATCGTATCTTCTTTATCTCACCTATTTGTCAGATCTAAGATTAAGTCTCCGTCTTTAATTGCTTTTGAGTTATCAGTAATTAAACTGACGTATACTATTTTCCCAATTTTACATTAAATGCGTAGAATAATCGTCAAACAGTCTATGAGATTAAATTTCACATGAATTTTTTCATATTTGTGTATCAAAAAACAATTCCCAAAGTTGCAACAATACCCATGACTCGAATGCTGGAATCCCTTTTTTTTAGTCTTTCGATCAATATGATATCTATATTAGGTAATATACAAAAATAATGAATTTCAACACTTTTTTCTCTCATATTTTATACGGTAGTTTATATAAACAAAAATGTTGAAAAAAATAGTTAGCTTTTTATAGAATATTATAGAATTTTTAGATGTTTTTCTTTCGTTTTTAAGAATATACGAGGATTTATATTTTACAAGCAATTATTGATTAAAATAAAAATATTTTTGGACGTTAAATATTTATAATCACTTTCAGATCAAATCAATTAATTTTATTCATATGGTAATCCACCAGGTAATAGGCAGTGTTACGATACTGGTTACTCACAAAAAATCTCAATAGAAAGGTCAAAAAAGATTAATTTTTGTTTTTCATCTTTATGATCTAAAGCTTTTGTGATATATTTATAGTAAAAAATATTTTTTAATGTAGTATTTTTTTGTGTATTAGATAAAATATAATGTTTTAAAAAATAAATTTGCTTCAACCACTGATATTTGTGCTTAAAAAAATTAATTTTTTATTTATATTTTTTTTGATAAACAAAAATCTATTCAAAGAAAAAAGTCTATGTACAGTGTAAGTAATTACTTGAAAGAAATATCACAAAAAATGTCAAATAAGTTCAAAAATTGATGTATCGCAAGGATCATTTTACACTAAATACTAATTATTATTACAAGTGCTTTCTTCACAAAGATAAAAAATAAAATAAAAAAAACTAATTATTACATTTGTTTCGTACAATTTTAGTTAAAATGACTCCGTCTTGTTGAAATTTCCCAGAAAAGTTAATATTTATTAAAATGGAATGTTTTTTGACCTAGTTCCGTCCTTAAGAAATCATGAGTATCACCGTTACATACTCATAACAACTGGTTACAAGTAATACAAATATCACGTATATCGATCGTATTTATTAAAAAATTATTGAAATAAACATTCACACAAAGTTTTGACTCCGCATTCCGATCGCCATTGACAGTTACGTATATCATTCGCATAGGAAATTGAAAACGACGACATCGCGTGATATTGAAGGACGTTATCTATCGTCGTAACGACTCACGAAGTTTGAAATCATTTGTAAATAACAATTGTCAACAGCTGCACCACTTTTTTCACCGTGCATAGTGACCATAACGAATATCCACGAATTAAAAAAATAACGCATATTTAAAGTAGGAAACCTCTACGACGAACAGTCAGATCACAAATTGTCGCAAATATTATTTGGTTTCTTTTTTTCTTTAACTAACCAACTTTTCACGCTACGGAAGTGTATAACCAATTATATACGAGCGACGAAAAGTTTAAGAAACTAGAGCGCGGTGGGTTAATCAAACCAATTGTCTCAACAGTTTCTAGATTATATGAATCAGAAATCCGAGTTATCAATTTGCTTAATAAAACTTAGATTCGCGCGTGGAAATACCGTGGAAACAAATGGTTATTTATCTTTCCACGTATATATATATATATATATATATATATATATATATGGGCTATTTCACGTCAAGTGGTACGATGAAAATTTTAAATCGCTCCAAAATTTGAATTCAGGCTGGAAATATCTTTCAGAAGATAGAAAAAAATTTTTAGGTGTTAAAAATAATTTGCCTAAGAGTTATTCCACCAAGAAAAATGGAAATTTTTCAATTTTTTAGAAAAATTTCTATTTTCAAAGCCGTTTATCTCAAAATCTATTGATTTTTTTGAAAAAACATTAAAAACAACTTTTGTTCAAAATAATCTTTAGAACTTATCTACCTGGGTTAGAATTCTTAATTTTAAAATCTCGAAGAAATATAACCCCCGGAAATATTGAATATCAAAAAAAGGCGACCACGCCACAATCGATTTTGATCTAACACCGCTCAAAAGATCACATTTTTCGCGAGCTTTCGAATGGCGGTGGTTAGATTATTGGCCAAGACCGTTGGTGTAAGTTATACCCCATAAACCTCATAAATCACTAATTTTCATGTATTTTAGGGCATAACTTACACCAGCGGTCTTGGCCAATAATCTAACCACCGCCATTCGAAAGCTCTCAAAAAATGTGATCTTTTGAGCGGTGTTAGATCAAAATCGATTGTGGCGTGGTCGCCTTTTTTGATATTCAATATTTCCAAGTGCCCTATCTCTTCGAGATGTTAAAATTAAGAATTGTAACCCAGGTAGTTAAGTTCTAAGGATTATTTTGAACAAAAGTTGTTTTTAATGTTTTTTCAAAAAAATCAATAGATTTTGAGATAAATGCCCTAAAATACATGAAAATGAGTAATTTTATGAGGTTTATGGGGTATAACTTACACCAACGGTCTTGGCCAATAATCTAACCACCGCCATTCGAAAGCTCGCGAAAAATGTGATCTTTTGAGCGGTGTTAGATCAAAATCGATTGTGGCGTGGTCGCCTTTTTTTGATATTCAATATTTCCGGGCGTTATATTTCTTCGAGATTTTAAAATTAAGAATTCTAACCCAGGTAGATAAGTTCTAAAGATTATTTTGAACAAAAGTTGTTTTTAATGTTTTTTCAAAAAAAATCAATAGATTTTGAGATAAATGGCTTTGAAAATAGAAATTTTTCTAAAAAATTGAAAAATTTCCATTTTTCATGGTGGAATAACTCTTAGGCAAATTATTTTAACACCTAAAAATTTTTTTCTATCTTCTGAAAGATATTTCCAGCCTGAATTCAAATTTTGGAGCGATTTAAAATTTTCATCGTACCACTTGACGTGAAATAGCCCATATATATATATATATATATATATATATATATATATATATATTACGGGTTGGGTAAGTAGTCGTTAACCACCCATTTTCGAATACTTTTTCGAATACTTTTTATATATATATGGGCTATTTCACGTCAAGTGGTACGATGAAAATTTTAAATCGCTCCAAAATTTGAATTCAGGCTGGAAATCTCTTTCAGAAGATAGAAAAAAATTTTTAGGTGTTAAAAATAATTTGCCTAAGACTTATTCCACCATGAAAAATGGAAATTTTTCAATTTTTAGAAAAATTTCTATTTTCAAAGCCATTTATCTCAAAATCTATTGATTTTTTTGAAAAAAACATTAAAAAACAACTTTTGTTCAAAATAATCCTTAGAACTTAACTACCTGGGTTACAATTCTTAATTTTAAAATCTCGAAGAGATAGGGCACTTGGAATATTGAATATCAAAAAAAGGCGACCACGCCACAATCGATTTTGACCTAACACCGCTCAAAAGATCACATTTTTTGAGAGCTTTCGAATGGCGGTGGTTAGATTATTGGCCAAGACCGCTGGTGTAAGTTATGCCCTAAAATACATGAAAATTAGTGATTTATGAGGTTTATGGGGTATAACTTACACCAACGGTCTTGGCCAATAATCTAACCACCGCCATTTGAAAGCTCGCGAAAAATGGATCTTTTGAGCGGTGTTAGATCAAATCGATTGTGGCGTGGTCGCCTTTTTTGATATTCAATATTTCCAAGTGCCCTATCTCTTCGAGATGTTAAAATTAAGAATTGTAACCCAGGTAGATAATGTTCTAAAGATTATTTGAACAAAAGTTGTTCATTTATGATGATAATACACAACTTTTTAGAAAAGCGAATTGATGCATTCTTTCAAGTTTTCTTGACATTATTTTTCAATGTACGTGTATTTTTAGTTTTTAATCTCCTATGTTTAATACGATTATAAACGATTACTAATTGTCTCTCGCTAATATGACCTTCCATAGCTGACATAAAAGTCATCCCTTTTTCTCTTGTATCATTTTCTATTTTCTTTTAAGTTCCATTGTTCCAAACGCTTAAACATTGTACTTATAAGGAGGGGTTCCACCCTGCCGGTCACGGATTTGCTGCAACTTTGGGAATTGTATTTTTGGTACACAAATATGAAAAAATTTATGTGGAATTGAATCTCATAAGCTGTTTGACGATAATTCTACGCATTTAATGTAAAATTGTGAAAAAAGTATACGTTAGTTTAATTGCTGACAACTCAAAAGCAATTAAAGATAGACACTCGACCTTAGATCTGGCAAAAAGTTTTAGATCAAGTAGAATACGATTTGAGTAAAAAGAAGCTCTAATACATCAATTTGGTCAAAAGTTATGGAAAAATAAGAATAAGATGAAATTTTAACGAAAATGTAGTATTTAAATTTAAGGATTGCAGGGATCTACCTTATTCAACTCAAGAATTATAATCTAATATATTCAATAAAAAATCTAACAAAATTCACAAAGATACTTTGAAACATATCAAACGGCTTGACGTTGCGACTTTTTGTGAAAAAATAATAATTTTTTTCATTAATTTAAATAAACAAGATTTGGTCAGTAATTTGATAAACACTATTTCCAACACAAAAAATTATATTGATATTATATACAATTTAAAAAATCTATAAAAAATTATACATATTGCCTAAAGCAAATACAAGAGCCTGCGATGTTGTCAGATTTTTGAAAATAATAACCCATTTTACATTAATACCCACGCTTCTTAGGATCCGACATCTCCTTACTGGACCTTTTTAGGCAAAAATTTCATCTTATTCTTATTTCTTCGGTAACTTTTGAACCAAATTGAAATATTTAAGCTTTCTTTTCTTCAAATCGTATCTTCTTTATCTCACCTATTTGTCGATCTAAGATTAAGTCTCCGTCTTTAATTGCTTTTGAGTTATCAGTAATTAAACTGACGTATACTATTTTCCCAATTTTACATTAAATGCGTAGAATAATCGTCAAACAGTCTATGAGATTAAATTTCACATGAATTTTTTTCATATTGTGTATCAAAAACAATTCCCAAAGTTGCAACAATACCCATGACTCGAATGCTGGAATCCCTTTTTTTTAGTCTTTCGATCAATATGATATCTATATTAGGTAATATACCAAAAATAATGAATTTCAACACTTTTTTTCTCTCATATTTTATACGGTAGTTTATATAAACAAAAATGTTGAAAAAAATAGTTAGCTTTTTATAGAATATTATAGAATTTTAGATGTTTTCTTTCGTTTTTAAGAATATACGAGGATTTATATTTACAAGCAAATTATTGATTAAAATAAAAATATTTTTGGACGTTAAATATTTATAATCACTTTCAGATCAAATCAATTAATTTTATTCATATGGTAATCCACCAGGTAATAGGCAGTGTTACGATACTGGTTACTCACAAAAAATCTCAATAGAAAGGTCAAAAAAGATTAATTTTGTTTTTCATCTTTATGATCTAAAGCTTTTGTGATATATTTATAGTAAAAAATATTTTTTAATGTAGTATTTGTTTGTGTATTAGATAAAATATAATGTTTTAAAAAATAAATTTGCTTCAACCACTGATATTTGTGCTTAAAAAAATTAATTTTTTATTTATATTTTTTTTGATAACAAAAAATCTATTCAAAGAAAAAAGTCTATGTACAGTGTAAGTAATTACTTGAAAGAAATATCACCAAAAAATGTCAAATAAGTTCAAAATTGATGTATCGCAAGGATCATTTTACACTAAATACTAATATATTACAAGTGCTTTCTTCACAAAGATAAAAATAAAATAAAAAAAACTAATTATTACATTTGTTTCGTACAATTTTAGTTTAAAATGACTCCCGTCTTGTTGAATTTCCCAGAAAAGTTAATATTTATTAAAATGGAATGTTTTTGACCTAGTTCCGTCCTTAAGAAATCATGAGTATCACCGTTACATACTCATAACAACTGGTTACAAGTAATACAAATATCACGTATACGATCGTATTTATTAAAAATTATTGAAATAAACATTCACACAAAGTTTTGACTCCGCATTCCGATCGCCATTGACAGTTACGTATATCATTCGCATAGGAAATTGAAAACGACGACATCGCGTGATATTGAAGGACGTTATCTATCGTCGTAACGACTCACGAAGTTTGAAATCATTTGTAAATAACAATTGTCAACAGCTGCACCACTTTTTTCACCGTGCATAGTGACCATAACGAATATCCACGAATTATAAAAAATAACGCATATTTAAAGTAGGAAACCTCTACGACGAACAGTCAGATCACAAATTGTCGCAAATATTATTTGGTTTCTTTTTTTCTTTAACTAACCAACTTTTCACGCTACGGAAGTGTATAACCAATTATATACGAGCGACGAAAAGTTTAAGAAACTAGAGCGCGGTGGGTTAATCAAACCAATTGTCTCAACAGTTTCTAGATTATATGAATCAGAAATCCGAGTTATCAATTTGCTTAATAAAACTTAGATTCGCGCGTGGAAATACCGTGGAAACAAATGGTTATTTATCTTTCCACGTATATATATAATATATATATATATATATATTATATATGGGCTATTTCACGTCAAGTGGGTACGATGAACATTTTAAATCGCTCCAAATTTGAATTCAGGCTGGAAATATCTTTCAGAAGATAGAAAAAAATTTTTAGGTGTTAAAAATAATTTGCCTAAGAGTTATTCCACCCACCAGAAAAATGGAAATTTTTCAATTTTTTAGAAAAATTTCTATTTTCAAAGCCGTTTATCTCAAAATCTATTGATTTTTTTGAAAAAACATTAAAACAACTTTTGTTCAAAATAATCTTTAGAACTTATCTACCTGGGTTAGAATTCTTAATTTTAAAATCTCGAAGAAATATAACCCCCGGAAATATTGAATATCAAAAAAAGGCGACCACGCCACAATCGATTTTGATCTAACACCGCTCAAAAGATCACATTTTTCGCGAGCTTTCGAATGGCGGTGGTAGATTATTGGCCAAGACCGTTGGTGTAAGTTATACCCCATAACCCTCATAAATCACTAATTTTCATGTATTTAGGGCATAACTTACACCAGCGGTCTTGGCCAATAATCTAACCACCGCCATTCGAAAGCTTCTCAAAAAATGTGATCTTTTGAGCGGTGTTAGATCAAAATCGATTGTGGCGTGGTCGCCTTTTTTTGATATTCAATATTTCCAAGTGACCTATCTCTTCGAGATGTTAAAATTAAGAATTGTAACCCAGGTAGTTAAGTTCTAAGGATTATTTTGAACAAAAGTTGTTTTTAAGTGTTTTTCAAAAAAATCAATAGATTTTGAGATAAATGCCCTAAAATACATGAAAATGAGTAATTTTATGAGGGTTTATGGGGTATAACTTACACCAACGGTCTTGGCCAATAATCTAACCACCGCCATTCGAAAGCTCGCGAAAAATGTGATCTTTTGAGCGGTGTTAGATCAAAATCGATTGTGGCGTGGTCGCCTTTTTTTGATATTCAATATTCCGGGCGTTATATTTCTTCGAGATTTTAAAATTAAGAATTCTAACCCAGGTAGATAAGTTCTAAAGATTATTTTTGAACAAAAGTTGTTTTTAATGTTTTTTCAAAAAAAATCAATAGATTTTGAGATAAATGGCTTGAAAATAGAAATTTTTTCTAAAAAATTGAAAAATTTCCATTTTTTCATGGTGGAATAACTCTTAGGCAAATTATTTTTAACACCTAAAAATTTTTTTCTATCTTCTGAAAGATATTTCCAGCCTGAATTCAACTTTTGGAGCGATTTAAAATTTCATCGTACCACTTGACGTGAAATAGCCCATATATATATATATATATATATATATATATATATATATATATATTACGGGTTGGGTAAGTAGTCGTTAACCACCCATTTTCGAATACTTTTTCGCAATACTTTTTATATATATATGGGCTATTTCACGTCAAGTGGTACGATGAAAATTTTAAATCGCTCCAAAATTTGAATTCAGGCTGGAAATCTCTTTCAGAAGATAGAAAAAAATTTTTAGGTGTTAAAAATAATTTGCCTAAGACTTATTCCACCATGAAAAAATGGAAATTTTTCAATTTTTTTAGAAAAAATTTCTATTTCAAAGCCATTTATCTCAAAATCTATTGATTTTTTGAAAAAACATTAAAAACAACTTTTGTTCAAAATAATCCTTAGAACTTAACTACCTGGGTTACAATTCTTAATTTTAAAATCTCGAAGAGATAGGGCACTTGGAAATATTGAATATCAAAAAAGGCGAACCACGCCACAATCGATTTTGACCTAACACCGCTCAAAAGATCACATTTTTTGAGAGCTTTCGAATGGCGGTGGTTAGATTATTGGCCAAGACCGTGGTGTAAGTTAGCCTTTATGCCCTAAAATACATGAAAATTAGTGATTTTATGAGGTTATGGGGTATAACTTCCACCAACGGTCTTGGCCAATAATCTAACCACCGCATTTGAAAGCTCGCGAAAAATGTGATCTTTTGAGCGGTGTTAGATCAAAATCGATTGTGGCGTGGTCGCCTTTTTTTGATATTCAATATTTCCAAGTGCCCTATCTCTTCGAGATGTTAAATTAAGAATTGTAACCCAGGTAGATAAGTTCTAAAGATTATTTTGAACAAAAGTTGTTTTTAATGTTTTTTCAAAAAAATCAATAGATTTTGAGATAAATGGCTTTAAAAATATAAATTTTTCTAAAAAATTTGAAAAATTTCCATTTTTCATGGTGGAATAACTCTTAGGCAAATTATTTTTAACACCTAAAAATTTTTTTCTATCTTCTGAAAGATATTTCCAGCCGGTTTTCAAATTTTGGAGCGATTTAAAATTTTCATCGTACCACTTGACGTGAAATAGCCCATATATATATATATATTATATATATATATTATATATATATATATATTATATATATATATATTATATATATATATATTATATATATATATTATATATATATATTATATATATATATTATATATATATATATTATATATATATATATATAATATATATATATATATTATATATATATATATGGGCTATTTCACGTCAAGTGGTACGATGAAAATTTTAAATCGCTCCAAAATTTGAATTCAGGCTGGAAATCTCTTTCAGAAGATAGAAAAAAATTTTTAGGTGTTAAAAATAATTTGCCTAAGACTTATTCCACCATGAAAAATGGAAATTTTTCAATTTTTTAGAAAAATTTCTATTTTCAAAGCCATTTATCTCAAAATCTATTGATTTTTTTGAAAAAACATTAAAAACAACTTTTGTTCAAATAATCTTTAGAACTTATCTACCTGGGTTAGAATTCTTAATTTTAAATCTCGAAGAAATATAACCCCGGAAATATTGAATATCCAAAAAAAGGCGACCACGCCACAATCGATTTTGATCTAACACCGCTCAAAAGATCACATTTTTCGCGAGCTTTCGAATGGCCGGTGGTTAGATTATTGGCCAAGACCGTTGGTGTAAGTTATACCCCATAAACCTCATAAAATCACCTAATTCTTCATGTATTTTAGGGCATAACTTACACCAGCGGTCTTGGCCAATAATCTAACCACCGCCATTCGAAAGCTCTCAAAAAATGTGATCTTTTGAGCGGTGTTAGATCAAAATCGATTGTGGCGTGGTCGCCTTTTTTTGATATTCAATATTTCCAAGTGCCCTATCTCTTCGAGATGTTAAATTAAGAATTGTAACCCAGGTAGTTAAGTTCTAAGGATTATTTTGAACAAAAGTTGTTTTTAATGTTTTTTCAAAAAAATCAATAGATTTTGAGATAAATTGCCCTAAAATACATGAAAATGAGTAATTTTATGAGGTTTATGGGGTATAACTTACACCAACGGTCTTGGCCAATAATCTAACCACCGCCATTCGAAAGCTCGCGAAAAATGTGATCTTTTGAGCGGTGTTAGATCAAATCGATTGTGGCGTGGTCGCCTTTTTTTGATATTCAATATTTCCGGGCGTTATATTTCTTCGAGATTTTAAAATTAAGAATTCTAACCCAGGTAGATAAGTTCTAAAGATTATTTGAACAAAAGTTGTTTTTAATGTTTTTTTCAAAAAAATCAATAGATTTTGAGATAAATGGCTTTTGAAAATAGAAATTTTTCTAAAAAATTGAAAAATTTCCATTTTTCATGGTGGAATAACTCTTAGGCAAATTATTTTTAACACCTAAAAATTTTTTTCTATCTTCTGAAAGATATTTCCAGCCTGAATTCAAATTTTGGAGCGATTTAAAATTTTCATCGTACCACTTGACGTGAAATAGCCCATATATATATATATATATATATATATATATATATATATATATTACGGGTTGGGTAAGTAGTCGTTAACCACCCATTTTCGAATACTTTTTCGAATACTTTTTATATATATATGGGCTATTTCACGTCAAGTGGTACGATGAAAATTTTAAATCGCTCCAAAATTTGAATTCAGGCTGGAAATCTCTTTCAGAAGATAGAAAAAAATTTTTAGGTGTTAAAAATAATTTGCCTAAGACTTATTCCACCATGAAAAATGGAAATTTTTCAATTTTTTAGAAAAATTTCTATTTTCAAAGCCATTTATCTCAAAATCTATTGATTTTTTTGAAAAAACATTAAAAACAACTTTTGTTCAAAATAATCCTTAGAACTTAACTACCTGGGTTACAATTCTTAATTTTAAAATCTCGAAGAGATAGGGCACTTGGAAATATTGAATATCAAAAAAAGGCGACCACGCCACAATCGATTTTGACCTAACACCGCTCAAAAGATCACATTTTTTGAGAGCTTTCGAATGGCGGTGGTTAGATTATTGGCCAAGACCGCTGGTGTAAGTTATGCCCTAAAATACATGAAAATTAGTGATTTTATGAGGTTTATGGGGTATAACTTACACCAACGGTCTTGGCCAATAATCTAACCACCGCCATTTGAAAGCTCGCGAAAAATGTGATCTTTTGAGCGGTGTTAGATCAAAATCGATTGTGGCGTGGTCGCCTTTTTTTGATATTCAATATTTCCAAGTGCCCTATCTCTTCGAGATGTTAAAATTAAGAATTGTAACCCAGGTAGATAAGTTCTAAAGATTATTTTGAACAAAAGTTGTTTTTAATGTTTTTTCAAAAAAAATCAATAGATTTTGAGATAAATGGCTTTAAAAATATAAATTTTTCTAAAAAATTGAAAAATTTCCATTTTTCATGGTGGAATAACTCTTAGGCAAATTATTTTTAACACCTAAAATTTTTTTCTATCTTCTGAAAGATATTTCCAGCCGGTTTTCAAATTTTGGAGCGATTTAAAATTTTCATCGTACCACTTGACGTGAAATAGCCCATATATATATGGGAGATGGTTTTCTGCCTTTCTCGAGGTTGTTCGCACGAGCGAAGCGAGTGAGAACATCGAGAGAGGTAAAAACTCACGAAGTTTGAAATCATTTGTAAATAACAATTGTCAACAGCTGCACCACTTTTTTCACCGTGCATAGTGACCATAACGAATATCCACGAATTAAAAAAATAACGCATATTTAAAGTAGGAAACCTCCTACGACGAACAGTCCTGGATCACAAATTGTTGCAAATATTATTTGGTTTCTTTTTTTCTTTAACTAACCAACTTTTCTCGCTACGGAAGTGTATAACCAATTATATACGAGCGACGAAAAGTTTAAGAAACTAGAGCGCAGTGGGTTAATCAAACCAATTGTCTCAACAGTTTCTAGATTATATGAATCAGAAATCCGAGTTATCAATTTGCTTAATAAAACTTAGATTCGCGCGTGGAAATACCGTGGAAACAAATGGTTATTTATCTTTCCACGTATATATATATATATATATATATATCTGGGTTGGGTAAGTAGTCGTCAACCACCCATTTTCGAATACTTTTCGAATACTTTTATATTTATATATATATATATACCATATACAATGTTGTTATGCAAGTCTAGACCGTTTTTTAAGCCTTTAAACTCAAATAATGAAAAACTATTCGAAAATGGTTGGTTGACGACTATATTATATAATCTACTTTTACATTTTCTTATAACGATTAATATAGTTATAGAATAGGTTAACAAATTTTTTGGTAAATGTATATATATAATAGTTTTTTCTGTGCGATTCCGTGTATAATCGATGACTTTGGAAACGGTGCAGGACAAGCAGGAACGAGAGGAAGAAGAGCGAAAAACAAGGCTGCAGTTGTACGTGTTCATTTCGAGGTGCATCGCCTACCCGTTCAATGCCAAAGAGCCGACGGACATGACAAAGCGGCAGATGAAGATCACGAAGCAGCAGTTGGAGACTCTGTGTTCTCGCTTTCAGGTACTTGAACGATGCTTCTTTCCATTTTTCTTTCTTTTTATCAAAATCTTGCGAATCACTTTTCCATTGTCGCATTTCGACACTTTCATAACGAGATACTAATTTCTTTCTCGATCAATGGATCATCCTCGAGCATTCATTTTCGAAAAATGTGTGAATCCATTCTAATATTATATAGACTTATTGTATGTATCTGTGTCATTAAATATAAATATATTTCAATATTTTTGTTACTTTGAGTTTAGTCTTAATCTAAAATTGGGTTAGGTTAAATAATATTAGTTAAATTTGACCTAGAATTTAAAAATTTAAATTATATTAATCTTAGTCCAATTTTCAGGTAGCTTTAAATCCATTGTACGTTATCTCTCTCCAATAACGAAGTAATTTAAATAATATTTAAAAATATATCTCTTGAAATAATTCATACAAAATTTGTATTATTCCTATCTTAAAAAAGAGATGAACCTTAAAAGTGTAGCCAAAATAATATAATTTTGATTGAATATTACGAATGTTATCGAGTTACGGTTGCTACAGACATTATATTTTGGAACTTTTTTT
Source organism: Theocolax elegans (assembly GCA_026168455.1). Lineage (NCBI taxonomy): Eukaryota > Metazoa > Arthropoda > Insecta > Hymenoptera > Cerocephalidae > Theocolax > Theocolax elegans. The sequence goes on along the minus strand of CM047431.1, from coordinate 36,852,190 downwards.
TATATATATATATGGGGTATTCCACGTGAAGTGGTCCGATCAAAATTTTAAAATGCACCAAATTTTGGGTACACATTGCAAATGTTTTTCAAAAAACAGAAAAAAAATTTTAGGTACTGGAATCTATTTGCTCAAAAGTTATTTTAACCTCAAAAAGTGAATTTTTTCTAGTTTTTTTCAACACCAGCTGGGTTTACCGCTATTTAACTCAAAATCTATCAACTTTTACTATAAAACATTATATATAACATTCGTTGCTAACTATGTCTAGAATTTATCCTTCCGGGTTAGAATTTCTAATCTCAAGGTTAATGTTACATAAACTACATGTCAATATTCAACTTAAAAATAGTGTACGTGCGCCACAATTGATTTTTTTATCCAAAAGTCTAAAAAAAAGCTTGGAGCAATACCTTTCAAATGGTCTGTAGCATTTTTATGGCCTTCAATTTTGTAAAAAGTTATGATAATTTAAAGAAAGACGAAATTTTTTTAAAAATTTAAATAGGAAATACCATGTTAATTTTTGTGAATTTTTTGTCTTTCTTTAAATTATCATAACTTTTTACAGAATTGAAGGCTATAAAAATGCTACAGACCATTTGAAAGGTATTGCTCCAAGCTTTTTTTTAGACTTTTGGATAAAAAAATCAATTGTGGCGCACTTACACTTTTTTTAAGTTGAATGTTGACATGTAGTTAATTTGTCATTAACCTTGAGATTAGATATTCTAACCCAGAAGAATAAATTCTAGACATAATTAGCAACGAATGTTACATATAATGTTCTATAGTAAAAGTTGATAGATTTTGAGTTACATAGCGGTGAACCCAGCTGGTGTTGAAAAAAACTTGGAAAAATTCACTTTTTGAGGTTAGAATAACTTTTAGCAAATAGATTCCAGTACCTAAAATTTTTTTTCTGTATTCTGAAAAACATTTGCAATGTGTACCCAAAATTTGGTGCATTTTAAAATTTTGATCGGACCACTTCACGTGGAATACCCCATATATATAGAGAGAGAGAAGCACGAGTCAAAATTCAAAGATATGCCCTGTGACCATGTGAACATTTAAAAGATTAAATTATAATAATTTAATATTTATTTTGAAAAAACGGTAAAATTTAACGAAATATGAAACTGCTCTAATATATGCATATTGTACATATATATATATCATATCTACTTATTCCTTTTTCTTTAATACATAATATAAAATAAAAATCGTAAAGGCGCGGTAAATTAAAATTTTTGATTAGCCTTGACATCTTCCTTAAAGAAACATACAGAAGTTTAGTTTAAAGATAAAACGTGAGATAAAACGTATACGTCAACATTCAGCTGGGTTTACCCGTCGATGTAAATTTATTCATCACGCGGCAGGTCACTATTCTACAAACGTATATGTAAAACAAACGAATCACATATATATACGGAAGTCGTCTAGGACAAGTCCCGTCAAATCGATTAAATAAAAATTAGCCCTCGTTTGAGCTTAATCTCAAAAAAAAAAGAAAATAAAACATTTATATCTTCGAATCAGAAATAATAATTCATGATACGTATCTCGGAGAATCTTTTATTAAACGGTGAAAGTAGAAATCTTATGTAGACGACGAGAGGAGCACGTTACAAATAAATTGTCCAACGTTGTCACGCGAGTGTAAACTAAATACACAATATCACAGTATTTAATGTAAATTACAGATTGATGTCGCGCGCGTGGTGTTTTGTATATATATATATACACTCATATATTTGCGCGCTATGTATAAAAGATTCATTCCCGCCACTTATCTTTTTCAAATCGCTATTATATAGCCATGGCGCTATATCCGGTAAAACCTTACCAACTCGTACTTGACAACGTAGCAATATGACCTAAATTGATATTTAATTAACAAAAAAATAGTATGATTGATTAATTTAAAAATTTGATACATAATTTAAATTATTAAAACAATTTAATTATGATTTCATTATAATTTAAAAGTTATAATTGGGTAAAGTTAAGAATATTCCAAATAGAAATATCACAATAATATGGTTAATTATTGGCGAGAATTACCATATTTCGATATATTTTGGTCGGAAAATAGTAAGATTTTTACCGCGGATGTTTTGTAAAACGGAGAAAAAGTAAAAATTACTATAATTTTATTGAGTAATCGAGAGACATAATTGGTGAATGATGATAAAAACTACTATATTACAGAGAAAAAATTTATAAGATATGTAGTAAATATTAATAAACCTGTAGTAACATTTTACGTATAACGAAATAGTAATTTTCACTACAATTTTTTTTCTCGATATACATGTATTCTTTAATATTTACTATAGTATGTCTGATTCATTTTTTCGAAACAAAACCAAACATGTTCTTGAAGTCTACTCCTCGTTTGGGAATGTCCTTTTAAAGAAAATTGCTACGAAATTCACTGTACACTCTAAAGTGTAAAAATTGACAATAGAATGTGTAAATCGACTAATTTTTACTTACGAAAAGAGGAAAATCCGACTACACTTACCAATCGACAACTTTATACTGTTATAAAGTGCAATATGTGATAATTGCACTTTTCGAAAATGTAGTATATAGTAATTCCACATTTTGAAAGTATAAAATGTGATAATTGCACTTTTCATAAATGTAAAAAGTGAGATTTGCACTATTTAAAAGTATAATACTTGCATTTTACTCTTTACAAAAGCGTAAACCTGTCGATTTACACATTTTACCGTCAATTTTTACACTTTATGGTTAAGTTTCTATGGTAAAAATTGTGAATTTATTTCTCAAATAAGGTAAAAGTCCCTATTAATAAACACCTCGAAAGATGTGTACCCATTTTGGAACACTCGGAAAGAAATGTATTTACAAAGTAATCCGCATGTTTATATAAATTATTGAAATTACTGGATCAAAATTAATGACATTTACTTCTAAGATGAATCAAGCAAATACTAATAGTATAACAAAAAATCTATAAATAAATATTTAATTTGAAAGCTTCACCAAATCGCATGTATTGACTGTCACATTAGTTAAAAACGTTCAATTATTTTGATTAAATTTTTTAAAGTCTGTATTTATTAATAAACGTAAGGTTTATTAGTATGATTTATACTGCACATGGTACTTTTTAACTCGTAGATTAAATTATTAAGTGTTCCCTCCGACGTACGTATGATTTTGTATCTGTCCTAATTATTAAACAGTATAGACGCATTATTTAACTGATATTAATCACTTGAAACATTAGTTTTTTATACTTTAATTTCTGATCGTTTAACTTAAAACAATTATTTTAAAATAACATGCCTTTTTTCTCGCTATTGAAAGATTTTTTTCAGAAAACCTAAAATAACGTATTTCTGGTAGATTTTTATGAACATTTATATATCGTGAATATCATTGTTTACCATGTCAAGAATAAAATAGGGCGAATATATTAAAATTTCATAGAAATTGCAATATTTAGTTCCGTTTAATAATAGGTACACGATTATTAAACAATCGGGACATAGGTTACACGATCGTTTTAAAACACGTACATATAAGGCTCTCAGATTTTTATTAATATAATATATACAAAACATTTATATTGAAATGTTAATGCAGATAATGATTCAGAAAGAATACGCGCTTCAAATGATACAAAAATTTTCATCATTTGTGCTTATTTTCATTAATTATTCAGAGCGAATTAAAAAAATGTCTGAAAAGCGTTTACTAATAGGGACGTTTACCTTAGTATATAAAATTCTGGACAAAAATTCGAAACATAATTTTTACGTTCATATTTTATGACCTAGTTATTTTTATTTATCACTAACGAATTAAAATCATCGAGCATTATAATTGATGCATTTTAATGAACCGCTCAAATGTATTTATAATCATAAAATTAATTACTACGTGTCCGGGATAACAAAATTTAATTACGTAGTACAAATTCATTAATTAAAATATGTACATACTCGAGGATGAGCAAATAGTGCTAATTAGATTATTATTGTAAATAACAATAATTTTGTCCACGTGCGGTATATACACGTGTAAACGACGTATTATTATTAAACACGAAATATATATCACGAAATTATATATACGCACCGAATGTAAACCTGAGGAAAAATGAAGGGTACGCCCGCATAACGCAAAAGGTATAATATTTTAATAAAACGAGGCGATCCTCATAGTTGATGCATTACGCGTACGTACACTAGTTTTAAATATAATTATCCTCCCCTTTCAAACGGTCAATCTCATTCGAACTTAAAATCTAATTATCCTCCTCACTTTGACAATGTAATCTCACTAAAATTGCTTCCCAATTCAATTGCGCATTTTAATGTTTCTATTTACTCGAAATTTTCGTCTTCACTTTCCAACCGAGTATAAATACCGTTCCCCATGTCACTTTTCGTCGAAATATACGTGTGTTATCTCTTAATTTACACGTTTAAATAAAAAGGAGGAATGTTGTTATCGGTTATAAGGTTCGAACGAAAATAATTACCGTCGAAATTTCAGTAAAACGGTTTGAAACGCACCCGACGTGGTCGTGGTTATCGGAGTCCGTGACCCGGATATGACTCACCCACCTTGTCAATCCCATATCATTTGCATTCGGCTAATATAAATAAAACACTTTTTCTTGTATTTTTGCTTTCGGTCGGAGGTAGCCCTCGTACATTTCAATTTTAATATAATTAGTAAGTAATACGCGTATTTTTGCGGTGTAAAATACATTTTTTATTATTTATATATTTACAAACTAAATAATATTAGTGAAACCTGATAATCCTAACTTATCTTAGACTCAAATAATTATTTCTACTTAATTCAACAATTTATTCGATCTTTTTCAGTGAAATGCAACATTTTTTCTTATACATTTTCGATGCCCTTGTTTCGGTTTAAAATAAATATAGAAAGTAAATGGTATATATATATTCAAAATTGTAAAATACATTATGTATTCGAATAAACTAAATAAAAATGGGACATTTTTTGTTGGGACACGAGAGAGAAATAGATTTGCGCGGGGTCACGTAGTAGATTAGTATATACATTTAAAAAAAAAGGTACCTTGTATGAAATTTAGAAAATATTACTGATGGAGTTAAAGGTCGAGCCAACGTAAATTCTGTAGCATATTAATTAGATTGAAATAAATCTTAAATAATCCGAGTATCTTTTATACATGCATAAATAAAAGTAAATGTCGGTTTAAGTGTATAATCCCGGATTTTAACGAGGCGCTTAGATTTGCGTTTTGTGTAGTCGTCAAAACAAGATTCGTATGTATACACTCGTTCGCTTTCATCCGATGGAGTTTAATTATCGAGTTATAAGTTAATTCACTCGAATTATTTCTCAAGGTACTTTTAGGTTGTACTACTTTTTTACGTTGCTTTAGCGCATCGCATTCAAAAGTAGGCGCGTGCGATATACCTTTTACTGCATTTTATCCAGCTGTAACGAAATTCATGATGAGTTTGATGTTACACGGTTAAATCGCGGAAAATTCATGAAAATAACGATTTTTTTTTTGGAGTAGTATCGTGTATTATAGGAGACTTGATTTGTTTTATATTAGACGTTATTTAATGTTTAAATGTTACTAAAAAGGAGGCGTTTCGCCCTTCGGATCTTAGATTTTGTAGCAACTTTGGGAACTGTTTTCTGGATGAACAAATAAGTATCAAAGAATTCATGTGAAATTCAATCTTATAGGCTGTTTAACCAAAGTTTTACGCAAACATCTTGATTTGGTCGAGAGTTATGGAAGAAATAAGAATAAGACGAAATATTTGCCTAAAAAATCTATAAAATTTAAATAATTATTTTCGTTTCCTTTTATAACTTTAGACCACATTGAAATATTTAACCTTCCCTTTTTTTATTCGTATTTGCTTGATCACAGCTTTTTATCAAATTTAAATTTAAATATATATCTTTAATCGCTTCCGAGTTATCGTCAATTAAACTCAAACATAATATTTTCATAATTTTCTATTAACTGCGTGTAACTTTCGTCAAACAACCTATAAGATGAAATTTCACATGAATTTTTTCATATTTTTATACCAGAAAACAGTTTCCAAAGTTACTATAAAATCCGTGACCGGCAGGGTGGAACCCTTCCTTGTAAGTGCAGCTATAGAATATATTTGATACATTTTTTATCTTTTTGATATTTTTGAATCTAAAGTAAACGTCAATTCAATATCAGAGAGCAAAAAAATTCTATATATTTACTGGAAAAATGTATAATTATTTTGTAATTTATAAAGTCAATTAAGGTTATACATTTAGCAAAAGGAATATGTGAATCAATTAGTTGTATATAGCAAATGCTTAATTCACAATGCATCTGTAATTTTGTAATTTACAATATTTTTAATTGTCTTAAAGTATCTCGAAGCTTGGAAGAGTATCAATTTATTGTATTAAATAAACAGAAAAATAACCGCACGAATATAAAATCGAATCTTGTTTTTTATAATATATCGTTGAGTTACTATAAGTTTTTAAATAATATCTGTTCGTATTAGGATAACGCGAGTTTTTCAACTAGTAAATTCTCTTTTTAACGTGTGTGTGTGTGTGTATAGAGTTGTCCGGGATTGATAACTAAAAAGTTTAGTAGAAAAGTTTTGAAAACTGTAGATGTATATTAAGTCGACCTTACACAAAGTTTCTAACGTTTTCTCGAACTGGTATTCTGGCTTACCAGATTTCGAAAGCTTAAAACGCGAGGATTTTTATACTTGTTTCTAACCTATATCTCGATCATGAAGGAAAGTATAACACGTATGCATAATATCATATCAGTGGTTACGACGTATGTTTTCGAATTTATTATTTTTAACGTAATGTACCGAATTAACTATGAAGAGATGCGGATATTGAAACAAGGCGAAAAAAATTACAAAATAAACTTTTGTAAAAATAATTAATAAATCAATTATCTTGTCGATTCACTTGCAATTCCAATTCTTTCGGTTTCACAGTCAAAATTAAACACTTATTTATAAACACATATAAAAATACCCAATACTTAAAAAATTATTAATATACCGGACAAAATATTACAAGAAGGACCCAAAATTTTTTTGTAATATTTTTTTCTGCAATATATTTGGTATATTGTAACTTTCGTAAAAAAAATATAAAATTGATAAGTCACGACATCAAAGACTGACATACTAATAGAAATTATTATTATACTAATAATAGTATACTAATACTAATAATATTACTATTAATAGAAAAAAGAATAAAAATTACTAATAGCTTATATTAAAATTTATAAACATTATGATAAATATTATAAAATAATTATATTAAATTTTATTATAAATTATAGTCGTATTTTTATTGGAAACTATAGTAATTTTTTTCCTGAATTCATATCATTTTCTGATTTGCTTACTAGAATATTTTGTAATTTTTAATCTAAATATCTTCTCTGTATCTTTAGTTATTTATCTATTAATTTAGTTATTAATACATAAATTGCGTATTTGTTATTGTTTGTTAAAATAATTGTGTCTTTTTATTGAACAATGTATAATTAACGCAATATTAAACATTTATTAAATATAGATAATTGATATGAATTTTAGTTTCATAGATCTATGAATATCGATATAAGGAATAAAATCTGCAAATAAATAGTAATATGTACCTTCAAAAGTTTATACATAAATAAAATTTAATCTTACATATAAGAAAACATTTCCTTAATAAGTATTATTAATATTAAACTATACCTTTGCAATATAATTATTATATTCTCCATATGCATTTCAATTAAATATATTCATTTATAATTAGTTAATTTTTTATGAGTGTAAATCGATATTGTGTTTTAAAAATCTTTTTTAATCAGTTACCGTTTTCTTTATCTGCAATTTGAATTATTTTTGTCTAATGCAAAACAACAATTTTACGTTACGTACAATCCGCAAAGTTCATCTTTTCTATACTGCACGATTAACGCTATATTTAAATTTCAGTCAAACGCTCGAGTGAAACGAATGTTCAAAATCGCCTGCATCGTCAAATTGAATTTGAAATTTGTTATACGCATTTCAATTCGACGGTAGGAAATAATGTGAAAACTATTTCACATTTCAAATAATACCAGAGAAAAAATGCGTTGGAAAAAATAGAATTTTTTTAGAAATACGTCATTTTTCGGGTGACTAGCCGGTCGGATTGAAATGATCCACAAAACGTGAAATAAATAGTTAAAAAAAAAGCGAAATGTAGGTTCGTTCGAGTTAAACTTTCGAATTATATTAAAATTATTTGTTATTCATAATGAAATTCGTTAGTTAAACCCGGTGAGATATATGATAAATTCCTGTTTTTCCTTAACGCGATCAGTATTTTTTGTTTGGCGTAATTGCAGTACCAATGTAATTTTTGGTTTATTTCAGTAATTATAAGTTATTTAACTGGAAATCCCATAGTACGAAATAAAAATAAATTATTGTTTGTAATAAATCAATTCGATATTTTATTAAATTCGTAGTATTGTTAAAAATTATAAACAAAATTAATAAGAAAAATTCACGATGATAAAACCAAAAATTCAGGAGAGTTCATGTTAATCATTAAAATAATTATCCTATATTAATACAATATTTAAACTTTTAAAATTGTAATTATAAAAATTGTAAATAATGAAACATAAATACACAAAACAATACTCTAACGCCGCATCTAAATTTATAGATATATATATAATAATTTGAGGAATTTTTAAATAAACTTTTTGTATAAACTTAATCAAATTTTAATAAAACCATAGATAAAATCTTTCTAAAGTAATTTTATAAAAATTCTCTAATAATTTTTTATAAAATTCATCCCCGTGGGCGTGTTATTAATTTTCGATAATCGATATATCATAACATTTACACACGTTACAACCTGAACGCATCGGTAAATAATAAAAAAGAAAGAGGTGTTCTCGACTCGAATGTAAAGTAGTTTCGTGCACATTACAAAAGAGTTTACCCGATTCGAAGTCAAAGGAAATACGTATAGTGACTACTTCCGTTAAGAAAGAGAAGTGGGGTGGAAAAGAAGAAAAAAAATCGTGCTCAAGTAAGCGTCGTCGAAGAAGCCTCTCGTACGAGACTGGCGCGAAGCCCTCGTCGTATATCTCGACGTAACCTTCGCCTTCGTTATAGAGCACTCGGAGAACTAAATCGATTCGTTTTTGCGAAATCCAACCCGGCGTTTGACGCGCAGTGCAACTGGCGAATCGGGTTTGCCGGTGCCCCCGTAATTAAATCCTTGAAACTCGGATTCTAATTGTGCGCGACACCGTGTAATTCCATCGTGAATTCATTGCGGTCGAGTCGATTCAAGGCTATATACATACCTCTAAATCGAATCGGTGTTATAATCCACGATACACTACCGGATTATTTTATCGTTTTAAATGTGACGCCAAAGCCTCGTTACAAATTTATAATTTCGCGCGAAAAATCATATTGATTATTCTGGGTTTATTATAAAAATAATACATTCTGAATAAAAATAAAGAGTCGTACCCGCTATAGCTATGATAACAAGCAACATTTATGTCAACGGAGGGTAAATAATATTGTTTCGTTCTTGTTGAAAGAAAAGACTTTCTAAAAAACAGGGTAAAACAACCTCTTCGTTTAATAAGTCAAATTGAAACACAAAAACTAAATAATATTATTTACTCTTCCTTGACAAAAATGCTGCGGGGACAACTCTTCATTTACATTTAAAATAATTATTATTACAATAAACGCGGAATAATTAATTTTTAGCGTGAAATAAAAATTTGTGTATCAGGTTTTGGTGACCGCATAACCTAGGTATGTCGAGGTAATTAATTCTTCAAATTCAATTCTCATTTTTTCACTTATTCCAATTGTGCGTGCGTTGATACATTCTACATGGTTAACAGATTGACTAACAGAACACTCTTACAGTTTTTTCGAGACTGAGAAAATCTTGGGGCATCTTCTGTACTTATGTGAAGGTCAAATACAGTACATTACCTTTAGTACTGCAGTTCTCCTAGTTTTGGGAGCTCTGCTATCCTAAATGACGAAAAAGTGTTTTGTTTTGCGACTACAGGGCCACTTTTGAGCGGTTCTTATATCATTTTAGGGCAGCAGCCGTCCTAAACATCGTACGAATGCACGAATAATGTAGTTGGACATCGGGTGCCCCAAGAATTTTTCAGTGTATTTATCATTTTATTAAATGACTATATCGAATTTAAGATTCTGCTCATAATATACACACAATTGTTTACTATGCATAATGTATGCCTATATATACACGTACAATTGGAATAAACGAGAAACTGAGGATTTAAATTGAAAAATCAATTATGGTCGGTAATTTCCGTTGCGCGATATCCCCTTAACCATTCGTCACCTGTTAAATAAGATTGTACACCAGATGGACCAGTTACCTAAGTGGAAAATAACGACGCGGTCGAGTCGTTATTTTATTTTTTTACACGGATATTCGTTGCTGTTTTTAATTCAGGTATACACATTTCCTTTCGAATTCGCGCGATTCTAACAGACGATTAGTGCAATTCTAGACGTCACCGGCAGTCCTAACCGCATCGTATATACCTTGATTGAAAATGTTGTAAACAGACAAATTGAACCTACGTATAATCACTTGAAGTGAATATATACGCAACCTCGTATTAATGTAAATTGTACTTAGAATATTATTTATTATTTATTTAAACTTACGAATTATTTTATTTATTTCGGTAACCACAGATAAGGAAAGTATTACGAATTATCCAATTGCAAAGAACTACCGACTGTTCGATCTCAAATAGATTCTATATTCAAGCTAGTAATGTGAATTATAATCTAATTTATCAAAGTCGGATAATTCGCATTTACCGCGTTAAAATCATATTTAGTTCATCCGTATATATCTATTATACATTATATCAATAATTACTGTATAGTTACTTTATTCAATTTTACAATTTGAAATAATTAATTTTTTATCAAATAACAAGAATTTATAATAACTTTACGTATAAATAATTGTTTAACTTTCCAAGTGTTATGTATTTGTTAGGTTATGTTTATAGTGGATATAAGTAAAGTTAAACAATTTACGCGTTTATTTAAGTATACAAGTAAATTCTTTAACAAAAGTAGTTTTTAATTATTATTGAGTATTATTTTTAAAAATATTTTTAACCTGAATTTCAAAAACTGTAAAAATTCATAATTTGTATACTGAAAACTTATACGTGGAGTCTGCAAGTTAGAACCATAAACAATTTTACAGGTATCAAAGTGATCGTTGGATATTCAAATTAGATAATCTTTATATAATTTTCAATGAGACTAAACTAAAAATTAGTTAATTCTTAGTTGATAAAATTAAACAATCTTTATTCTCTTAATTGTAAGGTACTTCTAACGATTCGTAATATAAACAATGCATAGTGATTATGAAACTAAAATTTTCTCATACTGCTTAGTAAGTAAATTCGTTAACATATTGTTTATTTGATTAATAATTTTTTATTTTTTATTATTATTTATATTTTATTTTTATTTCCATTTTTCAACCAATTGTTGCAGCGATGGTATCACATTTTCAACACGACTGATGGCATAAGAGGTTAAAAATCAATCAAGTTTGTTATTTGACGATGATGATACAAAACTATTCGCAACGGCCTGATCGATAATTGTTTTTACTATTGTAATAACCGAATTTTTACTATGCAAATCTATTTTTAGTTTTTAATCTCCCATGTTTTAAACGATTAAAAACGATTGTAATTGCCTCTCGCTAAATACGGCTTCTACTAGCCGACATAATACTTATCCCTTTTAATCATTTTTCTCTCTCGTATTATTTCAGCAACCTATACAAAAAATGTTGAAAACATAGTTAACTTTTTAAATAATGCAATATGATTGTATCATGATTTTCTCTCATTATTACGAACAGTGAGAAATAAGATTAATATATTTTTTAGCCGGTATAAATAGATTAGTATACAAATACCAAAAAATTTAAAGGAAAAGGAAAGTGAGTATTTGTCAAGGAAGAATATTTCGTCGTTTAGCATAAAAACTTATTTAAAAAATAGTAGCAATATGATACGACGCTCTATAATTAGAAATAATCAATCTGAGTTTACAAATTTTTGAGATAAAATCTTGAGGTTACAATATTTACTTTTCTTTCTATTTTCCCCATAATCAATATAACAATATAGGTATACACATCTTAAAAAATAAATAAATAAATAATAAATAAGACAGCATATGCATAATAATTTATCGGCTGCACAAAAAAGTAGTCAAATTATGATTCCAATAATAAATACCGAAAAATGTTAATGAATAAATTTGATTTGTGTCCTATATAGTATAGAAAAATATTTCGAAATAATAAACTAAAAGAAAGAAATAACCGTTAAAACGTTATCATAAATGATCAATAAAAATTATCGACTAAACGAACGGTCAAATATATACAAAGAAAAATATTAAATCAAGTTGAATAATGGACTCTGAAAGTGTTATACCGGTACACATAGAACAAATTGTTACGGTTCTCGAAGAAAAAGAAATACTGACTAACTGGGACACATAACTGAGATCAATAGTTTCTTATGTAATACTCTTGCAGGGATCAGATACCCACACTCACATGATGCACTTTATTCGATAAACGGAAAGACCGAGTAATTTAATCAAATATATAAACGCGCATAGTGTATAGAAACAAACAACCGATTATAAAAATATATAAATATTGGCTTTGCTTTCCGGACAAAATTAAAGTTGAAAAACTGGTTTTAAGGGGATGCCACACAGTATAAATTACCGAATTGATTTTTCAAATTAAATGTTGAGTATTTCGTTTATCCCGATTTTGCGAAAAAAGGTACATTCTGCACGATTAACAGATTGTGCGTCAACTTGCAGAATCTTATAATTCGATACATTTCCTTATCTAAATGAATAATTGTAATGTACTAAAAATTGTAACTGTTTACCGACATTGCAGTTTTTACAAACTATTTTTCATTTAATTAAATGAATATGTCGAATTTTAAGATTCTGCGAGTTGACACACAATCTGCAAATCATGTAGAATGTATCTATGCAAGCATAATTGGAATAAAAGATAAACTGAAGATTTAATTTGAAAAATCAAATATGTCGGTAATACGGCATCCCCTTAAGTCACTAAAGCCTTTTTAGAAATTTATATTTCGCGACAATAATTTTATTGATTATTCTTACTTATTACGTAAATAATCCATTTTCTTATTTTTTATGGAAATTATCCATCACGCCTTTGTAATAAGCGCTTCTTAAAGTATCTTCATTTTTCATATGAAATAAAATCTTAATTGCTATAAAATATAATTCAAAAGCGTCAATTCTACCTGTTGAGAAACGTTTCCCAAATCACGGTATGGATTCAATCTATTTCTTGTATAGGAAGTGTACAATTATAAAATTTAGCACTTAAATTTTGTTTATTTTTTCGACAAAATATCTTACAATTATTATTTCTGCTATACTTTTGCACATAACTAAGGATATCGATGCTTATCTTTTTTTTACCGTATCAAATTACACTCAATTTTTATACTTTACGGTGACGTCAAAGCCTCTTTGCCAATATGAATTATTCGGTGTTTATTGTAAAAATAATTATTTCTGCCCTCCGGCCGGAAAGCGGCAACTTTCCGGCCGCTGCGCGAATTGAAGTTGCCGTTTTCCGGCTACGTCGAGCAGAAAAATAGTATACACACCTTGGCCAGTAAAAAAGAAAGCCTCAGATCACATGATCGTCCACCTCGGCTTCGCCTCGGCCGACAATTACATGTGATCTGAGACATTTCTTATTTTACTGGCCATGGTATGTAATATACTATTCGTTTTTGTGTTTCACTTTGACTTGATAAACTAAGAGGTTACGTTTTATCATCTTTTAGTAAGTCAAACTTTTCACAGTATACACGAAACAATATTATTTACTCTTCGTTGATGAAAATTTTACTTGTTATAATAATAAAATTAATTTTTTCACTATAGTCAATACAATTTTTAGCGCGAAATTAAAAATTTCTAAAACGGCTTTGATGACATCTTAAGGAATGGTTATTAGAAAACCTTGTTTTACGGTACACCACGTAAATTCAAGTTCCTAACTCCATATTATCTTACTTTGCTATCATCGAAAGTATATTTCGTTCAATTGCATTGTTTACACAGTTTAATAAATAACCTATGCATACACGATTTTTCAAGTTCATGTAAAAAGGGAGAGTTTTGATAATACACTTCGTCGCTTCTTATCTCGTTACATATACGGTATATATATATCTCACTTACCTACGACACTTAACTTTTAAACGTTAAACCAAAATTATCATATTTTTGAAGGTCGTACCCAATGAAATTTGAATAGATTAATTTTAGTTTCAAGATAGCGGTTAAAGGTTAACCTCCAACCTTCTTCTTTATTAATTTTTTGCAATTGGAACGGCGATGAGTATATATATACACACACATAAGAGTAAAAGTGTTACGTTGGAAGAAGTATAGTTACGGAATATTTTTATACAATCAAATGTCGTTATAAAGTTTTGCACCTTTACACTTATGATACATTTCTCTGTTCATAAGTTAGGAAAACTTGAGGAAAACAGAATGGTCGTTCTATTTATATACGCTGCGTATAGAAAATTGTTTAATACCTTTAGTTAAGATATGATACAAATGAGCTTATTTTTGTATACCTGAGAATCGACTAATTTTTAGTTTGATTTCATCGAAAATTTACTAAAAATTATCTAATTTGGGTAGGTAATAATTTCCTTAATTATTTTAACTAATTTTTAGTTTAAAATCGGTAATGTATACTGTGAAATACTAATGAAATATGTTTAATAATTATTATTATTACCGATTAACAATTACTATTCTGACTAATAAAAATAATAATTATTATTAATGAGTAAGTTATTCGAATATTTTTGGTTAATATCAAGTTGACCTAAATATATATAAAAATTCGCGTATTTAAGGTACAGTATAGTCAGAAAAATAATTTTGAAATTTTTAAACTTTATTATGACATATACACATATATATATATATTTACCTATAAAATGTATAATATAAAATATTATCTTTTGATGATATTTTTTGACTATAAAAAAGTCAAAGTATTAAAATATTAAAAAAAAAGTTGTAAAATAGTATAGCCAATACAAAAATCTCCTTGTGAGGTAAAAGTTGTTGAATATTATACATAAACTTTATTTTTGCATAGCGGCTAAGGTACAGGTATCAAAATATTATTTCTGGGATGATTTATGTATTGTATTTAAATAAAAATGTTATATTTTAGGTTACAGAAATGCATATAATATTTGTATATTTAATATTGAACATAGGAGAAGTTTTGTAATTTTTTAATTTATATATATATAGATACACACATAATCTTAAAATATGTCACATGTGTCATGTGTTTTGAGATAATAAAAGACAGTTATATTAATCAACAATTTTTTGTTTAAAATAAAAATGATCTATTCCTGATACTGATTAGGCAAACATTCTTTTTGTATAAAACACCACGCAATATAATTATTAATTATTTACTTAATCTGCTCTGATATCTCTGTTATGTTTCTATATTACTTTTATATAAATTATTTTTATATAAAATTTATTCTACATAAAAGTTAGAACAATATTTTAAAATGAAAAATAAATTTTTTTTTATTAATTTCGACCTATACCTATCCCTTAGAAAAATTATTGAACTATTACTAATTATTTTTAGTTGATAAAATATTAATTATTATGATTCAAAATTCAATAAAGTACATAACATTATTCATTTATATTAAATTAACTAAATATGACGATTAGCCGCTAATTATAGCTAATTTTTAGCTAACAAGCATGACCTTACTTTAGATAATTCGTTATTAATAAATTAGTTGGTTTAATGAAAATTAGCTAATAATTAGTTAAAAATTCGTTATATTGTATATTACAGCCTATGGCTTGTATGAATTAGGAACTCATGCATTTCATTCTTTATTTTATCTACATTGTATTCTTTAAAATTGGAAACTTTTTATCAGAAATGATTAAAATACATTATCAACTTTTGTTTTCGTGGATGAAAACACGAACAAATAAAATCGTAAAATAATAATGACAAAAACAAACTTTAATGAATTCCAGAGTTTTCTGAAGGGGGAGATGCAAATAATGGCGGACGAAGCGTTCCACAACGCAATACAGAATTACTTCGACGTCTTTCTGAAATCGGAGCGGGTTGTCCGTATGGTGCAAAGCGGAGCTTGCTCGCAACACGACTTTCGCGAGGTATTCAAGAATAACATCGGAAAGCGAGTTCGAAGCCTCCCGGAAATCGACGGTGTGAGCAAGGATACTGTGCTTGCCTCCTGGCTGGCCAAGTTCGACTGTATCTTCAAAGGTACAGGCGACGAGGATACCAAGAGGCCATCTAGGATGCAGCAGCAGTCCCTCAATTCTGAACAAGTTCAGATGTCGAAGGAACAGCTTTACGATATGTTCCAGCAAATACTTGGCGTTAAGAAATTCGAGCATCAGCTTCTGTTCAACGCCCTCTTGTTGGATTCAGCCGATGAGCAGGCTGCAGCCATCAGGAGGGAGCTGGACGGTCGCATACAGAAAGTTAACGAAATGGAGAAGGTAATGCACTTATATACGTTATCCCTTATTATTTCTATTGTATGCTATTTAAATCTCGGTAATTGCGTTTTGTCCATTGTTATTTGTTAAATATTAAGCGAATTCAAATTTTAAGTAAAGTTCGGAGATACGGGATAGTTTGATATGTGCAACAGGTTGTTGCTGAAACATAAAATGATTGACGCACCTGCAGCTATTCGTCCAGCTACGATAATGATAAATATTTCAAACAAATTAACGTGACGAATTAACGCCGAAAAGGTTTACGGATGTTGACCTCGCTATTACACGAATAACAACAATTCAATATTTAGATCGATATTGCTGTCCACATCTTGTCTATTTTGACAAATGAAAATAAATATCGCGGGTACAAATATAAGGATAAATGTGAATGTGTTCATACATATGAGCATATGTTTTGTCTGGAATGTTACAGAACCGCAAGCTCATGCCACGGTTCCTCCTAAAGGAAATGGAGTCGCTTTATATCGAGGAGCTCAAGTCGTCTATCAACCAGCTAATGGGTAATTTGGAGTCGTTACCGGTCTCCAAGGGTTCGATAGACGGCAAATACGGGTTGCAGAAGCTGAAACGTTATAATCACCGTAGCGATCGCTCCCGCCCCCGTAATCAAAGTTCCCTTGCAAACGACTCCGCCGACTCGGAGCCCCAATTGACGAAAATGGACGTGGCCCTTTCATTTCCGCTGGAGGTGATCGTCATGGAAGTCAAAGGACTCAAGAGTCTCGCGCCTAACCGTATCGTATACTGCACCATGGAGAACGAAGGTGGTGAGAAGCTCCAAACCGACCAAGCCGAAGCGTCTAAGCCAATGTGAGCGTCTGACCTGAGATCGTGAGAGTAAAACGCTAAACGAGTGCATGTTTAATCGTTGATTTGTATTGCAGGTGGGATACGCAAGGCGATTTCACGACGATGCACCCCTTACCGATAGTGAAAGTACGACTGTACACGGAGAATCCAGCAATGCTAGCACTGGAGGATAAGGAGCTAGGTAAAGTCGTATTGAAGCCTACACCTTTGTCAAGCCGCGCACCCGAATGGCATCGAATGACCGTCCCGCGGAGCAATCCTGACCAGGATCTTCGCATCAAGATCGCCTGTCGGATGGACAAACCGCTCAACATGAAACATTGCGGCTACCTATACGCCGTTGGCAAGTCCGTGTGGAAAAAGTGGAAAAAGCGCTATTTTGTTTTGGTCCAAGTCTCACAGTACACGTTTGCGATGTGCTCGTATAAAGAAAAGAAAAGCGAGCCGTCGGAAATGATGCAGCTGGACGGCTATACAGTGGACCATATAGAGTCAGTATCCGCTAACCTCATGGCCGGTATGGACTTGCAGGGCGGCAGGTACATTCATTCTCTCTCTATCTCTATCGTTTTCAATGCACATTATAAAAATACAAAAACTTAATGCTAACTGGACTTACCGTGATCAGGTACTTTTTCAACGCTGTCCGTGAAGGAGACAATATTGTCTTCGCCTCGGACGATGAGAACGAGTGCCACTTGTGGGTAACAGCAATGTACAGAGCAACTGGTCAGTCGCACAAACCTACTCCACCAGTCTCGGTGGCTAACAAAAGTTCGACGATTAGCAAGATTCAAGGCGACACGGATAGGGCAAAAAAACACGGAATGGAAGACTATATAAGTGCGGATCCTTGCAAATTTGATCACGCGAGCCTTTTCAAGTTCCTGCAGAATTTGACACTCGATTACAGACTGAGCGATCCTTACTGTTCTCTCGGCTGGTTTTCACCTGGTCAAGTTTTTGTTCTGGATGAGTACTGCGCAAGGTAAATTTGACAGTGCTATTTAATTAATAATAGAAGATTTGCAATGATGGAAATGGTTAGCATTGACCACCGAAATGTCACAAAAAAAAGAAACTACTTATTGTTTTTCTTTTCTTTCCACACTTTTATTCTAAAAAATTGGTAAATTTATCCATTTTAAATCTTTTAAAACTATTTCAATAATTACGATGTTGCAGTTTTGAATTTAAAAAACTTTTATTTCTATTCTGATAAATTAATGTTGATAAAACTTTGTTGTGTAATCTAATTAGAAGTTTCGAAATCGTTTTCATTAAATGACTGAATTTTTAGATACGGAGTACGAGGATGTTACCGACACTTGTGTTACCTAAGCGATCTACTAGATCGAGCGGAACACGGTCTAATGATTGACCCAACATTGATCCACTACAGCTTCGCGTTCTGCGCGAGTCACGTTTATGGGAACAAGCCTGACGGTGTTGCCTCGATCACTCATGAGGAGAAGGACAAGTTTCAAGATGTGAAGGAACGCTTGAGGCAATTACTCGAGAAGCAAATTACGAACTTTAGGTAAATCAGAAAATCAATATTATTCGAAATTGTCTGATGGGCACGTGTCCGCTAATCGATCTTCCACGTTTATCGAAATGACGTGCAGGTACAGTTTTCCGTTTGGTCGACCTGAAGGCGCATTAAGGGCTACGCTGTCGCTTTTGGAAAGGGTACTTATGAAAGACATAGTCACACCAGTCCCGCCCGAGGAAGTACGAGGGATGATTAAGTCTTGCCTCGAGACTGCGGCCCACGTAAACTACGAGAGACTAGCATTCGAAGCTAAAATCGGTGAAGATCTCAACGGCGAAGTGTGCGCTCCGCCCAGCAAAAAGCTGGAGGATCTCATACATCTCGCCGAGATCTGCGTTGATTTGTTGCAGCAAAACGAAGAACATTATTCGGAGGTATTAGTTAGGTTTTTAGAACTCAGTGTTCATTGTACCGGGGCGCTCGAGAGAGAGGGTAGCATGCTTTATACGTACGGATTTGGTAAGGGTCCGCCAACACCTCCTCAGAAGACAAACAATACGCGATATAGAATATTATTTTCACTATTAGTCGCCTCTTTCGAATCACTTTTGATTTGCCACGCTGCAGTTTACGAGACTTATCGCTTCGATCAGATATTATCAGTTCAGTAGTTTATCAAAATTTTTTGCTTCTTATCAAATTTATGCCAAGTGCAGGGAAGACATTGCGTTCGACGATACATTTGTTAAACATTAATATTTACGCAATTAATCGTACGAACAATCTTTAATGACCATTCGTGTTGGATAACACTGTTACTTCTGTATTTGGTGTGTAAATCTTTTAAATGTCTTTTATTATTGTCTTGTTTGGCATGTATATGTTCGACGTGCGGAATAACAGTATTATCAGACGTATTGAATCGACGTTCTCGCGCAATCGATAAATCTTTTGGAATTGAATGCGCGGATAACGAACGTCAATCTCTTCTTGCACGCACAAAAGTAGAATATATCATGAAATATATACATATTTATATATATACATATATATATACACATATCAAAAATGCTAAAAGAGGACCGAATGGAGCCGAATGTGTAAAAGCAGCGACGTCTGCTAGATGCGTAAGGCAATAAGTAAGTTGATATCTCGGGTAATAATAAACAAAAATGATAGAATGGCCATCGTCACTTATTATTTTGAGCCGCTGTAGACGATCGCACGTAGTTGAATCATGTAGTGTCTTCTGGGTTCTCGAGGGCCTCGCGCTCAGAGTAGGCGTCCCTACCACTCTGAGCTTCATGGAGCATCGCCCGCCGTAAATGTGTGTCGTCCAATATTTTCACGTTTCGCTCCTACTACACTGCACCGCAGGCGTTCGCCTGGTTTAGCGACCTCCTGGTGGAGCACGCCGAGATCTTCTGGGGTCTCTTTGCTGCCGACATGAACAAAGTCCTGGCCGAACAACCGCCCGATACTTGGGACAGTTTTCCACTTTTCCAAGTACTCAACGACTACCTCAGAGTGGACGGTAAGGATCCTTCGTTTATGTGAATAACACTAAATAAGATTTCATCACGAATGAACGTTACACAGACAACTTGAGGGATGGACGGTTCCACCAACTTCTGCGTGATACGTTCGCTCCTCTGGTGGTTAGATACGTGGACCTGATGGAAACCTCGATAGACCAGTCGATTCACAAGGGGTTCGAGAAGGAACGTTGGGAAATCAAGGGGAACGGGTGTGCTACCTCTGAGGATCTATTTTGGAAGTTGGATGCGCTGCAATCGTTCATCAGTGGACTGCATTGGCCTGACCAGGAATTCCGGGGACACCTTGAACAACGGCTCAAACTGATGGCTTCCGATAAAATCGATTCTTGTATACAGAAAACGGACACCGCGTTCCAACAATGGTTGAAGAAAGGTGTCACCTTCAGCTCGACGGACTACATCATACCCTCGGAAATGTGTGCGATGGTGAACGTTATCCTTGAGGCCAAGAATCAGAGTTTTAAGCTTTGCGCTGTCGATGGGGTGGATGTGGTAAGTCCTCGAGGACATGTTGATCTTCCCGAAATGAGAGTAATACGCGATTTAATGTATATTATTATATAAAAAAAGGACAGGGGTAACGTAACGGATTTCTATTGTTTTCTTAGTTGAAGCCTGGCTGTAAAAGGTCCGAATGCCTTCACGATAAACGTGGTGGTATATGGACCTTTTACAGCTGGGAATCTGTTATTTTCCTTGAATATCCTTTGTACATTTATCATTTAGGAATGCATTTGATATAGTATCAGAACGTAGAGAAAGACAAAGTTTGTGATTATTTTACATATAGAGGACACTCCTTATCGAACTAGGTAAATCTACAGTTAAGTTTCCTTACGCTCATCAGCTATAATGGATATAAAAATTTCATTTTCAGTTAAACGTTCGATTGACCATTTTCTTTTATTATTTGCTAATGGCTAATAAATATTTTGTAGATTACGTACATACATTTATATATACATATATATCAATTTTTTTGTTCTTAGTAATTATGCCTTTACTTAAGCCTTAGATACAAATATTCTTCTGATTCAAAGAAGAATAATAGTTTGTAGATAAATATTATTATAAAGCCCTAGTGACGCCCAACACGAAAAAAAAAAGAATTCTTCGACTACGGAAATAAAATTAGAAACAAGCGTTTTCTTAATAAATAAGCAGCTTAATAATTATTACGTTCGCTTTTTAATTTAAGTAGACAGCTGCGTTGCTAAAGGATTATTTATTAGTACCACTAATTGCTTATGAAACCAAGGCACTCTAAATTTTTTACGAGATTATAATTAATTAAATCGTACGATTACGTTATGACTAAAATTCCAAATTGCACATTGCGACTGTAGTAAAGAATTGAGAGTGCATGGATATACGCTTATCAAAGTTCGAAATAAAAATAGTGGATTAATGTTCTGACAACAGCACCAATATCACGCGAAAATCGACGATATGATCGAGAAAACTTTAGCAGCCATGTCACAGGGAATGATTAACAAGCTCGTCAGTATTCTGGAAGCGACGTTGTCCAAATTATCACGGTACGACGAGGGTTCGTTGATCGGTTCGCTTTTGAGTTTTGCGGTAAGTTAGAGCCACTTGATGCTCTCCCGCGTAATTAATATCGAACCAATATCACGTGACATTGATAAAAGTTTACGAATGACGTATATACGTTATCGATTTTACAGAAAGTGTCCGGCAGTGGAAAAGAAATGGGACAGGCTTACGTAAGCTTCTCGAGGAACAGCACTGAACAGATTCGTAGCAAAGTCATCGATGAACTGTGGATTCTCAATTTTTTCGAGGTAATACACATTTTCTGGCCGAATCGTTGAATACTTTTTATATTGTTTATATATAATAAAAAATGAACAGTCGACGTGTTTTTTTTTTCGTCATAGTGTTTATCATTCATTAGCCAATGACTGGCGTTCGAATTAATATTGGAAAAAAAATCATATAATTTATGGTTTGTAGTTTTTAAAGTAATAAAAGTTCATATAAAAATCGATATAATTTAAAGACGATGGTTATATGTGTTAATACTAAAAGTTCATTATTCTTCGTTTATTAATAATCAATCTGTGTACTAAATTTTAGTTTGAAACGTGCATTACTTTAAAAAAATCATCTCTTACCAAAATTTTAAAATAAATAGCAAGTTGTCGAAAATTATCTAACATATTTTTTTTTAATATTAACTCTAAATCGTCCGTTAATATAATTTATAATTATTATTAGGTATATGAATTTAATCGGTACGAGCTAAATTGCGTTAATCAATATGTTTTAAAATATTGCACAAAACCCTCTCTTTTTAGCAAAATACTTGTATATAGCTAAGTCTTAAACCAACCTAGTAAAATATTAAAAAACTTCTTTAAATATTAAATTTATTTCCGTTGTTTAAATTAGCGATATGTTGGTGGTAGTTGTCTTAGTGGTTCGAAATAATTGACTTGGTCAAATCATTTTGCACCGAAAGTTTTACAAATTTGTTGACCTGTACCTACATTTTAGTCAATTGGAGCTTCTATCTTTTCCCGTGAATTTACTTATAGTCAACAAGAATTGTGCTCTAAGAGAAAGAAACATTTGTGACAAAGAAATGGTAGATTTGGTATTTATTAATTAATATTGACTTAATAATAAAATAATATTTCTTCGATATTAAAATTTAGTTAAGATTTTAACAAAATTCCTAGTGTCGAATTTATAAATTATAATTAATGAAAATTTAAATGTTATGAAGAACTGATTAAAATAATACTTATAGGTCTAAAGAAATCAAGTGACAATATCTTAACAGTGAAGAAAGGTCGATTGTCTGAGATATTCCTTTTTCTGAGTGTGGATTATCAGTGACGAACGTTATATAATGTGACTAAAATATGTTTGAATAAAATTTCAGCAATGGTATACGGCGCAGGTTCAGTTGCTGTGCAATTGGTTGACCGAACGTATGGATCACAGTTTGCACCTGTATCAGTGCACTTGTCTCGCTCACATTGTTAAAAAGGTCTACTCGGACTTCGAGCTCCAGGGAGTCATGGAGGACAAACTCAACTCCAAGACATATCAAACGATAGCTCAAAGGATGCAGACAGAAGAAGCAACTTGTGCCTTAACCATGAGCTCTCACAATGAAGAGTAAGACACTAATTATAAGCCTTTTTATTATTTACGTCATTATTACCGTATTTTCACTCTCGTTACTCAAATTACACCTAAAACAAAGTTACAACGTTACAGAGGTATTCTACGAATTCGAAATTGATAATTAGGGGATTAGCCAATTCACGTGTTTACCCGGATTATGCAATTGAATTTTATAGTTGAAATTACAACTCCTCTTGAATTTCGTAATTAAACGGGATATTAATTAAATTAAGACGCTCAACTCGAGCTTCCGACGTTTGTTAATTGCTTCATTTGGTTAAACTTTGAAATTCAATTGGGAATCATCCAATTCTAAAGTACGCATATCGACTTATGGGTTGAGCTAACATTTGACTTCGAGGCAACCGACGACCTTGGACATTTATAAGTAATTACCACCATTGAATTTTAATAGTAACATTTAACTTTTTGTCGATAATTTCCATAATACCATTTAGAACTACTATATAAACCTGGAAAATTTAAGATCACGTATAATTCTCAAAAACGAAGTTTGAAAATTAATATACATAAAATGATAAAAAATAATTTTTAGACATTTTTACTAACTGGTAAGAAACCATGTGAATAATAATCGTTACTTCATTTAATTTGATTAAAATAATTTAAATGTTATATGTCTAAATAATAATACAGTAAGTATACATACGCTCTAAACCCTAAAGTTGAAGAGATGGAAATAAAAAGATTAAAAACTACATTTTAAACATTCGAAATTATATCGCGTATGATTTTTAACTTTTATCAAAAATTAAAAAGTACTTTTTGAACTTTATAAAAATAAAAAATATTAGAGATAAGCTGAATCCATCATCACATACATACAACACATAAATACATTGGTATAAATGACGGTAATCAATATATTTTTCTTTGAAACAATATTGTGTAATGAATATTTCAATATTTTGAAAAATATTATTTTTCGGGCAGGAAAATATATAAGGCACTATAATGTATAGCGATCGTGCCCATAAATGTTCAATTTAAAATCTGAAAAAAATCAATGGAATAGCTTAAAACATAAGAAAAGGCCTGATGTTTTGATTTTTCAAAGAAAAAAATCATTTTTGTAATAGTAATTGAATAAACATTTTTAGGTCGGTAATTATTAATTAAAAAATACATATAAACTTTTAACTCGTAGTTTATAATTAATTTGTCAATGTAAAAATCTGGATTTTGAATATGTTATTTAAAACATGCCTGAAATCCTGATAAAAATATTCAAAATTTTGTTATTACCTATCTGAGATTTAAGTTTCTATTAGGGTTATTCTGAAGGAAAAGCTGGATTATCTTAAATTTTTAAAAATACAACCCTATATCCTACACTGAGAGAAAGGTTTGAGTAAATTTAACTAAACTTCCACTAACGCGTTAACAGACTGTCAAAAGGCAAAAAATTACTGAAATTTCAGTAAAAATTTCTGTGCACTTTTAGTAAATATTGGTAGGGTTTTTTCGTAAAAAATTGAGTAATTTTTTTGGGTATATCGTATTACTGCGTTAGTAAGTGGTAAAGTTCGATATAAATTTATTAAAAATTTTCTCTCCGCGTAGTAATAATAAATGTATTACATAATACTGGTTTACAGGGGATTGTCGGAGAACGGCAACGACGACGATGTGGAAAGGCCGAAGACAAAGGTGACGATAGTCGAAAACATAACGGGCGAAGATGGCATAAGCATCAGCAACGTCACGTCGAACGTAGCCAGCCGAGTGGGTAGTATGTTCGAGAAAGGCATTGGCGGTCTATCCACCAAATTCGGAGGAGCGACCAGCTGGTTCTAGATCGACTTTTTTCTAGGATACATATTTCCATTGTGTCTAACACGACAGAGTATATAAATATACACATAAAGAGAAGTAACAAATATACAGCTAAAAGGAGAAAGCTAAGATGAACACACGAGACAACTGTATTTGCCTAGAATAACGTTCCTCAATATTCACTCGTCTCTAACAACATCAGCAGCAGCAACAACAACAACAACAACCACAACAACAACAACAACAACAACAACAACAACAACAACAACAATAAACGTATGAAAAAGTAATAATTATAAGTAAGTTTACGTAGAGAGAGAGAAAGTGGCAGTGGTCGAGCACCGTTCTAGTTAATAAAAAAAAAACCGAGAAAAAACCTCATGGGAATCGTGAACGGCAAGACTCTGACAAGATATTCTTGATCGATCGCGCAGGATTGTACGCATATGCGCGCGTAAAAGAAAAACCCAAAGATAATAAAAAAGAACCACCAATCAACCAAACAACCAAACTAATTTAAAAAAAAAATTAAAAGAAAAAAAGAGAATTGTAAAACTCCAAGTTACGCGTGTCACGATCGATCGTTGATGATTGGTTGACGCTTGTGTCCTATCGAAATAACGTTCGTTTTGCGTCTTTGCCGTTCTTGCGACAGTTCGACATGGGAGAGGAGCAACACACGCGTTGAATATGTAAATATATAAATATATATAAATATATATATATATTTATATATATATACATATAAAGATGTGAAAGTATATTATACTGCGGTTGTAATACGCGTCAAAAAAAGAAAAAAAGATAATGTTCAACGGCGGAAGCGAATCGTCGCTTCAAAGCGAATAATATATATATACATTAACAGACCGAATTGTCGCGTGGTGTCGTGAGACAGAGATAACAATATATATATATACACGTGACGATATTGCATTAAAAGTTTAATATTATGGATAAAAGTATTTAATAAAGAAAATGAAGTATCCGGGCGCTCGTATATAACTAAATAAAAAGGTACGATTACGATTGCGTAATATTTTATCGGAAGGAAGAGCAAAGCGTACGTAAGTTTTAAGTAACAACTATATCCAGTATATAGAGTCGTACGTGTGTAAACAAAGAAACAAACATACCAAAAAAGTAAAAAAACAGCAAGTAAAACAAATATGTATATAAAGCACGCATATATATATATATACGTGTATTGATGAAAAAATAAAATAATATGATTCGAAGAAAAATGTATAACGTGTAATCATTCGATGAAATATACGTAAATATCACAGAGTTTGTAAAGATAACACAAAAAAAAGAAAAAACCGATGAACGGTGTTTTTTGATTCTCTGCGTCCATTGCTAATTGCGAGTGTCGTATGTTGATCGTTAAGAGACCGTCATTATTCTTTTCGATAACAATAATAAGGTATTATTATCAATCATTGGTGTACGTGTATATACTGCGACTTGTCTGCTGCAGTATCGTTCCATTAATTGTCATTTGTAAACGGATGTCGAATAACGTAACGATTCAAATCAAGATGAAATACGTATATGCAGATATATATGTATATATACGTGGCTCTTGTCAAATATTAACTTTAACTTTTTCCTCTCGTTATATTGAAAGTAATACGATGATTAACCGGTTAAGTGGCACGAAATTTCTTATTTTTAGATCTCAAAACGGTTCAAAAACCCAAAAATGAAGGAAATCACACCAAATATTTTATATACATTCGTAAACCTGTTTAGGTAAAAAAACTATAAGCGATTGATTTTTCAATGTCTGATCTTTTATTCACATTTTTTACATGGAATTTGTGTATGTCTGGAAACTATAATTTTAGAAACAATTGTTTACTAAGTTTCGTCAAAATCCGTTAAGGAAAATCAAAATTATTCGATTACGGACATTTGTAGCCATATTTTGGATCCGCCATAATGGATGCTACTGTTGCCTAATTAAGATTGAGATATCCAAAAAACTAAGATTTACCAAAATTATTTGACTAGATCATGAATATATATATATATATATATGCATATATGATACAGTACCACCTAACCGGTTGACAAAAATGATAACGTAAGAGCCTCCGTAATTATTTCGACGAATATGCAAGAGCCATCTTTATGTGTTCAAACGATTCGTACTGAATAGAGCATCTCGTATCGTTTATTCATTTAATTATCAATTACACCAATAATCGCGGCCAAGTAGTTTTTGCGCTCGTAACTTTCTGCTATGCTTACACACACGCGAAAATACAATTGAATTATCTCTCGAAAAATGTTTTGTTCTTACTTATTTCGCAAATTATCCCTAGTAGAAAGAAAATAACTATTTTGTGGTTATACAGTTAATGAACAAAATAAAAATACGTTTGATTAATAATTCCTATTTCTACTAGGGATATATTTTGCGTTATCTTCAATATATTTACGGTGAAATTAAATGTGATTAGGAAAAGTTTGATAACGTAACGTATTACATTAGTTCGGAGTGTTGACTCGTCGTTTAACACATTCAATATTTAAATTAAGGAAGAGAGCACACGATTGGTTTGTACCAACCGAATCAATTGCTTATATATTTTCATAAATTTTATCGAGTTTCACGATAATAATAATAATTGATCGACTAGCTGCTATTCATTCAATATTTGTAATTGACGTGTCTGAGCGATTTTGAATTCGTTGTCATATATATATATATATATATATACATATACATATATATATATATAACGTTGATTGAAACATAGATAAATATTTTAAAGTAAAGTATAGTCACGATTTTTTACACGATATAATGACGATAATATATACATATAGACCAGCTTTTGTCGTATATAAAAGTTAAAGAAAACATTAACGATTACAATTTAAGGGTGAACGAAGAGATTTTCAGTCCGTTTACGAATAAATATATGAATATACGCGAATAGTACGGGGATTGCTAATTTTCAATCGATATGGTATAGCAATTATTGTAAAAAAAAAGAAAAAGAAGCATAGCAGAAACGATCGAGATGCTCATACGGATTATCTTAAAGTAATAAATTTAAGAAACAAAAAAAAAAGAAAGCAGCCATTAATTAAAATATGCAGTAGAGAGAGCTCGTGTCGATCGAAGACTATAAAACGAAAAAAAAAAAAAAACGGTCGGTGCCTTTATAAATTTTGTCATGATAATAAGAAATAAAAATGTATAACCAAGTAAAGTTTTAAGTATATTCACGACGATGAGAGGGAAAAAAAGTGATGAAGAAGAAGAAGAAGAAGAAAAAGAAGAAGAAGCTGAAGTAAAACAAATTTGCGATACGTTTGTGTATGTTTCTTGAACAAGAATAATAATAAAAAAAACTAATGAATAAAAAAGATTCGTACGATACTGAAAAGAAACTTGGAATTATCGCGGTGCAACATTTAGGTACAATAACTCAGCGGCAAACGTTTCTATTCAACTAAAATAGATGACAAAAAAAAATAAATATAAATTATCTTTTAACCTCTTAACTCTTTACGATGATTTATCTCGATGCACCTACGTTTACGTATCGTTTGCTGTATAGGGTAACGGTATACCAATAATAATAATAATAATAATAATAATAAAAGTATGTTGTAATTTTTTTAGTAAACGTTAAGAGGTTAATTTCGAATCAGACACGTTTCACCAGGCACTGAATCCATTCGCTTTTACAGTCTTCTCTATATATAATTATATACTGTCGCACACAGACATACATTGATTTGCAGTATATAAATATTTAGATAAAAATTTTGCATAAAAATTCTCGGAGGCATGTATAGTCAATGATATATACATTCTCGATGCAACAACAACGGCAACAACAACAACTTAAAGGAAACATATTACTACAGCTTGACACGTCGCGTGAACGCATGTACATACATACACTTACACACCTTCTGTCAACATTATGTAGAAACAACCTAAAAATATATGTATATAAACGTACTTACATATACTTTTCTTCGGATAATCCAAAAATCTCTTGCAAAGTTTGCTTTTCATTTTTGCTTTTGATTTCTTTTTTTTTCGAACAAACGCCTTTCGTTTATCCTCTCAGACCTGTATTGAACTTGTGCAACTGTAATCGAACTTTAATAATTATTCGTGATAGAATTCGTTAAATTTCTTAATTTGTCACTCTTAGGATTCAAAATGATGTGTACCAAATTTCATAAAAATTCGTTGAGAAAGTTTTTAAAAGTTATTTGATATCAACATTTGTAGCCATTTCTCGATCCGCCATAATGGATTTCGCGATTCTGTTGCCAAATTCAGATCGAAAGACCCAAGAAACTAAAGTCTACCAAGTTTCATTCAAATCGATTGGGAAACAAGAAAATCATTTGATTTTATCATATATATATATATATGGTACAGTCCTATTTAACAGGTTAATCCATAACGTCCGCGATCTCTTAAAAGCTTTCAAAATGTATGGAATAAATAAAATTTGTATAATTTTACGAGAATTTCTATACTTGAAAAGGTGATAATTTACAATATCGTATCTTTCTTTCCTCGGTTTATCGTTCTAAATAAGGTCTGAACAGGGTATTTTATTCGGAAAGCGTATTTTCGTCAATCCACCAAAAATAATAGTCGAAATTAAATCCATAGTATTAAATTGGGAGCCGTCGCGCGTGCAATCGGAAACGTGGAATAAACAAACAAAGAAAACCAAAGAGGAAATAAAAATAAAGATAAAAAAAAAACTGAAATTTACGAAAAAGCGTTAACAAGAATTGAAGTACGTAACGTTTGTTGATAACGTATATGGGAAACTGACACGTGCGTCACCATTGCCTAGCGTGTAACGGATTGGAGCGATCGTCGGTTCGAGTCCGCGGTCAGTGAACTGGGAATA
The DNA here is from genome assembly GCA_026168455.1 of Theocolax elegans. NCBI lineage: Eukaryota > Metazoa > Arthropoda > Insecta > Hymenoptera > Cerocephalidae > Theocolax > Theocolax elegans. The sequence continues at coordinate 36,821,640 of CM047431.1, read as the reverse complement.
AGGAACAAAAAAACCAAATAATAACCATGAAAGAAGCAACGTGTAAATATTTTTTTTTTCGTAATTACGGAAACAAAGTAAATAATAAAGAGAGAAAAGAAAAAAAAATGGATTTTTATTAACAGTTACATTAATTGCGCCGAGGTGTTGTGCACTGCGCGACCCAGAAATAATTCCGACCGCTTTTGTCTTTATCCCCTTCCCTTCTGCCCTTACTTCCTGATTGCCATCCTGTTTATCGATTCCACGTATCACACGAGTCGCAATTATCGATGATCCAAAATTAATATTGTATTTTACGCGGGGAGCGAGCTTTTATTGTTACGAGAGAAAAAAAGCATTTCGGATATATCGTACATTTGGCTTTTTTTCATGTTTTGCGATGATACATATTTACATTCGATACGCAGTTCGTTCAGATGCACTATAAAATAATTGTTAATAAGAACGTATATATAATAATTTAAAAGTCAAGAACTTTTCGTTTCGGAAACTATCTTACACTTATTCTTTCCCCGTAAAAAATTAAGTTCAAAAACTGCATAATTAATCTATACGCGCAAGCAATCGTAAAATAAAACAATATTTCAGTTAAAATAATGTAAAACTTACTTTCTCTCTCTCTCTCTCTCTCTTTCCCTAACTCCCAAACACCAGCGACAAGAAAAAAGTCCTATCTAATCTACATCTATATATCTCTCTGTCTCTCCCGCATCTCTGCGATCCGAGTAACTTTTTGACGGGCGCAGCGACACTCACACTTGTGCGAAAACTCTCAATCAACCGTGCTGTGCTATTATCGAAAGAATGAGTATATAACGAAACAAAAAAACCGAGTATATAAAAGTATGCGCTTAAACGAACGAACGAACGATTGAGAAATTGGATCTTAAGCTTAGATAAACTATATTCTTCAAACGGAGTGAAGCGGTGACGAGAGAAACGCTTTTTAAAAAAAAAGTCATTACATTCTCAGCGTTGACGATCGCAATACTATACACACACCGAAGTTATTTTCGATTATGTTGTTAAACGAACGAAAAAGGAGAAAAAAAAAATTACAACAAAATACCAGAAAATTGAACGATATAAAGATTAAAAAATAAATAAACAAGTGAATACAATATTCGTTTGTGGAAGTCTCTTTCGAATTTCTATGTATCTCTAGATAGAGATGATATGTAGCATCGATTTTTAGAATGTATATATAGAAATTGAAATAGATATGCCATTTATATACCGAACGACATATATATATATATATATAAATATATTCGTCGTGTAAATGTATAACGTATCAATTTAATAATACACGTAACAACAACAATAAATACTATATATATATTTTGAAATATACTTTTTGCATGTGATATACATAATACAAATAATAATCCGCGAGTTAAAAAAGAAAATACAGAAAAAAACGGCTTTCAGGCGGAAGTATACATATACGAACGGTCGCGAAAGTAAGTAAGGATATACACACACACAGCCAAAAATGTAATAAACGATCGTCAATAGATAGTTTTGCTACAAGAGAATTATTGAAAAGAAGATGAGAAATGAAAAATAAGTTTAAAAAAAGCGATTTTCTGCGTCAAGCTTCGATACTATAGCCTCGCCCTTCTTTACCCCCCAGAAGCCTCCTTCGATCAAAAGAAAATTAAATACCTAATCGTGGACCATTAACCCGAGTAGGAGATTTGTCGGTTCGTCGTGTGCGTCTTACGTGTAAAATTACATTCTTACACAAAACCACACACCCACACCCACACACACATCAGATATCTAATATTTATACGAACGTTAAATTTTGTACGTAACAAGATGGTAAACGTATAACCTAAAAAATACGAGAACGACACTGAGATTTTTTGAGGATAATATATAAATTCAAGGAGACGACAGGGGAAAGGAACGAAAGTAAAGAAAGATACGCCGCGATACATATCATTTTTCAAAAAAAAAAACTATACTCGTATACACATACTAAAAAATATTGTGTAAAACAAGTACACATAGAACAAATATATATATATAAATTATACATATAAAATACACATATATATTTCGTGACCAGGTTAAAAAAATAAAACGATTGATTTTCCATACAGACACAGACATATATGTATATATAGTTAATCGAAACAAGAGTCTATATAGCATACGCAGGTACACATACGAACATTTTGTCATTTTAAAAAAAATCGATCCACTCTTACATCGTTACAAGAACATACATTGTTTTGAATTTCTGAATATATATTTACACGGCGCGACGACAAAAAATTTGCTCGGGCGAACGGCGAGTATATCTTCGTTCTGTATAATCTTATATATATATCGAAAAATGCGATTGAGAAAAAAAAATGCAAATACACAAACAGAAAGACAAACGGAAATACACACACACACACGTACACACATACTAAAGTAATGGTTCCCGTTTACGAGCTTTCCTATATAACTACTACTATATATTTTCGCACGTGCATATCCACTAAGAAAAAAAAAATGCATAAATAATAAATATAAATCTAATAGTATAAAAATAATCCTTTCGATATAAAAGAGATATTTAAAACACAAAATAAAAAAGAAACAATGACGGTGTAACGCGGATTATATATATATACGATGATCGGAGATGATCTATATATATATTCTACAGAGGAGATTGTATACGACGTCTGGTTCGTACACGTTTTAAAACCCACACTTTTTGCCTTTTAAAAATCTAAAAAATGAATGATATTGTATTACGTATTCGTTACTATGCAAATAACTACGTTACGAATTTTCAAAATGTGTTATACGTGTACGAGTAAAAATAAGATAATACAAAGAAATATATAATTTGTGTACGGATCAGTCAGGGCTCCTTTACTATTACGGTACTTTTCCGATGTACATTGTATTCTTCGAGGCAATATTTCAGTCGTTCGTATACATAGTTGTCGAGGTTTTATTCGCTAACAAACAGTAATCTATCCCTATGTATCTCTCTCTCTCTTTCTCTTTCTCTATCTATCTCTCTTTCGCTCTTTACACGTCGATTTTGCATTACGAGAACGTTTGCAAATGTTACGCTCGTGCCGTTACAACGTTTTGTCGTATATACTCTCTATATAGGTATATATATACATCCTATCGTTCCGATGCGTGTGTTTCGAGCTTTTCAAATTTTAAAGTGAATTTATTACTTTTATTTACATCGATCGATTTTTATAAAATTTTTGTGTCCTGCAATAATATTACTGTAAATTCACCTGCTGGAAATCAGTTTAAAAGATGCCGGTGCGTAATTAGGAGCTTGATACGAAAAACATACTCGATTAGTAGTGTGAAGGTATTGACATCCTATCAGTGCAAGTATACTTAATAATCCAAACGTTTTTAAAACGGGATCGTTTAATTGAATGTTAATGTTAATTTATTGTTATCTCTGTCCAATCATTTAAAAAAAAAACTGTTCAAATTTAGATTCCTATAATTTGGGTCCGAAGTGAACAAACCATTTTCGATCACTCGAAACAAACTCGTAAATTAACGTTACGCGTACATCACCTGTTTTGAATCTATAAAACGTCCGCAACAGGTGAAAAAAATAACTACTACACCGGGTTTACGCGAATGAATTTACTTTAGATTAAATAAAGTGACTTGCCCGTATATCCACACGGGTAAGCAGCCTTTATCAACATTTTTCTCATATTGTTACACTTGGCTTGCGAGTTTATTCAATACGACATATTTTAAGACGTTTCAATCCGATCACCAGCCCGATTTCCTTAGTAAAAAAACTGTCGATCTTCCTTATTTGTATCAACTTGTAAATTTTTAATCAACATTTGTATTAACTTCTACGACTACGGGTTAGAAAAGTCGTTTTCCTTGGTAGTTCGATTTCCTACCATTTGGTGGATGAATTAATTAATTTTATAATTAATTTCTCTCTACTCGAAATACAAATGTATACACCGCTAGAGAAACGACAAAGCGTTATCGTTCGGTCAATCGGCCTTATAAGATCGGAAAGATGAGGGAAGGAAATAAAAGACAGAAGAAAAAAACAACTCGACCGAAAAAATTATAATTGTGCCAGAATGCGTTGTATACTGATATACATATATATATATATATATATATATATATATATATATATATACCGTTCTCCAAAAAATTTCTTTTCGTCATATATATATATATATAAATCGAGTTATTCAAAAGACTGAGGGTAGAATCGCGGCGCTCCGCGATAAAACTTATTCAAAAGCTTTGATGCATATAATATATACATATATATATATATACACACACATTCACTTATATTCTTTATAATATCGTTTTGTAAATAATGGTTATATACAGTAATAAAGGCGACAGACAATTACTTTCGAACGGGACGTACATTTATCTTCATATTTGTTAATGCCGTATATATATGTATGTATAAGGTAAACACACACGCATACACACACACACACACACACACACATACATATATAATATATACGTTGTAAATGAATTACGCTAACGATACATATGCAGTCGCGTTCGTACAATTATACATATATTACAAACATTTTCATCGATGTAAATATATACGCGTCTTGGTGTATATACACGAGGCATCTAGATATATATTTTATTCGCCTGAGTTCTCGTCCTCGACTTTAAAACAAATTGTAAATTTTTAACTCGATTATTTCGGAGTGACCGTAGAGTACATAATTTGGCCAATGTCGCTCGGTGATATATTTACACGTTCTCTACACTCGTATTTGCAAAATTTTTCGTAGTCTTAACGAATAACGTGTTTCGTCGATTTAAAGTATATTCAATCAAAGCCTCGCAGTTCGCAGGAATGAAAAAGGAAAAGAAAGATAAAAGCAGTTCCCTGTAAATTTAAATTTATCGATATATATTATATATATATATATATATATCTGGGATATTCCACGTGAAGTGGTCCGAACAAAATTTTAAAATGCACCAAATTTTGGGTACACAATGCAAATGTTTTTCAGAATACAGAAAACAATTTTTAGGTACTGGAATCTATTTGATCAAAAGTTTTTCTAACCTCAAAAAGTGAACTTTTTCCAAGTTTTTTACAACACCAGCTGGGTTTACCACTATTTAACTCAAAATCTATCAACTTTTACTATACAACATTATATATAACATTCGTTGTTAATTATGTCTGATATGATAATTAAAAGAAAGACAAAAAATTTACAAAAATCAACATGGTAATTCCCATTTAAATTTTTAAAAAAATTTCGTATTTCTTTAAATTATCATAACTTTTTACAGGATTGAAAGCCATAAAAATGCTACAGACTATTTGAAAGGTATTGCTTCAAGCTCTTTTTTAGATTTTTGGATAAAAAAATCAATTTAACGTACATACACTTTATTCAAGTTGAATATTGACATGTGCTTTTTGTGACATTAACCTTGAGATTAGAAATTCTAACCCAGAAGGATAAATTCTAGACATAGTTAGCAACGAATGGTACATATAATGTTCTATAGTAAAAGTTGATAGATTTTGAGTTAAATAGCAGTAAACACAGCTGGCGTTGAAAAAAACTTGGAAAAAGTTCACTTTTTGAGGTTAGAATAATTTTTGAGCAAATAGATTCCGGTTCCTAAAAATTATTTTCTGTATTCGGAAAAACATTTGCAATGTGTACCCAAAATTTGGTGAATTTTAAAATTTTGATCGGACCACTTCACGTGGAATACCCCATATATAAACGTTTAATTGACTATTTTTATACTTAAACGGTTGTATCTATCTCACCATATCACGTTCCATCAATATCTTGACTTACCTTATTTTTCCGTGGAATAGTAAGAAGAAATTAAAAAAATAATATAAAGTACTTAAAGAAACAGAATTAAACTAACGAGATGTTATATTTTTGCACTAAACGAAAAATTAACTAAAAAATAATATTTAAACGAAAGTTAAAAAAAAGAACTATCTAAGTGTACGCTTATAATCGTTGATTATCGCACCGCATCACGATTCTACCCTCGCTCTTTGAAATGTATTAGTGTGCGAAAAAAAAGACAAATAGTCGAACGATAGCCTGCAAAAGCAATTTAAAATCGCTGAGTTATATATTATTACGTCGTACGTATTTGTATAGCGATGCTATAAGTATCGAGAGAAGAAAAGGGAATGAAGTACTTAATTGATCTACAATGATTATTATAATAATTCGTCATTAATTAATATTATTATATTCTTACTATTGGTAATAAGAAGAAGAAGAAGAAAAGGAAGAAGAAGTAGAAAAATCTCCCGTAATCTAATAATAGAGCTATAATTCTAGTCTTAACAGCAGTAAAAATGGGACACGCAATGAATATTTTTCTGCTCCGACCGTACGAATATTTATGCACGCGTAAAGAATTAACAAGCGAAAGAAAAAAGTAAAAAAAAAAGAAACTAATAATAATAAATGCCGACGAGAAACTTCTATCTAGACATTTTAAAGAAAAAAAAAACTATAAATAATATTCTTCTCTTCTCACGTTCTTTTATGGAAGCGTTTAAAGAAAACAAAAATATGAATATAAATAACAACAAAAAAAAAAAAAAGAAGGGAAAGACATTCACGGTGCACAACTCGATTAATTGTAAAAACGAGATCGCGAAAAGGTAAAAAGCGACAAGTTGACATTTTTACTCTAGCCAGTGTTTTAGCAGGTTTTTCCTCATCTAACTCGAAAGAAAAAACTGTTGTTCTCTCGTTAATAAAAAAAGAAGAAAAAAAGGTGACGTTTGTCAAAATATGCCCCCCCCCACAGTAATGTTTCTGGGTTCGTATCGGAATCCAAGTTTTCTTTCCGATGTTAAGTTGATTTTCCGTTTGAACGTGTAACGTTGTGAATCGAGTATAGCTGGTCATAGCAGAACGTTGGAGAAAAATAATGTAGTTACGAAATATATTAAATCAAACTATTCTATGTCCATCATATGAATTTGTACAGCAACGTTTAATTTCCAGAACATCGGTATACGGATTCAACAGCTTCACACGTTCAAAACTATATGTGTGTGTGTGTGTGCTTGCGTGCGTGCTTGCGTGCGTGCGTGCGTTTGTGTACGTACATCTATACCGTTCCTTTATCCGCATTTGTTTTTAAAGAAAGAAAAAAAAAAACACACGATTGATTTCGCGTACTTTTGCCGCAATGAGTGAATGTTTTGTAGACGGTAAGATAAAATGAAACAAATGAAAAACCCTAAAATCGTCGGTTACTGTGAGAAATATACAAGTGAACCGCCGAATTGACGTAGACGCTGCAGAGCGGTTCAGTGATATAATCGAAATAAACAAATGCGATAACAAATATATATATACATATATACATATATACATATATACATATATATATATATGTATATATATATATATATATATGTAAGAAACAAATAAAAAGAAACGTACAGAAACAAAATAATACACGAAAAGGTAATATACGACGCAAACGAGACGAACAAATTGCGATTGCTTGTTTATTCTGATGAACACGTTTATGATTATCATTTTCATTGTGCAATTTAATATAAACGACGGTTACGTTGTGTAAATAAATATTACATTGAAAACATGAATACTATACTCCCATCATATATTCATTCAATTCGCTTTTCTTGACTAATACATAAATTATTCTTCCTTTTCACTATTTCTCAACATTTCATTTCAAGATTCACAACTGTATATTTATGCCTTTTTATTTCGTCCTCGTTAATTTTGTTTTTTCGTTTTGCTAAAAATAGTACCACAAAATAGTGGTTCTCTCTTTCGTTAATTTTACTTTACACAAATGAAACAATGCATATATATTTGTATGAATAATAATTACCTCATTTATCTATAATTTCGAGATTTTTATTTTTGAAATTACACGAGGTCAGTTGGCATTTTTCATTTGCAACATTAACATTGGAGATAAAGAAAAAATATAACGACAATAATCTACTTCTTATAAAAAAAAAGTAAACGTGGATTTTTAATTCTACTTACATAGACAGTGTAGTAAGTATTTATATTTACTAGATTTATTAATATAATGTAATAAATGGTATATAAAAACATTACTAGTGAGTTTTTATTTATAGCTGATTAAGTGTGTCTTTTATTTACTTATAATATACATTTCTAAACAATTATTATAAAACTTATTGTTGTTTTACTTTTGTATTTTGTGCATCTACCATATTAATAGCTGCATGAAACGTCTTAGATTTTGTAATTTTATAATATTTTTCTTACGTATCCTTTGTACATTTAGATTTCAAATTTTTTTAAATTAGACAATCGCATTTTCTGGTTTTTGGAGGGTGTCGAAATCGTGAATTATCTACACTAACTAGAAGAGGCAAAGGCTGCAGGGATACGGATTTTATCCAAATGCTACAATATGTTTCATATTGTGAAAATATAGAAAAAGCCAAAATTTTAGGCCAGAACTTTGCCCCTTTTTACCAAAATTATAGCGCTACCGAATCAAATTTTCAAAAATTACTTCTTTTACTTTGATTGCTTACTCAACATGGCTATTACAATTTGACTTTAATAAGGTGGCATACCCAGTGGGTACCGACCGAGCAAAAAAATATATTTATTATATTTTATAAAAAAATATGCAATTTTATGTAAAACCCGAATACAGAAGCACTACATCATTGAATTATAAGTAATTCTACAAAGTTCCAGGTCAGTACAACAAAGACACCCCAGAAAATTTCTGCACCGAAAAGTCACAAACAATCGTACATTTTAGATGCAGAAAATTTTTACGGTGTCCTTGTTGTACTGACCTGGAACTTTGTAGAATGACTTATGATTGAATGATCTCCCGCGTAAAAAAAACTTAAGTTTGGGCAAAGTTCAAAAAAGTTTATGTTTGGCAAAAGTTTTGCCAAATTCGGGAAATGAGACAATCCCACACTTACTATTTTAAGCAGTGTAAGTTTGGTATAAGTTTTCTGGTGCTGTATTTTCAAGCTCATCTAGTCGTCCGAACTTATGCCTTACATTCATTGATCGCGTAACGATGCTCGTCAGCTCGTTTATGCATATTTGTAAACTACGATTCGCGATGATTACAATTGTACTCATCAAATTATCAGGTTTGAAAAAAGTAATCTGGTCCACCGGTTCGTCTCGCGTTGCTCTTGCAGGTGAACTGACGCAAGGGTTAGATTTTAAAACAACATTGATTTGTTTTTTTTCTTTGGCTAATTTAACGATTCCTAACCAATTTGATAGTTCACTTGCGAGAGCAACGCAAGTCGAACCGGTAAACCAGATTACTTTTTTCAAACCTGATAATTTGATGAGCACAATTGTAATTATCGCGAATCGTAGTGTATAAATATGCACAAACGAGCTGATGAGCATCGTTGCGCGATCGGTGAATTCGGACGACGAGATGAGCTTGGAAAATACCGCACCAGAAAATTCATCTCAGCCCATTACATCAGATAAGTTTCTTTTTATTTAAATTGATAATTTAATTTTTTAATAATATTGAAATAATTTTTTAATATTCAAAAACAGATACTTTGTGGTTTTTTAATTTTCTTTTTCAGGTTATGTCCGTAAAACTAAGGAAATGGGTAACATCTTTTAGGTCGAAGCTTCGAAATGCTGACGTAAGTTAAAGATTTTTATAATTTAATTTCGCTAAACTTGAAATGTTAATTACACAAGTTCGGCCAGTTACGTTGGCCAACCTCCTATGAAGTTTTGCCAAACTTAAAGTTTATATAAAATTCATATAAACTTAAAGTTTTAAAAAAATTTTGATATAACGTAATCTATAAATAAGCGAACGTTTCATTAATTTTAGCAGAAGTTTGAAAAGGTTTATAAAATTTTGACTCTATTTTGACGTAAAGTTCTTCTAAAGTTTTATTAAAGTTTCGCTTATGTCTGCCAAGTAGATAAAGTATAGTTTGTTACAACTAATTCTAAAGTTTAATATAACTTTAGCCAAACTAACTAATTATAAATTCTAATATGTTTTAATGTCATATTTAGTGAATGTAAAGTTTATTTTAACTTTTATGTAACTTATGCCAAACTTACACTGCTTAAAATAGTAAGTTTGGGATTGTCTCATTTCCCGGATTTGGCCAATTTTTTGCCAAAGCTAAACTTTTTTTAAACTTTGTCCAAACTTAAGTTTTTTACGCTAGCTAGTGCTTCTGTATTCGGAATTTGCGTAAAATTGTGTATTTTTCTAAATAAATGTAATAATTATCTTTTTTTGCTCGGTCGGTAACCTACTGGGTATGCCACCCATTAAAGGAGATGTGATAGCCAAATTACAGAGATCTACTTTTAAAAACTCAATATTTTCTGCAATTATCGAACTATAAATCTGGAAAAATTAATACGTGACACTTGAGTAATATACACTCCGCATCAAAATTATTGCAATAAGATTTTTCACAGAAAAATTGCCATTTTTTAAATGCTTGTAGCTCGGTTAATTTTCATCGTATTGAGATAATTTTTTTTTATTTTGTAGGGAATTATGTGCACTTTGAGGAAAAAATAATACCTAATAGCTGCGAGATAATGCCACATTGCTATGTCTTAATCAGGCCTACCAACTTCTTTTTCTTAAACAACGCAATAGTTTGCACGTTTACCTGGATTACCAAAAATTTTTCAAAAAACAACAAATACCTTAAAGTAGACTTTTTAACGAGTATTTTAAAAAAAAAGTCGACCCTCTACGACTTTTTTTGACCGAGTTATGCCATTTTAAAGATCTTCCTATTTTTTAGTCAAATACCGCCAACATCAGCATTACGCGGCGTACCGCGAGGAGGTTGTTGGTCGGACTTACGCATCATTGTGGCCCTGAAAAGGGCCGATTGTGTGAACCGTTTCTTACATTAGGAACCCCGCGGTCTGAATCCCCTACAAAACAAAAGAATATTATCTCAATGCGATGAAAATTGATTAAATTACAAGCATTTGAAACATGGCCATTTTTCGGCTACTTATAGTAATATTTGTCTGGACGTATCTGAAATTCTTATTTCCAGAATCAGATACATCTTATGATTTATTTTTATTTTAGGTAAAGTCTGCGCGCGTTGTGAAGTGCTTAAAGCGAGTATATATGTATATTTTGCTCGAGAAGGTCTAAGTTTAAATCTGTTAATACTAATATTACGCTGTTTACAATAATCTGACCATTGTTTAATGTAAGTAAAATATCTAATGCTTCCTCGGGAATTTTGCTTGATCTTAATGCTTCCTGAATACTTATTGCTCATGATGTATTTTTCTATTGTAACAATCAAATTTTTAAATTAGGCTGTATTTAGCGCGTTTTTGAGAGTGTTTAAGATTGTGTTATATAGAGAGCGTTCTTATTAATATATATATATATATCTCTCTCGTTTGTCCGATGCTGTGAAAAGCACATCGTTTAAAAAAGCACGCTCTCCAATAATGTTAAATAATTATTTGACTAATACATGAAAAGTATATAATAGTTAACTATATTTATTTATTACACCTACAATGTGCATGGGCAATTATTCAACATTAGCCGCGTGTATAACAAAATGTCCAATCGTCTAGCTAATGAAGCATTTCAACCTATCGAACGCTTAGCAGGACGAGAAAACTAAAAATCGTGGGCTACATAATGAAAGTTTTTTTACAAATTAAAGATTTATAGGACACCATAGAAGTTTCGGCTGGAAATCAAGTTAGTACAGATGCGACAAAAATGACGAAAGCCAAAGCAAGAATTATTAGTCAGTTGTAAGCGCCTGTGGCGCATACGTTAGCCGCGGTAATATGTCTATGCTAAAGGACTTGAGTACCCGCCCTGTTGTGTATTGTAGTATTTTTTTTTTATTAAAGCTTTATTTCAGCCTAGTTGGCCCAGAAATGGACTTCCGGTTTACAATTTTGTCACTCATACCTGTACACACTTATTATCTTTCACATTACATAATATAATTTATATAATACATATGAATGAGTAATTAACAATTTTAATAATGCACGACGTATGCTTCACAGCCTAACCGCTTTTTACACATGATATATTTATTTGTACTTGCAATTGAGTTATATGTTTAATTTATTAAATCACATATCGTTACTTCTTAGTCTTTTATATATCCTGTCTCTTTATTTATATTATATTTTACTATTTTACTATTTTACTATTTTAGATTGACCTTACAATAACCTACTTATATTAATCGCATGTCTCAAACATCCATCCATACAAAAATTTGCCGGCTCTGCCCCTATACTATTGCTTTCTCTATATTATTATACCTAATTTATTGACTATGAACCGTTCGTTCCTATGTATTTTCTCTACCTATGTTGGTTTCTCTTTCTTTTGCAATTCTTTTTCTATCAACCTACCTAACTTTGCGAGACTTCTCATACCTACTGCTGTTATTAACAGATCGGATCTATTAAAACTATCTCCAGGGAGGTTTACAGTCCATTTTTTTGTTACCTCACATTCTTCCAGAAGGTGCTTAAGCGTACTTTTGTCTTTCTTACATAATTTACATATTTTTTTATCCTCATCTATCCAATATTTATTAGCCTCTTCTATATTACCGCATCTTATTCTCGCAACTACATCAATATCTAACCCTTTCCTACATTTTTGTAAATACCACGGTAACTCACTACCTATAATATATTTGTACCTAACATTATACCTAGCCTTGTCTATTTTATTCATTCTTAATTGCATTTCTATATCTACCCCTCTTTTTACAACTTCCTCTACTAAACCTGAACCTATGTTTTTTAGATTTTCTACCTCGACTAAGCTTAGACCTAAGTTATTGTAAAACGTTTTTCTTTCTATGCTATACCTGTCTCTTTCAGCTTTTCCTAAATTTTGTTTTTCTACCCAACATATTTTCATATATCTATTCATGTCCATTTTACTGATTTTTTCTTCCATCTTGACTGCTCTTTTACTTAAATCGATCATCATTTTGAGAGTTTCGGTTTCTTTGCTTATTATATATCTTGGAGTGCAGAAATCAAGGCGTAAAATCCATCTGTAGTAGTCCAACTGAATTTTTTCCAGTTCTTCTCTTTCTTTCCACCCCCAAATTTCCGCTCCATATGTCATTACACTTTTAACCAAACTTTTGAAAATCATTTGTCTTCTTTTAAAGTCATTTTTAAATATCCTTTCACCTAGACCCCACTTTTTGCAGCAGCTATTCCTTTTTTTTCAGTTCCTTTAAATGGTCCTTATAATCTCCTTGACTGTTAAAAGTGAATCCTAAATACTTAAATGTCTTTACCTCTTCCAATTCTTCCTTGTTCCATTTCCATTTCTCTTTTTTACTTTTTCCATCCTTATTAAAAACTAAAACTTTTGTTTTTTCCGTACTTAGAATTAACTCTTTATCTTTAAAAAACTTTTTCATAGTCCCTAACATTTCTATCAGTGCCTCTCTGTTAAGTGCCATGATTACTATATCATCTGCATAAGCTAGAGACCAGATTCTCTTATGTAAAATTTTTACTCCTCCTATGTTATTTTTCCTGAATTCGTCCTCAAGATTTGAAATATATATACAGAACAAAATTGGACTCAACACACAACCTTGCCTTAATCCTTTAGTTGTCCAAAATTCTTCAGACAGATCTTCCTCAACTTTTATCCTGACTTTTGTTTCGTAATACACCTCTTTTATTTTTTCTATTAGATATTTACTAATTCCTGCTTTCTTCATTATCCTCCATAAGATTTTTCTATTGACCGTATCAAAAGCTGCTTTTAAATCCACAAACACTGAGTATACTTTTTGCTTTTTAGTTTTCGCTGTCTGAATGATATGATCCAAGATAAAGATATTATCTATTGTTGCTCTGCCTTTCCTGAAACCTGCCTGCCCTTCCGGGAGTATACCTAATTCCTCTACCTCAGTTTCTAATCTACTCCTAATTATTTCCGTATACATCTTATATAATGTACATAACAACGAGATTCCTCTGTAGTTTTTTGTGACGTTAATGTCTCCTTTTTTATACAATGGGACGATTAACGCCGTTTTCCATTCCTCTGGTAGGCCTCCTTCATCCCAGATCTTACCTAATAAACATATCGTTTTATTTTTTAGGTTATCATCTCCATATATCCATACTTCATTTGGTATTTTGTCGATTCCTGCTGCCTTCTTTTTCTTTAGATTTTTCCACACCTTACTGATTTCTGTTGCAGTGATTTTTTCTTTTTCTTGTTTTTCCATCGCTGTCCTTTCACTTTGTACTGCTGATCCTAATTGCCTCTTCTCTGTTCCTTCCAATAAATCTCTGAAATGTTCCTTCCACTCTCCTAATTTTATTTCACCTAATTTATCTCTTTTTTTTCTTGATCTGTTTAAATATTTCCATATATCATTTTCGTTTTTAAGTTGTCTAATTTCTTCTATTTCTTTTTCTTTCCATTCGTTTTCTTTCTCTTTGCATAATGCTTTCCACTCTTTCCTTGCAATTATGTATTTGTCCTTTTCTATTTTTCCTTCTTTCCAAGCCTTGTATTTATTTGTAGCTTCTCTTTTCTTTATACCGCAACTTTTATCCCACCACTTTTTGTAACCAATAGATTCTGTTTTTATTTCAATTTCTTTTATTGTCATAGCTTCATTTATTATTTTTTTAATTTTATTCCATCTTTTATCTATAGAGTCATCATTTCCTTCCTCGGCGTCAAGTTCTTTTGTACCTGATTTAAAGGCGTGTATCGCTTCTTCACTCCACGAGACTACTTTTTTTATTTTTGTCCTACCATTTCCAATTATGGGTCTCCTCTCCTTATTACTATTATTCACATTTACTGTTAAGAGTAGTGGCATATGATCCGAGTCTACTCTTTCTTCAACTTTCATGACTTCAACCTTTCTTAATGTATTTTCGTTCGTTATTATATAATCAATTACTGAGCATCCTCTTGGACCTACGTACGTATACTCTCCTCTTTCGTCTCCGCATACGTTTCCATTTAGTATTTTCCATCCTTTGTTATCTATGAAATTTACCAAATTCCTACCTCCGTTGTTTATTACATTATCTTTACTTTCCCTACTTTCATTTTTTTTCCAATCTATCTGTTCTAGGTTGCTTTTCCTACCTATTCTTAAGTTAAAATCCCCTCCTATTATTGTGTAACCTTCGTCTACTAGTTCTACTTTATCCCAAATATTATAAAATTTTTCTATATTTCCTGAATTGTAAACCGACCAAATATTCCAATTTCCTTCTTTGTCTGTAAATACTGTTTTTATTAAACCTTCTTCGATTACCTGTGCTATCTTTACTTCCTCCGTCTTCCAATCTTTCCTAATACCTATCAAAAAACCTCCTTTTGCTCTACCTTTTGTTTTCCCTCTCGTTGCCGGTACTGTTTTCCAAAAAAATTCTTTTGACAGTTTTTTTTCTAATATATTGATATCTTTTTCTTCCGACCACGTTTCACAAAGGCTGACAAAATCATTTTTTTCTAGAAATCTCCAAAATTCTTTATCTTTGTTACACAAACCGGCAACGTTCCAAAAAATTAATTTTTTTTCTTTTTTTAGGTTAGGCCCTACTTTTTCTGTTTTCTTTTCTGTATTTATACCGTGTGCCTTTTTACGAATACTATTGCTTCCTACCTTTCTTTTTCTTTCGCTATTATAATTACTATTCCATTTCTGGGTTAATTGAAAAGCGAAAAACCCGGTTCGCTTGTATCCTCCCCCTCTCTTTCTTTATTGTTACTATTCGCCTTATCGAATTCTTTTTCAATAATGTCTCTGTCTTCCCATTTCACCCAGTTACCTTTAAAAAATACTCTACCTATACCTGCCTTGACATTCCAACCTAACTCTTTTTTTTCTTTTACCCATCTCCTTATTTCCTCTTGTCTTTTCCTATCTTCAAAGCATAAGTCATTTTCAATAAAAATCGCCGTCCCTGCTAGCCTGCTTTTCTTTCTCATAACCTCGTTTTTTCCCTCTCTGTCAAGTTTCATTATAATTACGTTACCATTCCTATATGCATTTATCACCTCCACTTCTATTCCTAATTTGCTCGTAATAAATTCTTTTCCCCAATTCTTTAAATCTACCTCACCTACCTCGCAACCCCTCACTACTATGTTGTCCTGTCTATCCTTCTTATCTATCTCGCTTACCATTCGTTTAACCTTATTCACTTCCCTCGCAGAAAGGCTGTACGTGCTAAGCCCGCTTGCCGCACTGTTCACGCTCCATATCGAACCCGTGGCTCCGTCTGACTTCTCCGTGCGGAGGCTTCTTCCCGAGTTCTCTGACCACGTGTCTAATTTCGCGTTTTCTTTCTCTTCCCACTCACCTATCTTATTTTCTAATTTCTCTAACCTATCCATAATACCTATCAACTTCTCATCTATTTCAAGTTTTATCTTTTCCAATTGCAATTTATCCAACTTCACTTTTTTTATCTCATCTAGAACGAACGTTTTCATGTCAACCTCCTTACCTTTCCCACGCGTTGTTACACCATTCTTACCGGTATTCGTAAAACTCACTTTTTTCACTATTTTGTCGTCCAAAGTTAGTTGTTTCAATTTCGCATTGTCTTTGTTTTCACATGTTTTACCTTCCTTTTCTTTACTTGCTCTTTCGTTGCTGTTTTTACTATCCGACATTTTACCGCCTAAATGCACGTGTTGAACGTGCTGCCCTAACCTCTAAACTACGATACTTATATAAACTCAATTTACTATTATTTATTCACTTGCCTTTCACTAAATAACACTATCCCTAAATCCAAACTTAATTACCTAACTATTTTTACCTTCCTTTGTAATATTTGCGAACGCTAAACCTAACTAATACAATAAATTCGGCAGAGCCGCAGATGCACACAACCACTCGCACTCGCGCTCACACCGGAAGTCTTGTGTATTGTAGTAGGTAGTGCTTGGATGTCGGGGGCTTCTTTGATTATCAGTGGTGCCCATGGTGGTTTGTCGCGCGGTGGTCTTGCATTTACTGTTAAATATTTTATCAATTTCTCGCTATTTGGTGGATAATGCGCGGGCTTACTGTTGGCCGGTGCTTTGATTCGGTTGCCGTTGCCTATGTCTAGTTCCGCTTGTTAATCGATATCCATATATTATAATTTGCCTTTAGATTCTTGGATTCCTTGGGTATAATTGCCGGAATGTCACTCAATGCGTGCTTGCTGATATCGAGAATAGGACCAGGATTCTCGAGTGTAGGTTGCGCTGGACTGTTCCTGGACGTTCCTTTTGTATCGTTCGAATGGTGTCTGGGTTCATTTGGCGTTGGCAGGACATTGACATTTCTTTCATGGGAAAGAATTGTTAAATCTACGAGTTTTGCACTCGGCTTTAATTGGTTCGTTTCGATTGTTTTGTGTTCTCTGCTTGTTTCCCGGATATTTATGCGTATACACTTTTGTTCGTCCACCACGCCTTCTTCGACGTCTACGATAAATCGTGAGCATAATCCGTTCAAGAGTTGATGCAATGTGTTTGTCATATTATCTGAGTAGTGTTAGTGACCTCGGGCGCGTCGAACTGCTCGTTTGATACGTTTGACGTTGCAACCTTGTCTGCCCGTACAATAGCAATCGATTCTAGGTTATTAGGGATAGCCTGATCTTCCCAAAAAAGTTGCGTTTGTGACACTTCGGTGCGATCTGTTGGTTGCTTGTTAATTTGAGGCGTACTGATGGCTTGTATGCCCTTTTGTAGGTTATTCTCCTTCCGCGGATATGCAAGTTTTCCGTCTGTTCTTTCTTGACTGAGTATCGGTTAGCTCTAATTATTTTTGATCTCTGATGACCATTGAGTACGTGGTTCTCAGTCCAGTGATTCGGCCAATATGGTTTCAATCTTTGCATGTTCTCGCGAGCCGAGGCGGTAGGCTCCGTTCGCTCCGAGGTTTGGTTTGACGTTGGTGAGAATGCTCTCGAAAGGGTACGTATCTTTATAATCCACACTGTAAGTGTTAGTTTTACGTGGCACTTGAGTAAGCCACTGAGTGCGTAGTCTGCTATCGTCGTGGTGAGCGTGTTGCAATGCTATGCATAAATAGAATCCTCCTTTGAAGTTTCTTACAGCTAAAGTTTCGCCTTTATAATACCACAGCGAATCTTCTAGTAGTCATTTTGCTTGTTTATGGTCGCTGTCTGAACTGTCCGTGTTGGATCTGGTGCGTTTGGGACGTTGTGAACGTAATTCTAATTTGAAGATCTCTACTAATTCCTTGAAATTAATCGTTGAGCTGGTTACAGGATCCTGTGTCTCCACTACCCATGGCCACGATACGTTCAAGGCTCACGGTCAAACCTGTCAAACAACAACTGCTAATAGGTGATCACCGAATAACTTGCTAGAGTTTATAGCGTCGTGCAATCAAGAGGATGCACAAAAAGCACAGTAATAAAATAAAAATGAAATGTCAACCCGTAAGAATAAACCAATGGTGCACAGACAAGAAATAGAAGGGGAACCCAACCCCAAAGCAACAATTTCAGGAGCTGGTTTACCCAAGCGGAAACCAAAAGAAAAAGAAGTAGAAAACGACAGCAAAGGAAACAAGCGTAGCCCGTCGTCTTCCTCGGATGAGGAGCCGAAAGAGCCAAAAAGGGCAAAGCCCGGAATGGCCAAGAATACAAGATCGAAATCGGAGTCTAAGTCTTCAAGCTCGTCGGAGTCGGAGGGCACGGAGATTGAAAGTGGTAAACCGAGTCGGAAAACAGAGGTTAAAAGTCTTATTGAGGTATCAATGTACATGTTGGACCAAATCAAGACAGTCAAGAAACATCTGACAAAGAAGGACAGTGAAAAGGCACACGAGGCCTTAGATAATATGCACAGCCTGGTATCGACACTGCTGGCGAAAGCAGCATACCTAGAAGGACAAGTAAAAGTCCTATCAGAGCAAAGGCAAAAAGCAACGAATACGGGTAACTCTTCGTACGCAGGCGTTACCAAGAGATTAGTTGCGCCAAGAGAGATTACCAGAGCTGTAGCAATTAAGAATCTGGCAATGGACAAACTTATAATAAAGCCGAAAAAAGCCGACAAATTCAGAAGCAAAGATGAAATAAAATCTAAGTTTCAAGCAGAATTCCGACTGAGAGCAAAGAAGGCTCAGATTCGTAGCCTGAGGACAACAAATAAAGGCTTAATTATAGAAACGGAAAATGAAGAATCTTTGCAAAAGATTCTAAGTAAACCGTCTCTAAAAGAAACCTTCGAAATGTATAAACCAACAAAGCAAAAGCCGAGGATGATCATCTATGATCTCCCTAAATATAACCGAGAAAGAGATAAAAGAATTAATAGTTGAGCAAAACGTATGCTCGGCTGATGAGGCGGAAAGAGAACTAACGCCGAAATTTAAAAGAGGGAAGAGGGACTCGAGCAGGACCAACTGGGTTATTGAGATAACCCCAAAAATTAGAAGTAGGTTGCTTCAAAGAAGGAGGATCTTTGTAGATTACCAATCTTGTAAGATACAGGACTTTGTACTAGTCTCCAGGTGCTTTAAGTGCCAGGGATTTGGTCACGTTGATGTAACTCTAACCTCACCAGATATGGCACAAAGAATACAAAACTGGAAAGTCCAAGAAAACTGGACATCAAATGACCATAGAGCAATAACATTTGAATTAGTGGAACAAGCTCAGGGACGTAGATACAGGAAGCAAGAGTACATCAAAAGCTATATAACAAGCAAAGCGGACTGGGGATTGTTTATTAATATACTGAGAGAAAATTGGAACGCCCAATCGCACCGACAGGAAATCTATAATATTTTTAAATAACTTGTAAAATTTTGTAATAAATATTTTGTAATAAATAACTAAAATAACACTATTAACCATAATTATATTAATGTTTAAAATGAATATTTACACGTTACTCTTTAAAATATTCAGTATTGTATCCATATTGTGTGGGTCTAAAAATTCAGTAAAACTTTTCAATATTTCCTAATGAAGCTATTTAGATTGTGTTGTATTTAAATCCCGAATTCTTGGATTAAGTAAATATCAAAATTTTTTGCAATTTGTAATAATTTGAAATTACTTTTTAATTTTTAAATTTAATTTTTAATTCACAATCTAAATTATTTAAATTTGAAATAACATGCCTAAATGCCAAAATGTCTGAATATGACAACAAAGTTGTGACTTCTTGGAGACGATGTTCAGGTGGTCAGGATGACCTCCAGGTCATCTGGATATTGTCTACTGGAAAGCCTACATGCCAAAATGTCTGAATATAAAAAAAATTGTCACTTCCTGGAGACGATGTCCAGGTGGTCAGGGTGATCTCAAGGTCATCTGAACATCGTATACTGGAAAGCCTATTTGCCAAAATGTCTGAATAGAACAAAAATGTTGTCTCTTCCTGGAGACGATGTCCAGGTTCCAGGTCATCCGGACATCGTCTACTGGAAAACCTACATGCCACTCTATCTGAATGTGAAAACAAATTTTGGGATTCATAAAAACGAACTTCTATTTAAAAATAAAATAGTCACTTCTCAAAATCGGAGAACTGGAGAACCGGAGTACCAGAGTACGTCCAAAACGGGATCCTTCTTAATTTAATATAGGATATAGAAGTGTATTGATTTTTCTGTTTGGCAACGAACGTGGGTTCTGCGGTTGTGTGCGGCCGCTACACAGCGAAACGGGGTATTATTTTGAAAAATCAGTCACAAATCTTTTACTCCATAATTTTCATTAACGATTAACACACTATATCGAGTAATGATTGTGTGCACCTTTATGAGATATAGTTCGATTGATCAAAGTTGAAGCGATACAGAGTTGCCAATACAGATATTCCGTAGAACGGTCCGATGTCAAATACACTTTTGACAAGACGCAAGGCACCAGAGGAGCCACCGCCGCCTATTCCTGTGCCGAAATACAAGCATTGGAAAGACGTAAGCCTCCAAGGTTATTTGAACTACTTTAACCATCGATATTTCAATTGCGAAATTAAGAAGGAGTTTCGTATTGAATGGGGCAGTTTTAGATATAATAATGACTATGGCACGACATATATGACCCATCGAATTATAAAGATTAATGGAAGAACATGCAGAACAATTCGATTGGTCGAGGAAACGGTGCTCCACGAATGCATTCATGCATGGGTGTATTCTACCCAAAAAAGAGTAAAAAACAGCCTGAACCATGGGCGATATTTCATTGAAAAAATGAAAGAAATTAATGCTCTAGGAGAATTTCAAACTAGTATTAAATAGAGTTACACATGTAAACATACATAAACACACACACAAATACGCACACACACATACACACACACAGGCATTTAGGAACACATACACATACACGCGCGCACACATATACGCATACTCGCACACGCAAAAGAGCTGCTCATCGAGCTTGGGAAACCTGGTGACGGGACCCAGAACTCACAACGGTGGTTTCATCCACACTATGTGGGTCAGTAGAGGTACAGCTACTAACCCATAAGGAGTTCATTAGTATCTAACACAGGGACAACCCCGACTTTCACCAAAGCCGGCAAGTCGTCCATAGTCGACCTCACCTTCGTCGATCCTAGATTGATGGGGGGAGGGGGACTCGGCTGGAAAGTTAGCAATCGTTACACGGGTAGTGACCACCAAGCACTCGGTGTATCAGCTCCAGCTGACCAGCGGGAGGACAAAGAGAGCAGGAAGAAGAGCAAGAGAGATGGGCACCAGCCACGTTTGATCGTGAGACGTTCCTCTGCTCCCTTGAGGGGGCAAAAGTGGAGGGAACCGCCGAAAAAAAAGCACGAGGCCTCACGAATGCCTTAACAGCGGCTTGCGATGCCTCTATGACCGTGAAGTCTAACCCTCGCGGCCGCCCACCGATGATCTGGTGGAGTGAGGACATCGCAGAAAAGAGACGTGAGTGCGAGTGAGTGAGAGCCATCATCTTACCGCCCGCTCTGTCTACTGGATATAGTCGGGAAGCTCCCGGAGCGGGTGATCTGCGCCAGGGTCACAGAGCAGTGGATTGCGCGACAAATAAGTTTCAACACGGCCGCGCACAGGGCTGAAGCTCCGGTCAGAAATGATTAAGGTGCTGCAAATCAACATAAACCACTGTACCGTGGCCCAGGACCTGCTGCCACAGTTAGTCAGAGAAGAGAAGGCTGACCTAATCATTGTCACCGAGGAGTACAGGGATTTCAGTGAACCAAATTGGGTAAGTGATGCCACAGGCAAAACGGCCATCTAGGTACATGGAGACCTCCATATATCCAAAAAAATAGTCACCCCAGTCCCCAATTTTACGCGGGTGGAGGTGCAGGGTATACAAGTATACAGCTGTTACCTACCACTCAGTGATAACGTTGATGAGTTCCTGGGATCTCAATGCTTGGGCGTCGGTGTCAAGTACAAACCTCTTACGACGTTTTGTTAAATCACTGCTACATTCATTAACTTCTTGTTATTTGTATTAATGCTGCATATGTTTAATTTTGCATAAAACAATAATTAATATAATAATCATACTGCTGACCTCTCCAATGGGATTTGTCATGTTTCTTTTCGATAAGTATAAAATGAAATTTTATTAATTTTACAATAATTTAAAATAATACTAACAATAATTAAAACAATAAATTAATAAATTGAATAAAATGTAATTTTTCACAAATAAACTTTAATATTGCGCCATTTATTTAACGTATGCTATGATAATTACTTAATAATTACCGACATAACGACGTGCCCATTCATGAATTTGTATTCTGAAGAGAATTTCTGATTGGTAGGCGAAAAAATCAATATCGATACAAGTAAGATTATAAGTAATTTTTAATTCTATTGTGATAATTCAGTTCAATTATTTTAATTATGAAATTACTTATTTATGTTAAAAGAATCATGAACAATTTGCCACTGCTATTATAAATTATTTGTTAAGAATGATTGACTTGCGCAGAAGGTTGAATAAAAAATTATCATCAATACTCAAATTGATGTTTAATAACCGATGTTAATTTTGTTATAAAATACTGTCATCCTTACATGATAAACTAAATAGTGGCGAATCGTCGGATTCTCGGTGACCTAGTGGTAAGGCAACTGCCCGGAATGCAGGAGACCGTCGATTCGAGTCCGACCAGGGACGAAAGTTTTTTTTTTCTTGATTTTCCTTTAATGATTTTTTCTAATACTTCTGGCAATTGAAAGATTAGCGAATTGCAAAATTAATTGCAAAAATGAGGGTTAGCATTAATAATAAAAATTATTCGCTGTTAGCTCGTAATGTCTGATTAAAATTTACTTATTTTGAAAACGATAAACTAAATATCATATAAATTTTGCTCGTAACACAGAAATTTGAAAATTGTTGTCGAAATGCACAGTTACATAAAAAGTGAGTTCTAAAATAAGAATTTTTTTTGCAAATTGCAAAAACGCAGAATTAAGTGTAGTTCAACCTGTGACGCATAACTTTAACTATATGTAGACAAATAGCATAGAGTTAAGAAAAGTCAGACAAATATATAAAAATAAAATTACGAAATTTTAAAATTTGAATTTTTCCAACTATTAGAAAATTCGTGAATTTATTGCTTGTTTACACTATAAGTTATATGATAAATGAATTTATTGATCTCCACAAGCCAAAGACTATTCCTTACAACTCAAGTAAGGCGGACTGTATTAATACCAGCCACTTTAGAAACCTCACAGGATGAGTGTTTGAAAAAAGGCCAAGACAAGCTAAGTCAAAAAAAATATAAAATTTAATTGATTGTAGTATAAAATTAAAAAAAAAACTTAAAAAGACGAAAAAAAGGTAAGAAAGGAAAAGAAAATTTATTTTATTTCGCCCTGAGTATGCCTGGTGGGCTCATCAGTAGAGTCCAGGCATCTCGTCTCTAGATACAGATGAAAGATATAAAAATTTTGAAATCCAGCTCTATCCCGACGAGGAAGACATGGGGTATATATGCCCTACCGATAGCAAACTTTAATAAGTGCCACATATTAACAGGTAGCCCCCTAACGCACTTACATAGAACTAATGTCTTAATCGTCAGAATATTGTCATATAAAGCATTTTTGTGATCTAATGCCATATAATTTTAAAATTTGAATTTTTCCAACAATTAGAAAATTTGTGAATTTATTGCTTGTTTATACTATAAGTTATATGATAAATGAATTTATTGATCTCCTCAAGCCAAAGACTATTCCTCACAACTCAAGTAAGGCGAACTGTATTAATACCAGCCACTTTATACTACAATCAATTAAATTTTATATTTTTTTTGACTTAGCTTGTCGTGGTCTTTTTTCAAACACTCATCCTGTGAGGTTTCTAAAGTGGCTGGTATTAATACAGTCCGCCTTATTTAAGTTGTGAGGAATAGTCTTTGGCTTGTGGAGATCAATAAATTCATTTATCATATCAAATTACGAAAGTTTGTATTTTTGATTTTGTAATAAATTAAATTAGTTAATTTGAAATAAAATGAATTTATCGTTCGGTGATATTTATATGTGTAAATTATATAATATCGGTCTCTCCGAACTAAATGCTTTATTTTAGATTAAAGCAGGCCTATCGTACTCTTTGTCCACTATGGTTGGTGGAATTTTCCAGAGTACGGCCTTTTAAAATAATTAAAGGCGTTTCGTCCTCGATCTCCAGCTTGGTCTCCTCAGTAAGGAACTGGAGATCTTACCTTAGACGCCTGTCGCAAGATGAATCGTAAATTTAAGATACACACTTACCGATATTAACTGATTTTTCAAATGTATCATTCAATTTGCATATTTTTTCAATTGTATGAGTTAAGGCACATTATATTATATGTAACCATTGTGCGTATGCTAAAAAGATATAAAAAAAAAGAAAGTTAAAAATATATTTGAAAAATCAATTACAGGAATCTGTAATCAGTATGACATCCCCTTAAGGTGCTACAGAAAGAGCAGTGTGCGTCACTTTTTTCAGTACACAGTTACAGCGAGAAAATATTAATTTATCTCAAATTGTGCACGTTACAAACCTTTTATTCTATAAGTTAAATGTGGTGGTATTGCACGTTTGAAAATAATTTAATTCCTATTTATCGCATTAATAAGGTTGATTTCAGATATAAAATAAAATGAAATTATAAATTGTGATGTCGCAACATCACTGGGCGTCGCCTGGAGAGTCGTTGCTAGTGCGTGCACGTTCGCGCACCACTCCGCGGTAGTACCCGAGTACTATTCCCGACGGTGGGGGATCGCGCGCACCCGGGGAAACGGTCGCGAGGCACGTTGTTTACGTGCCGGCCCGCGCTCAGTTGTCGCCATCTTAAATCGGTCTAGATTCAAGTGCGCGCACACTGAACACGCGGTCCGCGCTCGTATCGATACGGGGATCGCGCGCATATAGTCCAGGGAATTCGGAACGCGGATAGTGGGGGAACATGTGTATTATAGTAAGGAGATAAATTAATATTCGAATCTCGCGCTGTTAACTAGAGAATAATATAGTGATCTATTAAACCAATCAATAGATGACTTTATTAGAGATAAGACTTCCGTATGAGTAAATATATCAGCATATTATGTTATATGACTGTAATTACCTTAAATACGGAAAGTCGAAATACCAGTTGGGACAATGATAACTTATGCAATGATAAATTAGTTGTCATTTTTATCTACAGTGGGGTAAATATGGGTAGTTTTATTACACCTGTGACGGATACGGAAGGGTTGGATAATTATAATATTGTCGGATCTCTCGCAGGTAACGCGAGAGAGAACAGATAAGGATATTAGGAGATTGAGGGAGATAGAAAATCGGGGAAGAAGTCTGGCGTGGTTCAGAAAACGGATCCTCGCCATTCTGATCCTATCGATCGCACACTATTGTATATTCTGATTCTATCTATCACATACAGAGTGTTGTATTCAGATTCTATCGATCAAGTACAGAATATTGTTTTTCTGGCATTCTACCTAATAAGGAGAATTTTCAAGTGTGATTATAAGGAATAGTTAGAAGATTTTGAGGAGAATAATCAAATATATAAATAAGGAGGAATAGTTATTTCAGAAATATATATATATATACATCCAAACGGAGTAGTATCGGATAATCTTATTCTTATTATATTGATTATTATATTGATTTATTTACATCGTATTGGTGAGTTATTTTTAATTATTAATATAGTAAATAACATTATTAGTGGGGACGATCGGGAGTAATTTAGTGCGCGTTTAATTAATAAATTAAATTATTTATTTAATTAATTTAAATTCACGTTCTCTCTCTCGTGGTTTGTGGTGCCACGGGATCTACTTTTAGATCCCGTAATATAATTTTATAGATCTACATTTTCGTTAGGAGTGTTAATATTCGTTATCGCGGTTTAATAGACATCCGGAACTATTTATTTTATTCAACGGAACTTCCTCTGGGTGAGTCCACCGGGTTATAAGGACGAATAAATTAATATTATTTTTTTTCAATGATGTCTGGGTCCAGAAATAATTTTATTTAAGTAATTTTTCTTTTATTATATAGAATTATAAACCAACATTACAAAATATATATTTATACACAGCGAATTTTACAACCATGTAATCAATAATAAATACGTTTTAATATATACAGTAAAAGTGCATTATACTATATATCTACTTAGAATCAAATTCGGTTAAATAAAACATTTAATAATTGAAAAATTATTATATGAGTTAATTAAAATAACTATTGATATTGATCGAATAATAAATAAGCCAGACTCCGCAAACGTCTAAAAGACTTTATGCCACCTTCGCGCTGCCTTGGTCACCTGATACTCGACAGCTAACAACATCGCGTTTGAAAGCGAATAAGACTGCGATATCCTTTGACTTTTTGTTACCTGTATTGTGGCTGAGAACGTTCGAATTGGTTCGCAAATTATAATTTAAATAATAATTTTAATGTCGATTTTAATATTATTCTTCAAAATTGTAATTCGTAAATAAACAATGTCATCTTATTAAAAACGATTATAATGTTATTTAAGTTACATCAATTAAATTCATAATTATTCCACAAATAGATTGTAACATTAGGCCACCTAAGGTATATGCCGAATAACTAATTAATAATGTAGATTTCAGACGTAAAATAAAATCACATTATAAATATATTTTGTGACAATGTGCTTTGCACATGTCAAGAGCGAGCGACTGAACCCCTGACAAACACCTACCTACCCGGATAAGCTAAACGAGTCCCTAGCTATACTACCTACCCATATACTATTTCCTAGTTACCTACCCGCACATTAACTACGTCCTGCTTACCCTCACAGTCTAATAACCCTTTCCCAAGCACAGCACACAACACTGAGGTGGTCCTGGCGATGAGGATCTTGGGCGAGCTCAGATCATCAGGTGGGCTCCTCCGAGTCTGGCACAGCCAACAGGATATTCAAAGGAGGCGATCACTAGGAAGCCTCCAGGACCCTCCGAAGCCTCACAGCCTAGCAGCCAAGGCGATGAGGTGGTACCCAGGCAGGAAGCCGAAGAACCTCCAACGCCAAGCAAGATACCGCTGTAAAAGAGATGTTTATAAGAACGAAAACACAGCAATAGGGTAAGGAGCAAGGAAGAGGATGAATAGCCATAGCCAAGAAGACACAAGACAAGGAAAAATATGTACAGCTGTATATGATTACTACAGCTGTACAAGGAACATCATAGGGTAAATTGAGATTAGGTTAATGTACACAAACAACGTGTACAGCCGATATCTCGGACAATAACTCATACCAACACACACATGTGTGTAAACCTCACGACTAAATACCCACCTAGAGCCGTAGACGAAGAGGCTAGTCATCAGCGAGGTCAACGTCGTCGAGGAGAGAGAGGGGTGACGCGGCCTCAAGCAGCAAGCGACGGCGGGTGAGCTTCGTACCTGAAACTCATGCCGTACCCATTGAAGAATGCAGTTAATAGCTAATGAGTTATTAGTTACCTGGGAAGAGGTTGCACCTCGTCTCCGAGACGGCAGCAGCACCAGGTGGTCATCACGGCATACAGCACCATACAGCCGATTCGTACCGATACAGCTTGAACACTGCGGCACTCGACACGCTCGCACGACGCGAGATCGAGGTGCCGCGCACGAGTACGTACTGCGCAGGCGCGCGGTACGAACACGGGGCTCTCGAGCACGCCGAGAGTCAGAGCTCTACGGTCGGTTGATGCGACGACTTCTCGTGCCAACCCGCAGCAACCGATACCTGTCATTTTCCGTGTGCGAACGTGCGATTGAGTGAATAAGAGAGAGAGAGAAAGAGAGATAGAGAGTTGCCGCTCCCGACATCCAAGTGTCCAGGACATTACGTAAAGGTTAGTGAGCATTACCTATCTCTGCTGACGGTACCGCCGGGTACCGCAGAAGGTGCGTGCGAGCATCCCGTCCGTCCCATCCTTCCCCTTCCCCTCTCCTACAGCGAACCGGGATAAGAGCAGCGGAGCACGGCTCCAAGTATTTAGAGATAACCCGCGAGTTATCTGATTAGTTGCCGCGTAATAACGCGGCTGGCGCCCACCCCGATAATTAATATCTTATTAATAAATACGTGTGTTATTTTAATTAATTGCCCATCTCATTTGACCTTCACCCTGATCCCCAGCGTCACATTGGCGCCCAACGTGGTTGTTTTTTTTTTAAGGGATCTTTTTATTAAAATAAGTTTGCATAAAGTGGCGTACAGAAATAGTTTTTTTTTGTGCATAATAAAGCGAGCAATAATTATTGTAAGCGTCGAAGCGCGACGCAAATAAGCGGCCATATTGCCTTTCCTCTCCTTCAAGCAAGCTCGCACACACACCGGAAGAACCGGTCGGCCATTTTGACGGCCATTTTGATAATTATTAATTGAGCACGTGCACGAAAAATATAATTTAGTTTTTTCTTTTGAATATATTATTTGCACTGCTTTACATATTTGGTTATGTATAGTTGTTTTTTTTTGTGGGTACGCTGGTTAATAAAAATATAAATAGTTCATTTTTCCTCTCCTTCTAATCCATACAGCAATATTAACCCATACAGCTATATTAACCAAGTATTCATGACATTTTTTTTTGTAAGTGCTTCAATAAGAAAATAATATTTTATTCATTTTCTTTTAAAATTGCATTTGATAGTATAATAATAATATAAGCTGCTTTGAGCATTATTAATATATTTTCTTAAGCATATTAATTTTCCTTGGTGACACATATTAACATATTAATGCTATTTAATATCCCTACTGCTATTATCACGTTTGATTAAATTGTGTTTTTCTTTTGTTTATATACAAGTAATGCTTAGTGAATTAAATCACACATTTGCTAGTTATTTATTGTTAGCTGAATAAATAATAATAATTAAAATTTGCTTGACCTGCTATACCCATTGCAACAAAATATTTAATCTCTCCCTCATTGCTTCCCATAATAATAGTTACAAAAATAATACTGCATAATTTTTGTTTATTGTTATTTGCTGCCTGCCTAACCCAGTGTATATATTATTTTTATATTGAGTGATTATAATATTATTAATATTAAATATTTAAGGAATATTTTGGTGTGTAGTAAAAGCTGTATATATTAATTTCCCAGAATAATAAGCTGTATAAGATACAAGATAATAATTGAACCCATATATATATACATATTTCCCGCTGTATTTAATTGCTATACTGCCCAGCCAATAATAAAGCAAGCTTGTTTATTTTTTTTTTTGCTGTTGTGGATTGCTTAGTGAAAGTGAATTTAATTTAATTAGCTTAGCGTGAAAATTTTTTTTTTCCTTTCATTGGTATTTTATTTTTTTGGATTTGTGCTTGGCATGTTTAATTTAAGTTAAGTATAATTAAACAAGAGCTAAGATATTTCACGGCAATCGAGCTAATAAGAGCTATCAATAATAATATTTATTTAATTATTAAGATAAATTAAGCAACAATAAATTAATTCAAAATGTCTCACAACGGTGATGACCTTGATTTAATTTTAGGAGAAGACTTATCGGTATTACAACCAGCAGTAGGTGCCGGTGTAATAAGACGCAGCATTAATAATACCAGTGATGGTAGAATCTCGGTATACGCGAGCAAAGTCGGAATAAACATAGACGCAGATAGCAAAATTATTAGAGATAGGTTAGCTAGGTACGAAATTAGACGTAATTTCGGACCATCGTCTGCTGACTGGAATGCAGCAGTAGACGAGGCCAACCCGATTATAGATACAGATTTATCCCTTACGCAATCGGAAAGAGGAAATATCCCCACTATCGCTATAGATACAGCCCCAGAAAGAAGCAGTAAAGCAAGACGGATGCTTTACATTCAATTGCCAACCGGACAATCACGAGGACAATACCGAGATCCTATCTCCATAAGTAATGAGAATTTGTTGTCATTACCGGAAATGGAATACGGATCGGAAACACAATCGGCTGTAAGGGAAAACAGCAACACGAGAGAAAATTTACAGCGATTAAATAATGAAAATTTAAGGAGAAGCAGCGCAGAAATTCGTCCTCAGGCACAATCTACAGCATATAGATTGAGTCTACCGTCACCAGTATGCAATAATTCGATGATGGAATTAACGCATACAGTCCCAAGCTTAACAACGACGCAGTTGAGCATAAATTCGACTTCCTATTACCCCATCCACACATTAGCCCCTTCATCTCCCACAAACCCAGACCTCATAGATAACCCATTTACCCAATATACAGCTCCAGTTACCACATACAGTACCAACACTTATACAGATACCAGACCTAGATCAACCCAAACTATCCAACCCTCAGCTTTTCGTCAAATAAGCACAAGCCCTTTTTCCCCTATTGCACTCGTACCTAGAACAGTAAGCCGAGCAAATACGCCACAGCACAGCAATATAGAACCCGAATTAGCGACCCAGGAGTCAAGAGTCAATCAGGCACGCGGAAACAAACATAACCCCACAAGCAGCACACAGCTGAGCAATGTACATAGGAATGTACAGAGTGTCCATTGGGAAGACGATGGAGTTACAGAACCCAACGTCCCAAAAGAAAAGACACAATATAATGAGAAAGAGCTCGAAAATAGATACGATGAACAATTTAGACGATTGGAGCAGTAAATAGAGCAAATGCAGCAATTATACAGCAAATTGATCGAAATACACAGCTCTCAGCAAAATAGACAGCAAAGCAGATCGCCAGTGCACCAGGAAAGCAACGAAACGTATTCTATCCCAAATAACCCTCACATACAGCCACAGCAAAGTACGTTTAACCCAGCATTCAGATACAGCCGTTCGTACGAAACCTGCTTAGAAGATGCTACCTTTATACGGGAGAAAAGGACAGCACAGATATTCTCGCGTCACCATATCCAATTCAAAGGAGCTAAAAAGAATGACCCGGAGGCATTCTTATCGAATCTTGAGGAATGTAGAGAAAGTTATGGTCTCTCAACTCAGGATATATTTAAAGCGTTGCCATCAGTGTTAGATGATGACGCGTGGGAGTGGTTTAGACGTGAGAAAAGTAGCTGGAAAGATTATCTAGATTTTGTAGATGCGCTGAGACTACAATATGGGACTGAGGAAACGCAGAGCCAGCTGAAACAAGCTATTGAAAATCGGACATAGGGACCGAATGAGGATATCTCCACATACCTCACCAAACTACGAGGTATGTTGGATCAAATCAAGCCGCAAATGCCTCAAACCGAGCAGCTGGATAGAGCATACCGCAACCTGCACCCTAGTTATAGAACTAGAATCGAAAGACATCATTTCGATAGTTTTACACAGCTGCAGAGACTAGGTAAAAAGGAGGAAGCAAGACGTTTAATGGACGAAACGTACAGACCTCCACCAGTAATCCAAAATTACGGCTTAGCGAAATATGCATATATCGACCCTATGCAAACAAAAAGCCGTAAACTAGCAGCAGTCTCCTCAGGTCAAACAGAAGATATTGCAGTACCTCCCAAGACCATAGCACCCATAGCCACCCACCCACAAAAGAAAATACAGCACCAATACCCTTTGAAGCAGAACAGCCCCCAAACAGCAAGAAAATATACAGCACCTCCCAAGCAAGAGTCGAAGCAGCAGTACAGCGAAGCTGTAAAGAATAACAAAAATAGCAGCTATTGGCAACGAGTGCAGGAAACCAAACAAAGGGCTGAATCACCAAAGAAGCAGGAATTCAAGCCAAATAAATTCAGCACACCAAATTACGGAGAGCTAAAGCCAATTCACCCAAGGAAATTCAAAGAGCCTTGCTATAGGTGTAATAAACTTGGGCATTGGATAGCAGAATGTCTAGAACCTGCAACCTGTCGTAATTGCGGTGCTCAAGGCACAAATTACGCAAACTGCAGCTGCAATAAGAACAGAAGCCAGGGAAACTACAGCCAGAGGAAATGGAAACCCGTATTTCCTCACCCAAACACCCAAAAGGGTCAATACCCTCCCAAGTAGCAGCAAATGATTCCCTAATACAGCAAATACCCGGCATCGACGCACGCCATTTCTTTAACATAGAGTTAAATGGACAAAAACTTACAGCTTTACTTGACGATGGGTCGGTACACTCATTCATTGGGCGAGGAATGAGTAGAATGTTACAGTATAAATTGAGACAATCCAGCAATTCAGCCGTAAAAGTAGCAGATGGTACAGCAGTACCAATACAAGGTATAATAGATGTAACCATGGAAATAGATGGTGAAACTATTATAATGTCGTTTCAGGTAGCAGACGGCTTGCATTATGACTGCATATTAGGTATCGACTTTAAACGTAAAGCGAACATGAATATATGCTATGAAAACGATACGTGGTGGACTGATAAAGGTATCATTCATCATTTTTATCCGTATGGCAAAGATCCGAGTTGCTTACCTGCCTTAGCAAGCATAGGAGGATTGAAACGAGCTATAGCAGAACAAGAAAGGAGATTGCAGCAACTACTAAATGAGATGATTCCCCCAACACCAAAAACGCTAGGTGTAACTAACCTAGATTCCCACAAAATCGATGTGCAGGGTGCCGAACCTATTCGTCAACGAAACCGTCGTTATTCGCCGAGGATGCTGCAGGCTGGATACGAGGAAATTGACAGAATGCTAAAGGAAGGCATAATAGAACCTTCAGAAAGCCCGTGGTGTAGCTGCCCAATTATAGTCCCGAAAGCAAACGGAAAATACCGCTTTTGCATAGATTTTCGGCAGGTTAATGCTGTAACCAAGAAAATAGCATACCCTATGCGGAATATGGACGACATTCTCGATCAGCTGAGAGAAAGTCGTTACATAAGTAAGCTTGATTTATCTCAAGCTTACCACCA
The DNA here is from genome assembly GCA_026168455.1 of Theocolax elegans. Classification (NCBI taxonomy): domain Eukaryota; kingdom Metazoa; phylum Arthropoda; class Insecta; order Hymenoptera; family Cerocephalidae; genus Theocolax; species Theocolax elegans. Next base: position 36,788,167 of record CM047431.1, on the reverse strand, counting down.
AGTCCCTCTAGCACCAGAAAGCCGCGAAATTACAGCCTTTTCACTTCCCGGTAAAGGATTATTTCAGTTTACCCGAGTCCTCTACGGCCTATCGAATGCACCTGCAATTTTCCAGAAAATGATGGACAAGCTTATAAAGCCAGAATGGGAACCAAACGTATTCGCATATCTGGACGATATTATAATTACAGCCAAAACCTTTGAGGAACACCTAAAATGGTTAAGAATAGTGCTAACCGCCCTCAAAAAGGTGAACTTGCAGATTAATAGAGAAAAGTCCGAATTCTGTTGCGCGGAAGTAACTTATCTAGGATACATTGTTAATGAGGATGGCCTCAAAACAAATGTAGATAAGATACGACCGATACTAGAGTATCCAGCCCCAACCAATTTAAAGCAACTCAGACGCTTTACTGGCTTAATTGGTTGGTATTCAAGGTTTATTGGGAAATTAGCTGAATACAGAGCACCGTTAAACTATTTAACGCAAAAGGATGTCAGATGGCAATGGCATCAGGAACAGCAGGATGCATTCGAGAGAATGAAGCTAGCCCTTACCCAAGCCCCTGTTTTAGCCCGCCCCGATTTTTCCCTCCCCTTTACCCTCCAAACCGATGCTAGCGACTACGCTATAGCCGGTGTGCTTACCCAGGAAATAAATGGTGAAGAACACTCTATATATTACGTTAGCCGTACACTGAGTAAAGCGGAACGTAATTGTACGGTGACAGAGAAGGAGTGTTTGGCAGTATTGTGGTCGATCGAAAGATTAAAAGGTTACCTTCAAGGTGAAGAATTTACCGTGGTAACAGACCACCACAGCCTTCTCTGGCTTCACAACATCAAGGATCCGACAGGCAGATTGGCTCGATGGAACACAATCCTGCAAAATTATAAATTTAAATTTGTGCACAGGAAAGGAGCATACCATAAGGTACCTGACGCACTTTCAAGAGCATATGAAGATACAGCATTAGCAGCTACAGCCACAATTAATACAAGCGATCCTTGGTACCAAATGAAGATCCAAGCAGTAATAAAATCTCCCCAAAAATACCCTGATTTATGTATAAAAGACAACCTTTTATACGCACACCGTCCCAATCCCCTCGTAGACCCATTAGTCCCCGACCTAGATGCTTGGAAGCTGATTCTGCCAGCAGCTGATAGAGAGAAAGCTCTCTATGAAGCGCACTACACCCCACAAGCCGGTCATTTGGGAAATGACAAAACCTATGCAAGGTTAGCCACCTACTACTACTGGCCAGGGATATACTAAGATACTTGCAATTATGTGAGAGCTTGTCAAGAGTGTCAAGCCCACAAGAGCAATCAGCAGGCTCCAGCAGGAATAATGGAAGGCAGAAACATAGATGGACCTTGGACAGTAGTAGCAGTCGACATAATGGGACCGAAACCACCATCAAAGCAAGGTTTCAGGTACATAATAGTCTTTGAGGACTTATTTACCCGTTATGTCGAAATGAAAGCGTTGAGACGAGCCGACGCAAAAAGCGTACTCCAAGCGTTCGATGAGTTAGTCATTAACCGATGGGGTTGTCCCAAATACTTAATTTCGGACAATGGGACAGAATTTGCAAATCGCCAAGTTGCAGAGAAATTACAGCAGTACGGAATTATACAGTCATTAATTCCGCCCTATTTCGCACAAGCTAACCCTGTAGAAAGGGTAAATAGGAACCTAAAACCGATGATAAACAGCTTCATTGAGGAATCCAGCACCAAATACAGCAGCATGGATCGAAAGATTACATAGACTTCCAGCAATATATGATCTTGTTAAAAGACATATAGACACAGCAGTGGCTAGACAAGCTAGACACTACAATAAAGGACGCAGATTAGTACAATACCATGTTGGCGATCGAGTATGTCGACGCAATAGGGTATTGTCCTCAAAAGATAATCACTTTACAGCAAAAATGGCACCAATCAATATAGGCCCCGCGAGAGTAGTAGAAGTTGTCTCAGCAAATTATTATATAGTTGAAGACGAGGATACAAAGCGAAGAGTAAAAGTCTATTTAAATGATCTTAAGCGTTATATCCCTCCTAGAAAAGTTATCCCACCTAAAATTCATTCTCCCCCTTCGCAGCGTCCAATAGCACAAAATATACAGCAAAACAACCCGAGTAGCAATAACCCACCTCGAAAACGAGGTAGACCCAGAAAGATCAAATAAATTTTTATATCTTTTTCCCTTTTCCCCGTTACATTGTTAAGTCAAAGTGTAAGTGTTATGAACCCACTTTTGCAATTTTCCCAAACAAATAAGGGTGGTGATTATAAAGCAGAGCAAATAAGCAAATAATTTAAATTATATTCAATGAAACGGTAATTGAAAAGAGTTCAAAACTAAGAACTCACAAGCAGCAGAAGGTAATAATTCACCACACCTTATTAATTTTCTTTTTGTATTTTATATTATTTCATGTTTATTATTTTATTATTTTTCATTAATTCCTAATTTATATATTAATTTGTATAACAGTATGTGTATGACTGCCATCATGTAAGTATGAGGTATGAGAGTATCGCGAGTAGGGTTAGAGCTCTCAAACAAAGCGAATATTCTATATAATTATGTATATTTTATGTATTGGGGCCAGTCGTCGTTATAAGGTAAATGTACCAATCATTGGCCGTCTAACGCTGCTACGCTCCCTTATAGCGATTTTATAGGATATAATTTTCAATAATTATCATAATTTTTTGTTAATGATAATGATATTAACTTAAATTTTGGTACAAGCCAAAAAACTGTCACTAAAATCAATAGGAAAATTAAATAAACGTTATTTAAAGTAGCACGGCAATGTACCAGTACTTGGACCATGTAAACAAGGATGTCCCAGCGTCCAATCTCACATGTACCAGTAATTAGCCAATGTATTTAAGAAAAATTCTATAGGTTGAACATTATTAATTTTATTATTACAAGAATTTGATTATAAGTATTATTAAGGAATCGATAATATTAATTATACAAATAAGTTGAAGTTTTATTATCAAAATAACATTTATTAGTCATCTTACATGCTTTTTTTTAAATCATTTCTTATTTATAACTACGTACTTAATATACATGAAGTAGTTTTTGATCATTCGACTAGCAACTAATTGTCAACGTTAGTAATACTGAACAATACTTTTCTTTATTATTTATTCGATCAATCTTCTTTCTCCTTTTTGATCTGAACAATATTTTTTTTCATCATCTGAAGCTTCTTGATCTCTTCGTCTAGCTTCTTTTTCTCTTCTAGTTTAGCCTTTCTCTCCTTTTTTTCCTCTTCCTTTTGCCTCTTTTTTTCTTCTCTAAATCGTTTTCTTTCTTGGATTTCTCTTTGCTTATTTTCTTTCTCTTCTTTTATTTTTTTCTGATGAGATCGCCATTGTTCAGATGTTAGTACAGGACTAATATGTTTGTTCGTAGGTTTTTTCCTAATTATATTCTGCGCATAGGGTAAAATTTCCTGGAAAACAGCCTCCACACTTTTTTCTTGAATAGCATGATCATCTAAATTAAATTAATGATAAATGAGAATAGGTAAGTAATTAATAATATCAATAAGTAATAAAAAATACAATATAACCTTTGGTGACGTCAGCTTGCTTGAATTCCTGGCTCGTAGTAGGGGTTTCAGATGCAGATGTAGCTGTTTCGAGTGTAGATTTATTTAGGTCAGCTGACTGATCTTTTTTCTTGATCGGAGGTGATTCAAGTGCAGTGATTTCCTGGAGACTACGATCTATTATAAACATAAGTAATTGATATAAATAGATTGTCGAAACATCATAATCATAATATAATTTAAGTTTACTCGATAAAAATACAAATGAAACTAACCTTTGAAAGTACTAAGATCAAGTACAACTTCTGGTACAGCTTCATATGCACTTTGCTCAAATTGTTCCCTCATATCTACTGCCTCATCGACAGGAATCAATTGCCTATTATTGACTGCATCGTCTATAGTAGTAGTCGCATGGGTTAGGTTTCCATTATGCATTAAACTTGTATCTTGAAGTACAATGCCACTGTCATCTTTCATAGCTGATAATTCTACAGAGCTTTTGCTTGTATTGCTAGTAACTATAACATAATATAATTATTATAACAATGATAACTTCTTTTTTTAAAGTGAGTCAGTAAAAATATGTTTATTGTTAGAATTTAAAAGTATTTACCTTCTGTAGGTGTCATAACTACCTCTTCGATTGCGAAACTTAATTTTTCTACTGGACTCTGTATATCAGTAGGTAGTGGAATCTGTATACGAGTAGGTACTGGACTCTGTATACGAGTAGGTACTGAAACAGCAATTGCCTCTGAAACAAACTCTTCTTGCCCCACAACCTCTTGATTAGTTAGTATTACAGCATCCTTTTCTTCGGAAGGAGATTTTTGTCCTGTCGGAGTATCTTGAAGTTGTAGTACATATACCTCTTTGATATCAGTTATAGATTCCATACTTTCAATGGCATTATCGTACGGAGGAATATGAAGTACAATGTCAGCTAAAAATTAATTTACATATATTATTATACAATATACATTTATTATAATTAAAAATAAATGAAAATACTACAAAAATTGAACTAACCTTCAGAAAAGTTGAAAGAAGAATCATTTCCTTCTGTGAAAACAATCAATTGTTGTAAGGGTGCATCGTCACCATCAGTATCAATCGCAAGTAATAATTGATCATTATTATCCTGTTGAATCGCATCAGAAGCTGAGTCCATTCTCACAATATCTACTTCATGTGTAGAATAATCTAAATTTTCATTCCCATTACTTACATTTTGTCCTAAATCAATAATAGCTAGTTATATAAAATAAAGTAAAAAAAAGCAAGTCAAACTATAAATATATAATAGATGCACCGCAAAGTCTTTTCGATTGAAGCCAATAATCGAATAGTCCTTGATTACTGTTATCTGATATGAGGAAGGTCTTGTTCTCGACTGCTTCTTTGAAGTCAGACAAAATTTCTGGAGCAAGTCTACTCTCGAATTGCTCAAGATGCTTCTTGTTTTCTTCCTCTACAGTGTGTGCAGATACTATATTATTTTCTTGTGGCTCAGCTTGAGTATTATTTAAAGCTTTTTTCTTCTTTGTCATACTCTTGTTTAGAATGTCATAATCTACAGCATCTGGTGAGAACGGTGAAAGGCCACAGGTAGCGAATCCATTTCGAATGATTCTTGGTAAATTAGGCATAGAGTCAATAGCAGTTTTCAAAAGCTGGGCAAAGTTTTCCCTTTTCAGTTGATGAGTTTGGTTCAACCGCCACTGGTCAACAGCTTTCTTCCATTCATTTTTGAGTGGGCGAAAAACAGCTACGTCCAGAGGCTGTAGAATGTGCGTGGCATTCGGATAAAGAGCAATAAGCTCAATTTTCTTCTCAGAACAGAACATCGCCAACTCCAATGTTAGGTGAGACGAGTGGCCATCCACGAACAGAGCAACAGGGAACTGAATTTTATTTTTTACCAGCCAAGGGTAAAACTGGCCAGTAATGTATTTTAAAAAACTTTCAGCGGTCATCCAACCTCTTTCCGTGCTCCCACAAATCCATCCTGCTGGCAAACTATTCACAATGTTAGCTGGAAGACGCTCATACCAAAAGAGAAGAAAAGGAGGTAGCATTACACCGTTAGCAGCTATAGTAAAGAGAACCGTAATGCTTTCCTTTTCGTTGCCTGCAACCACTTTGTAAACAGAACGACTTCCTTTCCTCGCTAAGACTTTGTCACCTTTTGGGCACAGGAAAAAGGCACTTTCATCGAGATTAAAGATTCTAGATGGATCCAAATCTTTCATATTCTTTGCATCAAAATGATCTTGCACTAGTTTAAACCAATTCACTAAATCTTCCTTGGTAGCAGATACTCGCCTTGTGGTCAAGCTTTGCGCAACTCTAGCAGCAAGTTCTGGGTGTCGCCTACAAAAGCTTTCATACCAGTGCCTTCCAGGCTTGTTATCTTTAAAGGGATTTTTTCTGTCGAGTTGCTCAATAAGTTTCTGTACTCGCTCCAGAAGGAAACACTTTGTCACAGGAAAACCTCTTTCACTACCCCACAGAATCCATTTCACTAACATCTCTTCTTCTTTAAAGGTTAACACTGTTGATGGTCCTCGAGTGGCTTCGATAGGCACTATCTCATTCATTTTAGTGTATAAGGTGCTCCTTGGTACATTGAAACGCATGCAAGCCATGCGAATTGATGTACCTGCTTCAACTGCCTCAATAGCTTTGTAGATATCTTCTTGATCGTACTTTTTATTGTACGGTTTTTTGCACTTCTTCGTGCTTTTTTTCTTCTCCTTACCCATTGCAACTGTAAACAAAATAATACAAAAACCTGATAAGCAAGTATAGTCTTAGAGTATTGAGGTTAAGTTTGAGGTTAGTTAATAACGTCGCAATTGATCGTATCGTAAATCACAAAAAAGTCATGAAAAATTAAGATAATATAAAAAAAAAAGTTTCCTCGAATTTTCATATTTATTTAAATATTATTTACTTACTATATTTGCTTCAATAAGTTCTTCAATCGAAAAGAAACGTGCACACATAATTTGCAGCCACACACGTGTCATGCTTTAGGACCCAGATTTACTGCGCAGTATACATGACTGTCCCAGTAGATGGCCATAGGTCAGCAACTGCGACGTGATATTACGAAGCGGTTTATGAGTACCAATACATGGCCATATTAAATTTTAATATAAAATCGACATAAATAAAAAAAATTTTATTTTTAACGTATTCGTAGCTTATTAAAATTAATGAAGAGATTTTAAAACATATAAAACATTCTTTTATTAAGTTTTTATCACCTTACACGTGAATGCACTTTTCTTAATAATTTCGTAAGGGAAGTATGGTCGCTCGCGTGTATCACAAACTGCAAGACGGAGATATTATTTTTTAATGTATAATGAAATAATTAAGCATCGGATCCTTTTCTCATTAACTAAGTAATATGTGTAGAACAATATTCTACCTAAGATAATAACTAATTCGATCCCAAAACATTAAAAATAAGAATATTTCTTGGCAGTGGCCAAGTACTGGTCAGTGGCCGACGATTGGTACATTTACCTTAGTAAAATTAATTCTAAATTATTTAAAAGCAGCTAAAAGTTATACACCATACAGCGCGTATACATACACAGATGTCCAGCCAAGCAGCTAGTCAAGGAGACTATACACTTATACCCCGTACAAATAGCGCCGGCTATTTGCATAGTTTTAAGTAAGCAAGCGTAATTACCCCCACCAACTTTAGCATCATAAGCATAGAAAATTTTAAGCAAAATAGTAATTAGCAGCATTTGTAATATATATTTTTTTTTTTTTTAGCTTAGCATTAATGTCTGCATTTTATTGAAATTACGACTTCCGCGTAATTTCGGTTTGGTGGGGGGGAGTTGTGACAATGTGCTTTGCTCATGTCAAGAGCGAGCGACTGAACCAATGACAAACACCTACCTACCCGGATAAGCTAAACGAGTCCCTAGCTATACTACCTACCCATATACTATTTCCTAGTTACCTACCCGCACATTAACTACGTCCTGCCTACCCTCACAGTCTAATAACCCTTTCCCAAGCACAGCACACAACACTGAGGTGGTCCTGGCGATGAGGATCTTGGGCGAGCTCAGATCATCAGGTGGGCTCCTCCGAGTCTGGCACAGCCAACAGGATATTCAAAGGAGGCGATCACTAGGAAGCCTCCAGGACCCTCCGAAGCCTCACAGCCTAGCAGCCAAGGCGATGAGGTGGTACCCAGGCAGGAAGCCGAAGAACCTCCAACGCCAAGCAAGATACCGCTGTAAAAGAGATGTTTATAAGAACGAAAACACAGCAATAGGGTAAGGAGCAAGGAAGAGGATGAATAGCCATAGCCAAGAAGACACAAGACAAGGAAAAATATGTACAGCTGTATATGATTACTACAGCTGTACAAGGAACATCATAGGGTAAATTGAGATTAGGTTAATGTACACAAACAACGTGTACAGCCGATATCTCGGACAATAACTCATACCAACACACACATGTGTGTAAACCTCACGACTAAATACCCACCTAGAGCCGTAGACGAAGAGGCTAGTCATCAGCGAGGCCAACGTCGTCGAGGAGAGAGAGGGGTGACGCGGCCTCAAGCAGCAAGCGACGGCGGGTGAGCTTCGTACCTGAAACTCATGCCGTACCCATTGAAGAATGCAGTTAATAGCTAATGAGTTATTAGTTACCTGGGAAGAGGTTGCACCTCGTCTCCGAGACGGCAGCAGCACCAGGTGGTCATCACGGCATACAGCACCATACAGCCGATTCGTACCGATACAGCTTGAACACTGCGGCACTCGACACGCTCGCACGACGCGAGATCGAGGTGCCGCGCACGAGTACGTACTGCGCAGGCGCGCGGTACGAACACGGGGCTCTCGAGCACGCCGAGAGTCAGAGCTCTACGGTCGGTTGATGCGACGACTTCTCGTGCCAACCCGCAGCAGCCGATACCTGTCATTTTCCGTGTGCGAACGTGCGATTGAGTGAATAAGAGAGAGAGAGAAAGAGAGATAGAGAGTTGCCGCTCCCGACATCCAAGTGTCCAGGACATTACGTAAAGGTTAGTGAGCATTACCTATCTCTGCTGACGGTACCGCCGGGTACCGCAGAAGGTGCGTGCGAGCATCCCGTCCGTCCCATCCTTCCCCTTCCCCTCTCCTACAGCGAACCGGGATAAGAGCAGCGGAGCACGGCTCCAAGTATTTAGAGATAACCCGCGAGTTATCTGATTAGTTGCCGCGTAATAACGCGGCGGGCGCCCACCCCGATAATTAATATCTTATTAATAAATACGTGTGTTATTTTAATTAATTGCCCATCTCATTTGACCTTCACCCTGATCCCCAGTGCAGCGTCACAATTTATACACAGCGAATTATGACCATGTAATGAATAATATGTAGGTTTTGATATACCTGCAGTAAGAGTGATTGTCCATCTTCGAGAGTAACAGGCGCTCATACTGAAATGGTAGGTGGCACTCTCCGTCTGCTCAATCTGGTTTGTACGAGCCAGAATATATAAATAATGTTAATCATCAGTCAATGGTGTGCTACAATTCGTAGCCTCCACGCAAAGCTGAGCGAGTATAAATAATTTAATTCTGGAGACTAAGTAAGTTAAATTGAAAGTACTAATGTGGAAACAAAAATATTATTAAAGTAACTTTAAATACAAAGATAAAGAAAATGTGTGACAAAATTATAAATGTAATAAATGTTTCGACCACAATTGCCAGTTGGTCTCGTCAATATGGATTGGTAAACTACCTTAGGCATTGAATATTAATTTATATTGAAATAGACCAAGAACAATATTATTGAGTGAGGTATATTTGTACCTTTAGAAGACTTTATCACTGACATGTATTAGAAACCAAGCAAAACCCCCTAGTGGATAAAGTTGAAAACAAACAATATTGTCTTGAGTAGGCGCCAAATCGACCACACACGCCTAAATATGTTTTTAAAGTTTAATACGCTTGTGAAATTTTATGTTATATTACATTTAACGGTCTGTAGGAGCCAGAACCACATCACATCACGTCACGTCACGTCACGTCACGTCACGTCACGTCACGTCACATCACATCACATCACATCACATCACATCATACTATAAGTAAAATTTTTCCGGTGTAAGGCGTACGGCGTACGGAATTGGCGTTCGATTAGATTTATCGTTCACCACATTTAGTTTTACCTGTGAGTGGTTGACACTAGGGGTAATGACATGTAAACTTTCCTGTAGACGATGTCCGGATGACCTGGAGCTCACCCTGACCACCTGGACATCGTCTCCAGGAAGTGACAATATTTTTTGCATATTTATGCAGAATGGCATGTAGACTTTCCTGTAGACGATGTCCGGATAATCTGGATGGCACTCTGACCACCTGGACATCGACTCCAGGAAGTGACAGTATTTTTTTCAAATCAAAGGAACATGAAATGTGGACTTTCCCGTAGATTTGGAGTAAAATATTAAAAATGGAAAATATCAAAAAAACCGTAGTTACCTTTGTCCAATGCGGCGTTTTAGATAAATTATGGATAAATTCTTTAGTTATATTAATGTCGTCCACGCAGTTGAAATTGTAGATTAGGTATTGTATCGATAATTGATGAACACACTGTATTGTTTACATTACATTGCAACGTTTCGATGGAAATTCTCCATCCTCTTCCGTGTAGTAATGCCTGAAGAGGATGGAGAATTTCCATCGAAACGTTGCAATGTAATGTAAACAATACAGTGTGTTCATCAAATATCGATATAATACCTAATCTAAATTATGGATAATTGAACAAATTCTGCGAAAACAATTGTTTCCATTTTAATATATAATTAAAATTGTTGTCGTAAAATTGTTGCTTTTTTGCATCTAATAAATGTTATGAGGTTAATACCTAATATTTTGCGTTTCAATAATAAATAACCCGAGAATTGTTATAGTATTGTTATATAACTGTATAGTAAAGAGAGTGGCGCGCCTAGCGAGCGAGTTGAGAAGCTGAGAGCGAACGCGGCGAATGAGAGGCAGAAGCGGTTGGTCGTCCGTGGTGTTCGGACGCCGCAGAGAGAGAAAAGAGTGAGAGCGAAAAGATTGTTTCGAGAGAGTGGATATCGTCTTTAATTAGCTAACCTTAGTGCATTTTTAATAGTTATAGTTTATATTAATAAATTAGTCGTTTTTATTTACAAACAAAGGTGAAAGGTTTTAGAACTCGGTGAGCCCGGGTAACGAACAAAATAAAAACATATTCAAAATCTCGTTGTTTTGGCCTGTTATATGCATGTATTTATGCATAAAAACGCATTTGAACTCGGTAAGCCCGGGTAACGAACAAAATTAAAAATTATTCAAAATCTCGTAGTTTTGGCCTGTTATATGCATGTATTTATGCATAAAAACGCATTTGAAGTCGATTACCCCGGGTAACGAACAAAATTAAAAATTATTCAAAATCTCGTAGTTTTGGCATGTTATATGCATGTATCTATGCATAAAAAGGCATTCGAACTGGATCAACCCGGGTAACGAACAAAATAACAAAATATTCAAAATCGCGTCGTTTTGGCCTGTTATATGCATGTATTTATGCATAAAAACGCATTTGAAGTCGATTACCCCGGGTAACGAACAAAATAAAAATATATACAAAACCTCGTTGTTTTGGCCTGTTATATGCATGTACTTATGCATAAAAACGCATTTGAACTCGATTACCCCGGGTAACAAACAAAATAAAAAAATATACAAAATCACGTCGTTTTGGCCTATTATATGCATGTATTTATGCATAAAAACGCATTTGAACTCGGTGAGCCCGGGTAACGAACAAAATTAAAAATTATTCAAAATCTCGTAGTTTTGGCCTGTTATATGCATGTATTTATGCATAAAAACGCATTTGAACTCGGTGAGCCCGGGTAACGAACAAAATTAAAAATTATTCAAAATCTCGTAGTTTTGGCCTGTTATATGCATGTATTTATGCATAAAAACGCATTTGAACTCGGTGAGCCCGGGTAACGAACAAAATTAAAAATTATTCAAAATCTCGTAGTTTTGGCCTGTTATATGCATGTATCTATGCATAAAAAGGCATTCGAACTGGATCAACCCGGGTAACGAACAAAATAAAAAATTATTCAAAATCTCGTTGTTCTGGCCTGTTATATGCATGTATTTATGCATAAAAACGCATTTGAAGTCGATTACCCCGGGTAACGAACAAAATAAAAATATATACAAAACCTCGTTGTTTTGGCCTGTTATATGCATGTATTTATGCATAAAAACGCATTTGAAGTCGATTACCCCGGGTAACGAACAAAATAAAAAAATATTCAAAATCTCGTTGTTTTGGCCTGTTATATGCATGTATTTATGCATAAAAACGCATTTGAAGTCGATTACCCCGGGTAACGAACAAAATAAAAAAATATTCAAAATCTCGTTGTTTTGGCCTGTTATATGCATGTATTTATGCATAAAAACGCATTTGAACTCGGTGAGCCCGGGTAACGAACAAAATTAAAAATTATTCAAAATCTCGTCGTTTTGGCCTGTTATATGCATGTATTTATGCATAAAAAGGCATTTGAACTCGATCAACCCGGGTTACGAACAAAATAAAAAAATATTCCAAATCTCGTCGTTTTGGCCTGTTATATGCATGTATTTATGCATAAAAAGGCATTTGAACTCGATTACCCCGGGTAACGAACAAAATAAAAAAATATTCCAAATCTCGTCGTTTTGGCCTGTTATATGCATGTATTTATGCATAAAAAGGCATTTGAACTCGATTACCCCGGGTAACGAACAAAATTAAAAATTATTCAAAATCTCGTTGTTTTGGCCTGTTATATGCATGTATTTATGCATAAAAACGCATTTGAAGTCGATTACCCCGGGTAACGAACAAAATAAAAAAATATTCAAAATCTCGTTGTTTTGGCCTGTTATATGCATGTATTTATGCATAAAAACGCATTTGAAGTCGATTACCCCGGGTAACGAACAAAATAAAAAAATATTCAAAATCTCGTTGTTTTGGCCTGTTATATGCATGTATTTATGCATAAAAACGCATTTGAACTCGGTGAGCCCGGGTAACGAACAAAATAAAAATATATACAAAACCTCGTTGTTTTGGCCTGTTATATGCATGTATTTATGCATAAAAACGCATTTGAACTCGATTACCCCGGGTAACGAACAAAATTAAAAATTATTCAAAATCTCGTAGTTTTGGCCTGTTATATGCATGTATCTATGCATAAAAAGGCATTCGAACTGGATCAACCCGGGTAACGAACAAAATAAAAAATTATTCAAAATCTCGTTGTTCTGGCCTGTTATATGCATGTATTTATGCATAAAAACGCATTTGAAGTCGATTACCCCGGGTAACGAACAAAATAAAAATATATACAAAACCTCGTTGTTTTGGCCTGTTATATGCATGTATTTATGCATAAAAACGCATTTGAAGTCGATTACCCCGGGTAACGAACAAAATAAAAAAATATTCAAAATCTCGTTGTTTTGGCCTGTTATATGCATGTATTTATGCATAAAAACGCATTTGAAGTCGATTACCCCGGGTAACGAACAAAATAAAAAAATATTCAAAATCTCGTTGTTTTGGCCTGTTATATGCATGTATTTATGCATAAAAACGCATTTGAACTCGGATGAGCCCGGGTAACGAACAAAATTAAAAAATTATTCAAAATCTCGTTGTTTTGGCCTGTTATATGCATGTATTTATGCATAAAAACGCATTTGAACTCGATGAGCCCGGGTAACGAACAAAATAAAAATATATACAAAACCTCGTTGTTTTGGCCTGTTATATGCATGTATTTATGCATAAAAACGCATTTGAAGTCGATTACCCCGGGTAACGAACAAAATAAAAATATATACAAAATCTCGTTGTTTTGGCCTGTTATATGCATGTATTTATGCATAAAAAGGCATTTGAACTCGATTACCCCGGGTAACGAACAAAATAAAAAAATATTCAAAATCTCGTCGTTTTGGCCTGTTATATGCATGTATTTATGCATAAAAAGGCATTTGAACTCGATGAACCCGGGTAACGAACAAAATAAAAAATATATCAAAATCTCGTCGTTTTGGCCTGTTATATGCATGTATTTATGCATAAAAAGGCATTTGAACTCGATTACCCCGGGTAACGAACAAAATTAAAAATTATTCAAAATCTCGTAGTTTTGGCCTGTTATATGCATGTATTTATGCATAAAAAGGCATTCGAACTCGATCACCCGGGTAACGAACAAAATAAAAAATTATTCAAAATCTCGTTGTTTCTGGCCTGTTATATGCATGTATTTATGCATAAAAACGGCATTTGAACTCGATTACCCCGGGTAACGAACAAAATAAAAATATATACAAAATCTCGTTGTTTTGGCCTGTTATATGCATGTATTTATGCATAAAAAGGCATTTGAACTCGATTACCCCGGGTAACGAACAAAATAAAAAAATATTCAAAATCTCGTTCGTTTTGGCCTGTTATATGCATGTATTTATGCATAAAAAGGCATTTGAACTCGATTACCCCGGGTAACGAACAAAATAAAAAATATTCAAAATCTCGTCGTTTTGGCCTGTTATATGCATGTATTTATGCATAAAAAGGCATTTGAACTCGATCAACCCGGGTAACGAACAAAATTAAAAATATTCAAAATCTCGTCGTTTTGGCCTGTTATATGCATGTATTTATGCATAAAAAGGCATTTGAACTCGATCACCCGGGTAACGAACAAAATAAAAAAATATTCAAAATCTCGTCGTTTTGGCCTGTTATATGCATGTATTTATGCATAAAAAGGCATTTGAACTCGATTACCCCGGGTAACGAACAAAATAAAAAAATATTCAAAATCTCGTCGTTTTGGCCTGTTATATGCATGTATTTATGCATAAAAAGGCATTTGAACTCGATTACCCCGGGTAACGAACAAAATTAAAAATTATTCAAAATCTCGTCGTTTTGGCCTGTTATATGCATGTATTTATGCATAAAAAGGCATTTGAACTCGATAACCCGGGTAACGAACAAAATAAAAAATATTCAAAATCTCGTCTGTTTGGCCTGTTATATGCATGTATTTATGCATAAAAAGGATTTCGAACTGGATCACCCGGGTAACGAATGTGTTATAACATTTAAATTGAATGAAAAAATATATATGCATATAAATAGTTTCGAAGCATAATAAATTTAAGTAAACTGAAAAACTTACTGGAGGACTAGTTGGGGAAAATGGTTCTTCAATTATAGGTTGCAAAGTGTTATCTTCTGCACGTAAAACTAGTACATAATACTGCTCTTCTAATAAAGATTGTATTTCATTAATTAATGTCTTATCTTCCATTGACTTTCTACTGCAAATAAACTAATTTGGAAAGAATAAATATAGTAAAAGAATATGATAAAATGAAGAAACATTAATATATTATTACAGAGCAGGACTCTGTAGTAAGAAAACAGTTACTTATGGACA